>CM024523.1:30096140-30696140 GCA_014182375.1 Eucalyptus virginea | reverse complement strand
CGCGGCATTTCTTTTCCTTTTAGAATGAGCCCGTCTTAAGTCATGAAGGGGACGACCCGGCTGCTCCAGCAGATGTCCAATTGGCGTCCCGCGCAATGTCTTGGATTCCAGCCATGTGCGAAGCAGGCAGCGCTCACGCGGATCTGGTCCAAAAAACCATCAAACCGTCCCATCATCACATTAAAACAGTTGCTTTTGACCAATTCCCGATGCGAGCCTCGTCTTAATCCGGTTTTCGTCCGGGACATCAACGGCACGAATCAAGCCAAACCAACCGGCAGCAACGACCCCGTTTCTCCCAATCTCTCCCGATCATCGCGCAGCATCGGTTCAGCGTAGCCTTCTGAATAAGGTCTGTCGTTCACACGCAGCAATAATTAGATTACGAAAGTTGTCGGAAGTTTCGGTTTGGATGGTGTCACTCGAACCGCCTTGAAACGACAGCTCGAGGTTTCAGCGAAGGTGCTTAATGTGAATTAAGTAATGTCTTTGGTTATCCTGAAACATTATCCTCATGGCGTTGGTTTTAGTGCCCGGAAAACGGGCGAAATCGAGCAGACTGGGGGTAACCGCGGGTTGATTGTGCATTGAATTTGATCAATCTCGTGTTTTGGCTATCTCCCTTGAGTTTTTATTCGTGTTTTAAAATGTACATTTAACTATTTGATCACGCGAACTCCACTTGAAGATCTTCAAGATGCACTAGGAGATTTTACCGGGCGATCCTAAAACTTGTATTATATGTAATTTTTACTGAAAAACTTAAATTTCACGTAGAAATTTGTTCTTCCAGTTAATGGATTGAAACGAGAAAGAAAAAGAAAGAGGGAGAGGGAGAAACTAGAAAGTTGGCCAGCGAAGTGCATCGTGCATGTTCATGCGAAATCCCTTCGATATAAAAACCGCCGGTTAGCCAAGGTCAACTTCGTGCCTTTGCATGATTTGTTCTCAATTAATTAGTTTAAGATCAGCATCTTTTTCTTCGACAGATGCTCGGAAAAAGAACCGAGAATTTAATTCATTTTTTAGATTTTTACTTAGTCGAATGAGCTGAGTAAGCCCACTCTTATTTAGCAAATTGGTTTTTTTTTGTCGCTTAACTGAATTTCTTGAATCAAAGCTAATTACAATTTCGAGACGCGTTTCATAAAATTTGCTGTTGATGTATTGATTTTGAACACTGATGTGGAGTTACCAAATGGGCTCTCGGCACGTCGTATCCTTAATTAAGATTTCCAAGTTCAGAAAGAAAAATAATATATTATATAGCCTATGGATAATGTAAATCAAGCACACGTTACCATTATTGATACATAGCTCTTATGAGTTGGACCGATGCGCGTGAGGATTAATCAGAACCATGTGACAATGTGAAAAGCCCGGGACGGTTCACGCGTTGCCAATGATTGTGCCCAATTTTCTCTGTTAGCCTTATTTCATTAAGTTCACACATTTTATTTATTTTCGTATCTATTTAAACAACACGAAACCCACCAGACGCAAAAAAGAAAAATTGACAATTTTTTGTATCCGAACATTTTCTTTCTTCCCTATTTTTGTATCTACATATACACGTGCTCGACGGTTTCTGGTACTTGATGACAATTACCATAGGTCGGTTCAGGTACGACCCTTATTTTATATAGATTTTCCATCGTAGGGAGAGCGTTCTAGTAAGCAGCCTATAGGAAATATTTAATCTTTGGGGCTGTTCGAGTTTGCCAAATTTTACTCCAAAGTGGTCTAGAGATTTGATATGAGGAAAATGCTGAATTCTGATTTGTTCCCTCTATAGTTTTCCTGCTACTATGGTGTCTGCTCTTATTAGAATAAGTTTGAGCTTTAGTGTTTGTTTAGTGTTTGTCCCCACTGAACTATCTTCCTTAAGAATAGGATTTAAAGGAATAGCAATGATTTCCTTCACAATCTATTCATCAAATAGATTTTCCAAAAAGGCTTCATTCCATTTTACTTCAAGTTTCATGATCAAATCAGCAACCCTTAAGGGCCCATCCTTATTCACCGGTTCTTCCAATACTCCCCTTTTCAACCACTTATCCTCTTTAATTTTAATTTTTTCCCCTTTCCCAACAGTCTACATCACATCGAGCAAAATGCAATCTCATCCGGTAAGTATACTCTGCCAACCCCATGAAGGGCGTTGCTTTTCCTTGCTTTCTAGAACTCATTAGTTGTGAAGTAAATTCCTTCAAGAGTTTGGCTCCAAAGTGTGGAAGGAGAATTCGACAATCTCCATGCTTGCTTCCCTGACATTGCCTTATTGAAGAAAATGAGGTCTCGAAAACCTAATCCACCGACCTCTTTGCCAAGTTTCAGCACATTCTAGCTTTTCCAATGCACTCTTCGCTTTTTTTCATTATTTTGCCACCAAAAGTTTGTTATTTTCCTCTAAATTGCCTTGCAAACTAAAACTAATATCTTCAAAATTGACATAGCATATTGGGAAAGGGCTTGCACCACAACTTTAATCAACACTTCCTTTCCCGCTTTTGACAATATATTTTCTTTCAAACCTTCAAGTTTCATGTTAACCCGAGCCAAAATCCATGCAAACATATTTTTTTTTGTGGATGCTCCCCAATCAGAAGGAATCCCCCAATATTTCCCTATTTTCTCAATCTCTAGAACCCTCAACTCAGCCGCTTTCCTCAAGTTCGCTGGGCTCCCCTCACTAAAAAAAACTCCTAACTTATTCAAATTTACCACATGACCAAAAGCAAAGCAATACTGATTCAAGATACCGGCAATATTTTGACACTCACTAATCTTTTCATCCAAGAAAAAATGTTGAATCATTCGCAAAGAGAAGATGAGACAGAACATGACACGATCTAGTCAATTTAAACCCTTGGAGTGTACCATCTTCAACGGCTCTTTTAATCATTAACGAAAGTACATTTGCTACCAAAATGAGCAAATATGGAGAAATTGGATCTCCTTGTCAAATACCTCTCGAAGCTTTGAAGTAGGGGAGGGGCTCTTCATTGAATTTAACACTGAAGGAAACAGTTGTGACACATTGCATCGCCCACTTTACCCATTACGCATGAAAGCCCATTTTTAGTAAACAAGCTTCTAAAAAGTCCCATTCTATTCTATTTTATGCCTTTTACACATCAAGCTTCAACATAACTTGGAACTTTTTTTTACTTGCACATACTCTCAAATGGTGTAAAACCTCTTGAACAATGAGTATATTATCTTGAATTTGATGGCCACTTACAAAGGCGCTTTGTTTTATGTAGATAACATCTGAAAGTAATGGTTTTAGTCTACTGGCCAGTACTTCAGATATTATTTTGTAGACAAAATTACATAGATTGATGGGACAAAGCTATTCTAGCTTTTCTAGGTTGGGCGCTTTGGGAATACGTTTAATTTGGATTTCGTTCATCCTGGCATTTAAGCATCCACTGTTAAAAAAGGAAGTTACCTCCTGAAAGACGTGTTGTTGAATGTCCTTCCGATGATGTTTAAAAAACTATCCACTTAAGCCATTGGGACTAGGGGCTTTGAGAGCTCCCAACTAACTAACAGCTTTTGAGACTTCTCACATGGTGACCTCAGCTATCAACTCTCAATCTATATTTTTCCTCACTAAAGTTGGGATTCTTTCAACGACAAGCTAAAAGTTCCTTTGTCCTGTCGATATATATAAACTTTTGAAGTATTCCACCGTCATTTGCTATAGAACACTAGGCTCAGTAGTCCATTCCCCCTATGCATTAACCGGCATAGAAATTCTATTTCGGTGTCTCCTTTGAATAGTTGTTGCATGTAAAAGTTTGGAGTTTTT
Source organism: Eucalyptus virginea (assembly GCA_014182375.1). Lineage (NCBI taxonomy): Eukaryota > Viridiplantae > Streptophyta > Magnoliopsida > Myrtales > Myrtaceae > Eucalyptus > Eucalyptus virginea. Next base: position 30,692,323 of record CM024523.1, on the reverse strand, counting down.
ATCCCTCCATTTCAACTAGCTAATTTTAAGAACGCATGCCCTAATACATTTCCTCCCTCTTCCACAATGAACCAATTTCCTCTCTCAATTTCAGTATCTATTCTTTGCCTTGCGCAATATCTGGATTATTTGTTATATATTGGATTTCCAACTTTAGCGCCTTGCTTCTTCTATAACCATTTGAGAATTTTTTCTTACTCCAATATGTAAGGGTTATGGTTACTTCTCACAAATTTGTCAATAAATCAGTTTCTTCTTGCTTGGGAGAAAGCCAAACCTCCTTGATAATTTTTTCGTACTCCTTGTCCTCTAGCCAATATGCTTCAAATCTGAATTCTTTTACTCTTTTCACTGATTTTGGGAATAGTTTCAGCAAGATAGCACTATGATCTGACCTTATTGCTGGTAAAGCAAAAGCTATTGTACCCAAGAAAAGCACCCTCCATTCAATTGTGCACAAAACTCTATTTAGTTTTTTCTTAACGAACTCCTCCCCTTCTCTATTATTAGCCCAACTGTAAGTGCAACCCTTACTTTCCACTTCCATAAGATCACAATTATTTAAGAAGTTTCCAAATGCTACTAGCCGATAATTTTTAGCTATCCTCCTTCCCATCTTCTTCTAGGGATAAAGTATTTCATTAAAATGTCCCCATACACACCCCATGGTAAATGGTTCAAAAGTTTGATTCCTTCTATCCTCTCTCGTAACATTATCTATCATGAAATACATTGGGTGCATGGATACAATTATGCAGCTAGTCTTTCAATTCACACACTATATCGATAAACTTATTAGTACTTTGCTTAATGGAAATTGCTACTTGGTCGGTCCAGAAAACTACCAATCCTCCGACTATACCCTTTGGGTTGACAATAAAGCTGCCCTAATACTTTAGTCTCTTTTTGATGTGCAACACCATACTTTCCTCATTTTTTGTTTGCATAAGAAAGATCATCGTGGGCTTATCCTAAGCCAAAAGGGCTCAAAGATATTGAACAGTCGAGGGTGTGCTCAACCCTAACAGTTCCGGTGACTTTTTAGGGCTCGCCATCAAAGTTCATTCATGTACTTCATCTGCCATATAAACTTGTGTTTCTATGAGTTGCATCTCATTTAGAATCTTGATACTATTGCTCTTGTTATCATAAGGAGAATAACGTTTGGGTTTTTTGCTTGCTTGTGTTTTGCTTTCTTTATTGTCTCCATCTGGTACTTCTAGAGTCCAAGGTCAGCAACTATTAATTTCCCTTCTCTGTCTTGTGTAGGGACATTAGCCAGAGCATCAAATAGGTTTATATACTGGCTTGCCAAGTCTTTCTCAGTATAGGATGCTGACATCTTCTCTCTGTCATTATCTAATTGATTAGATGCATTCAACTTTGTAGAGTGGACTGCATCATGTTGATAAGGAACAAGTTGACTATAATTCCTTGGAGATTCAGGTACAAATTCATCTTCCCTGATATCTTCATCCCCCTTTTTATAAAATAATTTTTAGAAAGGGCTGTAATCACTTACTTCAGCCTTAAGCCATTGTCCAAATAGAATTTCCTTTTTAGAAAATATTTTCTCCTCATCATATGGTATCTTTGTGCAATAGCTAGCATAGTACCCCATCTTACCATAAGAATAACAAAAATGGGGTAATCTTTCATATTTGAAATTTAACTAACTTCTTTTTCTTGCAAGGTTGACAATGGCTCTAGATAAAAGTGGCTTGGACAAATCAATAAGCACTCGTGCCTTCCCTGCTTTTGCTGTTGTTATTCCCCTGGTTTTGATCCTAACTTCAAGAACCTCACCCATCTCCTCCACAGCTTTACCTATTATGTTCTCCAAGCACCACTCGTGGGGCAAACTATGGACTTGAATCCAGAAAGTGCATGATTTTAAACTTAGAGCAATGAAGGGGTGTATTCTATTCCCATGGTTTGAGCAATAACGAGTTGTTTGTAAAAGACCAAGGTCCCAAATTTAAGACCCTTTTCAAGTCCTTTTCTAATTTAAAGGTAAATACGAACAACTCATTCTTCATTGGTGTGATTTCCACCGAATCTATTTGCCAAGCTTTCCGCATTGTATTTTGAAAAGCTTGAAAGTTAATATTGGGGTTTTGGTAAAGCTGACCAAATCAGGTGAGTTTGCATTCCTCCATTCTTGCGTTTGATTGTTCTTCATTTGTGATGATGACTTCTTTCTGAGACAATAAATCTCCTACCTTGTGTGGAGCGAAATCGGACAAGCTTCATCCCGATAGCCTTCCTCCATCGTGGTAAACGAACCTAGTCTATCCTAGCAAAAAAATGAGAAGCAAGCACCAAAAAGGGAGAAGAAACTACATTAGGGTAAAGATACCCCAGGCATCGGAATGAAAAGGAGCAATACTATCCCACTATCTGGGTCGAGTAGATCCAAGAAGTTGGAGAGGGTTTAGGATTTTGCAACATTGTTAGGGTTTATAGTGAGCTCCCCCTGAGGGTAGAGAGCATCTCTTCCTAGGGAGAGAGACTGTTGTCCTTCCTTACTTAACTCATCTAAATATAAATTATCTAAATGGGTCGGTGCAGGCCTGATCTGGACCCGTAGGCCCGTCGAATGGATGGGCTTATGTTCAGTCATGTTAAGTTGGGCCCATGATCAGACCGGGCCGGAAACGGGCCGACCGGACGGCCCGTTAGCGCCCTTTTTTTCAAGCCCAGCAAAACCGGGAAAGGTCCGAGCGACCTTCTGCTTCTCCCGACTCCTCCTCGTTCCTGCTCATTACCGCGCCGTTCCAGACGCGAGGTCGCTTCCGTCGCCGAAGCAAGCTTCGAGCTCTCGAAGGTAAATCTCCGTTCCCCGTCCGGCGACCTGCCGGCGTCGTTTCCGGCGGTTCGCCTTCTCCTTCAGTTCTCCCCCGCCGCGACGTCTTTTCCGTGTGCGTAGCTTCGTTTCTTCGTCCGTTCTCTTCGGCTTCGGTTGCCTGCTGAGTTGATGCCGCGTGATCTCCATTCTCGTGTAATCGCGGTTTCATCGGTTGCGGGAGCTCGTGCGTTGTCGCGCGCTTTGCTCGCTGTCGGTTTGAGTTGTGTCGTAGTAGCTGTGCTGCAGGTCCTGCTTGTCAGCGAGGAGTATCTAGTTTCGAAGTGTTGCTAGTTCGAGAGTTACGTGTTCTCTTTGTAGTGCAATGTAATCATACGCGCATCGTCATTGATTGCTTGTATTTCGGTTCCGATATGTTGATTGATAAGAGAAGCAAATTTTTCGGTTCTGGACTGTTCAAGCATTAGTTTGCACTATGCTTGGATGTCTATGCCTTGCCGAATTCGGATTACATCTATATCTTGTACAGACTCGTGTTGCTCATGTATTCTTGCGTAAAATGTCCTGTAAATTGGCACGCACGCACGCGCTCACTCACTCTTGCTCTCCTATTGAAGTGTCAGCAATCTTAATTCATCTTATTTATTGGCAATTATGATGCTGTCTACAACAGAGGCTGCTGCAATCAAGGGGCGCATGGTTTCTGTTGGTTCAAAAGTTTTACAATCGAGAAGGCACAAAGTTCGTAGTTCTGTGGAAGACAGACCCATGGATGAGGAAAATAGGTCACATAAGTCAGCGACAAGGAAAAAAGGCATGAACAGGAGAGCAAAAGATCGCGATTTTGGATCCGGTGGAGATGGTTTTGGGAAATCCTCGCATGGCTCTGGGAAACACACAAAGTTCTCGAAAGGACAGGATGCTGAGATTGCGAAATCCTCAATCATTAGGTGATTAGCCTTTGGAGTTAATTCGATGCTTGATGATGGTGCATTTGTTTACTTGTGAATGTTAGGCTTCTTATTGAACCATTCGTGCTCTAGTGATTTGTTCTATGGTTATGGATGATAATTGCATGACTGACTTCCTTGCAGGAAACAAGTCGACCCTATGATGACAAAATACTTCTCAGATATTGCGAATCTTTTTGAAAGTAATGAAGTTGAATTGGAGGAAAGATCTATAATATGTAATAATGCTCTTGAAGAAACTAGAGGCAAAGAGTATGAACTGGCAACTGATTACATCATAAGCCACTTTTTCCAAAATCTTCTTGAAGCCTGTGATGTAGACCATCTTTGTGGCTTTCTTCGAAGTTGCTCAAGGGTCTTTCCTCTCATTGCAATGGATAGATCTGGTTCTCATGTGGCTGAAACAGCTCTAAGGTCTATAGCTACGCATCTTCAAGATGAAGAGACCTATTCTGCTATTTTGGAGACCTTAACAATGATATGCAAGGTATAGTTAAGTTTTTTCTGTTTGGATGAAAGAACTAGCCCCTGGAACTATACATGTTCTGCAGAAATTCTTTGTCAGTAAATCACATCACAAGATTGTGCATTCTCCTGACTATGATTGGTAAGATGAACTAATATGAATGTGCAATCGTTTGTGGAAAATAATCTTTTGTGCCTGTCAGGTGATTGTTGAGAACCCTGCTGACTTGATGTATAACTGCTACGGCTCACACGTTCTTCGAAGACTTCTTTGTCTTTGCAAAGGAGTATCATTAGATTCTGCAGAATTTCAGGGAACTAAGTCCTCGACAAATGTAGCTGAGCGCTTGAATCTTAAGACATCTCGCCCTGATGAGCATGCCCAGCTGAATCTTGGCCATGGATTTCCGGGTTTATTGAAAGATCTTGTCACAGGGATGCTTAATTGCACTGCAAATGATAAGAACTTGCTAGTTGATCGGTTCGGCAGTTTGGTCCTCCAGGCATGTCTCTGGTATACCCTCATAATGTTGCTCTGTTTTTCATTAAAGCTGGCATAGCATCGATAACAGCTTTTTGTTGCCTTGGGATATGTACTAATAGTTTCCAATTCATTGAAAGAATGTGCGCGAATGCACATGCGGAATGTGTGGGGAAAGAGTGGCTCCATTTGGATGGATGATTGATTGACTTCTTTTTATCTGTTTGTTATTACCACTGACAAGGTCATCCTGGGTATGTCTGGTTTTATCATGGCAGACAGTTTTGAAGCTATTAGCAGGGGATGATGAAGAGTTGGGGCAGATAATACCTATTCTTCTTGGTTGCGACAAACGGAATATTGCAGAAGGGAATGCCATTGATATGACTGTGGGGCGTGAAGTGAAAAATTTTATGGTAGACACTTCATACAGTCATTTATTGGAGGTAAGATGCCTAAAATTTTCTACATTGTTGTCATCTTATATCTTATTGCAAGTCTTTCCTTTGGTGACCATTAATTCACGGTTCAAGTGAGTTTGTCTTTGTTATGTAATTCCCTCGTCGTTGACTTTTATATAGGCAAGTACAGTGCTGCCTAAAAATCTATACCATCAGCAGTTTTCTACACTGCTAGACAATTTATAGTCTCTTGTTATGTTCCCAATCATCAGTGTCCACTTCTTTTTGACAGGCTAATGGCCTAATGATAGAATTGACAACCACATGCTCACTATAACGTCCCAGACATGCTTTCACATGTACCTTCGACTTTGTTACTAGCCTCTTTTAGTACTATTTACTGAACCATTCCTTTTTTCCCTGCATAACTCACAGGTCATCCTGGAAGTGGCTCCTGATTACTTGTACAATGAAATGTTCAACAAGATATATAGGAATTCATTGTTTGAGATGTCTTCTCATCAATGTGGTAGCTTTGTCGTTCAAGCGCTAATTTCCAAGGCGAGGCATCAAGATCAAGTATGCCTCCCTAGATGCTACTGGTCAATTTATCCTTTTATTGCATTGTTCCTTTTGATCAACTGGTTTTTCTTTTCCTTTTTATTCAGCTATATTATTCTGCACCTTTTACATTTTTTTAGAGTGGATACTTTTTAGTTACATATATGTTTACTCTGTCTCCTCCAATTATGCCTCCTTAGATGCCACTGGCCATTTTGTGTTTTTAAACTTTTGAGCTTGGCTAATCATTTCCGTGCATATCTTTACTGAGAAGATTTATTTGATTGCATGCTTCCTTTTGATCAACTAGTTTTTCTTTTCTTTCTTCTTCGGCTATATTGTACTGCTCCTTCTACATCCTTTCTAGTGTGAATTTGTTTTAGTGACATAAGTTTTCTCTCTGTCTTGTCCATCAGATGGAGTTGATCTGGGAGGAACTTGGAACAAAGTTCAAGGATCTTCTCGAGATGGGACGGTCAGGAGTTATTGCTTCGCTAGTTGCTGCAAGTCACCGGCTTCATACCCATGAACATAAGGTTTGTTACATTCAAGGCAGTTTTTGTTCATTCCTGCTTAACAAGATAGCCAAGGGAGCCTTGTCCAGTAACCATTGTCAAAGCACATGCTTATCTATTGTATGCCTATTTGGGTTTAGCTTAATTAATAGATCTTGCTTTTTAAGTCGATTTCCAGTCTCACAAGTGAGAACTATTCCCTTTCTTTTTTTTTGTTTTTTTTTTGTATATTGGTTTTTGATTTCCCATTCTTGTTTGACAGTGTTGTCAGGCTATCGCTTCTGCAGTTTGTTCGGCAGATGACCCCCCAGCATGTCTTGTTCCTCGGCTATTGTTTTTTGATAGTTACTTCCGCTGCCAAGATCAATCCAGTTGGAAATGGCCAGCTGGTGTTAAAATGCATGTGATGGGTTCTCTGATTCTGCAAGCAGTATTCAGATGTCGCAATGTAAGTTCTATTTCTTGCATGTTTTGGTGCTTTTGCCTGGTATCAATCTCCCCAACCAGCTGGGTTTTATATGTAAAACTGCGGTTACTATGTGCCTTATAGTAAATTTTGCTTGTTGCTGACAGTCTAGCATCTTTTAGCTTTCTTGCACTAGAAATCCACTTGGTTTTTCGTCCATCAAAACTCATGTTATGCTCCCAAGAAAATGAGTATTATTTGACATTCTTCTGTTCATTATTCAAATAATTATTTTGGAATACCTGGTGTGCAGGAATACATGCAGCCTTTTGTCACTAGCATTACATCGATGGAAGTGGACCATCTGGTGGAAGCAGCTAAGGATTCTGCTGGTGCACATGTTATTGAAGCTTTTCTTGATTCAAGTGCTTCTGGAAAACATAAGCGCAAATTGATTCTGAAGTATGTGGCCTCTCCACTTCCATGGTCACAACAAATTCACATGCATGCATTTGCAGTACTTCTTGGGATTTGAATCTTCTGTCTTCCTTTATATCTGCTTAATTGAACTCTGATGTGGCTTTCACATAAGGAATTACAATTTGCCTGGGTTTTCTTATGAAGGTTACAGGGACATTATGGAGAGCTTTCAATGCACTCAAGTGGTTATTTTACTGTTGAAAAGTGCTTCACTGCCAGTAATGTCTCACTCAGAGAGGCTATAGTATCTGAGTTGTTAGCTGTGCGGAATGAGCTCTCCAGGACAAAACATGGGCCTCACCTCTTGAGAAAACTTGACATTCATGGGTGAGTTAAAATATCTCGTTTAAGATATGGAGATTGAATGATGCTCTGTCCTTTGGTTGCGGATTGCTTTTATCAAGGCGGTGAAACAAAATTTAGTCCTGTATCTTTGTAATGATATTTAGTTGTCTTTAGAAATTTCACCCACATCTCTCGATCTTGTATCTAGTTATGATCTTGATTTACCTTTTGGTGATCACCTTCACAGATGTGAAAAACTGAACCTTATCGTGTTTGCTTTATTGCAACAGATACGCCTCACACGCGGATCAATGGAGGTCAAGACAAGTATCAAAACAGACGACTTATGATGAATTTCGTGCCATATTTGGCTCGAGTGGAACCAAATCTTCTGGAGATGACAGCTTTCCTACAGACACTAATACTTCCAAACGAGCATCACACACTGCAAATATAAAGCAAATTAGAAAAGAAATTGATGATTGCCTGAGTTCTGCTGCGCCGTCCTTAGTGAAGTCAGATCTTAGGCAGCGTGAAGAAAGAGCTGAACATCATAGTTACAAAGGAAATGACAGGAAGAAGAGAAAGGGTCCTGGTGAATTCAGCAGTGCCCATGTTGCCAGTAAAGCTACTGAGAAGGAAGCCAAGAATAAGAGACCGTTTCACTCTTTTGACAAGTCAGATAAGAAACGGCGCAGACAGGATGACCCTTCAAAGGTTTCTAAAAAGAAACCAAAGAAATGATATCACTTGGCATTCCTTTTGCCAGACGTTGTAACATCTGCCTTTAAGCGGAATATTGTTAAGTTCTTATATCGTCTCCACTTTTTTGCATCTTTTTTGTAACCTTCAGTTATCGAGTCTGTTAAGCCAAGAGTCTGAGTCTCTAGTGCTTACAAATAGTTGATGATCACATATCATTGTGCAGCTGCACTATGAGCACAGAGAGTCAGATTTCATAGAAGAAACCATGTATTTACATTCGCCAAAGATGGGCATTCTGAGAGTTCCCCCGGACAAAAGAAAATCGTATTCTTTCACTATAAATTTCGGTACAAGTGGCCTAGAAGTCGAAATCTACCGTGGGTCTACAAAACTGAATAAGTTTCTACTGAATAGAAAAGGAAATGCTGGGAAATCTATGTGATTGAACTTGATCTTTCAGCTTCTGTGTCTATTAGCCATCTCCTGGAGGAAGCAGGACCTTCCTTATGAGAAAGTCATCCCGGATAGAAGATGGAAGGGACCTTCAAAACGTGTGGAAATGCTGAGGCGGGTGACAGGAATGATCACTTGTTCTGTATAGGGTTGAATGTGCTTGGAGGTATGCGCCGGAAGCTCGAGCCGACTTTCTCGTAAGGACTCTTCCCGTCCGTTGGCATTTCCTGAGAAGCCGCCGACTCCTTGCCGGATTGCGAAGAGCTTCTTTGCGTCAAAACTCGACCCTCGACGCAAAGCTCGTGCGGTAAAGAAGAAAGAACCAGCAGCAGCAAGGTGAGTGCAGCCACTAGTATTGATTTGAGTCTCATGGTTCCAAGAAACGCTCTCAGAAACACAAGAACCAATGTATCTGCTGCTTCTTGTCAAAGGTGAGGGTGTGTTTTTTTCAAAGTAATGATGGGCGTGCCTGTTTAATCTCTTGGATTTTTATACCCGGTCATCCGCCACTTCCTCAAACTAAGGTCAATTTAGAGATTTTCACGAGATCCGGTGCCTGTGGGATCATGTGATCACGTTTGACTGTTGATATCGCTGTTCCATCTCCTCTGACTGGGAGGGGTTTAGATTTAAACCCTTTCCCATCAGAAGCCACGTGACGAGTCACGTGATTATTTTAATTAAATCTGCGTGCAAATGGGGTCGATGCTTTCTGCATTGTTAATTCGGGTTACGCGGTCCTCGGTGCGCATCGGATGCTCGAAAGATCATGTGGGAAAGGAACTGTTAAGTCGGTCAGTAGGTCCTTTTAAAGAACTCGGTCAGTTCTGTCCGAATTCAGCAATTCCGACTGGGATTTGGGCAGGAACTGGTTCACTTGCCTCGGATCCTGATGACGTGTACGGGTCTTTTGAGCAATGGTCCGCCCTAGTCAAAGAGGCGCAACGAGCTCGCTGTCTCAGTCAATGCGATAAAAACAATTTCTTAATAAGGATTGGTAGCGCGTAAGGTGATGGTTGGAATTACCGGTGAGGTTTTGCAAGGGCTGGTCATACGGGTCAATGACTCATATTGTAACTCGCATTTAATGGACTGGATGGACAATGGGATTGTTGGAATTTTAATATGGAGTTGAAATTGATTTATTCCAGTAGAGCCCAATTGAAAAAATGGGTTGTAAATGGGTTATGGATAGGCCCATTTATAACTCATTAATTACTCAACTTAGACCACAAACTTACCAATGGAAAAAGAAAAGTTCTTTGGAAGAAAAAAGGCTAGTCTTTGGATGCTTTGGGCTTTTAGCTTTCTTCGCATATAAGTCGTAGGATTAGTAATTTTTTTTTCCAAAACTACTTAATTTTTTGGTTTTTCGATTTTGCCCCTTATTATAACTATTTATCTTCTTTGCGTGATAACAACCAGTGAGGCCAAATTTGAATGCAAGAAGTTGGTAAGGTTGTGTGACCCAAGCAACCCCCAGGTGATGATCACGAAGGATTGTGCAACACCGGTAAGGGCTGTCTGGGTTGCACAATCCTCATCGGGTGCCACTAGAGGTTGCGTGACCTCAAACAATAGTTGTCGACCCAGCCCGATTTAAAAAAAAGAAAAAGAAAAAGAAAAGTCCTTTATGAGAATAATTTTTGGAAACACTATTTTATTTGAATTCACTTTACAATAGACTTTCAAATTACAATTTAATAAACACAATTTTTATTTTGGAAAACTTCTTTTCAAGTTGTTTATATTTTTCTAAAGGTTTTTCCCAAGGTAAAGGATGTTGGACTTGTCTTTCATTACGAATCCTAACAAGATTGGATGAACTGATATCTAAATCACATAACGAGGACAGGACATCATAACAATTAAGAACTCAATCTAGGGAGCATGGAACCAGCTGACCAGCACATGTCCTCTGGGAAGGTTGGTGGGAGTTGGGATTTAATTGCACATTATGGGAAAGACATAAGGCCGCTGATGAAAGTACGACTTTCTTCAATTGCTTGCTCTTCCATATGGTTGAAACAGAAGCAGTAGTCCTACCCAAAGATAGAGAATCACCTTCAATATGATGCTAATAGCTTTGAATTATCAATGCTACATTAGTCAATTTTTCTTTAATGTTCGAATGCCCAACAAATCACTTTAAAAAGCACTGACCTCATCAACATAATGGCGACGACACATACAATGACATGGCATGGCAATCGCCAGTATTAAATCCAGCATAATGTTGACCTATTATAAATTGGATGGTCAATCAAGTATCGGCGTGCTTTCTAGAGTATTCTTATCTTCGTAGATATCGACATGATTTGAAGCTCAAAAAAATCAAGCTTGACTTCTTATGAGGCCTGTTATGAAGAAAAAAAATCGATACTTCTAATTGATTTATCATGTCAATATATATATGAAGCTGCGGCATTCAAGCCATAAAATGATAATATATATATATATTATTTATTTATTTATTTATTTATTTATTTTTGCATATTCAATGTCCTGCTCTCTGTCCAGTTTCCTAGAGATAACGCTGTCCAGCCCATGCTACATCACAACCCTAGTCAAACTAGAAAACAATAGAAAATTAATTGTCAAAGCAATTGCTTTAGCTCTATTACGCTAAAAAACCATATTAAATACATTATAATTCAACAAACTATAGGGAATTCTCTCTTTCTTTTTGTTTTTGTTTTTTTATTTTTTCCTCTTTTTAGCGGACGCGTTGGGCCCACCCTCGGCCCGTCGGAAACAGCGATGCATGTTCTCTCTACCTTTTCGCCTATTCATTTTCACTTCTTCCGAAGGATCGCGATTTCTTCCCATTCGCCGATGGCTCCTATCAATTTCCGCGAATAGCGAAAAAATCCGCCCCCGGGAATTTCACGCCGCCCAAAAATCGATCCCGGCCGCCGTTCCAGGTAACGGAAAAGACCTCCTCGGCCGCCGCCGACGGCGGGGGTTCTCCCTCTCGTCGTCGGTGTGTGGATTCCTCCGTTTTGCAGTTTTTTTTTTTTTTCCGAGTCGGTGGCTGTCTGTAGATCGATCTGTTCTGTAGGTCTTCCGAGGTCTGTGTCTCGATGGGAGTCGTGGGCTGATCTGAATTTTGGGGCTTTGACTTTGATTAGCGAGGGTTGTTGGTGGCGTTTGGGAAAATTGTTTTTTTGATGATTTGATTGAATTGGATCGAGTGATTTGGTCATTAATTTTTGCTGCGAGATTCGTTTCGGCGGAATTCGGGAGTGCTGGAGCTGCTCGGCGGTGCTGCGTCAGGGCAATTCGCCGGTTTCGTATTGTGTTTATCGAGCGGCTAGTAGTTCTGGTAGGGTGTTGTTGGGCGCTTCGTAAATCACAAGTTTGCCCTGTTAAGGAGGTGGCGTGGCATGGCAGTTTTTGAGGAATTAGCAGAGATTCGCGGCTTGCTTTGAGAGTGCAGTGGCAACAGGGGTCTGATGGGTTCTGTGTGGTACTTTAAATTCGTCGTCGTTTCATTATTTTCGCATGGATGTAACTTTCTGGAGAAATGTAACGGGATATTGGCAGTTTAGATGGAATGGTTGTTATGTACATTAGTTTGTTTTGATTATAGTAGGCTGATTGTCAGGAGTGAACAGATTGGGTAAGACTTAGTCTCGTCAGTGGTTCCTATATCTTACCTCCGAGGCAAACGGCTTGGCGGCAGGGGTTTTGGGAACCCCCGGGGGGGGGGGGGATGTGTGAGTGAGGAGGCAGGTGTTCGATCCTGCAGAAGGCAAAGAGTGAGAGTGAGTAGTGCTGACAACTAACAAGACCAAAAAAAATAAAAAAATAAAAATGGTTCCCATATGTATTTGACAGTCTCCACAGCTATATGTCTGCCGTTTGCCCATTTTTTAGTGAGTTCAGGCTCATTGTATGGGTACTGATTGCGGTGGCTCCTAGTGTTGTCTTGAATGGTAGTGTCAGTTAGCGATTCTCTAGATTTTCCTAGGTGTGAAATATGCACTACACATGAAGGGTGCATGTAATTGAACAGCTTTCTGATATTGCATGCCAGCATGTTTGTGACATTAGATAGGCCATGTTATGTGCGACTCGGTATCTTTTGAGTTATGTTGATTTGGGTAGCGTCTTCCCCCAATTCTCTGTTGACCAAACCATTCCTTTCACTATATTTTGGTGTACTTGTGTGTATGTCTCGTTATCTTATTAAATATTATCTCGTGCTACACAGCTTATAGTATTTCCCCCGTCAAAGAGAGAAAGGAGTCATCAATTTGTGTAATTATCGGCATTGAAGCTCTGAGATGGCAGAGAAGGCATGTATTAAGCGTCTTCAGAAGGAATATAGAGCGCTCTGTAAAGTATGTTGTCATCTTGTTCTCTATTCTCATTCTCATTCTCATTTTCACTGTTTTGACTTCTTTTCCCTCCTCTATTCGTTTAGATATCTTTATCCATGGTGGTTGTTTAATGAAATTCCCCTACACATTCTTTGGATAAGTGGAGCAAACAAGCTATTTTCTTTGTATAATGTGTTTTCAGTGCTTAAGAAGCAGGTTGAGTAGGCATTTTAGCTGTTCCCTTGTTTTCATGATCTGATCCAATGGCTTTATATCTAATATTTTGATACACTGTAGTTGAGATGCCTTCATTGACCATAGTGATTATGGTATAACAGGATTGCTGCTGCATTGAGTCTCTTGTCAATTCTTTTTGTATATTTAGACTTACAGAGCTTTTCTGTTTTTGAATTTGCAGGAACCTGTTTCCAATGTCATAGCACGTCCTTCCCCTAACGATATTCTTGAATGGCGTAAGTCCTCATTCAGATGAAATGTAGTCTAGCATTGCTTTGCAATTTATGGTGCATAAGTCATGGTACCTTCAAATGAGCAAAATTAAGGCTAGTTATAGTGTATTTAGCTTATTGATCTTGCATTCTGAGTTTTTGGTTAATGAACTCTGTTAAGAACTTCCATTGTTTGGCTAGTTTTGAGAACATCATCTTTACTTTTATCTTCCTTTAAGCTTCCTTCAAGATTCTGAACAAGTGATTCAGCATGAAGCATTGACATGTGGGAAATTGTTGGACATCTTTCCTTCTGCTTCTTCTGGCTGTCTTCTGCATTTGCTGTTGTAGTGTGAACTATTATTGTACTTTGACTTGGCATTCTTCAATTTTGTTTTCCAGATTACGTGTTGGAGGGAAGCTCGGGAACCCCCTTTGTAGGTACTGTAGATTTTTTCTTTTCCTCATTAGTGCTCATTTTGACTGTGGAGGTCATATAGTGAAATTCTGTTTATCTTTGTGACCAGGTGGATATTATTATGGCAAGATCAAATTCCCTCCAGAGTACCCATATAAGCCTCCAGGGATCACGTAGTTTTCTTTCAAATAGCTTCCTCTTTTCTTTTAATGGAGTTTAATAGGCGCACCTTCTTGAACTAATATATTCTTATTTGAGTTTGTTTCCCCTTCTTGCAGCATGATCACTCCCAATGGGCGTTTTATGACTCAGAAGAAAATATGTCTATCAATGAGTGATTGTAAGAATTTAATGTCTTGAATAGTTAAAGTCTGTCGGTCATTTCTGTGGGACGAACTTTTCTCAGGTTTGATTTTCCCACTTTGCAGTTCATCCTGAAAGTTGGAACCCGATGTGGTCAGTTTCAAGGTACTGCAGATGCTAATCTATTACATACGGCTTCCTTGTTCTCGTTCTCATCTTCATATTCTTTTACTTGCCTGACTCTGTAGATGAAATAATATATTTCTTTCTTTTATCTAGAAATAAAAACTCTTGAGCATTTTTCTAATCTTGTCTATTATTCCCTCCAGCATACTCACTGGGCTTCTTTCATTTATGGTGAGTTCATTAGCGCCATGACTACCTATATTACTTTGGGGCAAGCTATTACATACTTGTTCGTTCATGACGTTCAGATACTTGGAAGAGCAAATTAAAACACGACCTTGTTTCTTTGAAGGGCATTCTGGTTTTCCAAATAGTATCTAAGCATGCCTCACTTATGGCCATCGAATTTATATTGCAGATGGACAATAGTCCTACAACTGGCAGTGTGAACACCACAACTGAGGAGAAGCAACGTCTGGCAAAATCATCTCTTGCTTTCAATTGTAAGAAGTAAGTGCCAATGCCGAACAAACCCCCTTCAAAAGGAGGAAGGAAGAAAATAACGTGCATGAATGTCTGCATCCAGAAGTATACATGTTAGGACAGAAAAGGAAACAAGTGGAAGAAATGTCTCATTGTTTTCTTGTTATCTCTTCCAGCAGTGCATTCATATTTCTTGGTTCAGTATTTATATCCTCATATGATTGATTTGAGTAAAATATGCTCATTGAGGAGACTGCAAGTTCCCCTTTTTGGATCTATTAGTTTGGCTCTGTGATATATGCATTTTCAAGAGGCTTTACCTATACATTGGCAATTGGTGCAATAAGAGTCTGTGTCAGTTTGCAGTATATTTTTCTTGGTAGGGTATCTGGTAGACACTCAAAAGTTTTGTTGGGCAAACTTGTGTGTGACATTTTATGTTTATCTTCCTTTCGACAGCCAAACCTTCAGGAAGATTTTCCCTGAATATGTCGAGAAATATAACGAACAGCAGCTCGCTGAGCAACATGTCTCAGAGCAGGTCGCACCTGAGCACCCTAAAGATGATAATACCGGCACAGATAGAGATGGCAACACCACGGGAGCACAAGTGAAGAACTTGAATACCCCGAAGGAGATGAGAAGAAACAGGAAGCAATCATTCCCCACCTGGATGATGTTGTTGCTGATTTCCATTTTTGGTCTAGTAATGGCGCTTCCCTTGCTTCAACTTTGATCTCCCTATCGTAGCTCTCTGGTATAACCAGACCTAGAAAGGGACGGCTGCTTCTTTAGTTTTGTCGTGTAGCGAAGCCTAACCTGTGTATTATATAGGGTTTCTCTATTCTGAAAGGGTTTGGTTGCTTAAATGATGCTTTTGCCTTCTCTTGTATCTCGCTCACATAAGTCGATCTTATGAGACAATACATTTTGTGATATGTGATTTGAGATGAGTTGGAGCTTCTCTTGTAAATGGAGTCGTGCCGTTGGTTTTTTTTCATGTTATCGAGCTTCATAGGTGGCGGGTTGTCATTGTTCACGGGTCGAAGACGAACCCGGCATAGAAAAGACGAACTAGGATGCAATTTTTTCCATGGCATAGAAAAACTGTCGGTTTTCTCCGGTTATTGAGCTTCATAGGTAGCGGGTTGTCATTGTCCAGGGATTGAAGACGAACAAGGCATAGAAAAGCCGAACTAGGATGCAATTTTTTCCATGGCATAGAAAAGCTGTCGGTTTTCTCCGGTTATTGAGCTTCATAGGTAGCGGGTTGTCATTGTCCATGGATCGAAGACGAACGAGGCATAGAAAAGCCGAACTAGGATGCGACTTTTCCGAGAGCGCCCGTCATGATCACCGCTCTCTTTGATAGGCGAGTAGTTGAAGCCAAATGAAGTCCAAAATGAGGTTTGCTCTAGGAGGCAAGATTGTGTTTATGGCTAATGAAAACTGATTTCAAGGAAGGGTTACTTGCATCTTCCCATGCATCACCGCCACTGACTCATGATGATCAGAGTCAATGCATTGACTTCGTCCATACGAACTGAGGATACTTCGCACCACTGGAAAGCAGGATGGACTTTTCTTATGTGGATGTCAGCTTTTTGCTTGAATTATGACTGTGGAGCAACAAAAAGCGTTGATGGCGGGGACGCCCCCATTTCTCGTGCTTTTCGTGGTTGGAAAGAAGAAAGTAAAGGCGCCCGCGTCGAGAAGTCCATCAAGTTATCAATGTTTGTATCTTACGGCGTAACATACAGTCGTGTGATTACTGATCAATTATTCTCGAGACGCGAGAGTATGTAATCGAAACAGTCGCTAACGACATCCGCATTGCACGTGCAATTGCGGCGGGAAAAGTCCTAGTATGATGCATCAAGCGGAAATATGGTCGATCTCTTAATCGTTTCTAGTTTGGATCAAAGGCGTAATTTAGAAGTGAATATCCCACATGGAAGCAAAATTGAGCAAGAGGACCTTAGTTATTTTCTGTAGGATCATACTTAAGTACTTACTCCAGCAATGATCGTTACATGTGGGGCTGAGAGACACTTTAAAGTGTTCCTCGTGGGAAGCCTTTTCCATTAACTAATGATGTTGTCTGCCCATCACTGCTCGGTTGGACAGAAAAAAAAATAAAGATCATCTGCAAAATCCAATGAAGAAAACGCAGGCAGAACAATTTTCCATTTCAAAACCTTCATGAATTTCGGAAATTCGGAAATTCCCAATTTATCTTTTATAAACTTGCCAAGTCAATTTGAAAAACTTTTTTAATATCACCATCATGACTCAAAAAAAGGAAAAACAAAGGGTGGCTCACTGGCTCCCTCACCACCCCACCCTATGAAAAAGGGATAAAAAAGTCAAAATAAAGATATTCTTTTTAAAAAAAGAATGAAATCATCTGTAGTCTTTCTGGATTATGCAGTATCTTGGTCATGAATGATTACGACCCCTTTCGTTTTCACGTAAGAAGAGACGACCCCAAGTGCAAGAGTTGGTATAACGAAACATAGCTTATATTTTCTTTTCCTTTGCTTGTGTGCGTACTCTATGGTCTAGGTAACTGATCCAAAGCTCAAGTAAGGAAAAGGAGAGAGAGAGAGATTCCGAATCTCCTGCCGCAAATCACGCTCCCATTCATGCCCAGAAACCAAATGTCAAAAGAATCTTTCTTGAGTGAATCTTTTTAGGGGACAAGACATCCTTATTTTCTTCCGTTAAAACGCAAATGATGCACACGCCGATAACCCATTTTTCTTCAGCAGGTCTCTCTCCTTTTCTTGGTTTTTGGATTTCAAAATTTCAAGCTAGACTCTACATGAGAAGTGCTTTTGCCTCGCCTTTTTTTCCCTCCTGTCTTGGCTTTGCTGCTCACTCTAGACCGGGGGCAAGTTAGCTCCAACGTTGGGTGAAATTTTGTCGTTAATGCTTAGCTTGCTCGATAAAGTCTCCACCTTTTTCGACTTTTTTTAGCGCGTCTCAAGTATAATCATGATCTACCCATTTTTGATTTGGTGCATCCCATCGATGGGTTTCTACTTTCTCTCTTGAATTCTTTTTGCTTTTCTTTTTTATTCGTTCTTTGTTTGCTGGTGCTTAGTGGTTGGTCGTCACCTTTAGGTGCGTGTAAGATGAGCGACACTCAATTGGTTCACCTTCATATGCACGTCAGTGGCCCTCAAAGTGGGCTAAAATTGTGACCGAAAGGCTACAGAGTTGACACTGCCATTTCAACAGCCACTGCTTTCTATATTCTTCATCCTGCATGCCTATTAAAGTGGCTTTGAAAGGCTTTTGTGTTGTAGGCTTTCTTCCTATTTTTTCTCTCCTTTGTTAAGCAGGTGAGTCCACATTCAGAAGTAGAATTTAACATAGACATTATTGTAATTTAGAACCTCTAATTGTTCTGTTGTGTCTGTTTTGTAGTTTTTTCTTCATGATATAGTCTTTGACAGTCGTATTATACCTTGTGGTTCATCATCTTCTTCTTCTTCTTTCTGGTAAATCTTCCCTTGTCCACACAGCTTACAAGATAAGTTAGGCTTTTCTTGTCAGTTAGCAATTGATCTTATTGACACAGGAAAAATAAAGAGAGACGTTTTGACCAACAACAATTATAAGCAAGGAAGGATTTTTTTTTTCGTAACACATTAAAGTTCAAAGACCTCAACATTATTCTATTTCATCTGGCCTTGTAGTGGGGAAGCCACCTGCATATTATTTCTGTTTATGGTTTTGTGACTGTATGGTCCGGAAATTTACATAATTTGGTTTAGCTGCAGCCTGCCAAGATGAGGAAATCTCCAGTATACCCTAAATGTGAGGCAAGTGATTATGGTGCTACTGAATTTGATCCACAAATGGACTTTCTCCGGGTAATTCTAATACTACGATCAAGTTTGTTTTCATTTCTAGTCTTTTCCTATTCTTTTTTGGCGAGAGTTATAGTGCCGTCTCTTCATGTGTAGTTGGAAAATGAATTAAGTTGTGACACAGTTACATTTCCAGTAGTCTACTCGATCACAATATTCTTGGACTCAAGTAAGTATATCGATTTTCACATGTTTAGTCAACTATAGACGATCTGAGATCAAACTCTATAATGTGAATCTGATAAGGACGCAGGTTGATTTGGTTATAAAAACTGAGTTGGTTAGGCGAATAATGTCTCAAGGAAGGAAGTTTCTTCTTCTTTTGCTTACTTTGAATTGCGACAACTTTTCCTACTGATAAATAAGTAATGCATATTCTGTTCCAAGTCTTCAAGGTTCTGCAACTGGTTCTACCTGATTATTTAATCTGGCTTTGCTTTGTTCAGTTCTTGGATGAAGCCAGACAGCACATATGCGAACCAAATGTAAAAGCTCCTGCACCAAATTCTGCAGAAGTGGTGGGAAAGAAAAACCCGGGTGAAGAGAAAAGGAGCAAGAAGTCATGGAAGAGCTCCCTGTTTTCATGGTTGAGAACAGAGAAGAAGAGCAAGCCCCAAGCAGAACCTGCAAGTCATCATCATAACCATAAACCAAGAAAAATTGTTTCCGGTCCCATCTTTGGGGCAAGTAAGGAATCTGATGCTTGGCTCCGGCGTCTGAACTCGGGGTCGTTCTCCACTCTTTTCAATTCCACAAAAAGAGCAGAGAACGAAATGCCATACATGTCTCTAGAAGGGTTGGACAAACCTCAGGCCGTTAAGAACTACGGACCTGTTTACTTGGTAACTTAACCCTAGGGACATTGGAACAGTAGGTCCTCAGTTTCTGAAACAAAGAGGACGTTGACTTGGCTGGAGTATGAAAGATTGTTCAGAGGCGAATGTCCTGAGTGTTTAGCACTCATATAGGAGCCATCGATTGCATAGCGTTAATTTCATGAAAAGAGCTAAAAAATAGCAATTGATTGTGTTTACTGGCAACCCTTACCATTTCTTCTGTTGTTTCCTGAGTCAACAACAATTTCCCGTAAGTCACGCTTGCTTCAGATTAACGTCAATAGCTTCAAGGCTACATTAAGGCACGCTTGCTTCAGATTAACGTCAATAGCTTCAAGGCTACATTAAGGGCGGGTTTTTGTAATAATGATGTATATCAGGAGCTCCATTCTGTAATGAACTTTGACAAACTCTTAGAAGCCGAAATTATAACTTCGATCTCACGGTATTATACACTTTATGCAGTCTCTTGAGTTCTGACAATACTATTGATCATTATCATCGTGCTGTTTCCTTCTAAGTTTCTGGTGCTTAAATGGTTTATCTGCACTGGATCAATGAAAACAGATAAAGAAATAGCAAATGCTGCAACTGATTTGATTTAGGATACACGGTCTCTTTAGTCCTCAGTTTTCCTAAAACTTCTATGTATAGATTTATACCGCCAGATGGAGCAATGAGCCAATGACAAGCTCCTCCCATCATGTAGTACAACTCGGAAATCATATACTGATTCAACAAAGTGATTTTCATGATTGTCACAGATTGCATTTCGCATCAATGTCTTACCGCATCCTGAATATGAGAACAGCCTCAAAGAGAACTCTGGGTGAATCAAATAACATCCACTGGAAGAGAACTGACCTTTGCGATTAACCGTTCAGGAGACGCAAATTTAATCAATACATTTACAAGAGTAAAAATTACAAACTACATCTTCTGTAACTAGAAGGATTTTCCACCCTCTGAGACAGAGAAGCAAAATCTTTCTTCTTACTGTACTCTCTCTCTCTCTCATCCTAAAAAAAAGTTGGAGCACTTGACTCAGAACAACATTGCAAGAACAAACGTTGTGTATGAAACATAATTCTGGTTTCCGGATATCCAATTCAGTCCTCAAAATCCTGCCAAGCAATTAAGTGAATACTACCTATCACCACTTTCTCCATCTTCATCTCCATCAAACAAACTGTTGTTTGGACAATGGAAGAACGGGAGATATCTCTAGAACAGCTGAAGTTTTTAGATGGTGACTGTATCGCGAAGACAATCCTCTCCCTATTCAACATCAAGAGAATTTGCATTGCAAGGAGCAACTCTCCGCTCCCTAGTCAAAAGCCTCTTCAATGACCTCAGTCTTGTAGGAACTGGGGACTTCAGATCATCCTCAGCAACCCGGTTCGCTGAAGACGAAGAAGCCAAGGGATTCTCACTCATCTGCCTTGGCATGTCAATAACGACCATCGCAGGCCTAGCAATAGCAAGTGCAGCAGAAGATGACGACGACTGAGAAGTAGCTGAAGAAGAAGAAGAACCGCCTTCTTCTAAACAAGCGCTCCCAGAGCTAACCTGCATTTCATTCCCCCAAAACAACACATTTGTAGGAAAGTTTGGTGATTCAATGGGGTGCATGCCACCAGATAAATTCTCCTCCGCGGTTTGACTGTCACCATTTTCTTCTTCCAAATCATCGTCAATATCAATGGTCTTCGAACAATCTGAACCGTGACCGACCCATTTCCTACAAAGAGGGCAAGTGGAATGTGATTGGAACCACATGTCAATGCAATCCACATGAAACCCATGATTGCATTTCGTCAAGATCCTGGCTTTCTCTCCCTGAACCAGCTCAGAGAGGCAAACAGCACATTCAAGACCCTCCTTGAACTCCTGGGGATTGAACACCACCACCGGCAGAGAGAGCAGGACCTTCGGATCGAGCCCGGTCCGCACAGCCACCGTGGGATCCTGGCCGGGGGCGAAGACGAACCGCCGGCTACGGCGGCGGCGCGGGGGCGGGGCGGCGGCGGCCGAGGAGGCCTCCTCGATGCGCCCCCAGAACCATTTGGCGTATAAATGGAGAAGCAGAACAAAGAGGACTACTATGAAGAGAAGTATCACCGCAATCAACATGATCTTGCCTGTCAACGCAACTGCTTCGGCGTCATCCAGTTTCGTGATGTCAGAGACTCCCATCCTCGAGCAAACACTTACCAAGATTCACTTATCCAAACTAAAAGAAGCTTAATTCCCTAATGGGTAACGGAAAGAGAGAAACTTTCCGTAGTTCAAGCTCGACCCACGAGATGGACGAAAGGTAAAGATGCGAATTTGCGCGAAAGCTGAGCAAAGCTGCAAAATCCACGAAAAGGGTTTATGCCGATCAGGCGGATCTTGAAATGTAGATAGGAGATTTGGGAAAACGAATCAAGATTCAGTGAAGGGTCCAGAATGGGAATCTGCGTCGGGAAGGAGAAGAGGAATGTTGCAGTGGAGAGAGAGAGAGAGAGAGAGCTGAACTTGCAGTCTGCAACGAGAACGGAGGGTTTTAAAGGAAGACGTGCGTGGGGGAGAGAGGACAAACGAGGAAGCTCACGACTCCATCCCTTCTCCACTGAGGAGTTCTGTGGGGGGGGAGTGAAGAGTTTCTTGTTCTTTATTAGACGGGAGAGCGCGGAGGAAGAGGAGGAAGAAGAAGATGACAATAACTGGGACCAAGATTGCGATTGATAATTACTAAAGTTTGAATTTTTTTGAGTGGAACTACCAAAATATAATTATTCGTCTTGGTCTTGCTTGCTTTTTTTTTTCTTTGGTAGCCAAAACAAGCATTTTCCCTTGCAAACAGTTTGACGCCTCCGTTTAACTCATGCGCGCCCTGGCGTTCTTGACTTCTGTCATGTCCATTTAACGTTTGAAATCAAGAATCTTAATCCAACCTTGAGCTTGACTGCCCAAGTGGCGGTGGTGTATAATAATATGCTTCTGAATTGGCCTCATACGTCCAGTTGATACATTAATCTAATTGAGGGTTTTTTTTCTTCTTTTTTTCTTTTATTATATTGGAATTTTTTTATTGAGTGTGAGAAAGATTAGAAACCCTACTATCCACGCGTGACATATCAGTTGTGCAATCAAATCTTCCCACATGTCGTGATGATGGGTTGATTCTTTTGCACACTGTTGCCGTGCTCAATCAACATAATTTTCTCTCTCTCTGGCATCTGATCTTCTCCTTTGAAGTTCCTCTAAAAGTGAAGTGCGTTGCATCTTGATTTTCTAGTCACTCCACAATCCACATCTTTTGATGGTCAATTGATCACTCTTATTTCCAACGCAAGAACCATTACCATCATCACCAGATCCTTGACTTTCATGGCCAAATTTGCCCTTAGTATCTCCCCCTAAGAGCCATCCTGTTCTTCACCAAGTAAATTATTTCCATTCCATTTCCAACATAGCCAATGCCTTGATCTCTTCCTTACTCCACCCCATTCTGCACCCAGAGACATTAAATTTGACAGTAATTTCAGCAGGATCGCTTAATCGACAAGTTTGCTAAACATTATCTCAGATTTTGCCCCAATGGAAAAAGACAGGAAACGGAAGCGTTGCCAAAATTGTCCTAGATCAGATACTTGGATACCATTGAATTCGAGCCATCAGATGAAAAAAGAGCCGCAAGGGGTATTGTGGGGTCTGCGATTCAAGACCGTCACATGGGGGGTCTAATCTTTGAAGCCATTCACGCAATCTTGAGGCCAAACACAGGTTTTGAGGGAGATTCAGAGATCCGAAAAAGTCGCTAATCACCACCTGCTTTTGACGCAGGCGAGTCGAGAAAAAATGCTGACTTTATCTGTCCTAGGTGCTGCTTTGCTTTCATGTCCAAATCTGGGTTTTCTTTTTCCTCTCCATCCCTCGCATCACCTTGATGTGCAAGATTTCCAATTACTAGTAATCTTAATGCGTTATTAAACTAAGGGCGAGGGCCATCTCACGTGATATTGGACTCCAAAACCCATGTTATCCGAGACATGCTCAAATTTTTGAGGACTGAAAATCCGTGCGAATATCTATCAAATCAACGATGAACTCTCAATCCATCTACATAATTCCCGCTATTATGTAACATTGGAAAGAGAAATATGTGAAATAATATTATAAGAAGGAAGATGACCGGACCCCAAGAAACACCATTTTCCTAAACATGTGGGCCAACCGGATGTGGTCAAGTATTACTTTTCGTGGCTAGGGAAGGTGAGAGTTGGAGGGATCGCGCCATTTTGTTAATGGATTTTCGTAGTATCTTATGCAGCGTTGAAGAAAACCTCACTCGATTTCATGGGTCTGAGGGCGACGTTAGTGTTGGTTATTGTCATGGCTTTTGAATTAGCGACCTCTCTTTCGAGCCGAATCAAGCATAAAGAATGCAACCGAAGACTTTCGTATAAAGATGTGTCCAAAATACTAGGCTTGGGAATCAATTTTCGTCCACATTGTTTGCCTCGATTTGGGGCTTTTGCCGGGCGTATACGGCCGTTTGCAGCTTAAGGACGGGGAACGGTCGGACAAAATGATGGATCAAGAAATGATTTTTAGGAGTGGTTATCATGTGTTTAGGTGGTCAAAGCACGAATCATGAGAGGTGGTGACGTGGCAAAGGGCTGTCGGATCCAACGGGGGTAGTTGGGCCGGGCTGGCCCGTGACGACCCGCGATCCGAGTCTCTGAAAACGTGAAGAGGGCTCGGCCCGTAAATGACGGCCAGTGACGGGCCTGGTCTCTCGGGAGACTTTCTCCGCTGAAGTAATAGGTCGACGAAGCTAGTTTTCTTGCTTTGGTTTTGAAGTTCAACTCTAATGACTTGAAAGCAAAACTATCCTTAGCAGGCACGTTACCTACTACCGGATCATGCGCCACCTAATTTGGATTCTTTCTTGTCATTTTATGAGGAGGTACCTCTTTCCTTGAAGTTACGTGACTATTTTACTGACTTATTTAGAAGGGGTTGTTGTTTCACGGCCGTGAGAATCTTCCACTTATCCACCTTTGTCGTTATCTGGTGCACGGGCGTACCCTTTTGTTGAACGTCATTCAAGCTTTCCCTGGAAATGCGGCGTAAGCTAATTCACTACTGTAGCGCCCGGTACTCGACCATTGGCGCGAAGCATTTTCTCTGCTCCTTCTTACCTCCAAAAAAGGGCAGCAAGTGCCTTGCGTCCTCGACCGATACATTTACAGGAGAATGGTTTTTGTACCTTATCATGTCATGCGATCCGAGCTGTTGCAAAAGGAACGAAGTAATATGATATCAACCGACGTTGTTTTGGGGGTACAAAGAATGTTTGTTATCTGTTCAGCATGAAGGCGAGACGCTGTATAACCTATCTTTGTATACAAAAAAGAATAATCCTTGCTCTACTTTCTGACTACACACGAACGTAATCTCTTATCCTCCGCGACGAGCGACGACCGGATTCAATCCAATCCCTCAAGAGAGAGGCGTTTCGGGATTATGGCAGAACGCCATTGCGAGGTTGCAGTCGAAGTGCCTGTCCATCCATTTACACGCGCTCGCCATCAGAACCCGCAGCAGCCAACCCGCGGCGGCGCGGAGCTTCGCCCATCCGCCGCGGCGCGGGCTCACGGTCGTCCGGCAGAGAGGGCACGTCCGGCGATACCCGAGCCACGTCTCGATGCACTCCGCGTGGAAGCAGTGGCCGCATTCCGCAAGCTTCCGGACCTTCCCGTCCGAGGAGACCTCCCCGAGGCAGACCGTGCAGACTCCGCCGGCGGCGCAGGGGGCGCTCTCCTCGCCCCGGCGGCGGCGGCGGAGGATGGTCCAGGGCGGCGGCAGCTCGAGCGAGCAGCAGAAGGACGCGAGCGCGGCGGCGATGAGGAGGAGGGCGCCGGAGACGGAGAGCGACGCGCGGCGAGCGGCTTCGGTGACGGAGCCGGCGACCATGGCGATATTTTCTGGGGAGAATTTTTCTTCTTCGAGGGTTTTCGATTTTATCTCTGGGAAAGTGGATGTTATAAAGGCGGGCGGATAGAATCGAACCAAACGCACGTGGTCCGCCGGAGGGGAGGTTTTGACTGGATCGAAGAGAGTAGAGGAGTAGGAGTTGACTCGGCGGAAGATAATCTTTCCTTGGTGGAGAATCAGTCCCCGACCGCCGACGTTGTTTCACACATGTCCACTTCTTTTTTTCTCTTTTCTTTTTTTAATTTTTTATATTGCATGAAATGAAACTGGTGTGGCCTGAGCTAATGAACATAGAGAATCTCTGGTGGAGAATCAGTCCCCGACCTCCGACCTTGTTCCCACGTCTCCACTTTTTTATTCATTTATTGATTATTTATTTTGCATGAAATGAAACTGGCGTGGCCTGAGCTAATATATATATATATATTATAGTTAATAAGTGAATCGATTGATTTAGTAACAATGTAGTTAAGAGTAATGCATAAGAGAGAAATAGAAAGTATTTTGATATATTCATAATGAGGATTATTAGCTTATTTATAGGTTTTATGAAAGAGTGAATAAGATAATAAATCAATTAAGATATGCAAACTCATAGAGGATATTCGCATAATCTTGAGAGATACAAAAGTCATCATAATTTTCGTAAATAACCCTAACAAATGTGAAATTGAAAAAGTTAGATGTTTCATAATATTTTTTAGTGTGTTTAGCGAAACATGTGAGTTCTGTATTGATGAGCTTAGTTTATTTGCTTATCAGTCCCGTTTTGATTTGATTCATCATTGGTCTTTTTGATTGACTTTTCTGTTTTTAAGTTCGGAAATTGATAAAACCAAATGAAACCGATATGCTTAATGTGTAAATTTGAATTTAGCTTGAGTAGTGAAATTTATGGTGTGAGTTAACAAAGTACGTTCTTATTTATTTGATATTGCTATGTACTATTGGACGAAAGAGTTGTACTTCTCACCATTATTGATTGATTATTAATCTCGGATAATAATACCTATGAAAGAGTTTTGTATCGTCTTTGGTGTACTTGCATTTAATCAAAATAATATTTCTCAATATCGTCTGTAATTGATTTGGCAATATTGTAATTATACTCCTCTTTTCAATAAACTAGTAGAAAAATATATTTTTTTTGTTAGTTTTTAATATTGCACGTTGCAGTTAAATAGTCAAACCACGTGCTAAATTTTCTTACTTGTAAATTGGTTTGGTGATAACAGTTTGAATTTGAAACCAAACCAAATCAATAAAATACCAAAATCATCGTTTTGGTTGGAGTTGTTATCTTTCTTGGTTTGATTTGGGCATAGATCGAAATCTTTCCAAGGTTTGGACTGGAAATACCTCCGAATTGAATCAAGCCACATCTCAAATATCGCTGGTGATGGTTACAACGCAGAGTTGTCCGATATTACACCCGAGAACATCGGTTTCCTAAACATGGTTTTATCCATTTAATAACCGGCGATGTTACACTTCATCTCTTGGTCGGTTGAAATCCAATAGTAAACCCAAAAAAAGATCGATATTCGAGTGATAGTAAAAGCAAGTTTTCTTAAGACTCTGGGCATATGCTGAATCAAAGAAAATTTGCATGTCACATTAGTTTCTAAAACTACCGAATGCCCTTTTTCTTCTTTTTGACAAATACTGATTCCCGGCAACAGAAAATGTAATGCCAATATTACAGTTGTAATTACAAATTAAGATCACTTTGATTTCTACTATGTACGGCCGGCAATTTAGAACTCCTATTTTCCAATGTTTGAGGCGTTGACTATTGCAAAGGGCATGCTTTTTTTCTAAAAAAACGGAAAAAAAAAAAAAAAGTCAAATTACAGACGACAGCCTTGAAGTAACTAGGATCAAAGCTCTAATCAGATTCTTGCAAACGAGGCTGGCGAAGCGCAGCGTGCGAGCATTATGTGGATCCCGCGTTGGGATTTTATTTCGAAAAAAATAAATGATTTAAAAAAATTATTTTTCAAGAGATGATCGCTTTTACCGCTTTATGAAAATGGAAAAAATAAAGATTATTTTAATCATGCACAAAGATGAATATTTTTTA
Source organism: Eucalyptus virginea (assembly GCA_014182375.1). NCBI lineage: Eukaryota > Viridiplantae > Streptophyta > Magnoliopsida > Myrtales > Myrtaceae > Eucalyptus > Eucalyptus virginea. The sequence continues at coordinate 30,664,905 of CM024523.1, read as the reverse complement.
TTGACTAATTGCTTTTAGAGATATAAATAATTATTTATTGAAAAATATTTTCCAAATCATTTATTTTTCGTAAAACAAATGTATCCTTGAAGTGTCACTGAAGGGTGTTTGAATATTTTATTTTCTCTTGCTCTATAATTGTGACGCCCCAGCACATCACACTTAAACGTAGCACATTTATCTTATTCATTTCAACTTTTCTTAAGCATGCGAAAGCGTAAATAACTAAAATAACCCAGGGATGCACTTAGACTTCGATAAACAGGATAATTTCATTTCATTTCTAATTTATATATATGTGAGATGACGGGTTGGATACACTGGGCAATTAAAAGGGTAAGTGCTACTGATGACATCCGGCTATACATATAGAAAATTCACATAATCTTGAGAGATATAAAAGCAATCATAATTTTCCTAAATAACCCTTACAAATGTGAAATTGAAAAAGTTAGATGTTTCATAATATTTTTCAGTGCATCTAGTGATACATGTGAGTTCCGTATCGACGAGCTTAGTTTATATGCTTATCGATCCGGTTTTGACTTGATTCATCTTTGATCTTTTTTATTGACTTTTCAGTTTTTAAGTTTGGAAATCGATAAAACCAAACGAAACTGATAAGCTTAATGTGTAAATTTGATTTTAGCTTGAATAATGAAATTTATGGTGTGAGTTAACAAAGTACGTTCTTATTTATTTGATATTTAAATTTGATTTTAGCTTGAATAATGAAACTTATGGTGTGAGTTAACAAAGTACGTTCTTATTTATTTGATATTGCTCTGTACTATTGAATGAAAGAGTTCTACTTCTTACCATTATTGATTGATTACTAATCTCGGCAAAAACTACATATGAAAGAGTTCTGTATCGTCTTTGCTGTACTTGCATTTAATCAAAATAATATTTCTCAATATTGTCTATAATTGATTTGGCGATATTGTAATCATATTCCTTTTTTCAATAAACTATTAGAAAAATATATCTTCTTGTTAATTTTTTATATTGGACGTTGCAGGTAGATAGTCAAACCACGTGCTAAATTTTCTTACTTGTAAATTGGTTTGGTAGTAACGGTTTGAAACCGGAACAAATCAATAACACACCAAAATCATCGATTTGGTTTGAGTTATCATCATTCTCAGTTTGATTCTGGGCATAGGTTGAAAAATATGTCCCTAGCAGCAGTAATCTTGGTTGGCTGAAATCTAATGGTAAAATTAAAAAGATCGATAATCGAGTGATAGTGAAAGCAAGCTTTTCTTGGACTTTCGGAATAAGCCGAATCAAAAGGAAATTTGCATATTACACTAGTTTCTAAAACTACCAAATGCCCTTTTTATTTACTTTTTGACAATACTAATTCCCGGCAACAGAAAATGCAACGCCAATGTTATAATTGTAATTACAAATTAAGATCACTTTCATTTCTACTATGTACGGCCATGCGTAAGGACGCATTATTTGATGGCAGCCGGCAATCTAGAAGTCCAATTTTCCACTGTTTGAGACGTTGATATTGAAAAGGGAATCTTTTTTTAAAAAACGGTAAAAGTCAAATGACATACGACAGCCTTGAACTAAGATCAAAGCTCCAATCAGATTCTTGCAAACGAGCTTGGTGAAGCGTGGCTTGCAAGTAGCATATAGATCCCGTGTTCCACTTTTGCTTTGATTCCTTTGTCCTTAAAAACAAAGAAAAACGACCACACTGAGGGTCTATATTTTTTTTCCACCCACCCACTCACCCATGCTCCCACGGTCTGAAAAATAAATAATTTCAAAAATATTTTTATGAAAAAAGATCATTTGTATTATTTATGAAAATAAATAAACGAAAAATCATTTTAATTGTGCACGGCAATGTTTAGATATAAATTGATGTCGATATTGAAAGTGATTCTACTTTTGGAAATTTTTTTTCAAACCATTCATATTTGACGGAACAAATGTATCCTTGAAGCGACGCCAAAGGGTCTTTGGCGATTTCATTTTTATTTCTCTATAATTTGATGAAATCACTCACGCCACAAGAGATTAGGGAAAAAGAGATGCATTTACCAATCTACCCTTTTAATAAGAATCGCACTTCGTTTTTCTCTCACCTGGGCCGACTTGAGCCGTGCACCTTGGGCTCGGGCATTGTAGGACCGGGCCAATCCGAGCCCGGGCAAGTCCATTCCTATCCGGGTCGGAGCCCCATTCCCCGCAGAGCCTCCCTCTCTTTCCCTCTCAGAAAAAAAAAAAAAAAAAAAAAAAAAGCCTCCAAAACCAAAACCATGTTATCAGCTTTCGCTGTGTGGTTGTCAGGGTCTCTCCGACCATTCTCACCGCCATCTCCACCTCCCTCCAATCTCTGCCTCCGCCGACGCTCCTCCTCCGCGCCTTACGCTCTCGTTTCTCGGCCTGTGAACGGGTAACCTTTGCCTTCTGCAACAAAAAAAGGCGGTGGAAGAATCGGAAGGCGCGCCTTCCGCAGTGTTTGGAAGGTCTGGAGCTTGCCCGGAGCTGTGGCTTTTGGCTGAATGAGCGCTCATCCATGCCTTTATTAGGTACCCTTTGTGCTCTACTTTCGTGGGTAGTTCTTAGTTTTCTCCCTTAGGTGCAAAGCTCTGTTTGGTTCGTTGCTCTGCCTTGAATGCCTTGTCTGCATTCCGGGTTCTTTCTTTTGGTGAGCGGGGAATTTCAGATTACAATCTAGTACGTGATGTAAATTAGCATGTAGATGTCACATCGCCAACTTAGGCTGCTAATGATGGGTGTGACGTCGAGAAGTGAATTCCTTTTTGTTCCCCAAAATTGCCCAACATTTTTAATTGGCTGGACTTTGAGTAATTGTCGCTGGAGAAAATCAGTGAGTGTCCTGTGGGCAGAATGCATTCTTGAATTTGTGCTTGCGCATTATGGATTCGTATTTCTCGTTATGATGACATAAAATGTCTTCGAATTTGTTGTGTTTTGTGTGCAGAAATTGCCACTGCACAGCATAACTTCCAAAATCATCTGGGTGCACTCGGGGCTCAAGCCTTTGTTCACGGTAGATTGTTCTCTAGTTCGTTTGCTTTTGGGAATGATAAAAGGCTTGCCTCATGGAAACTGTCTAATGCACCTAAAAAGAATCACGTCGAGCCGCATCCACCGAAGTTTGTGGTTAAGGCAGTTGCCACACTAGAGTACAAGTGCTCAGTTCTGAATGAAGATGAGCGCTTATCTCGCAAAAGCTCACAGATGGCTACAGTTTCGAGTTCATCAGGTGCCCGACTTGGGTCATCTGAGGAAGATGAAATGGAATTGGATGAAAGAGAGAAGCTGAGGCGGATGAGAATTTCTAAGGCAAATAAGGGGAACACCCCATGGAATAAAGGCAGGAAGCACAGTGCAGGTAGCTTTAACTCCGAATCCCCAGTGACTAATGTATGTGTTACCCTTGATCATCACCCTCAGTGAAGGTGCCATAATTCATGTGCAGAAACCCTGCAACGAATCAAAGAGAGAACAAGACTAGCAATGCAGAATCCTAAGGTGATGTCATGTAAGAATATTATATGTTTCTTTGTTGAAATATGGCCATACATTATGGATGAATATAGATTGTCATGCTATCCAGCTTGGGATATTAAAGAGGAAACAAAGTCTCAGATTATAACATTTGGAAGGAAGCAAACTTTGGCTGCCTCATGAAAATATTATCTCCCATGATAGAATAGTTGGTTGCAATTTTACAAAATTCTGGTCTCATATACATAAGTTGGCTTTGCAGGTCAAGATGAAGTTGATTAACCTCGGACATGCACAGAGGTTGGTAATGCATGCTTTCTTCTGGTTTTGTACCAATGATGACAACATGTTGGTATTTTATGCTTCCAAATTTATATTAACCTCTTTGCCTTCGAATGCTCAGAAATTTTTTCCATCTTTCTTTAAAACGAAATTCCAGTGAGAAGACAAGAATTAAAATTGGCGTTGGAGTTCGAATGGGGTGGCAAAGGCGCCGTGAAAGGTTGATGGGACAGGAGACATGCTATCATCAATGGCAGAACTTGATTGCAGAAGCATCCAGAAAAGGTTATGTGGGTGAGGAGGAGTTGCAGTGGCATTCGTATGACATATTGAATGAACAGCTTGCATGCGAGTGGTTAGAGAGCATTGAGCAGCGGAAAACGATGCCTAGGCCAAAAGGTAGCAAGAGAGCTCCTAAGTCGCCAGAGCAAAGAAGAAAAATTGCTGAAGCAATTGCAGCAAAATGGACAGATCCTGTAAGTGCTTTAATAAAATGTCATGAAAATGGATTTCGAAAATTATAATTTGTCCATTTGGATTCTTAAAATTTGTTTTCCTAGCATGCCAGTTAATTGATTGATTCTGTTAATAGATGGATGAGCAAACTTCACTTTTATTGATAGGTCTACATGTCTTCTATTTACAAGTTCACCTTCTTAAACGTATTCTTTAGCAAATGAATAGGTAAGATCACTTTCTAAGAAAAAGAATCAAGGTTCATGAAATGTTGAATAGAAGGATGAGTATGAGGGAGAATTATTATCGTCCAATCTGGTTGAAAACAAGTCTGCTTACTATATTTTGATTGACATAAATCTGTTGGTCCATGATTAGATTGAAATGAACGAGTAGGAGCTTCAGATATACCTTGTTATTATGGAACATATTTTAATACAGAGTTGCACACCATCCATCGATATCTGTAATCTTACTATATATTCTTTCATAATCCAATTATGGGTACGATGCATATTTGACCTTCCTTGATGCCAATCTGGAAGAGCGAATGCATTACAAAACCGATTTTGGTCCATCGAAGATCCCAAATAGATCATTGGGTTTTGATTTTTCTCATGGTCTTGACCTGAGTTCAATTGCAGGCTCCCAGTTAGTACACAATATACTTATGGGTCAATTGCCACGCAGCCATGTGTTCTTATGTTATTTATGCAATGTGTTTGGCTGAAAGCTGATTATGTTTGTTTCCTTAGGTGGCCCGGAAATTGTGTAAACCTCAGCTTCTTGGAGTTGAATGCAATAGAATTGATTGCTTTTTACCCTTTCCTTATATCAAACTTTCTCATCACTGTAATAAAAGTTTCTGTATTTCAAATGTCTGTTCTCAGTAAAACATCAGCATTCATGCTCACTGTGAGTTTCCACTTTTATTTTCCTGAGAATTGTTTAACTTTCCCAAACAGGAATACCGTGAACGAGTCTATTCTGGCCTGGCTAAGTATCATGGAACACCAGTTGGAGTTGAAAGAAAGCCGAGGAGAAGGCCAGCTGACACCGGCAGTACACGACCAAACAAAAGGAGCCCATCTCAGAGAAAATCCAGTGACGTAGACAACACTCCCAGACAAGATCCTCAGAGCCAAATCCAAAAACTGAGGCTGAAGAGAAAAAAAACTCCTCTCTTTAAAGATCCTTTGGCTAGTTCCAAGTTGGAGATGATAAAGAGTATCAGGGCACGCAGAGCGGCTCAAGAAACAAACAAGACGGAAGCCATAGAACGAGCAAGGTTTGTTCGCTTATTTATAATGAATTACTAATAAGCAGAACCTTGGAGCCGTCTGGACACGTGAGAGAATCTAGTATGATGCTTTGCTTTATTTGATAACTTAATCAGTCTAGAGGTCATTGATGTCAGGCTTCTAAAAATGGACTTTAGAAGAGTTATCCTTCTTGGTTTAAGTATTTCATGGCTGAGGTATGGCCACTGCAGTAGCAAGACCATTCTAAAGCATCATTTTTCAAACAAAATACCCGCAGTTGGGTCCATCATTCTTGTTCCAAAGCTTCTCCAAAAATTTCAGACCGTCTGTTTTGATGTTTTCAATCTTCTTTGGCGAAATGTACCGCAGGCTATTGATCGCTGAAGCTGAAAGGGCAGCCAAAGCATTGGAGGTTGCTGCAATGAAGAGTCCCATTGCTAGAGCTTCCCTTGCAGAGACCAGAAAGCTTATAGCTGAAGCCATTCAATCGATTGAATCGATAGAAACAGGATCTATGCCATCCACTGACAATGGTTCATATCCTTCGGCCGCGCTACCAGATCTGATCAATCATATCGAGGAGGAGGAAACGGCTACAGTTTCCGGGAATCGACAGAACCGGAGAAAAGTCAATGGAAGCCAAGTGAAGACATGGGAGAACAGTGATGGGGACTTCGATTTCAGGGGTTTTGGCTTGCCGGATGTGCTGGATGAAGAAGGCGAACTTAATCCTATCGACCTGGATTTCGTTCCCCTTGATTTGGAAGCTCGAATGGACAATTTGGGAGAGCGGCATGACATGCCGGAACCAAATGGCCTTGCAGAAGGTGAAAGCAGAACGTCACCAAACGGAACCGAGACTAACGTTCAATCAATGGGAAGCGAATCATGCTCTAAGCCCAACGCAGCGACGAAGAAATGGGTACGTGGTCGGCTGGTGGAAGTGGCTGACTGATTTTTTGGTCTCAAATACACTAAAACCTGCTGATATAGTGAACAGAGTTTCATTGTACCATTTGAAATTTGATCATATCTATGAGCTAGAGGCCGGTTCTTGAATTCGGGACTATAAGTGAATTGATACGCCCGCTGCGGTGAGGAACTACAGATCGATGTATATCATTCGAGATACGATTGTCGAAGGGCCTCTTGTTCGACATTGTTATTGCTGTAGGAGCAATCTTAGATTGAGTTGATGACCAAAATGGACGTCTTAGAATGAGTTGTATCTGCTATCTATACATTTGCCATCTTCTATGTTGTCTTGAATTTTTTTTTTTTTCTGTCTGTCCTTCTGACACAAATATTTAACTCATTTTCAGAGCGCTCTGTCTTTTGACAGAACCAGGGAATGAACCCCCAAGCTTAAAAATATATTGAAAAGGATCCGGTTAAAACCAGAAGTTGGAAGACAGCTTTGTTCATACCAGCCTAGAATGTCTGATTACACAGCATGCTCGAACTATTTTCCTGTCATTACAGAGAGAGGGTATACTAAGGAGTCTCTCATGTCTCATCCTATTTTCTTGTGGAGTTACGGAACGGGTCATTTAACAAAGAGTGAGACAATTCGGAGCTCTTGATTTTGGATTCTACGGCCTCCTCCAGTTGTTTCCTCTTCTCTTCCTTCTCTCTCTTCCCTTTCTCTATCTCCTTCTCAGCTTCCTCCTTCTGCAAATCAATGAACCCTCAATCACTAATTCAACATTTTAAAGGCATGAAAGTCAACAACACAGGAATGACAGAGAGGTCACGGTGCAACTTGATCAATATAAGTTCAATTCACATGGTGATGTTGAAGAAAAAAACTGATTAATTGTAAAACTTCCGTGGCACTAAAACGAACATGGACGTGCATAGGAGGTTGCGAAACACACGTCGAGAATGTCCGGGACCGGGAGCTTGACTCCGTGGACCGCGGCTCGAGTCGGGGGCTTGGTCACCATGAGCCGGCGGCGGTCGAGGCGGCTCGGCGTCACGAGAGGCGGCTTGGGGGATGCCCACGTCCATGGCTTTCCGATGAGCCTCCTTGCCTGCATAGTTCTATCTCTCTCTGCGCTCCGGATTGAGGATTTGCCAAGAAAAAGGAATCTAAATAGGTGGGTGATTAAGCCACCGGCGAGGCTTTGCATGGAAGCTACGTGTTAAAGCGCCCGAAAACGCTCCGCACTTCGAGAGTTTTCTATCACCTGCCTCGTGGTCCCATGCTACAATGACCTAACTCTCCTTGAATGTCAGCGGCTAGAACTAAGCAAAAACAGAGAAAAGAATGGGAATCAATTGCCAATTACCAACCTTTCAATCGTTTCCTTCAGGATGACGAGTTCCCTTTACCAAATAGAAAGACCCAGTATTCGTGTTTATCAAGTTCGAAGATCTACTCAAAGTATTGGGCGGCAATCCTTTTGAAGAAAATGATGGCAAAAGAATATGTGGATTCAAGAGTGGAAGATTCATAAATGGTAAAATATGTTATTTTTTCACATTCAAGGCAAATTTACCTATTAAATGTTGAATCAAGAAATTTGAATTTCATTTTAGTGATTAGCAAGATTCATAAATGCTAAAATATATTACTTTTTCACTTTCAAGGCAATTTTAGCTATTAAGTATTGAATCAAGAAATTTGAATTTCATTTTAGTGATTATCACTACTTCTTCTTCTTTATATAAATGAACATGTCTTCGTTTGTTCAGATGATAATGTTCAAGTAGAAGACAAACCTTCGTTCACAAATTGCTTAGATGGGCAAAATGATTTTCCAAGTTCAAATTATACTTTAAGAAATAACTATTTTTTTTCTTTTCTTTCTTTATTTAGTAATCTTGAAAGAAAATGATACAAATCATTCATAAATTTTGATCCACTATGAAAAGTCGTTCCAAAACTTTTCATTTATTTAAATTATTGGTAAATGTTCAATCCAATCTTTCTGTTTGCTCCAAAGACAGATGATACATTATTTGATGGTGTAAATTATTTGATAAGTCAACATGTCATTCCTTTTATCCATTTACTTAAAAAAAAGAAAGAAACAAATAAGAGTGTTAACTTGTTCATTACTATATTCAGTTTTGCAATGAATATCTTACGTTGACAATTCATGTTTAACTTCTTATTCGATCTACCATTCAAACTTAATGGATTGGAGGTCAAGATGATTAGATTCCATTACCTAAAATTAACGGATGGATGTTATTGACCAATTTTATATAGTTTATAGGCTATGTTGAATATCTAATAATAATCCATGAACGTTATTGAATGAAATAAAAATTCAGACAATGATGTCGTACCGTGAATCCAAATTTATGCATTAGTTATATAACTTTCTCAAATTTTGCAGCTGAGGCCCAAAAAGTAAACATATACGAACTAAGGCCCCTGTAATAATTCGCACTCTCAATTTGGTCCTTCCTTCCTTGTTACGGGCCGTTCCGTTGTCCCTATCGGCCACCGACAGACGACCTTCTTCCTCGTCTTCTTCACCAGAAATTCCTCACTCTCTCTCCCTGCGAAGATCCTCGTCTTCAGATCTGTTGCCAAGCTCGCCGCCGCATTGTTCCAACCGGCGCCGCCCGCATCGCCGCCGCCGAGCTCCGGCATCCGGCGGCCGATCGGAATTGGCGATCGGCGGCGAGACATCGCTCCGCCAACCGCCGTCGCCTTCGCCGGCTCTCGTTTGGAGGCCAGCGAGGTCTGCGCCGGATGGCGCGGGACGCCGCCTCCTTCTCCTCCGACGAGGAGGACGACGACCGTCGGAACCTAATCCACCAGAACGACACCAAGCCGGCGCCGCCGCCGGCGTCGCCGCCCGTGGAGGATCGAGCGGCCGCCTTCGACGTCGAGGACTTCGGGCCTCGCATCGGCGGCGACCGCCGGTCGAAGCTGTCGAAGCTGGCGAAGCTCGCGGTCAACAAGAGGTACCTCTTCGCCGTCTTCCTCCCCGTCTTCATCGTCGTCGTGTACTTCACCGCCGACCTCCGCAGCATGTTCTCGTACGATGTTTCGTCGATTAAGGCCGAATCGTTCGGCGATCGCATGAGGGAGTCCGAGTTGCGGGCTCTGTATTTGCTGAAGCAGCAACAGGTAGGGCTTCAGACTCTGTGGAATCGGGATTTTCGAGATTTAGGAGCTGACCAGAATAGTAGTCTGAGTGGCTCGAATTCGAGTGAGATTAATAAGGGGCATCAGTCCCTGGCGTCGTCATCCGCGTCCTTCGAGGATTTTAAGTCCGCTGTGCTAAAGCAAATTTCGTTGAATAAAGAGATTCAGGATGTATTATTATTGGCACATCAGTCTGGTAACTTGTCCGTGGAAGGTGCTGGTGGATTTGGTTTCGACCGGTGTAAAAAGGTGGACCAGAGGTTTTCCGAGAGGAGAACGATTGAGTGGAATCCGAAATCCAATAAATTTCTGCTTGCGATTTGTCTGTCGGGTCAAATGTCAAACCATTTGATTTGCTTAGAGAAGCACATGTTCTTCGCTGCTGTACTCAACCGGGTTTTGGTTATTCCAAGCTCTAGAGTCGATTATCGGTACCATAGGGTGCTGGATATTGATCATATAAATCAATGCTTGGGTCGGAAGGTCGTCATTTCGTTTGAGGAGTTTTCAGAGATTAGAAAGAACCATTTGCATATTGATAGGTTCATTTGTTATTTCTCTTCACCACAACATTGTTATGTTGATGATGAACATGTAAAGAAGTTGAAAAATCTGGGGCTATCAATGGGCAAGCTTGAGTCCCCCTGGAAGGAAGATGTGAAGAGGCCAAATAAGAGGACAGTCCAAGACATCCAGGCAAAGTTTGCATCCAATGATGATGTCATTGCAATTGGAGATGTTTTTTTTGCGGATGTTGAGCAGGAATGGGTGATGCAACCTGGTGGTCCGCTTGCTCATAAATGCAAGACTTTGATCGAACCAAGTCGTCTGATTATGCTTACAGCGGAACGTTTTATCCAGACATTCTTGGGAAAGGACTATATTGCTCTTCATTTTCGGCGACATGGTTTTTTGAAGTTTTGGTGAGTTACTTCTTCCATCTAGTATATCCTACATAGTCGTTAGATGCAGAGAGAATACTGTTATAGATTTGTTCAGGAAGAAGTTGCGATCATTTTTATAACACAAATGACTTAGTCATAGGACTAGGCTTGCTGTTGGTTTGCTTGCAACTCTTTTTAGTGTAGGTTAAGCATGGTCTATATCCAGGTGCAACGGCTTTTGGTCACTTGCATCTACTCTTACGTTAAGAATGCTGGCAGCATTACGTCATGGATTAATAAGGAGTTCTTTAAATCTCTCTCAAATTCAGTAATGCTGAAGTAATTCGAATGTTAAACTTCTTCATCTGCTATCTGAATCTTTTTTGTTGGATTTTTTTCATCTAAATTCTACACGGCCTTCAAGAAGGATGACCAAATGTCTAGTTCATTACTGGCCTCTTTGTTTGAAATATATTTTCACTATTGGGGCTTGTGCCATGGCAGCCAATTCTTGAGGGAGAATATTGAAGTGACACAAGTATTATAGTGCACCCTTCAATTTCATCAAGTAGGTTAATCTAATGGAAAATGTGGATATGGTCACTCATAAATTCTGCATACAAGAAGATTCTAATATAGAAAAAATGGTAATATTACCTTTGGAATGAAAATTGTAAATAAAAATGTTTGAGAAGATATTTCGATGAATGTTTCTTAATATCTAAACTGTATGCTCTAGCTGTTGGAGGAGGCCTTTTCTTTTCCTTTTTCCAATGCAAGTTAGAAATAAATATGTTAAGCCTGATGGAGTAAGTTCTAGCTTCAATGATTTGACCTTAATTTTGTTCAACTCCAGACAAATTTGCAGCTTTATTGGTCATTTTCGATTATAGATTGTTGTTCTAGATAATGTGTCAAAACTTTAGTTCCGGTTCATTTCATTGGTGCCACTGCCATTCGTTTTTCTGGCAAAAGTTTCTACCAGTCCACTACTAATTCTTGTCGCTGAAACTCTAATTGATCTTTGTTTATTCTGGTAGCAATGCTAAGAAGCCAAGTTGCTTTTACCCTATTCCTCAAGCTGCTGATTGCATCAGTCGGGTGGTTGAAAGAGCCAATACACCTGTAATTTATCTTTCCACGGATGCAGCCGGGAGTGAAACTGGCCTGCTGCAGTCACTAATTGTGGTGAATGGGAAAGTCGTTCCCCTTGTTAAACGCCCGGCTAGTAATTCGGCGGAGAAATGGGATGCTCTTCTGTATAGGCATGGCCTCCAGGGGGACTCACAGGTTAGCTGGTGGTTTTTTCTCATTTTGTTTTTTTCTTTTCACTTGCTTTTTGACACCCCTGCATAGGAGATTATCACATCAAGTATTTGTGGCATTGAGCTGGTAATATCAGGGTAATATCATGAAACCTGTCAATTATTCACCTTTAGAATTTGTGCAAAAATTGAGGAATTTGCTATCAACCTCTCATTGTTGCACGATCTTTTTACCTTGAATGATCTTGGTGTTGCATGTTATATGCCATTTAAGTTGTAGTTTGGGCTTCCCATGTCACAATGGTCCGAGCCTTGATGGAATCTTGATGTCTGTAATTTGTCAATCTTATTCTCTTGTAATTTCACTAACAGTTTTAAAGAATGATGGTAAGTCATTTGGTGAAGAACCCTTACAGCCTTATATTTTACTGCATGATGGTCTCTAAAGAGCATCATGATCTTCAACTGATGAAGTTTACACCGGGATTGACATGTTTTTCACCTGTTAGAATTTGAGATGGGGTAGCTCTCTTTTGGGAGCTCAAAGGCTTTCCTATGCAGTCCATCTATGTGGATGTCTTGTAGTTTCTGTTGGTGCATAAGCAGCCATTACTTCCTTTAAAGCCTAAATGCTGTGAAGATGCATTTTGTGCCTTAATTGAATGAGCGCCTTGTCTATTTACCCTGGTTGGTTGTAATATGAGAAGAAACCGGGCACCGTTGAGTTGTTCAAGCTGTTAATAATACATGAGAGCATCTGATATTTGTCATCATTTGCTTGTTCGAACCATATCATCTCTTGGTAAAAACTTACACATCACGTCTTTAACTGAAGGTGGAAGCTATGCTGGACAAGACGATTTGTGCAATGTCGAGCGTGTTCATCGGAGCTTCCGGATCAACATTTACAGAGGACATATTGCGGCTTCGGAAGGACTGGGGATCAGCCTCTATTTGCGATGAGTACTTGTGCCAAGGTGAAGATCCGAACTTTATAGCAGGCAATGACTGAAATGGAACACATCGCGTGTCGATGGAGGCGTGACACGCACGTTAATGTACTATAGCATCTCTGTATATGTGCATAGAATTTTCGATTTATACGATTCTGTCCTCGCTCGGCGGTCTCTGATCATTCTTTTCTCCTGAAAGTAACCCTCCCTCTGAAGCCGTTCCTCCCACCTGTTCTTGGGAATAAAAACGCATGTAGCTCATAGTGTTTTGGACTGGTGATGATGGATTGAGATCTCTGTAGAGCTGATCACGCTAATTCTTCTTTTGTCAGCATGGGACTTTGCTATAGTTATTCGCTCGAGTCGAGGATTAAGATTGCATTTTCACTTGTCATACATTTGACTTTGTTTCTTAGACGTTGGTCCGTCTCCATTTGACTTTCCCTTGAATCCCCAAGTTCCTCAAGATAAAACATCGGCCATTGTTGTAAGTGGTTATAATCTCATTAATTAAATATGTGAATGTAGTCAAAAATAAAAATAACGAGAAAAAAAGGCAATTGCAGATGAAATGTGACTTAAGAGTGTTAAGTTGGTTTGTTTCGCACGATATGAATGATTAGAAAAATATTATCTTAAAAATAGCTCGTTTATCATCAACGAAAATGTCTAACCTTAAATTGATAACGAAAATTATTCATTCACTAATTATTGAAGTAGTCGTTTTTGGGGAAATGTTTTGCACATTTACAAAACAAACTTAGCCACTTGATAAACTTTTTAACTTGTTTTTTTTGTCTAATTTAAGTTTTACAACGGCTGCACCTTGACTTTTTTTTTTTTTTGGTAAAGGTAAGATAACTGCACCTTGACTTTCTTGGTATTAAGTTTTTGAAATTTTCATGACATTTTTTAAGATTTCAATTCTTTGGGTATAATATTATTCCGTGAAGCTAAGGTTCAAAATAGGGAAGAAATAGACTAATTGTAGTTGAGAATGTTACGTCTTCTCTGGATTGCAATAAATAAACACAATAACCTATATGACAAAAAAGGGGGGACTGTTTGCCCTTCCGGGCTACTTTTATAAATGGAGAGTGCATGCGTTTGTCATGACTATAATAATATCTCAAATTTAGCCTTCGTTTATTTCGAGGGAAATGAATGATTTTAGAAATCATTTTTTAATTAAAAACGATCGTTCATATTACTTAAAATAATTGGTCAACAAAAAATATCTTTATTATTGACAACAATTTATACTTAAAACATTTTTGTCAACAATGAAAATAGTTTTTGTAAGTAGCACAAGTGATCGTTCTTTGTGGAAATGTTTTACGAAAATAGATAGAGCACGAAATAATTAGTTAATGAAAAATATTTTTATTATCGACAACAATTTATATCCAAAAAATTTCGGACGCGATAAAAATATGATTCGTCCATTCATTTTTGGAGACAGCACGAGTAATCATTTATAAAAAAAATAATTTTCAAAATTATTTATTTTTCGCGAAAAAACAATCCCACTATTTTTAATGGAAAAAGCTATCACAAACTTTAATGTAGGCTACCTGGAAGATACCTTAAGCATTACCCAAAAAAAGAAAATTATCCATCTCCATAATGCATATCTCCATAATGCGAAGACGATATAGAGCAATCCTTCGCATTTTCATAGGAAGACAAATCTTTTTGTACGTAGGTACCAGGAAGTTACCTTTGCATTAATCCAATCCATCTCTCTCTCTCTGTCTCTCTAGATATTACATAAGATGTGACCAGCCTTCACCTTTTCAGGGTAGTATAAATCGCAAGCAAACCGGAAGCTTCAAATCTCGCGCCGCACCCACTCGCTCGCTCCCCCACTCACCCCCTAACTCGCTCGCTCCACTCAGTCCCGCAGACAAGATCCTCCCCCACATTCGATTCTCCTCCTGTTGAGCTTGGATACGCCGTAAAGTTCCCGACTTTCCAGTGGATTCTGCTGCCCTTTGACGGACACAGATCCCGTTCGCTTCCGCCCTCCGGTTCTCCCGTCCGTACTGCGCGCCCGGTCGGTTTCCGGTTGGTGGGTATCGCGGGGAGTTGGAGGAATCCGAAGCCATGAGAGCGAGGCTGGTCGTGTTCCCGGTCCGAGGCAGGAACTGGTGCTTCGGCAGGTCGCTCGATCGGTCGGCACTCGACCCCGCCTCCTCGCGGACCCCGTCCACCCTCAGGGGGCTCTACGACAAGATGTCCTCCTCCGGTGGGAGCGCGTCCAACCTCGAGCTGTGCATCGATTTCGTCTCCGACAAGGTTGTCCCTGTCGACCCGTTTGAGATTGAATCGAGTTTTGCCCGTCGGGTGCGGTCGAAGTTTTGGAGTGATGATTGATTGACGGGGTGCGTTCGTGATTCGTGTTCTTGGGTTTTCCTTGGTTTGTGCAGATGAATAGAGCTTGGGTGGGTTTGGAGACGGCGCCCGAGGGGTCTATCAAGAGTAAAATGCACGGGTGAGTCCCATGGAAGTTTATCACTTTTTGTTACTATGAGCTTGTGAAATTCTGGCAAGTTGCTACTTTGTTGGGTGAATTCGTTTGGATGCTAATGTAGGTTAGGATTGAAGCTATTGGCTCGGGTGAAGCCCTCGGAAATGTTCCTTAAATCCATTTCGAAGGAGGTTTCTTCCCTTGAAGTCATCTACCCTTCAAGGTTGGCCTTTTTTTCTCTCTTCCCCTTGGAATCGGTCAACATCCCTTACCATTCATTTTCATGTTGGAAATGGTGTTCTAAGTGAGGAATGTCGATCGATGTGTTTGTGGCGGGTGACTGCATATTCCTTCTGTTGCTGTTTATCAGTTTTAGAAAGAAACAATTTGGTAAGGTATTATATGCTGCTTAATTTCTCAGCGGACTTAATACTTATAGACCTTATCTTGCTGCAGTTTAAACTCACGCCTTGTGCGCAGAAGGTTGCGACATATTGCCAAGCGGTAATGGCTTCTTCCTTCCTAATATTCTCGTTTGCACTGTGATATTGGAATATTTTCATTATAAGCCTATTTGATCAAATTATTTGCTGATAACTTCAGATTTCTGGCCAAGGTTGATGGTACCATATTTGTGCACATTTTATTTCTGTTTCTAGCTAGAGCTCATGCATTCTTGTGTACTTGGACGTTTATTTTCTATAAGAGAACTCCTTTGTAATTGCCTACTAAAGTCTAGATTTGCGTCATCATTCATTACTTCTGGTTAGTAGCACCAGATATATGTGAAGTTTTACTTGGAGGCTTTTAAGCTTGGCGAACTGTATCATACACCAATGGCGATATTTCTCATTCATTTCTAAACAAGGTCAATCGATGTTTCAGACTGAAAAATTGATGAAACTTGATACCCATATTGTCATTGAGTCAATCACGTTTCAATAGGTTGATGATCTGTGCATTTGGTTGGAGCAGTGTTTGTTGGTATGATGTTGTTAAAATCTGAATGCATAATGGTAGACCTTGCCATGGAGATCCATTTGTAGAGATGGGCGTAAGAAGGTAATTGCCTGAAAGTATACTGGAGTACGTTCTAGTTTAGATTAGATGCAGGAAAAGTAATTTTGGTGTGAGATAGTCATTTGTGGAATGTGATATATTTGCATCTCAATAGATGTTTTATCGGTTTGTTACATTTAACATGATGCATCATTTGCATTACTTGGTCCTAAGATTCCTAGCAGGTTATGTCTACTTCTAAACTCGCATGTTTACTATGGACATGGTTTACTCTACTTGTCCTCTCTTGCCGAGATAAGATGGCAAGAACTTTCATTACTGGAATTTATCCTTTCCTTTCTCAGGAACCTGAATGCTTCTATCTATTAAATTGCATGAATTTACTTGCTCATGTTTATGGAAAATTATCTGAGAAGTTCTTTTCCATGAACAGGGGATCCATTATCCACAAAAAGTACTTCTATGGCTCTGCTGCTTTGCTGCCTCTAACAACTGCTCTTTCTGTAAGTATTAAGTTGTGGAATATCATCTTCGTTGGTGTTTTTTCGGGCTGAACAAATTGTGGTGTTGACTGAGTATATTCACTCTGTTATTTCCATATACTTTTTTCTGTCAGAAGGCAATTTATTCTGAGTTCTTACATCTCTTATTACTTTTAGGTCTTACCTCTGCCCAACATCCCTTTCTTTTGGCTTCTGTTTCGCACTTATTCTCATTGGCGAGCTCTCCAGGTATAAGTTTATTGCAATTCTTTTACATATTTAATTCACTGAAGTATGTACTTCTGTGAGATTAATTGAACAATAAGTATGTGATTGTCTCTTTTTGGGATTTGACGGTTATTAGATCTTATCTATAAGCATTACAGACAGTCCTTGTTGTTCACAATGTATATCTCATCCTGTCATGATTCCTTTGTTCTTCCATTCTTTAATCTTCTTCAGCTCATGTCAATATCCATCCGTTTCCTTGTTATATTGATGTATTCTTCCACTTTGTCTGTTGATTGACAACAGGGAAGTGAGAAACTCCTAGAACTAGTGTCGAATTCATCGGTTGCTCAGACTTTGCCTTCCACAAGTACCGTTGGTAAAGACCAGGAGGGCTGTGAGTCCAAGGATGGAGCCCACAATGCTGTAGGATCTCTATGGGTAAGTTTAAATAGTTGTCGACTGTCCATGATTCCTCAGATAAGCACCTGATGGGGGGCATTATGTCTGATTGTTGGTACTCGTGTCTTCTTCCTTTCTAAGGGAGTGCCCTTTTTTTCCCTCCATTTCACTCTGAACAAGTTTTAGCTCAACGTAAAGATGATGCTTTTTTTCTTTCCTTCAAGATGGTGTCACTTGCAGTGTGTGGAAGAATTAATACAGCAAGCAATACATGCAGAGTCTCATCACAAGCCAATTGTTTCTTTCCATGTTGTCATAGGTGTTGCTGCCATCCAAGCAACTCGAAGAATTAACGAGCTGTGGCAAAGAGCAGGATGGCCTGGCCAAAGCCGTGATTACAAGCATCTGCGAAACTTACAAGTTGAACACAAACGATGTGTTGAAGTACAGAGATTCAATGTAAAACTGATTCCTGTTTCACTTTTGAACCTGGTCTCCCTGAATGGAGAAGAAGGGGAAAAAGAAGAAAGCATTCTCATTGTTCAAAGGTTGTTCTGCTAGATTAGCACTGTATTCCTTTCCTGTGTAACTCATATTGCTAGTTTTCGCGTCTGGGGGCCTGCTTCTTTGCGTTACCTTTTGCACAGCTTTTCTGTGTTATGATCGGAGCTCGGTAGCCAAGATTCCAAAGTCGCAAGGTTCGAGCAAGCGCCAGCATCTTGTTTTCCGGTCCGGTTTCGGGTCAATTCTTCTATTTTTGCCCACGCCATTTTGTCGGTAAAAAAAAATTAACTGTATTCAAAATCTATATACCTGATTTTTTTTTTTCTTGGGACGTATTAATATGCTCGATCCATGCTTCGAGTCTTTTCATGCCATAAACCTTTTTACTCACCATTTTTTATTGACTAAGCCAAATTGCATCGCTCCTAATATTACTAGGCTTGCCTTCGTTTGCCCGATGAAACATGCTTTGTCCTCGCTTCCATGACTTAGCATTGCTCTTTCTAAGTTTACGCCTTCTCCTCCTCTTGGAAGATTAATTTTCTGAAATCAGAATTGTCAAACCTGGACTGCCACTCTTAACATTGCGAAGATGACACGGCCATCCTCCTACTCAAAGGAAATGCAATGTCAAACATAATTATTATTAACATTTTATTAAGAGATTGGAATAAGTACATTATCGGTTCTAAAATTTGTCATGAAAATATAAATGAATCCTAAAACTTATAAATGTGCTCAAACTCGACTCTTTCCCTTTTTGTATTATCATAACATGCTAAGCTTTTAATAACTTGTAATAAATTTAATCCCAGTCACTTCCATGATATAAGTTTACAATTTTAAAGAAGAGATAAGAACCACTCATTTGGAATTGCAAAACCAATAAATCTCGAGTTTGACAAACTTGAAATCTCTCTCACTTTTTGTTTCTTTTCTTTTCTTTTGGAAATTTGGCTCTATCTCTCTGCGCCAATTTCTCAATCTCACGAAGGCCGAAAGTATTCCATTAATACATATATACAGGATAAACTTCTTTGACGGTAGACGGGCTAGTGATGTAACCCATGTCCAAGTGTCCACTAGTCAAATCATGCAAAATATGATAGGTGTCCGCACGAAGCATGAGGTTAAATTTAATTTTGAGAAAAAATACAAAAAAAATTATATTGATAAATTGTGGTTTTCTAAGAAATTGCACGAAATTGAAATCCAATATCATTTTGCAATACCAAGAAGAGTACACTACACATTCAAAGTATGAGGTAACAGTGTACTAAAAAGTGAAATGCAATTTGATACTGAGAACAATCCATTCCTCGTTCAAACAGAAGCCGAAGCTCGTCCAGACTTAATCCTCGTGATCAAGACAGTGAACACAACACAAACAATAGTTGGCCAAAGGGGTCAATAAAACGTATCTCTTCCAAAGTAGTCCCGAAAGTGTTCCTCTTCTTTGCAAAATTTGGACACCACTCCGTAAATGTGGGAGCCGGTCCGAGGAGCTCCTGCCGAAACTGTCAAAGCAAATAACAGATTCAGTATGTGCCACAAGTTCACACCATCCGGGATGTGAAAAGATACAGAAGAAACCTTGCATGCAATGTGCAGCTGAGAAACGATCAACAATTTGAGACTCAGAGAGTATAACTTTTCCTGAAGGTTCCAAGTAGTGGACCCAGTTATGTCACATGACTCGCCCAATCACGTCGCACGACTTGCAATATGGCTATCAAAGTCATTCCCATCCAAGACCAGTGGCGCAGTGTTCTCCAGTGCTTCCAGAAGATCTAAATTGGGGGCCCTATCAAGTTCCAGCAGCACTCTCTCGCTGGTGTGACTAACAAAACTCCAAAAAACTGGATGACGAAGCACCTCCTATGCCTTTGGCCTGCCGGTAAAAAAAGAAAAAGAAAAAGAAAAAAGAAACGATTAACTATTGACTTTCAGAAAATCATTACAAAAAATGTACTGTAACCCAAGATGCTCAAAGATATTTATTACATGAACACTAAGATGGCAGACTCCCAGATTCATAAGTATCGCAAAGTTGGCATTGGGGCAATGCTTAAAGCTATTAAAAGTGCATTAGCTCAGATAAGAAAGTGAACAAATGTTCGAAAACTTGCATGCACCTCATGACAAATATGACTCCAGGATGCTCCAAGATGAAGGCAGTTGTTTGACTATGACGAGAAACCAGGAATGATTAGATCCAAATACCTTAAATCAGCCACATAATCATTCAGTCCCTAAGAATCTCCAAGACAAAATTGGGCTGTCAAAGTGTTATTCTCCAATTTCATAGGTAGCTCCATATGCTAAACCCTCGGAATCTTCATGCGAAATCCTCTTCTGTTTATGTATAGCGAGAATCCTCTAAATAGTGCACTATAAATGACTAAAATTTACATGTTCATGGGCGACCAACAAACTCATAACCCTAGTAAACAAGCTCCCGATTATCATCTCCCATTGGCCTATACGATTGTCAAAGGCATTTAGGCTATCACATGTCAACCTTTTCTTCGGCTTCTATTGCCAATTGCCAAAAGAAATGAATGGGATCTACACATTTTCTTTTTTTCCGCTAATCAAGTAGAGCCTCACCAGTAGAACAGATATTTTTTGGCCAAATTCAACGAAGTTCAGGCCACCTTTAATACTTATAAAATTTGAGTGATACAAGAAAATGGAAATTAACAATGGTGACCAAAATCTGTCAAACAACATAATGTAATTGGTAGTGCTGCAAATTAAACATGACAAGACTCTCACCTCAACTTAGGATTTGGATTTAGCAACCGCATAATCAAATCAAGAGCTTCTAGTATTGATTCCACTGAGTACGGGTCTATTTTATCCTTCTTGATATTGATATCACGCTTTAGACATTCGCCAAATGGGTGTCCTTCACTAGTGAGGCAAAAGAACAAGACAACCAAACTAAATAAATCTATAGTGGACATTTGACGCTTATTGATGAGTCATTCCCGTGCACGCCATCTCAAAGTTCCACAACTTGGAACATGTAATCAGACAAAGATCAACACCATCACAAAGACCATATATAAATGGATATAATCAATGAAGAAAGACAATTGACAAAATCTGTTAAACCTTTACAAACTTTACCACAATATAAAAAAACAATATAGAGCAATCTGAGTTTCATCTTCTAATATAATATATTCTTTAAAATAAAAGAATGGTATAAATTTGAGTTTTTAGACATGAATGTGGATGTGATTTAAGTAGTATAAATTCATCAATGCTGCTGTGATGGGTATTTACTAGTGGGGTGATATTCCAAGGAAAATTCATCTTCAGGAAGGCATTTAACAATGCCGACATTGGATAGCTTAGCAACAAAAGGTTTCCCAATGTTTTTATTCCCGATGGATTACATCAAAGTCATGCAAATAGCCGAGTCCTAATACCACTTTCCCATATCACAGTACAAAGTAGGCATTATTATGACTTAAACCAATAATTCTTCTGAAAACAAATAAAATCATAGCTACTCGATATCATCAGAATTACATCACCTCATCAATTTCAGTAACAAAAATGAAGGGGACCACCATTAGTCCACAGGTTAACATCTTGCATAAGGGATCCAGACTTCCTTTTATATTTAAGGATTGATGATGGATCATCACACAGGACCGAGAAATCCGAAAATGCCGGCAGTGCTAGGATTAAATCACGTAAACTGCAATTACAACGCTCTAGAGCTGGATGTATGAAATCTTAGTCTTACTTCACCTTACAATTCCAAATAACATTTGGATGTTGGTAAGGTGTCATTGAATAAGGGCATCTTGCTCTCACACTCTCTAATATAATAATAAATAAAATCAGCCGTATTAGTTTCTTCAATAACTTGTAGGACCAAAACATTCATACATATTGAGTTATTAAATATAAATCACTGTTTTTTTATAGTCCAAACCTCTTATAATAAATACTTGAACACACTCAATTATAGGAATGCAAATGATAAAAGGAAGAACATGAGTCAATGTTATAAAACGAAATTTCGCGTATATAAAGCCGAAGTAATGATGACCTTGATCTTTAACTTACACTTCAAAGATGAGATAAGATCCTTATTCTTCAGATTTTTGGGCCTATTGGGCTCTGGTTGCGCACCATGACTACTTCTTGTTTTCCTTTATCAGGCGCAGAACATAAGTAGACGTGGATGTCTCTATCGGCGAATCGCTTGGAGAGCTCGAGGAATGGAGAGATGCGGCCATGAGCAAGCCATTGAAGCATGAGAATGATTGTGAATGGGTCTCTCTGCGGGCTCATTTCTTGCTTTTTTTCTAGTTCACTTTGTTTTTGGGTGTTTGCTCTAGGGTTGGTTTTTGAACGTTCAGCAAGTGTGCATAGGTTATATGGGAAGAGGACGGTGATTCAGAGGCTATCTTTGCATGCGGTTGTGCGCGCATGAAACGTGGCCAAGAGGTGGAGGACAGAAGCGGAAACATTGCGTTGATGGACATGCATGGAAGCAGGTCTAAAGGGCTTAGTATCAGTATCATGAAGCGGGTAACGACCCAATAATGTTGGATACGCTAAAATTGATTTACTACCCTGACGTATTAAACAACGTGACAAATTATAACTAGGGCTCAGTAATATCTTTATTTGTGATTTTGAATACCAACATGGCAAGACTAAATTATGCATGACCTTTTGTTGTCGGTAATATCAACTCAAGGCAACATTCGAAAAAGGTTGTAGGATTTCTTTCTGCCCTCATACGCGGGGACGTACGTATATATTGCAATCCAAAAACAAAGCTGCTCTAGAAAAAGAAACATCCCGGCAAAAATTTGACCTTCAGCATACATGATTATTGAAAGCTACAACATAAACTCAACGAACAGTCAAACGCTACCAGTCGCTACTCCGCAAAGCTTCACGATCGCATCCTCCACTTCATCAATCTCTTCATCTCCTTTGTTCCTAATGCCGATGCTCACTTCTTTGACCTTATTCCTCACACGCTCCCCACCTTCCTCCACCACAACGGCCTCGATCACCTTCGCGATCTCCTTCCTCTCGAGCTCTCCACTCTCATTCCTCATTACCTCCAATCCAACCCCAACGTCCTCAACGATCCTTGCGTCGAGTGGCTGGTCGAGATGCATCGGCATCGCGATGATCGGGACTCCGAACTTCATGCTCTCCATGACTGAACTCCATCCACAGTGACTCACAAATCCACCAACGCTTCGATGTGCTAGAATCCTAGCTTGTGGTGCCCATCCCTCTATCACTAGTCCTCTATCTCTCACTCCTTCGAGAAATCCCCTAGGAAGTGCCTCTTCAAGCGTGATGTGCTCTTCCACAGGAAATTTAACCGCCCAAATGAAGTTGACACTGCTAAGCTCCAACCCATAGGCTATCTCTTCTCTTTCCTTCTCCGTGAGGAAGTACTCCGTGCCGAAGGACACGAATATGGTCGACGATCTTTCTTTTTATCAAGCCACTCAGTTATGTGATCCCCATCCTCATGGACAGGATCTTGAACCAGCGGGCCGACGGGCACTACTTTCTTCTCCAAAAGATCACTTAGGTAGTCGATGTATTTGCCCTCCAATTCCCTAAAGGTCTTCCGGAAAATTAGGCCCGACGGTTGGTCAATGCACCGCATGACCCTCTCCGTGTCGCTCATGCCACTCTCTGATGCTTGTTCCATTTGGTTCCTATACTTTGCCATCCAGTGGTCTTGAAGACGAATCGCCTTGAAAGGATACTCATCGCCCGGCCTCTTGATGGAGTGCAATGCAAATGAACTCGCCCCTGCTGCCACGCTCGCGAAGTTGACCGCCGGGATGCCATGCGACCTCGCGACTTCCGGCGCCCACGGGAGGAGATAATCAAAGATAAGCATATTGGGTTGGCGATCAGAGATGATGTCGGAGAGGTTAGGGCCCGCCATGTCGAAGGCCATCTTCAGTTTCGGCATGAGGTGAGGCGGCAAGCCCCTAGTCGTGTGGTATTGAGGAGGGAGACCAGGCAAAGATGGGACATGGAGCTCCACGAGCTCAATAGCGGAGCAATATTCATGAGGGATTTTGATGGAACTAAGGTTGACAGGACTTGAACATAGGAAGATGTGGAAGTTCCTTTTCGAGAGCTTTTTGGCTAGCTCTAGAAACGGACCTATGTGACCATGAGCAAGCCATGGAAGCATGAGAACACTAATGGTTCTTCTTGTCGTAGCCATGCTCGATGTGATTTTTCGCGTGTGCGACTCTCTTAGCTAATTATTGTTCGCTCTAAGCTTTTGATCATTTTGGATTCAGATGGCAATTTATAGAAGATTGGCGTATTTGATCATCTGTCACGGGTTCCTTCTTCTGTCTTTAATATTTCTCTCTGTCTTTGGCCAAACAAAAGAAAAAAGTTGAGGGGGGCAGGAAATCACGTGAGGAGGAAAAAGGAGGAAAAGAAAGAGGGAGAGAAAAAGAAAGGGGAAGGGGGGAAAGAATCGGTAGAAGGGAGAAATGACGTGCCCTAGATTTTTTTTTTTAAAAACTCTGACCGGTTCCGGTTCCGGTTCTCATAGGAACCCGAACCGGAACTGGGAATGCTGGTCCCTAGAAAAATGAAACCGGGAACTGGAATCGGTCTATTTAGAATCGGGAATCGGGTTCAATTCTCCGGTTTCCAGTTTTACTCGGGAACCATGCTCACCCCTAAAATAAACCTCGAGGAAGTCAATGTTACGATGACTTAGAATTAATCTTTTCACTGTTGACCATCGTAAGTGCCCTCGAAGATGATGATACTATTACTTCCTTTAATCAATTTCAGTAACAAAAGTGAAGGGTGACCACCATAGGTTAACATCTTGCATAAAGGATTCCAACTTTATTTTATATTTAAGGATTAATGGCTGATCAACAGGGAGGACCAAGAAATCCGAAGAGGCTGACAATGCTAGAATTAAATCATGTAAACTTACAATTACAGCACTTGAGAGCTAGATATATGAAATCTTGCTCGCACTTCGCTATACAACACCAAATAACATTTGAACATCGGTAAAGTGTCATCAAATGACAAACCTCGAAGAAATGATTGTTACGATGACCTCGGACTAATCTATTCATTGCGACAAATTGACCGTCGTAGGTGTCCTTGAAGATAATGGTCCATTACTTCCTGTCAGAAGACCGAGAAAAGCATCGAGAAAAGGTAGAAGGAATGTAGGAGAATTTTTTTTTTTGTATTCACTGTATCTTTTCTATCGTGTACAAAGTGTATTTAATTACAAATAAAGAGATTAATAAAAGAAAAGAAATATTCTCCTATCTTTCTAATCCTAAAATAAACATGATTCTCTACCTATCAACAATTAGATACGATTTGATGAATCATATCTTTCAACACTCCCCCCTCAAGCTGGGGGCTTGTAGATGTCCAAGACACTAAACTTGCTTAGAAGATATGCATGTTGTCCTTGACAAAGAGGCTTAGTGAATATGTCCGCTAGTTGCTTTGAAGTCCTGATTCCTCTTGTCTCGATTATTCCTTCTTGAATTTTCTCTCGAGTAAAGTGGCAATCGACTTTTATGTGCTTTTTCCTCTCATGCAATACAGGGTTTGCTGCAAGCTTTAGCGCTGAATCATTGTCACAAAAAAGTGTAGTTGGTCCTTCAACTCGTGCCCCAAGATCCTGAAGTAAACCCCTTAGCCAAACTATTTCACAAACAATCTTGGCCATGGATCGATATTCAACTTCGGCTGAAGATAGAGATACAGTAGACTGCTTCTTTCTCTTCCATGAAAGTAATGATTCCCCAAATTTGATGCAATAACCGGTGATGGATCTCCTACTCATAGGACATGTGGCAAAATCTGTTAAATTTCTACCAACTTTCCGGCAATATAAAAAAGCAATATAGAATAACTTGAGTTCCAACTTCTAATATAATGTATTTTTTAAAATAAGAGATTGGTCTAAGTCTGATTTTCTAGATAGGGATATGGATATGGTTTAAGCGGCATAAATTCATCAATGTTGCCATGATGGGTACTTACTGGGGTGTTATCCTAAAGAAAATTCATCTTCTTGAAGGCATTTAATGATGCCAACATAGGTTAGCAACTAAAAGTTTCCCAGTAATGAAGACATTTTGAGGCTTTAATTCCCGATGGATTATATCCAAGTCATGCAAATGGTCGAGTCCCAATACCATTACCCTGTATCACAGTAAAGAGTAGGCATTAAACATGACTTAAACTAACGATCCTTCTAAAAACAAAGAGTACCATAGCCATTTGAAATAATCATAATTACCTCATCTTATCAATTTCAGTAACAAAAGTGAAGGGTGACCACCATCAGTCTACAGGTTAACATCTTGCATAAGGGATTTCAACTTCCTTTCATATTTAAGGATTGATGATGGATCATCAGGAGGATCGAGAAATCCGAAATGGCCAACGGTGCTAGGATTAAATAAGGTAAACTGTAATTATAGCGCTCCAGAGCTAAATATATAAAATCTTGATCGTTCTTCTCTATACAATACTGACTAACATTTAGATGTTGCTAAGGTGTCATCGAACAGGCTTCCGAGGTTTGTTCTTCAGTTGCAGTCGCGCATGTTTATAGAACCATGTTATTACTATTGCGTCAATGGCTTGACCAATCTCTGCTCCATTTTCTTTTGTAATTGTGATGAAAGTTTTGTCAAATAAATAATTATAGTTACAAGAAAAACCGCATTATGGAAGCGAATTATATAGTCCGTGCGAAATCAACTTTATTTTCATTTACATATAAGGCCGAGCATTGTCATAAGCATAAAGAGATTGTACGTCCATCCACCGGTACATGCTCAAATCTCTGTTACAAAGATTGTTTATTTCATTTTGGGCAAATACCATAAAAAAAACCCTAAATTATATTAACTCCAACAAAAGCACTTAGAACTTTTCTCTTTTGTCACCAAAAACCTTAAATTTGACCATTGTGAGATAGATATTGTAATTTTTTTTTTTGGTGTCACAGAAGAATCTAAACTTATACATATATAAATACATATCTAAGGTAAAAGTTTGGGGTTCTTTATGATTATTTTTTTTTTTTTTTGTTATATGTGTCAAATTGGCAAGTTTAGAATTTTTATTACACAAAAAAAAGTTCGGAATATTTATATCATAGTAAATATAGTTTAGAGTTTTTATTTTATTTTATTTTATGGTGTTATTACCTCAACGAAAAGCCCTCGAGTGTTTTGGGGTGACCCGAAATGTGGCGGGCAATCCAAGTTAGCTTGTTTCCTTTTCATTTTCTTTTTTATCGATCGAAGTAAAAGAAATTGAAAATGCATTGATTATCTGTAGAAGGCGTGAACATGGTCGGACTCGTCAGCCCATGGGCCGGCCAATCCGAAGTCACGTTACTGGACTCAATAGTCAAAACTACAAAAAGGAAATTTAGGGAAATCCTTCCAATCTCATCATTTAATTTCTAATTATCTTAAAATCAACTCTTCCATCATTTCTACTCAGCATTAATTCAACACCCGCAATGCAGCCACTCAAAAGATTCAAGAATTTACTCATGCCTTTTTAATTTATAAATTTGTAATTTTATTGCACACATTATGATTGGCATAAGACCTTTCGCTTCTCTTTTACTTGTTACAATCAATGATGTTTTCTATATTTTATATATTTCGGAAAGATTTTGTCTTTACAATCATATAAGAATGATAAATTAATTTTTAGATGATTGATTGCGTGCTAAATTTGCGATCACTTCTATTCGCATCCAAATTTTCTGTTCATTATGATCTTTTTATTTTATTTTGTATACAGTGCTTCTTGTTCATACACTTAAATATTTCCTAGCAAGTGGTGCATTCTAAAGTGCTTATCCTAACCAGTATTTATTTTCTTCCAGAAATATTTTTTTTTTCAGCAAATTGGTTTTGCTCCAGCATTACAATGTCATTAATTGACAAAACCTAATTATGACCAGTGCTGTCTCATCAAATTCCCCATAGTTATAATAATAATTCCACGAACCCTTTTGCTTACCCATACAATGTAACATCTCCATACAACATACAACTATAAAAACCTCAACTCCACCAAAAAAAATATTATTCATACACACATTATAATCTCTCCACTCGATTGCCAAATTTGTCGGGAAGAAATGCCTCCAATTCCCAAGCTTTTCATCTTCCTACTCGTACTCGCATCTTCATACTTTGCCATTACGACCGAAGGAGGCCGAGCCATCCCAGAGCACAACCCAGCGAGCCTCGCGGCTCGGCTGAAGGTGGCGGAGAATGGGTCGGACTCATCGCACTGCTGGGAGTCGATGTTCCAGCTACAGGCCTGTACCAGCGAGGTGATCATGTTCTTCCTCAACGGAGAGACCTACTTGGGTGCTGGTTGTTGCCAAGCCATTAGGACCATCGAGCACCAGTGCTGGCCCAACCTATTGTCTTCGCTAGGGTACACAACTGAAGAGGGCGACGTCCTTGAGGGCTACTGCGATGCCGCCGAAACCCTGGACCCGCCGCCGCCGGCGGTACCTAATAAGGGCGTTCCAAACATTGGAGGGTGATCATTTGATTTTGGGACAAGCGATTTGGGTCATCATGGAGTTTATTTCTCATAAATAAGGTAGCGTGTTGGGTCAAAATTCAATACTAGCGTCCCATAATGTCTGCTTGTTTTTTTTTTTTTTTTTTTTTTTTTTTTCTGGTAAAAGGTCAAGGTCAGCGTCAGGCTTCCGAGGTTTGTTCTTCACTTGCAGTCGCGCATGTTTATAGAACCATGTTATTACTATTGCGTCAATGGCTTGACCAATCTCTGCTCCATTTTCTTTTGTATTTATGATGAAAGTTTGTCAAATGAATAATTATTGTTACAAGAAAAATTGCGTTATGGAAGCGAATTATATAGTCCATTCAAAATCAACTTTATTTTCATTTACATACAAGGCTGAGCATTGTCATAAGCATAAAGAGATTGTACATCCATCCACTGGTACATGGTCAAATCTCTGTTAAAAAAAACCGTTTATTGCATTTTGGGCAAATACCATAAAAAAACCCCTAAATTATATTAACTCCAACAAAAGCACTTTTCTTTTTTGTCACCAAAAACCTTGAATTTGATCATTGTAATTTCTTTTTGTGTCATGGAAGAATCTAAACTTATACATATATAAATATACATCTTTTGTTTCATTTTCATCTAAGGTAAAAGTTTGGGGTTCTTTATGATTTTTTTTTTTTTTGGTATATGTGTCAAATTGCAAGTTTAGGATTTTTATGACACAAAAATGATCGGAATATTTATATTATAGTAGATATAGTATAGATTATTTTTTATTTTTTTATTTTATGGTATTACCTCAACGAAAAGCCCTCGAGTGTTTTGGGGTGACCCGAAATGTGGCGGGCAATCCAAGTTAGTTTGTTCCCACTAATGATTCTTACAAAGAACTAACCACCTACAGATAAATATATAAAAAAAATGATTAAATCACATATATAAATCGGAAAATCTCGAAAGAAAAATTAAAACAAATTTGAACTTCTTTCAAAGCGAAATCCTTTTTGCCATCCATATGGTAAACAGGCGGAGGCCCGCCCGAACGCTGCAAAACCTTTGAGCCGGGCCGGCCTCCCGGGCCTCTTTCAGGGTGTGGGCTCCGTCCCGCACGCGCCCGTCACGTGATAAGCTACTCCCGTCTTCTTCCTCAAGAAATCGAAGAAGAAGAAGAAGAAGAAGAAGGAGACGACGGCGGCGACGACGACGACGGCTCTTATACACAAGCAAAGCTCGCGGCGAGAATCGCACCAGTCGTGATCAGGAGGTGAGAAAATGGCGATCGAACACGAAGACGAAATCAAGGACGAGAAGAACCCTCGCCCGCTCGACGAGGACGACATCGCTCTCCTCAAGACCTACGTAACTCTCTCTCTCTCTCTCTCCCGATCCACCTTCGCTTGTTTCTGAGAGCTGCTTGCTGGTTGTACCAGCTTGAAATCGCGTTTCTGCCATAGAACTTCGCCGGTCTCGGCTGCCGATCCGTTGGATTCAGCTCCAAACCTGCTTCGGCTTCGATTTTGGCCGGAAATTGTTTCTCTCGATTTACCGGCTTTTAGTTCCTGCACGGGTTTTCCGTCTCTTGTTTTGCTGCTGTCCGAGTTCTATCGCTGCGCTTCCTGTAATTTCGTCTTGATTGTTCCGACAGGGTTTGGGGCCTTACTCCACGAGCATCAAGAAGGCAGAAAAGGAAATTAAGGACATGGCCAAGAAGATTAACGATCTCTGCGGTACGTTGTTCGGAAAATGGTTCTCTTTTTATTTATTTAGTTGTGATTTGAGGAGAGCTCGGAGGATGCGAGATTTCGCAATTTTCGATCTGGCTGTTTGGTTTTCGGTGGTTTCATCCCCTTGCGTATGAGTCCCTATCCGACTGCAAAAGTACCGAATGAAATTGGAGTGGGTCAATCACGCTTGTGGACTTATGCTTCCTAGAATTTAATCAAGAAGCTGAGTTTTCTTTTGGTAATGTGGATCTAACTTTATGATGGGCTGGAATTAATGGTTTGGCTGTTTAGAAGTTGAAGCCAGCCATTTTGATAGTAAGCAGGCATAGGTAAAGAGCCTATAAAGCCAAGCACACTACTGTCCCAGTGTGATATATTTACATTATGCCACTGACTCCTATTTACCGAGACAATATTTTGCCGTATGGTACTGGTTGGGTGGATGGATGACATGATGCAATCCTTTAGCAAGACCAGAAAACTTCTACTTGCCTTGCCCAACGGGCTTCATCTTGTCGAACATGGCAGTTGTAATTGTGTCTGACCTGTCACTCTGCCAAATCTGTCTATATGTCCTGAGATATTTGTGTTAATCATTCATTTAGATAGGTTGTGTTGTATATCGAGACAATTTTGTTCACCAGGTGCATTAGCTTTGTTTGCTTCAATCTGTATTTCTCATGCTGAGAGAGTAGAAGACTATATGAGATAACTTAATTTGCTTTGTTATTGTATTGATTGCCTTCTGTGATGATGAACTCAACGTTTCTGCCACTTATTGAAATTTATATCACCGATTCTAAAGAAGGAAAGAAAATGTCAAGGGTGGTCCCATTAATTTCCCGGAGATGGTGTCGATTGATTATCATATCAATTTTCCAAAAGCATGCTGCAGTTTTGTGGGTTGATGGTCTAGCATATTGTCTCATGATATCTAACAATTGGCAACTTTGTGGTTGGTGCAACATAGGGGCCCTTTTATTTGGAAATGGAATGTTAGAAATGCTTGTGCATGTGAAATAGCTATCTAAAGAAATCTTATGCCTGAGCTGTTCTGATGGACCTTCCGTTTGAATTTTCTAGATGGTCTGCAGATGGTAATAGTCGTCCTTTCAGTCAAATCTTAAATTGTCAAACTGCTTATTTTGGTATAAGTGGGTTATATGAGTTAGATCATTATATTAACAGTGAGTTAGAGTCTCCTTTTCAATTTGAGCGATATTATGATCTTGTCGGCATATCTTCCTGTCACTGAGTTACTGTAGGTTCCTCTAATCGGTTGTTCCTTGGTTTCTTATATTTTAGGTATCAAAGAGTCTGACACAGGCTTGGCTGCTCCTAGTCAGTGGGATCTGGTTTCTGATAAACAAATGATGCAGGAGGAGCAGCCACTTCAGGCAATTCTTTGTAAAATTGCCTAAATTTTTTGACTTTCTTATGATGTGCTACCCGAATTGATGACCAGCTACGTCATTTAGGTTGCAAGATGCACAAAGATAATAAACCCAAACACAGATGATGCCAAGTATGTCATAAATGTGAAACAAATTGCAAAGGTAATTTTGTGTTTTAATTGCCTCTGTTTTTTGTATGCTGTCATGAATTTTTGTCTTCCAGGCTTAGTGATTCGGTTCTTTCCCCAAAAAGGCTTTTCAACTTCTCTCAATTTATCATTGTAAAAGCATTAGAACAGCTTTCTTATACCTAATAGTAGTTCTACTTTGTCAAATTTTGGGTTTTAATGAGATCTCTTTCTGCCCTGCAGTTTGTCGTTGGACTAGGTGACAAAGTTTCCCCGACTGATATTGAAGAAGGCATGCGTGTCGGGTATGTTAACTCTTCATCTCAGCTAGACATCGTCCTGAGCTTCTTGTGATGTTTCTTTCAACAATTCTTTGATATCATATTTCTTGGCTCGCCATTCATTCAGTTAGTGTTAGTTTATTTGAGCTAGAAATGTGAGAAGAGCTTGTATGTTAGTCTGGACATATTCGATGGTGCGGGTACTCGATCCATCACAATATAGTAAAACTGTGTGCACTAACCTGTTTTGTGATTCAGTTGTCATATTTTTCAGCTTAGCTGTAATTTTCCATCTGATATAATTTCATTCTTAACTATGTATTGCAGGGTAGACCGGAATAAATATCAAATTCAGATCCCCTTGCCTCCCAAGATCGATCCAAGTGTGACAATGATGACAGTGGAAGAAAAGCCAGATGTCACATACAATGATGTTGGTGGATGTAAAGAGCAGATTGAGAAGATGCGTGAGGTGCTTTATTCATCTGTTTTTCGTTTTCAGTGGCATACACCCGTGTGTGTGTGTGTGTGTGTGTGAGAGAGAGAGAGAGAGAGGTAGCCTAAAGGTGCATGAGTGCTAACCATAATGCTTACTCTGGTTGAATTTGTTCATTCTTTAGGTTGTTGAACTGCCTATGCTTCACCCTGAAAAATTTGTCAAGCTTGGAATTGATCCTCCAAAGGGTGTTCTCTGCTATGGTCCTCCTGGAACTGGTAAAACGCTTTTGGCCAGAGCCGTAGCTAACAGAACTGATGCCTGTTTCATTCGAGTAATTGGGAGTGAACTTGTTCAAAAATATGTCGGTGAAGGAGCTCGGATGGTTCGGGAATTGTTTCAGGTTGATCAACGCACTATGTTGCTTTCAAAGTTTGTATTGCACTAGTGATTATTGTATGTGCTTTATACTTTATTTGTAACTGGCTATAAAAAACTTGTTTCAGATGGCTAGGTCCAAAAAGGCCTGTATTGTGTTCTTTGATGAAGTTGATGCAATCGGGGGTGCTCGTTTTGATGATGGAGTGGGTGGAGACAATGAAGTCCAGCGTACAATGCTTGAGATTGTGAACCAGCTTGATGGCTTTGATGCTCGTGGAAATATCAAAGTCCTTATGGCTACTAACCGGTATAACTGACCTCATCTTAGTGATTGAAATGTGTGATTGTCCTACCCTTGCCCTATGGAGGAGTTAGCAAAAAAATGTGTGCTGTCGGGTTTTAAAACATTGCGAGTGGCTTTTAGACACTTGAATGTCTTTCTAAGAGGGATATCCTGCTGATGTTTTTGTCTTCATGTCATTCAGGCCCGATACTTTGGATCCAGCACTTTTACGTCCAGGACGACTGGATCGCAAGGTTGAATTTGGTCTTCCTGACTTGGAGAGCAGGACACAGATATTCAAGATTCATACAAGAACAATGAATTGCGAGAGGGATATCCGCTTTGAACTTTTAGCAAGGCTCTGTCCAAATTCCACTGGTAAAAATTCTTTCTTTCATGATTTGTAGATATGCTGCTGTCTTTTGTCTCTACTTCCTTTAAATGCAAGAACTATTTTGTTGAGGATTTTCATGTGCTTCTCTATTGGTTTTAGCCAAATAGGTCATTGCTACTGTTTGCCTGCAATTTGTTGACAGTAAAAGCGAATATCAACTTGTTATTGTCAATGATTTATACATCGTATATTTGCTGCGTTTGGTTCTCTGAGACGGTTCTCTAATTGCAGGAGCTGACATAAGGAGTGTCTGCACAGAAGCAGGAATGTACGCCATCCGAGCTCGGAGGAAGACTGTCACAGAGAAAGATTTCCTAGATGCAGTGAATAAGGTCATCAAAGGGTACCAGAAGTTCAGTGCGACACCCAAATATATGGTTTATAATTGATTGCTCCTTCATTCTGTCTGAAGAGATGAGGTGAAATGGTAAGCAAACCAGAAGTTGCATTGTCGTCGGGTGGATGAACAGGTCTTTTGGTTCGTCTGGGACTATTACTCGATGTTATGAGATGCCCGACCCAGCTATAAGCATTGTTCTTTTGGCCAAAATCTGGATTAAATTTATTTCCACCTTTTCATATTCATATCTACGATGGGCATTTTGATGGTGGACTCATCTTCCTTTTCGTCATTTCAATTAAATCTTTTCCTGTTGCCGGAGTGATTTCTGAACCTACAGATTTCCTTTGAAGTTGAAAGTACCCGTTCATGACGTGAGCTGCTTGGATGTGTCGATTAATAGTCTCCATGCTCAATTACTTGACGCTGATATGATGAAAGTTCAGTGTCCAACTTCAATCATATCATCACACAATGTATAATTAGGGTTGAAATTCGTGATTAATGGGATTACATAATGTATAATTAGGGTTGGCATTCTCGTTTCAAACGGTGCCTGGGATAGATATCCACAGTACCAAGCAGTCTCTTACTACATGTACCAAGCTGCTCGAAACGAGAATGCCATTACGTTGACCATATTCAACTGTCATCCATTCTAACGCTCTACGCAGTTAGCAAAAAAGAAAAAGAAAAAGAAGGAAAGAATAAGCGAAGCTGCAAGAAAACCATACACAAGTTGAAATAGGGAAATCGCTTTTGTATAATACCATAGGTCCAACCAAAACTGCCCTTTTAGGATAATTTCTGGATATGCCAAATAGCTGAAACGGTGTTCTTCAAAAGAATCAACATCTCCATTGGCGTGGTTTTATCTGCAACAGATATTCCAACGCGAGTCAAGTCAGACAGTGCACGCTCTAGAACATGTTTTTGAGAAGGACCGTGAATGATCCTAGAAGACTAGATAAGTCTCGCTAGTGTTCTCTAGAATATTTTGAGGGTGGGCAACATTGTAATTAGACCCTATTATAAAGTGATTGGTAGATGGGGAGACGCAATTTCCACCAATTTCCACCATTTGATCATGGAGGAATCTATGGTCAAGATTAGACCCGTGTTTATATATAAAGAGGCCCTCTTCTTTCATTTGTATTCATTGCACAAGTAATATAATTCGAGATCTGCTCTCTAGAGTTTATCTCTTCTCCATCCACCAAGAACCAAATAGCCAAATTGTTATACCTCAAATTTTCTTTCAAGTTTCCTTTCAAATAGAGTGCTAGTCTCAAATTTTCTTTCAAGTTTCCTTTCAAATAGAGTGCTAGTGAGGAAATGGTGGAGTATGCAGAATATGTCAACCTTGCCAACTGAAACCACTCTGTCAAAGCATCATTTCTTGAAACCACTCTGTCAAAGCATCATTTCTTTGATTCCACATGTTGCAGGGAGTCATGGGCTGTTTAGAATGCAAACACAAATTACAAGTCAGAATTTCTACAAATGATGTGAGCAACATTTCAAATCTTTTACTCTAATATTAAATCTGCAAAGAAAGCACTAAATTCACAATCTTTTGATTTTATAGATTATGAAGAAAGCCTATAATATCTCGAGAAAAATGAACTAGAGGCTAGTATATATTGATCGTCTTCTTCCCCTTTCAAATTCTTCACTCTCATTTAGTGATATCCGTCTTGATTGAACAAGCTACTATTATGAATTTATGCATTCTAAGAAAAGGCATCTTTCTTGTGGTAAGACCTGCGATTAATTAGGAAAATGCTGAGGTTATTTATTTGCTTCAACCTGCAGTTGTTATTCGTATCTTACTTGCTTTTAGTATAATTTGGTAAAAAATGCGCATATTAGGATCAAAATATTTGATATAAAGCCTATCTCTTTAGTTTGACAAATTTTAATTGTAAGTGCCCACACATTACAATCCTATCACCGTTGAACCTGCAGATGTTAAGAAGGGTATATTGCAGCATCAGACAGATAAGTAAAAAAATTAAAAATCTGGTAAACTTCATTCTCATAACTGGATATATACACATCACTATTCCCCTTCCACCTTTCTATTCTCAATTTATTTCTGTAAAAAAAAAAAAAAAGATCCCATCCCCATTACACCACAAAATTTATTGCTTCAAGCTGCAGTTGTTACTCATATATTGCTTTCTTTTAGTATAATTTGGTGAAAAAAGTGCATATTAGGATAAAAATATATGATATAAAGGCTATATCTTTAGTTTGACAAATTTTAGTTGTAAGTGCCTGCACATTAGAATCCTATGGCTGTGGAGCTTGCA
The DNA here is from genome assembly GCA_014182375.1 of Eucalyptus virginea. Classification (NCBI taxonomy): domain Eukaryota; kingdom Viridiplantae; phylum Streptophyta; class Magnoliopsida; order Myrtales; family Myrtaceae; genus Eucalyptus; species Eucalyptus virginea. The sequence continues at coordinate 30,628,804 of CM024523.1, read as the reverse complement.
GTTACGAAGGGTATATTATAGCACCGGACAAATAAGTAAAATGTTTTGATTTGCACCATATCTCTTTCCTTGTCAATCCTTTTTGACACTTAGTATTTCTTGTTCAAGCCAGCTATATCTGCCGAATTCTCCAATGTGGCCCTTTTTTCTGATTAATTCTACACTTCCCAGGATTTCTGATCAGATTCAACTCATTACCAAGCTGAAAGGTATCCAAATTCGCTTGTTGCTCGTTCTGTTTCAGAGCATGGTTGTATGTTTCAGAGAGCAGCTCTCCTCTCTGACACTCGTGGACGATTTTTACTTTTCTTTTGTTTTTTTCGATCTGGACATATCTGTACATAACCAAATGGCTGCTGCTGCCTCAGAGGCCTTTTGCAAGGCGAGTCTGTGGGGATAGATTGGACGGGAAGCCTTATTGTAGAAGGCATGTTCAAACTAAATTGGCATAGAATTGGAAAGGAGCGACACTGCTCATGGAGACCTGCTTGCTCTGTCCCAACATCTAAATGCTTCTCCCTGCTCAGCGCTTCCACTCCATGTCTCTCACCAACTAGGAAAGATCGGTTGAGATATTAAAATATTCTATACTAGAAAGAAAAAGTTAATTGAGAAGGTTGTGAACCAGAATGGTATTGATCCAATCCCTGGTGCTCTTGTGCATACTATCTCAAAAACACGGATGGACATAACGTCGCAAAGCCATGATACCCGTGTGAATTCGGGTCTCTTTGGTTCAACTAGGACCCTAGTTCCTTAATTTTTAGGTGAATTAAGATTGGGAAAATGAAGTTTTCCAATCATTGACTCAAACTCATTGTCAAATCCCACTTAGCAGAATATGGAGGTACTTATGGTAGAACGAGTCAATCTAGTCTTTCACAAGTAATAAAGGTTATATTTTGAATTTGATAATGAATTTAATTCAAAATCATTTAATTTTTTGTAATTAATTAATATTAATTGATCTTTTTCATCTGAATGCCTTTTGTTTAAATCTTTATTTTGCACTATACGTGTTTGATTGAATCTATTTCGCCATTTATGTGGTACTAATCGATACCATCAGATGAGGAACCTTATGCTCTAACGAGTGGCAGCTTACCTACTTGTGATCATTCTGTGAACTTGGCCAGGTGCTTGTGAAGGTCACCCACTCTATCTTTAATGTAAATGATAGGGTGAGTATAATTAAGTGTCATTTTAAGAAGCAGATCAGCAAGATTGATTCACTGGAGCAGCAAGATGGCAGCCTGGCTGAGGTGGAGCTTATATCTTGATCATGAACTGTCTCCCAAAAACCTTGGAGGACTCATGCTTTGAGTGGATGCATTGGCTACAGGCATCAATCCCTTTCTCTGACGATCGACTTAAGCATATAAATAATCTTGACCTGGATAGAGACTTGACATGCTTAGGTGGAGTTGCCAATGATTATTTGCACAATTTTCCTAAAGAAAGTAGCAGATTTTGGATTTTGTCTTGCAGAAATTGGTGAGATGATAAGTAGGGAGTTTCGAGGCCATAAGGAGCCACAAGTAAACTTGAGTTTTTTTGCTGGGCATCGCTTAGACAAGCGAAGTGGCGTTTGAAGAGGTTAAGCCAGTTTCAGTTTGATGCTGAGATAAAGAACCAAAATACATCTTTAACATAGAAAAGTTTTCTGAGGTTAAGTAGTTTCAGTTTTTTTGCCGGACATCGTTCGAAACCTTTTTGGTTTGGCAGAAAACTTGGAAATGTCCGTAACCCACCGTTAGAGCTGGAAAAGAGCACAGAGGAGAATGAAAAAGAAGAGGGACTAAAAATGGGAATGATGACATACAAGCACAGACCTCACGAGAAACCTGGAGCCACGTATTTCTAAGTTGTCCAAAGAGAAGAGCTGGCAACACCTGGCACCGGGCAGCTATTTGGCTGGAACATCATCTGGAAACAGGAGTGTGAATGAGCAGCTACAAGCAGCAGTTTTGTGAAGTTGGCTGATATGGATAAAGAAGGGTGGGATTAGTTCCCTGAAAATTTTCAGGAGAGTATTAACTGCTTTCGAGCTTAGTCGTAGATCTGTGAGTATGGGTCATATGCAGAAACTTGAAATTTTATGTCAATTCTAAGGAGATTGAACAATAACAGTACCTTCACCAAAAAAAAAAAAAAAAAAAAAGTAACAGTACAATAACTTTAAGTTTAAGGAGAAAATTAGTTGTCAAACACAGATGAATACCTTTGCTTTACAGTCTGTCCTAGACCATTTCTGCATAGAATAGAGTTGCTGCTGCATCTAATTATACGGTGTAATGGGACAGGATTTTTTTTTTCATCTTTGACTTAATGTGTTTTCACAAAAATAAATTGAGAATGGAAGGGTGAGAGGGGAATAGTGATTTATATATATCCAGTTATGAGAATGAAGTTTACCAGAGTCTCAATATATCCGGTGCTGCAATATACCCTTCTGAGCATCCGCAGGCTCAATACCGATAGGATTCTGACTGCGCCCGACATTAAACAATTGCCCATTTCAATAATGAAATAAGAGGAAGAAGACGAAAGAAGACTAAATCCATTCACAAAAATGGCAAGTATGATGAAGCAAGCGAGAACGAGAACGAGAGCGAGGGCGACCCCCTCGTTCACCTGTACTTGTTGGGTATGTTCTTAATCATGATGGTGGTCCTGGAGTCGCCGGAACTCGTCTCTGCCACCGTGCTGTCCTCCTCGCTTATGATGAACTGGGAATCGAGCTTGTGCCTGCCTTGCTTGTTGCTCTTCCATGGCCTCCCACTACCACTGCTGCTGCTGCTGCTCCTCCAGCACGGCTGCGATTGCTGCTTAATGCTATTGCCGTGCCTCTTCTTGGCACCACTCTTCCTGGCGCTGACGACGCTCCCTTTGTTACAATACTCTCCTTCTGCTCTCTCGCTTCCATGAGCATCGCCGCTGCCGCTCAAACTCAAGCGGCCCATCGATGGCGCGACTTCCTAGCTTTTCTCCTCGGTAGGGCTCACTTCGCCGAGACCCATCAGCAGTTTCCTGGCGGGCTTGTTGGGCAGCACCTTACGAAGGAACTACAACTAAAGTTTGTCAAACTAAAGAGGGAGGATCTATTCCAAACATTTCGATTTTAATATGCGTGTTTTTCACCAAATTATACTAAAAGCAAGCAAGATATGAGTAACAACTACGGCCTGAAGCAAATAAATAAGCTGAGCATTTTCCTATTTAAATGCAGCTCTTACCATTTACCTAACAATTTGCATTGAAAATTTTGTTCAATGAGGACACATATATCATGAAGATTTTGAGAGGGGCGATAGGTGTATACTAGTGTCACGGGCCAAAAGATGGACGACCCGAGAGGTTCCCCAGAGTCGACCCCGACTCGCCCGTGGACCTCCTGCTCTCACTCGGATTCCCACCAAGTCTTCTCCTCGAACATTGCAAGGATGGGCGATACCGTCATTAAGCCATACTACGGGAGTTTGTTCCTTTCATTTATGTCGGTAGATGGTAGACGACATTATGTCGGTAGTTGAGGCGGTGCGATCTCGTCTGCCGGTAGAATTCTGAATCAATGGATGTAATCCGAGGCCCTCAACTATAAAAGGAGTGTCCTCCTTCAGTTGTAATCATCCACTACTTTCGCAATATAAAGCAAGTATTCTTTCCAGAGCTCTTCTCTCTAGATTCCCTTCTCTCTCTAGGATCCGGGTAAGGCGAGTGTGTGAGCGTTTCGATCGAGTAAGGCTTGCTTAGGTGCTTCGGTGACCCAATCCGATCTCAAAGTGCCCGAGTCGCCGCACGGTCACGATCCCAATCGATCGGCCCGTGACACTAGCCTCATAGAGGTAGGCCCTTTTTTTTTCATGAAATTATAGGGGTTTCATGGAGGCTCCATAATCTACAAAAACAAAAGATCGTGAGTCACTACATAAAAACAATCTATGAAAGATTTGCGTGAGAGTAATAGATTTGAAACGCAACTCACATCATTTACAGAAATTCACTCCCATCATTTACAGAAATTCTGACTAGTTTGTGTTTGTATTTAGGATAGCCCATGACCCCCTACAACGCGTGGAAACACTAAGACCGATTAAGCTTATCTTAATTGACTCCGTCACTCCTTGCTAATTACGGTGAGTACAGGAAGATTAACCTATTATCCATTGACTAACCACCTCACTCATTTGGCCAGGTGGATTCTCACCCCCTTTTATTACTCACGCCGGCATTTTCCCTAGTCAAAGAATGCTGCTTTGACAGAGAGGCAGTTAATAGGTTGGCGAGGTTGACATATCTTGCATACTTGACCATTTCTTTGCTAGCCCTCTATCTAAAAACAAAATTTGAGTCATGAGTTGCAGATTCCTTCAAATTTAAGACCTATAGCTCACGCAACTTGGTTCTCTTATTAGCATGTACTTCTGATCCTAGAGAATTATAGCCAGAGGTAAATCCATCTTGATATAGGACACAATCTATATAAAAATGGCTACCCGTGAAAAATCAAGAGTTCTTTGCTTTTTAACCACAAGTAGTAGGTTAATGACACCGCTCCATCACAAGTTTGGCAATCTTTAGATGGCAAAGGTGAATGACGATCAACGGACGAAGGAAGGTGACGGAGTTCAGCACGATTATCAACAATGGCGTCAGCTATGCACTCAGTCGTTGTTTCTCTCCATTACATGAAAGTTCAGGTTCATATATATAAAGGGTAAGGAAAAGAGATACTGAACATCCAAAAGTGCCAGATTTGGCCACCCAATGTTGGAAAAAGGTGCTTTGATCAACTAGGACCAACATGCTCATACAGTTGGCACACAGAGACGACAAAGGACGCGCTTGTAAAAGTCAACGTTTTGTTAACGGGAGAATTGAATTCATACACCTCTGGGCTATCAATAACCAGACAAGCAAAACTATGATCATGCAAATTGAACCAGAAAAACATCTGATCACATAAAAGAGACATCCTCAGCATAGAGATATTTTCGTGGCATGTGATCCCTACCAATCTTCCTTATGTTGTAGAGTGATGGTACCTTCTTCTAAGCACATATTTGCGAGTTCTAAGCCCGACCAATAGAGCCCAGGGCAGTTAGATGCAGCATCTTTTCTGGAGATCATAGTCTCTCCATATATTTCAGGTTGCAGAAGATACGTCAAATCGCAAATTCTTAGAAAGGCTCTTGCAGATCCTTATTTTGAATCTTTTCAATCTTCAGAGCCTCCCAATCCGACTTCAACTTCTTTTAGCAAGCAAAATAACTTTACGAGCCCAGCCGCTCGAACATGTTGACGACATTTTCCTTTCCACTCATGATAGTCTGAAGAAATTAAAAGCAGACTACTAGTAGTAAATCTTTTGGTGCAATACTTTTGGACATGGTAAATATTAGGAAATTGCAGGGGCAAAAAATTCAAGGTTCAACCCAAATTCTGAATACGGATTATTGGCACGGGCCAACTAATAAAGACAACAGAGCAAGAACTAGCTCGACCATGCGATGGATATAGACAAGCTACATGTACCAAGCTATTGCTCGTTTCAAACAGCACGTCCACAGCAGTTAACTCGAAAAAAGAAAATGAACAGTGTAAAAGAGATCCCTCTGGAGGGTTTGAACATGGAACACTCGGAGCATAGACAGTCGCGATCATCGTCGAATGGATACAATCGATCTTCTAGGATGTGTTCTCGTAAGCATCTGCATCATCGAACTTTTGGGATGCCCTATGCTCGTTCCCGAAAGTTCTCTTGCTCATGTTCGCCCGTTGAACTAATCGAACCAATGCTTGCACCACCTCAGACATCGGAGGTCGGAACTCTGGCTCTGCCTGCACCAACTCATTGACACAATGATCAATATCGCGTAGTGCACAAAAACAGGACTCTTAAACCTTTAAGAGGAAATTTCAGCTTCCTTTCACGGGTAAGATAAATTACCTGCACGCAAAGTGCAATGACGTCTGCAAATCTGGAGAGGGATTTCACTGGGTAAAGCCCCTTGAGGGCTGGATCAACCATTTTAGCCAAAGCATCGATGTCATGGAGCTGAGGTGTAGCCCATCGAACTAAGGATTGTTCAGATCTTCCCCTTGAGCTGTCATCAGAAATTTCAACAATTTAATTATGAGATAAGAGACCGTTTTTCTCCTCATGGCATTCTTTGAGCTGACAGTGCAACAATGAGTGTAATTTCGGGTGCAAATGAGAGAGCTTTACAAGTCTCTAAAGTAAAACTCACCTATCAAATGGTTGACGTCCAGTGAGGAGTTCCAACATGACTACTCCAAAACCATAGACATCACTCTTTAGAGTATATTGACCAGACATCGCGACCTCCGGAGCACTGTATCCTGACCCCATATTTTGGTTCAATATCTGCACAGGAAGGAAATCTTAGTTTTTCAAAATTATCTTAAGAATCTACTTTTATTTAAACACACGCCACAGAAATTGTACGGAACTTGAGGTGCTATAGAGAATGAAATTCCAGGGAAATGCTGAGGGTGTTTTTGATACTAGTGCGAGAGAAAATTAGCAGGCTCTTCAGTGTCACCAAGTTTTGCAGAAAAAGCATGCGTCCAGCCAAGTTTCCCTAAAGAACATCCTGGGAATTCTTACAGAAATTCTGATACTAGTTTATCCAAATTGTACGATTCCCAGTTAAAAGTAGATTAAGAAACCACAGCAAGGACACAAATTAGAAGAAAATCATTCATGGTGGATGCTGAAAACTCACCTGTTCTGCGTTAGGGAGGTAGCTTGCTAATCCGCAATCTGAGAGATGAGGATTGAGTTCTGCATCCAACAGGATGTTTGCAGACTTGATGTTCTTATGAACTATGGAAGGAGAGCAAACCTCATGCAGGTACCTGAATAATACAACTATCCGCATCAGAGGAAAACAAAGACCCATAACTTTAGGGAGCTGTATTTTCAGTTGACTGTATGTTATGGAGCACAGTGTATCATTTGTTCATGAACTACATAGTCTTACTCTAATGCACGTGCCGTTCCCAAAGCAATCTTGACGCGTGTATTCCATGTCAATGGCTTGCTATCTTCATCTGACAGATGCAAGAACTCATGCAATGACCCACTTTTATGGAACTCATATATCAAAAGATGTTGCCCAAGCTCCGCGCAATAACCCACTAAATCTGTCACATTTGGGTGATGCATTTGGGAGATGTTTGAAACTATCTCCAGGAATTCTTCAGAAAGTTCATTTGGAAGGGCAGTTGAATCTAGTTTCTTCACGGCAAGAACCTACCATAGTGAGGAAAAGAACTGATAAGCGAAGTTTGTGACACACATCAGATCATGTAGGTACTCAATTACACTGGCAGCATGTATTGTTGTGGTAGCAAATTCCGAAACTTTTTTCTTTGTGTGTGCATGTGCACAGGCATGTATGAGGGTACAGGTGCGTGTACTAGCTAAGCAGGTGGGTGGTAAGCCTGCCAGGGCTCCTAAAAACATGCTATCCATTTCTGTCTCTTCTTGTTTGCACTCTTCCTGCAGTGCATGTTGTATTTGTCTTACAATTGATTCGTGTACTATGGTAATGGAGGAAACATAAACATCAATCATAAAGCTGGTAAGGAAATTAACAGAGAAACTAAGAGAAAAGTAAGCAGTGGCGCACCTTCCCATCATCAAATTGAGCCCGATAAACACGACCAAAGGACCCCTCACCAAGAAGGTTATCAACACTGAAGCTACCTGTAGTCATCTGCAAGTCTGCTATTGAATATGAAGTTAAGTTTGTAGGAAGTTTAATAGCTTTTTTGACAGGAACGGGCTTCTTTGCGAAATCCTCTTCATCGAATGACTTGTGACGATCAATAGGCGGTGGCTTGAGATTTATTGAGGCCGGCGGTGGCGGATCGAATTTTGTGTTCATTATGGAGGTTGTCTGAAAGGACTTCATTTCTGAGAAATATGCAGACACAAAAGTACAAAGAGAACAAGCTAAGTATTTGGAAAACATTTGCTATTCATCATTTGATATTGGAGAAAATCAATAAACATTAGGGACAATGATTATCTAATCAAGGCAGTTAAAAAGATATAAGAAATATACAGGTTGCTCCTTCAATGAAACTCAGAGATAGACTTTGGCTAAATTCACTAAATAACAATTATCTCACTGGTTATTCAGACAACGTCAAAAGTACAGTTTCCATGGATTCTTGCCAGTTTTATAAATGGAAAAAACTGCTGGTGACATGGTGTCGAAGGTCAATAATGTTCACAAGCAGTAAAGGATCAGGAGAATGAGTTGCACTTGCATTGGGCTGCGAACCACTTAAAGGAGAAATCTATTCAGCTGACAATACTTCAGAAAATTATGGAATGCTCGTCTTTACCAGAGTTGGAAGGCTGGGCACCAATATGTGCATAAGAAGACAATGACAAAAACAACCATCTTCAACTCCATAGTTGTTGATGTTAGTGACAAAGCAAAATTTATGTAAAGAGTTCACTAACACTAACAGAACTCCTAGTGATCAGCAGATTTTGATATTTAATGGCCAGGGTATTAAGTCAAAATCCATATATAATGGACAATATTTCTGCGAGTGTTTTAACTGAGCTACTCTAAAACAGGAAGCCTCTAGGCTTTCATGTTTGAAAGAGAGATCGTGCTCAATTATCTATGAGAGAAAATAACCACTAGCATTGTTTGCTTCTCTGGCAGTTAATTCAGCTACTCGACCTCAGGACAAGATCATCATCCTTTTCTGCTAGAGTTATAGTAGAAACAAGGAGATGAATGAGGGGTAATCCCCATTAGGTAGCGTACATTAAGAGTTGGATGCAGATAAATCACCTGGCACTTCACTGGAAGTAAGGGGAGCAAAGGGTTGATTATCAAGCTTTTCCACATCTGAGGCTGGCCTTCTTTGAGATCTTCTCTTCACAACAAAGAATGCCACGACTGCCCCAACTAGAAGAAGTGATATGACGATTCCAGCTATGCCACCACCGCCTATTCCCGATTTCTTGCTTCCACTGCTAGAATCACCATTTGATGGGCTGTTTCCAGAGCCAGAGTTCTTACGGTGGTTCGGTTTGGTGGCTGGAGGTGTACCAGGTGGAGGTGGGGGTGCAGGGCCCGAGCTCCAAGAGTTACCATCTTTCCTGTGAAGAAGATCCAGGCCCATAATGCAATGAAGTTGCCATTTGAGAGAAAAATACTGAATTGACTAATGCTCCGTTCGTTTCGCGGAAAATAACTTCCAGGAAAATATTTTCCATATTTTCCGGTGCGGAAAATCGCGGTCAAGGAAAACATTTTCCGTTGACCGGAAAATTCCTTCTTTGCAGCTTGGAAAATGTTTTCCTCTTTTGAAAAGAGGAAAACATTTTCCAAGACTCACCTCTTCTCTCTCCTTCGGTTCTTGTTCTCTCTCTCTCTCTCTCTCTCGCTCTCCCTGTGCGAAGTCGGCTTCGACGACAACATTCTCCGGGACCAGCCTCCGCCCTCCCTGGCCGCTCCTGCCCACCTGCTTCGGCCGGGGCGCCGCCGCCACCGCCGCGCTCCGCTTCCCCGGCGGCTCGAAGCCGCTCGGGAGGATCCGGCTCAAGAGGGAGCTCCGCGGCGGCGCCGGGAGGCTCGCGGGGAGCCCGCCGTCCAGGCCGCTCGCGGAGCTCGCGGCTCGCCGGATCCAGGCGAGCTCGAGCTCTGTCGCCAGATCCGGCGAGCTCGGGTGAGATCGAGCTCGGCCGATCTCACCCGAGCTCGCCGGATCTGGCCATCGGGCCTTGGTCGGCCGCTGGGAGGAAGGAGGTGGCGGCGGCGGAAGCCGCTCGGGAGGAAGGAGGTGGCGGCGGCGGAAGGAGGAGGAAGGAGGCGATGGCGGATGATGCCGCTCGGGATGAATCGGGAGGAAGAAGGAGACGGAAGGAGGAAGAAAAAAAAAATAATAATAAAAATTTCTATTTTAAAAAATATAAATAAATAAAAAAATCATTTAAAAAAATATATAAATAAATAAAAAAATCATTTAAAAAAATATATAAATAAATAAAATAAATTTTTGGGTCAATTAAAAATATTAAAATTCAATTTTTGATAATTTTTTCCAGGAAAATGTTTGAGTAACGAACAGTGGAAAATATTTTCCACTCAAATTTTAGATGTTAGTAACACCTAAAATGAGTCGTTTTCCCTGGAAAATAACTTCCAGGAAAATGTTTTCCTAAGGAAGTTATTTTCCAGTGAAACGAACGGAGCGCTTAAATTTAGACGCTCACTGGAGATTAATATTTTTCAGCTGTGCTGGTACCCATCCTGTAAATTGATTGTTTGCGACATTCCTAAGATACAAAAAAGTGCAAAATCAGGTTATTGAGGAGCCAGAATCAGATGCATGGCAAACTTGCAATGGTGATACTCTTACTCACAGATTATCGAGGCGAAGATTGGCAAGGACATTTATATCCCCAGTAAACTGATTGTTTTGCAAGTACCTTCACAAGGATGAATGAGGATGGTAAGGAAGGCATCATCATGATGGACTGAGTTTTACAGGTAAATCAGTGGCCAGCACTTACATGGTTGTCATGCTTGAGAGGGAACTAAAACTTTGAGGCAGATTACCAGATAGTTGATTAAAAGAGAGATCCCTGAAACATCAAATAAGACCAACGAGGGAAATAGTTATATCAACTAACCGAGGAGGTACTAGACACTTTGTAAAATGATGTCCAAAAGAAAAAAAATAAGTATTTTTATGGCTGATGAAATCTCTGAAGACTCATCAACCTAGTGTATGTAAAAATGAATGCCAATGAATAATTAATTAAAGGAGGATGAAGAACTGCTTCAACATCCTCAGTTAAGCAAAAGTAATTTTCTACAGTCCACTGACATAAGTGCAGGTAAGAAAGGGATCTCACAGGGTATCAAGGGAAGAAAGCTGTCCAAACATATCGTTCGATGCGCCTTGAAGCTGATTGTGGCCAAGGTTTCTACAGTTCAACAAAAAGAGATCCTAAGTTATAAATTCCAACAGTATTGACCACAGATAACAGGATCGAGCCCACTTACAGGTACTTAAGAGAGGTCAATTGAGCAATAGACCACTGGATTTGCCCAGTAAACTGATTATTAGCAAGGTTTCTGCACAAAAAAGAAAATATTAACACAACCACTTCTGGTTGGAAAGATAAATATAGCAGATACAAAAATCTTTTAAAAAGAAAAAGTAAATGAGAAGACAGAAATTGAAGGGCACGTTTAACATACAATCTTTGTAAATTTGGAGGAAATCCAACAGGTAGCTGTCCTCCAAGATTGTTATTGCTGAGATCTCTGTGAAAAAACAAAATGTTATGAAACATTTTGTTGAATAACCAATTTAGGCAGAGCAAATTAGGTAATCCATCTTACAGATTTGTCACTGATTTCATGTTTTGAAGCTTGTAACCAATCGACGACCCAGAGAGGCCAAGACCTGGTAATTTACTGACAAAAGATGACGACAGAGCACATATTAGAGATCAGAAATTGTATAGAGATAGCTAAAGATGAATCAAGGTCAACATTAGAATATCACATTTCAGTGACCCTGGAGCCCGAGCAAGTAATTCCTTTCCACGACTGTCCACATGGATCACTACCACTGCTACTCCATTGAGTCAGTTGAGAAGGTTGGTTTAGAAAGCTATACATATCCTGTAAAGCAGCAGCTGTGCATCGGACAAAACACAAGCAGAAAAATTAACTGGTGTAAGTTTGAACCAGAATATGAAATGAATTGATTAGTAAATTAGTTGCTGTCAAACTGAGAATCTCTCAGACATGCTTCGATTTAGCAATGGAAAGTCAATCATAAAGCCTGACCTGCTGTCAATAAAAATTATGAATTATAGGAAACATAGTCAAAATCATTCGACAGGTAAAACAGCATTTCTGAAGGTAACAAGATGGAGCATGAGAAATTGCCTATTACACTTCTAGTCTGTTTCACTTCCATAAATTAAATTCCGGTAATATATGCGATGACAATCAGACTGATGAACGTAAAATTCTTTGCTAATCTACTTATTTACTTCACTTAATGTTTATTACACTGCAGCAACAGTCTCAATCAACATAAAATCTCATCAAACCGTAGAAGATGATGTACAATGTTGAACCTTTTGGCACAAACTGCTGGTCTTGGCCAAACCATTAGCAGGACTCAATACAACTTCTGAATGGTCTTAAAACCTATATTTTCAAATCATCACTCCTTATCCTTAAAGAATAACCAAATTCTATATCTTTCATTGTCTGATACAAGCTCCATTTAAGCATCAACCAAGCAAACTCCCACCTGAGTTTGAAATTCAGCGAGTTTGATATGAATAGGCCGATTATGTAATCATGAACTAGTATATGACATTTGCACCGACACAAATCACTTCCTATATGAGCCTGCAATCAGAACAGTGCTCAGTAATAAGAAATCTATCTGAACTCCCTAAAGAACCAACTTTTCTTCACCATCAGCTGGCTCTAAAAATCCTTCGATCTGATCTGTCCTCCAAGGCAGCGGACAACATACAAATCCAGGGATAAGAAAAGGCAAAAAGCTCAGTGAGTGATGAATTTCAAGCAAATTTTTCAACCCAGAAGCAAGATCCAGTGACCCAGAAGGAACTTTCTTTTTTCAATAAAAAGGAAGCTTATGGAATGAAGGATAATGTTGCAGATTTCAGAGCAGTGAGACATGAGAGGAGCTTTCAGCTGCCAAAAAAAAAAAAAAAAAAAACAAACGAAGAAAAGAAAAGAAGAAAGAAATGGGGTCAATGCTCACCGTCAGATGGATCTGTATCAGCATTAATGGAAGTGAATGTAGAGCCCAGAATGCAGATTTCAAGCATTATCAAGAACACCGACATCATCTTCTTCTTCCTCGTCCTCACACTATCCATCACTCCTCTCGAGTGTTCTTGATGACCCTCTCCTTCCTCTCTCTCTCTGTCTCTCTCTCTCCTCTCTCCGTGTCTCTCTCCCCTCCCTCCCTCTCTCTCTGTCTCTCTCTGTCTCTCTCTCCAAAATCACTCACCCAAAAGAACCAGAAAGGATGTATCAACCAGCCCTTTTCTTATTAATCTTTTTTTCTTCCGTGACATATACATCTATATATAATTATAGATTTTATGCCCATTCAGCCGTGCCAAGGAAAAAGCTGGCAGGCACGAATTGCCAGAAGAATCCAAAGCCATAGAAAAGAAAGTCCTAAAAATTTATTTCCATCAGGTTTTCTTTAATTCCCCTCAAATAATTATTAAACGCTTTCTTGCCTTTCTCGGGGTGAAAAATACAAGTACATAAAAGGAAAGGCGCAAGCTTTCGTGGGCGAGCGTTAATGCGCGTGTATGGACACACGTATAACGTCTAAGGGGCGGATTTTGTTGCCTTTCTTGTTAACCCATTAAAGAAAAAGCGAGTGAAATCCAGTGAGTCATTGACAATTACAAAGATAAAAGGAACTGTCCAGCAGATGTGTGACTTTCACAGGGATCGCAAGCTTTTAACTTTACGTCTTACTCACTTTGGTTACACGGAAAAAAATAAATTAAAACAATAAAAAAAAGAAATTGAAATTTATGGCAGCAGAATAAATTAACAGTAAGGATCTTCTAGACTGAAGTGACGTTTTTTTACTGAGAAAGAGGACATGGTCAAAGAACTGGGACGGCCGAAATGAATTCCCCTGCTTTTCAAGCTCCTGCAAGCTGGCCAAATCCATGGCTACGGGAGAGAGACAGTCACGAGACTCTTGTACGTATTAGAACCCAACCCTTTTGTTCACATTCGAAGTACGAACCCCCCCTTCATCGTCTCCACGTTCGATGCTCACTCGTTTCCCTCTCAACTCTCTACAAAGAACAGCCTCTGATTCGCGCTCGCCATCAACGACACCCCCCGAACGTCCGGCGCAAGAAAAGTTGGTAGATCTCTGACCGACCCAGAAAAGTAAAACCGAGTTAGATCTGCGAGAATGCTTGGATCGCGTTAGGCGCTACGGCAAGGGGAATCCAGAAACGCGCGGGCGTTGAAAAGCTCTCCCTCCTGGTGGGTACCGGGTAGTGCTGATGATAGTCAACGTCGGTGCCAGACCAGTTGTAGGTGGGATGGCACTCCTTCTCTTTCTTTCTGCAATTTGCTTTTCCCTATTTCTCTTTTTGCCCCTGCTTTTGCTCCGCTTTCCCATTTGGGACCCCCCCAATTCTCCTTTTTTACAAAACAGTGCGCGTTCCGACGCTTTGGCTGCACTGTGTTAACCTCGGTGCCCTAAAGTGACTGAACGAACAAAAGATACTTGTCTTATACTCTAAATGCTCCTGCAATTTGTCAGAATTTCCTTCCTCCCGAGATGATACCGAGTAAAAATATATAAAAAGGACTCCTGGAAGAATGGGATTAGTCAGAAATTAGACAGCATAATCTTGACCAATTAAGCCGGCCCTTCCAATTAATAATTTACTGAACATGAACAACTAAAGAGATAAAAACCAAGGAGAATTTAGGGAGGCCGACACAAGGGAAATTCCCCATTTTTGTGTTGGGAATAAATTCTTCCTAAACAGTAAGATTTAACGTTGGTCCACCCCTAAGTTTTGGTTCTCTTTTTTCTCTGGATAAAATCGAAATTGAAGAGACTGTGTATGGCACGCCACTATTGCCCTCCATTAGAGGGCACATTTGTCTGTCGTGGCTTGCATTTCGTGACAAGACAAAAGACATATATTCATCAATCACTTAATACCAAACGACAACCAAATTCAAATTAAATTTAATTAAGTTCTCCATAAAACAACAAAATATTAATCATTTTATCATCCTTGATCTTGGTCAAATTCTGTAATTAGGAATATCATATTAAGGTTTCGTTTTTTCCTTCTGCATTACACTTTGGCCCACCAAATAAATTAGAACGAGAGAGAATCCGACCCAAAAAAATTAATAAATAAATAGAACGAGATTAGGAAATTATTGGATGCGCATTGAATCTGTTAAGAGTTAGATGACCCACCACTAACTAAAGGCGGACCGTATAACAAAGATGGGGTTGGGGACGGCTCCATTTAGCTTTTTTAAATCGTCCGCGATTAAAACTAGCGATCAAGAGTATTGGCATTGCTGTTTTTGAAAGGCATTTATAAGCTGTTGTGGTCATGACATATCGAGGACCACTCCCGCGTAAGATTAGGGAGTACAGATGAAAACGATTTTTCCTTTTGAACATGAAGGATTTGGTTGCTAGTTCAGTTCATGAAGTACGTGTCGATGATTCTTCTCGATGAAGCAATAATGTCGAGTACAATGACATGCGTTGGCGTCGGGAGGTGGGACGAGAACTCGAAAGCGCGAATTTCCTACTCGGCCCAGATCGAAACCCATGTGTAATGCAATCAAGAAAAAAATTTGAGATCTCATTATCGGGATATTTGAGTTACGTTAAAAGATGAATTCTGATAAAAAACTTCTATTAAAAGAGAGAATCCCTACGCAATAATTGCCATTCTTCACTTATTGTTTAAGGAACGAGCATTGAGTTTTAATTTTCAAAAGAAAAATAAATTATCATGACATGTATTGAAATGATATTTGTGAAAAAGAGAGAGAGAGAGACGGGATTACTCACGCAACCTAACCCTCTTGAATAATTATTTGCAGGTTGGTGAAAATGATTAAATTATGACATCACTGTCGGGAAGATAGGAGAACCCGTGATGGCGATTGAGAATCAAAGCACTTAGCGTAACTTAATGAAAAATTCGTTTTCATGTGCTTAAATTAACCACCGCCGTTCGTGCCAATGTCTTGTTCGATGTTACACGACAAAATGCTTGGGCGATGACGGGGAGGGAAAGGACACGCGTCGCGCGGACGATGCGTTTCGGAACGGAGAAAAAAAGAAGAAGAGGGAAAGTAAAAATTGTAATTAATATAAAGTGGATTTATATATACTAAATTGAATAATTATTGAGGGACGGAAAATGACAGGTAAAGGGAATTTTGGACGGGGGTGACGTCATATGCCAAAGCGTTGAAGTTATTGGGTGCCACGAAGATGAAACGGGGACAGCTCGTCCGAAATGAATAAGTTGTTGGTCGTTCATGGGCCTCCTCTTTCTTCGTGTTCGGTCAGTTGCCCCGTTTCTGGTCTTAGAGCGGACTCAGCTATTTTTTATTTTATTTTTTTAATTTTCTGCCTTTTTTTTTTTTTACGAGAAATTCCAATTTAGTTATTTGATGTATAGTTGCTTTTGGTGTAGGTTGAGGAACGTACGGAGATAAAGCTAAAGTACCGAAAAGATTAAGATTTCCTCGACTCCTTTTCTTTTCCACGAAAATTATGAATTTGTCCACGTTTTCCTTTCATTTCCTGAACGTACGGACAGATGTAACTCCTAAGGAAAAATGACAAATAATTCCATATAAGGTGGTACATGAATTTTTAATTTATTCAGTATGATTCTTGAGCTTCAGCCCAATGTGTAATACCATTCCCAAACTTAACGTTTATTTAATTCAGTCCTTAAATTTTAAATTTGTTTAATGTGGTTTCTCAACTTTTGGTATATGTTTAATTTAGCTCTTATATTATATGAAAGTGTTCAATGTTGTTCTTTTACTAATTTAAGTTCAGGAACTAAGATGAATATAAACAAATATTTTAGGGACCATATCGAACAAATTAAAAGTTTAGAAATAATACTGTACATTATAATAAAGTTCAAGGGTTGCATCAAATAAATTAAAAATTCAAGAATCACATTGTACATTGAATAAAAATTTAGAAACCATTTATATCATTTATCCCTAACTCATATATAAGGTTGTTCAGCATGGTGCTTGGCCAAAACTCACAATTTGCTCTCAAATAGAACTGGCCACATAGCAAAAACCCTAAGATTCCGCCTATGATCTCATAAAAGCATATGGCGATCACAAATTACAGGCATTGCGATTGATCTTGTTCACCATGAGTTTACATTTAGGGATAATTTAAGACCATGTTTGCTGATACGTGATTATATACCTGGAGTGCCTTATGAGGAGGGCAAAGTAGAGATGCTGCGGACAATCGTGGCAAATGAGCTCCACATGATTATGTTAGAAGTGGGGTTTGCTTTATTCTCCTGGGGCTCCTTTTCTTTCCCATCATGGAGTGCTGTGCACACATTTCGCTCATCATAGGTGTCTACATCCGCACAAAAAGTCCCCGAACGTTTTTATATTAGTAGGGCCTAGAACCAAGGGGGGAGAGGCATCATGCGCAAAATGTTAATTTGAGCAATTGAGGCCACTAATCAAGAATAAAGCGCAAAAGAGAAATGAGAAATTTCTTTATAATTTGATATGTTTATGAGAAAAATATATGAGCCTATCAGATGACCACATAAGATAACATGGAGAATTACCAAAAAAGTCCTAAACCTATTGTAATTGTGCCAATTCAGTCTTAAACTTTTTTTTGGTCCAATTTAGTCCTAAACCTTTTTATAATTGTGTCAATTCAGTCCATCCGGCCAAAATTGGCCGGCCGGTGAGGTAATTTTTAAATTTTTTTGAATTTTTAAATATTTTTTTTTTATTTATTTTTTTTTTTTGCCTTCTTCTCCTTCCTTTGGCCGGACGCCGGCTAGAGGTGAGGGCCGCGAGGCGGCCGTCGCGGATCTAGCGACGCTCAACCTCACCATGGCCGGGCAAGGCCGAGCCTCGCCGGATCTCGGCGATGGCCGCCTCGCCGCCACCGGCGAGGGCCGCCTCGCCGGCCACCGGCGAGGGCCGCCTCGCCGCCACCGGCGAGGGCGAGGGTCGACCTTGCCCAGGTGGCCGGCAAGGCTGCCGTAGCCATCGCCACCTCTGCCACCTCCCCCGTCCCCTCGATCGTCGGCACGATCTCCCACTCCGAGCTCAAGCGGCCCTCCCCGGCCGTGACCGTCGCCAAAACCCTGTTCCAGCGCCTCTGAACCAATGAGGACGAGATTGAGCTCCTCCGTGGGTTCCTCGTCTACACCACGCAAGGTGCGCGGGGGCCTCGCCCTCACCGGTGGCCGGCGAGGGCCGAGCTCGCCGGATCTGTGAGGCTCGGCCTCGCCTGCGACGGCAAGCCGCCGTCGCCGGATCTCGGCGAGGCTCGGTCTCGCCCAGCCATGGCGAGGTCGAGTCTCGCCAAATCTAGCGACGGCCGCCTCGCCGTCGCTGGGTGAGGCTCGCCTTTGCTAGTGGCCGGCGGGGCGAGCCTCACCAGTGGCCGTCAAGGTCAACCTTGCCGGCCCTCACCTCTGGCCGGTGTTCGGCCGAGGAAGGAGAAGAAGGCAAAAAAAAAAAAAAAAAAGAATTAAAAATATTTAAAAATTCGAGAAAAATATTAAAAAATTACCTTGTCGGCCTGGCCCCCCCCACCGACATCCACGTCGGCGCCGGCCGGCCAATTTTGGTCGGATGGACTGAATTAACACAATTATAAAATGTTTGAGACTAAATTGACAAAAAAAAAAAAGTTTAGGACTGAATTGGCACAATTGCAATAGGTTTAGGACTTTTTTGGTAATTCTCCCTAAGATAACATATCAATTAAGATATACACAAAATATTGAAAGATATAGTGGATGAATAAAATTATCAAATATCTTTAATATAGGAAATTATCATAGATAAATCTCTAATTATCTCTAACACCACTAATTCCATTGTTGCGTTAATGACGTTTTTTTTTTTTTTTCTATTTAAAATTTGTGTTGGTAAATGCAAATTGTTTTGTAGGACGGTCCGACGTTCGGATAGATCCGCCCCAGCTGACAAGCTCTACGGGAGACCATCACACTGGCTCTTTCCCTCCCACCGTAAAGAAAGAAAGCTGCTAATTAACGAGACAGTTTGACAAATTGCTTGTCGCAAAAGTGCAAATCCGCATTCAGGTTCCGATAATTTGCCCTATTATATATCACATGGGGAACCATTGCCATCTTCTGCTAATACAATTCGTGTTAACAATCATCTTCCTGTCTTTGGGGAAAGATCACGATTTCATCGTAGTGGTGTCCTCCTGCCTATTTTCTAGAAAGAATACCAACTCGACTGCTGCGAATTTCTCTCTTTTTGCCAAGGTAGAAAGGAGAAGCAGAACACCTGATGCGGGTGTTGGGATTTTCTTCCGACTTATATGATGTCTCTCCATGGCGCAAGCAATGGGATGGTCAATTGAACGGAAGGACGGATTGAATAAAGGCCTCGCATGGGTGGATGGGCCGTGAAAAACGTATGCCTTTGTTTGTCCATTCTATCTAGAGGATCTTAATTCGAGCGACATGTACGAGGCTTCATAGGATTTCTCCAAAGAAAGTTTGGAGTTGATATTAATTAAGAGTTTGTTGGGAGCGCCCTTGTTGCATCGAGTCAATAAGTGCTAAAAAAATCTGGTATAGACGTTGACATTGTCATGCCGTGTTTCTTATCAAGCAAGGCCTCACCAATGTTCTTTAAATCTATCATGAGCTTATTAAACTCATCTAAATGGGTTATGATAGATGTACCTTCAATCAACCGAAAATGAAACATTATTTTCAGCATATATGAGTGCCTAATGTTTTGTCCATTCATTAGATAAAGTGCCTAATGTTTTGTCCATGAGAATGGAGAAAATATTTAGTGGTTTGTAAGTGCCACGTCAACAGCTGATGTGGAGTGCGTTAATGTATTATTGACCAATTAAAAATTGACATGTGTCATTAAAAAATAAATTAAAAATCCCTTAATCCACCTAGATTTCTCTTTTCCTCCTCTTCCATCTACACGCACGAGCCCAACCTTCGCCCCTCCTTCCGCCATCGCCACTGGCCGAGTTGGAGTTGCCGACGCCGTATCAAACTAGTTTGGCCGTCTCCTCCACCCATGCCTTAGTTCCAAATCCAACGGGACGATGGAGAGGGTGGACTCAGAGATTATCTTTAGATCTGGATTGCTGCAATGCTCCTTTTGCACCTCCAGATCTGGTTTGTTGCTCCAGATCTTGGCTTGTCCATAGCTGCCGGCGAAGAGCTCAACGATTGTTGGGAATAACGAATCCCCGAAAAACGGATTCGACACTGAATCGAACCCCTAAATCAATGCGGAAGACGAAGCCCGGGAAAACAACACGTATCACTGATCCTAAAGCACACCACGGATTCGAGCGTACCTTGTTAGCTACAGATTAGACACCGACGCCTATAGGAGGAAGAAAATCTGGTCCTGTTCGATCCGATGAAGCTATGAAGGGAAGAAAAATTGCCGGAGCCTTACTGTTTTTCTTTTGTCTTTTGAAGAGAGAGAGAGAGCGCGCAGGAGAAAAGCGTACGTACGTTTTATTTTCCAACCAGTGCCATCTCTCTCTCTCTCCTCCCTTTTATACCTTCCCCCATCTACGGGCCCTATTCCTGTGGGCCGGGCTTTTTGGGCCCAACTTGGGCGGACGGGCCTTAAGCCCAATTGCTTATAAAACCTTCATCTCCCACTCGCACATGGTGGGTCGAACATTATTCTCTTTACCTCTCTTCAACATTCATATTGGTGAATAATCCGTGCGATCATCATACTTTGAGAGCTCGTTTTTATACATCTGTTATGAATATATAGCAGCTCATAATGGGCGTCTCACTCTGAGTAGATTTAGTATGCAGTACCCTAGATCGATTGATCACATTTATATCTCTCTTGATCTTTTTTAAAATAATGATATATATATATATATATATATATATATATATATATATATATATATATATATATCGTATTCACAATTATAATTATCACAAAGACAATCATAATTGGTCGACCAGTGAATACAAAACTGCAATGTGATTCTCCAAAATCGATTTTCCTCTTTCCTTCAAACTCTCAATTTCAGTTCAGCTTGCTTTTCTAGAAATGTCCCATTAGATCGAATCAACTCATGACCATTAGCAACATCCTAAGATAGCAACACACTAAATAGAAATCTTGAGAATAAGTAAGAGTCATGAGGGGACTAAAAATTGAGGAACTCTTTTTCTCAAGAGTCTCACACGTCATAAAAGTTGAGATAAACTTTTTGCCACTCTTATTGGTCGTCTCATGCATACGTAGTATGAAATACGTATTACGGTATTAACTCCTTTCCCATGGAGCGTATGTCTACACTTTCAATACCGTACAGATGATAATTTAGATATACCCAATGTCTAACTTGAGTTCACGTACCTATTCATTCACAAAATTCATCAGAACTCACATTTGGCATCTAAGACAGATAAAGTAAAATATGTGGGGTATTTTACTTTCGGACGTCGTAAGAATTATGTCCTCATCTTAACACTCAATTAAGGCAACATACGTGTTTTAAGCTTGAGCTCTCGATTATCACCTAGATAATAAGCTTAAATACAGTCTCATCTCTATTTATCACACAGTAAACAGAGGCGATTACCCGTGTGAGTGGGCTAATCTTATATTTGTCCGACATACTTCTCTTAACTTAAAGTAATGCACTGAGCATTAAGATGCATAAAAATCATACAAAGATTCATAGGCATTAATCAATGAAAATCAAAATTTCATAAATGTGAACAACTCAGGGAAATTACAATCCAGTACATCAGACTCTACGCAATCCTAGAGATTTTACATGACCACAAAACACATCTCTAGGTATTAGCTTTGTTATAGGATCTGCTACCATTCTATGCGTAGATATGTACTGCAAGTTCACATCCTTTCGTGCAATCATATCTTTTACAAAGTTATACTTGGTATCTATATGTTTGGTCTTGCCATGATACTTTGGATCTTTGGTGTATGCTATAGCCGCTTGGCTATCACAGTTAACCAATAATTGATTTGCAGCTTTCTCAATAACACCTAAATGATCCAAGAATCTCTTAAGCCAAACTCCTTCTTGTACTGCTGCTGATAATGCCACGAACTCAGCTTCCATCGTGGACAAGCCTATACACGTTTGCTTCTTACTGCTTCATGATATGGCGCCATTGCTCAGTAAGAAAGCAAATCCTGAGGTAGATTTTCTTTCATCTAAATCTCCTCCCTAATCAGCATCTGAATAGCCTTCAAGTCGCAGATTCTTTCCTTGGTAATTCAACTTGAAATCCGTAGTTCCCTTCAGATACCTCAGTATTCTCTTGACGGCTTTCCAATGTGCTGGACCTAGATTGGATTGGTATCTACTCACCATTCCAACTGCAAAACATATGTCGGGTCTTGTACACATCATAGCGTACATCAAGCTCCCAATAGCACTAGCATAAGGAACATGTTTCATTTGTTCCTTCTCTTGTGGAGTCCTCGGACACAATCTATGACTCAATCCTTCACCTATCGCAATAGGAGTGTCTATGGGTTTACAGTCTTGCATACGAAATCGTTCAAGAACCTTATTTATATAGGTTTCTTGAGAAAGAGACAACGATCTCTTCGAACGATCTCTTGAAATCTTAACTCCAAGAATGTATGCAGCCTCACCCATATCCTTTATCTCAAAGTTGGAAGACAACCAACTCTTGACAGTATTAACAAACTCCATATTGCTTCCGGTAATCGGTTTATCATCAACATATAATGATATGATCACAAATTGATCCTTGGATCTTTTGATATATACACAATGATCCTCATCAATCATTGTAAAATCACATGCCATTATGGCATTATGAAAATGTATATACCATTGTCTCGGTGACTGCTTAATGCCATATATCGACCTCAAAAGTCGACATACCTTTTCTTCTTGGCCTTTCATTATGAAATCAGCAGGTTGTTCCATATATATTTCTTCCTCTCATTCTCCATTGAGGAAAGCAGTCTTTACATCCATTTGATGTAACTCAAGATCTTGACTAGTCACTATTGCCAGAATAATGCGAATCGAGGTAAATCTCACTATAGGAGAAAAAGTATTTTCATAATCAATTCATTATTGTTGATTATACCCCTTTGCCACAAGGCGAGCCTTATGCCTTTCTATCGATCCATCAGCCTTTCGCTTTATTTTGAGAACCCACTTGTTCCCAATAGCTCTACGTCTTTTTGGAAGATCAATTAATTCCCAGACTTGGTTTGATTTCATTGACTCAATTTCCTCTTCCATTGCATGAATCCATTTTTCCTTACTAGGGCAATTCAGAGCCTCATTAATATTTCTTGGCTCATCCTCATCTTGTGGAGCAACCATAAAAGTTTCCCCTTCAATGTCAAAACGTCGACGGGGAATACTTTGGCGACTTGTTTGCCGTATGGGAGATTGTACACTTTGCACATCGCTCCCCATCATGCTCCTACTTGGATTGGGTAATAATGATGTTGTCTCATCATGTGGTTGTAATTGAGAATGAGTTGAATTCAATTCATCACTTCTCATATTACTCCCACTCGGATGAACTCCACTAACATCATTATCCTGATCCATGGTCTCAAATAGGGAGTGATCTTCCCCTTATTTCGCCCTTCTTAGGAAATTCATCGTCTAAGAATGTGACATCCCGTGATTCAAACTCAGTTATACTCTCACTTTCCTGCTCACCTATGAACACATACCCTTTTGAGTGTTCCGAGTATCTTATGAAAATACTCTTCTTTCCTCTGGGACCCAATTTCCCAAACTTGTGAGAGGACTCATGTGTGTAGGCAGCACAACCCCATGGCTTAAGAAAACTTAAGTCCGGTTTTCTATCTGTCCATAACTCATATGGAGTGGAAGTAATTGATTTGGAAGGCACACGGTTACGTATATATGCAGCAATTAACAACGCATCACTCCAAAAGGTAATAGGTAACTTAGCATGCGCCATCATGGACCTAAAAATTTCCAGTAGGGTTCGGTTCCTTCTTTCCGCAACACCATTTTGTTGAGGAGTATATGAAATAGACAACTATCTTTCTATTCCTTTTTCATCACATAATTTTCTGAACTCATCAGATAAATATTCTCGACCTCGATCGGATCTCAATACTTTTATTTTCTTGTCTAATTGATTCTCTACCAGGTTCATAAACCTTTTGAAACAACTTATTGCTTCAGATTTATGAGAAATCAAATAGATATATCCGAATCGAGTATAGTCATCAATAAATGTGATGAAATAAACAGCCCCATGCCTTCCTCTCACATTCATTGGACCACAAATACCAGAATGGATTAAATGCAGATGAAATTCAGCTCTTTTACCTTTCCCAAATGGTTTCTTTGTTGTTTTCCCTTCTAGGCAATGCTTATATATGTGCAAATCGACTTTTTCAATGTTGCCCAACAAGCCCTCTTTGGCTAGTCTATTCATACGTTGTTGGCTAATGTGACCAAGTCTAGTATGCCACACATTCACATCATTATCATAGGTATTAGAAGACGTGTTAAGGGAATAACAAACATTTGCATTAACATAGTCAATATCTAATACAATGAAACCATCCAGAAAATAACCATGACCATAGTAATTTGTATCTAAAAACAAATCCACACCTCTATTACAGAAGTTCATATTAAAACCTAGTCTAACCAACACTAATACATATACTAAATTCCGACGAATCTTCGGAGCATACAGCACATCATGAAGGAACAAAGTGCGTCCACCATGCATGTTCAGTTGGCAGGTGCCAATTCCTTTCACTTCAGCTCTAGAGTTGTTTCCCACATAGATCCACTTAGTTCCAGTAGGTACTCGTCGGAATTCCACAAAGGATCCTCTATGCTTCGCTACATGGTCCGTCGCTCCTAAATCCACAGTCCACAAAGGATTAGACTCAGTTAAGAACACATAACTCGACACAAAAGTAAAGTTCTGAAAAGTACAAGGGGTGCATACCTTCTTTGGCTCACGACAGTCGCGAGCATAATGACCCTTCTTGTCACAGTTGTAGCATTTCACCCTTGCTAGCTTTTTCATGCGAGGACGCTTTCCTCTATCATGTTGGTTAAACTTGGGTTTCTTCCCCGAAGGACTTGCTTCTTCCTTGCCTTTCCCTTTATCAAACCAGCTAGGACGCTTGCGCTTGGAGCTCGAAGCTCCATTTGAGCTAAAACTAGCATGATAGAGTTCAGCATCCGGCTTAGCCGCCAAGAGGCGGTCCTCTTCCAGCTCAAGATGATGCATTGCATCCTCGAAGGTTTTGATATTTTCATTGTGAGCCAGGTGCACCTTCATATGCTCCCAACTCTGAGGCAATGAATGAATCACTACTTGCACTTGCTGCTCATCTGTGAGGACATGGCCAGCATCTTTCAGCTCAGTTATCATGTTTGACATTTTTCTAAGATGTTGCTTCATGGTTTGACCATGAGGCTTCTTGTAAGAGTCAAACCTGATAGTGAGCTGCCTCAGTTTGGTCACCGAAGTATGACTGAATCTAGCTGCCAATGCCTCCCACATTTCCTTGGCATTGTCAAAACGCTTAAACTCTCGCATGACGTCATTTTCCATGCTGCTCAGCAACGTGATGCGAGCTAGAGAGTTCTTTCTTTTCCACGCAGAAAAAGCTTCATTGTCTCTCTTGTGTTGTGCAGTGGTTCCTTCTTCAGGTTCTACCATGGTCAGGTTAAGAGCCCTAAGTGCTTCTTGCTCTTCCAGCACATACTAGATTTTCATTTGCCAAATTTCATAGTTGTCATCATTGAGCTTTTCACCTTTGTTCAGCTCGGCAACTATGCTCTTTGTGGCCGAAGCCATTGATCTGAACACATCAGACAAATATACACGAATTATTAATGCCTATCATTTATGCATCCCTATTTACATAGACCCATCATATTAATGAATAATTTCAAGTAAGGCTTCAGAATCAAAAGGTCACTACGTTTCCAATCATCCTCCAAAAATCCTAACATAAAACTATCATTAATATGATTGTCATATGCAAAATCAATTCTATGAAGTTACAAAAACTTCTATAACTACCCACAGCAACCAGCAATAACAGAAAACAACAGATAATTGATATCAAATAACACAACAATGCCTTCAACTAATACAATCAAGACATGGGTTGCTACATCAACAACTATCAGGTAGTAAACATTACATAATTATGTCCACAAAGCACACTTAACATAAATCAGCCAATACAACTAACACAAAGTCAGCACACGAACTAGGAAAGATCCTCTTTTATTCAATTTCTTGATCTTTTCCCTTGTCATAATACGGTAATATTCATTTACAAAATCTATTATAATTTTCTTATAGGAAGCAGCTCCGTTGACATCCCATATGCGATTCAACACATCTTGCCATTCAGGTGGAAAAGTGTTTATGAAAAATCGCACCATCTCTGACTGTGACATAGGACGACCATTCCATATGACCTGTTGAATTTTCCCGTTGACTTCAATGACGTGATCAATTAAGTCACCTCTCTCCCATCGATGATCAGTCAGCTCAGCTATCAACTTAGACAGTCTTTCCTTTTGTTCATCGGTAACTGCGCGAATAGGTGTGCGCAACCTCAAGGGAGACATTGTTCTTGCAACAAATGCAGAACAAAATAAGGGATCACTTATAATCCACATAGACTTAATTAAAAAAGAAACACATTCTTTTCCTTCTTTCTTTTTTTTGATCAACGGTCAATAGTCATTGGTCGGGTTGTCGGTCGCCGGACCGGTGGGACCGGACGGACCGGTCGGGCCGGTCGGGTTGGGTCACGCGAACCGCCCGCACGTGCCGCACGCGTGCGCGTGCCCAGCGTCCGCGGGTCGGGTTGGGTCGCCGGCCGGTGACTGCCCGGCCAACCGACGTCAGCGCTGACGTCATCCTAGCGGTTACTGACCGTTAGGTGACGTTAGCACGCGTTGGTCCGTCGACCGGCGCGTGCCGGTTCGCCGGACGACGGCGTGCACGCGCCGGTTCGCCGACCGGCGCGTGTGCCGCACGTTCTGGGCGAGCCAGCGCTTCCGGGCGCGTCGCGCCCACGCGCAACGCCTTCTGGCCGCGCGTGTGGGCGCGTGAGGCGTCGCTCGGTATTGTTCCTACAACAAATGCAGAACAAAATAAGGGATCTTTTATAATCCACATAGACTTAATTGAAAAAGAAACACATTCTTCTCCTTTTCTTTTTTTTTTTTTTTTTCCGGGTCAACGGTCAACGGTCGTTGGTCGGGTCGTCGGTCGCTGGACCGGTGGGACCGGTGGGACCGGACGGACCGGTTGAGCCGGTCGGGCCGGGTCGCGCGAACCGCCCGCACGTGCCGCGCACGTGCGTGGGCTGACGTCATGCAGACGTCAACCGGCACGTGCCGTGCGCGTGCCCAGCGTTCGCGGGTCGGGTCGGGTCGCCGGTCGGGTCATCGGCCGATGATCGCCCGGCCAACCGACGTCAGCGCTGACGTCATCCCAGCCCGATTCTTCGATCAGGGTGACGTCATGCTGACGTCAGCACGCGTCGATCTATCGACTGGCGCGTGCCGGTTCGCCGGACTGCGGCGCGCACACGCCGGTTCGCCGACCGGCTCATGTGTCGCACGCGCTGGGCGAGCGAGCGCTTCCGGGCGTGTCGCGCCCACGCGTAGCGCCTTCTGGCCGCTCGTGTGGGCGCGTGCGGCGTCGCCCGGCGGCGCTCGACGTATCGCCATACTCGTCTTGACGTCGCCTTTCTTCCTATGCCATCAGAATTCGATTTCGACTAACGGAAACTCAGAAAAATGGCTGAACAGCGCTCGGGTGTCGTGATTTTTGCCCCGGTCCGTACGGTCGAAGTTCTTTTGCGAAAAATCAATCAAAAAACGTCAAACAGGTCGGGAAAACGTGAACTAGGGCTCTGATACCAATGTTGGGAATAACGGATCCCCGAAAAACGGATTCGACACTGAATCGAACCCCTAAATCAATGCGGAAGACGAAGCCCGGGAAAACAACACGTATCACCGATCCTAAAGCACACAACGAATTCGAGCGTACCTTGTTAGCCACAGATTAGACACCGACGCCGATAGGAGGAAGAAAATCTGATCCTGTTCGATCCGATGAAGCTATGAAGGGAAGAAAAATTGCCGGAGCCTTACTGTTTTTCTTTTGTCTTTTGAAGAGAGAGAGAGCGTGCAGGAGAAAAGCATACATACGTTTTGTTTTCCAACCAGTGCCATCTCTCTCTCTCTCCTCCCTTTTATACCTTCCCCCATCCACGGGCCCTATTCCCGTGGGCCGGGCTTTTTGGGCCCAACTTGGGCGGACGGGCCTTAAGCCCAATTGCTTATAAAACCTTCAACGACTTTGCCACAAACTGAGAAGCTGTCCATGGCCGACCGCTTCTCTGCATCTCCATATCTAGTTTGCTGCAACGGTCCTCTACATATGCAGATCTGGTTTGCTGCTCAAAAGCTTCGAGCTCCAGTCTTGGCTTGTCCATGGCTGCGGGCAACGAGCTCAACAGCTTTGTCGCAGACCGAGAAGCCGTCCATGGCCGAGCGCTCTGCATCTCCAGATCTAGTTTGCTGCAACGCTCTCTACATCTCCAGATCTGGTTTGCTGCTCAACAGCTTTGAGCTCGAGTCTTGGCTCGTCCATAGCTGCCGGCGATGAGCTCAACATCTTTGCCATAGACGTGGCGGCCACGGTGGGGCGGTGGTTCAGGGACGGCGGTGGCAACGGCGGCTTGGGCGGTGGAGATGGTCGAGCCCAGGCGGAGAGGAGGTTGAAGATGGGGGGGAAGAGAGAACAAAAAAAAAATAATCTTTTAGATTTCCATGTCCACATCCATGTGTCAAAATCTAATTGGTTATTAGTAAATAAGCGCATATCGCGTTAGCTGTTGACGTGGAGCTTGTGAACCACCGCATATTTTCTCACGAGAATGCCACATCCTTATCTTCGGCCACTTCAATCAATAGTCATCCCACGGATCCAATAAGATTATGCTTTTTGCCTATCTCCAACAACTCTACCTTATGGGCCTCATTCATCGTTTTCGACAATTTATCCTTGCCATCTAATATCTTCGTCAAATGTAATTCTCCATAACCCAAAGTTGTTGTTCCAAACAGTATTCAAACTACAAACAGTAATTAGATATGCAAACAGACTTTAGAAGCTTTAACCTTAGCTCTAATACCAATTCTTGTGAACACATAATAGAAGCACAATACCTTCATTTAGGTAGATTGCCAAGAGGGAGCCGACTCTGAACTTGTCAATATATATAGTTGGACTCACTTTTACTAAAAAACTTAAGTTAATGAATTGTGGGAAAATTGGGATATATTAACTACTTTACATTACATTAATTTTTCAATGCGAGACTTTTCCAATATAACTCACAAGTGTATCTCGATAATCTCTACCTCATTTGTGAGCTTAATGTGAAATCTACTCTCTTTAATTTAGGTATATTTATGTATGAACATGTCTCACCTTGTTCCAATGCCCGCATTTATTTGTAGTCTCTTCTTCAAATCAAATCATGAAGGCTACCATCAGGACCACGTTAGTACACCACGATACCCAAGCTGCCTAAAAATTGTGTTGGTTAGATTTCTTCGTTAAGATATTCACCAAACACTAATACATATTAGAAGGAGCGACCAATCGACCATTAGCCTTGATGGCATTTGTTGTGAAAATAACACAAAAGCTAAAAGATTTTGCATTTGAAGTCAAATGAGAGAGAACGAAATTATCGAGGTAATAAATGACAAACAATAAATAACAATAGACTTATGTAATTCAGTTCGAGTGTTGATACTTATTTCATGGGGAGAGCTGGTCGTTAAGAATTCCACTATGAATCCAGAGAATACAGATTTTTAATCGCTCAATTGTTCAAGTGTCTCTAAGCTCTTAATTATACCGAAAACAAATCCACAAGTGTTACATCACGATCTCCAATAAAAAAACTTACTTAGAAAATTCATAGAGAACAAATTTAATACCTCTCGTGTTTGCTTTATCTAATATAATGGTAGAATATAAATTTACATTCCTATGTATAAGTAACTCCTTTTAGGAAACTCACCCGAATTAAGAAATTTACTCAAACTCGAGACATATTCTCAATAGAAGTTCCTTTGTATATGAACTATAATATGTTATGGTCATCTCCGATTTATCTAATACAACTAGAAGTACTAATATAATATCTAGATTTGATTTTGTCTGTTTAAAGTGCGTTTGCTTTCAATTTCTCACTTTTTGTAAATTCCATGGCTTCCACTTAATTTTTTTTTATTTAACCCAATAAACCTAAAACCTCTCAGAATATTCAACTACGAACGTGTGGAATCGTGTATGATTTTGCGAACACCACCGCACTCGTGCCAAGATTCTCTACCAGTTTGGCTCTCTTTTTCCAACCTCAAGAAATTCTGTCTCGATTGTCATTGCAATCGAGGAATGTCTTTTCTATTCTCCTCTTCTATATATTTTCCGAGCGATGCCATGCAAGATAAAGAAGTTATTTTTTTCATTATGAGAAAACGTAGAAAAGCGACAATGCTTGGGTTCTCTTGCGTGGCAAATGCATATGGATCCAAGTTCCAACATAAGCCCGCATGTTCAGTTGAAAGGAGGCAGATATCGACATGAACCTCGGAACTAGGGTCTTGAATTTAATCGGATCCAACCGAGCAATCTCATGAGATTGACTTATGTGATTTTATCAAAGATGGATTATGTTGACTCATCAGTAATCCAATATATTATGCTGATAAAAACTCTATTCATTCATATTGTCGAACCTCAAACATTGGTTAAGATGTTAATTTAATTGATGAGGTAAATAAGACCCGGGAAAAAAATTAAATTCAGGACTTCTAATTATGATATCATTATGAGATTTTGTAAAGTCATTGTCATCTATTTTAAAAGTTTAAATTGTTATATCAAGATGTGATTTATTATTTAAATATTTTTATAGCCTTCATCTAACATAGTTATTGAGGATGAGAAAAGCGAAAATTAAGATTTGAGAAAAATGTACGAATATATCTATTTATTTTTCCTTTCCAAGAGATTTGAAATTTGCATTTTCTTGTCCCGAGATAACAATTTTTCGAGAGACATTTCGATCACTGTTGCGCCCACGCAAGTGGGTTTAATCATGTCAATCTGCCATGGTTTCTCCGGCAAGCCAGCGAAAGGAAGGAGTACTAAACAAAAATAGATAAAATAAACGTGGAATGAGATAGTGCCGGACCCTGTCTCACGAGCCCCATTCTCGATCAATCACCTTGCCCCGTCTTCATTAGGGCAACTTCTCCTATTTTCATGCTCCACTTCGCCATTTTCCCAGTCCCCCATCATAATCCCACGGACATTCATTTTAAATTATAACCTAAAAAAGGAAAAAAAATACAAAAAAATTCATTTGCCTTTGCATAATATATGTCTCTAGTCTCCTCCTAGAAAACGATGCATTCAAATCGACTACTTAATTTCATTATCGTCACGTCCTCTTCAATTTCCCTTTAGTCAACTCTCTCTCTTCCCAAGGACTATATAAATACTCTCGAGTCCTAACCCCACTCTTCTTGTGGGCTCCTGTTGAATTTTCTGTCATCTTCAATACTTAGTCATGGCTGGGTTTCATCCATGGAAATGTGATGAGGCCAAGACGTGCAGCAGAAGGAAGGGAAGGATCAATGGCCTCACTAGGAAGTGTGCGTCCCTGGTACGAGAACGGCGCGCCCGTGTTTACATCCTGCGCCGTTGCGCCACCATGCTCCTTCGGTCTTACATCTGCGGAGCCGATCACTAACTCATATCCTTCGAGAACCGTACGTATATATGCTTCGTCGCTTTTCTCGGCCCGATCGAGTCATTTTGATCTATTACTTCACCAGGCCCTGCGCCTACAGGCTTAAGTGATTACCTACTGGTTACTCCACCTCCTATAGATTAATCTCAAGTACTTCGTCTCGTGCGTTTTCCTTTTTCAACCCTAGCGATGACGACACGGGTCACTGGCTAGGGTTCTTTTTCGACGCACGGGGAGAAGTTTTCCGAGAAGTTTCTCTCTTGTTTCCTTGATTTTGTTTCCTTTGCGTTATCCTTTTCCTTTCCTTTCTTTTTGGTTTCTTCATTTCCGAAGAAGCTTGGGAGAAGATCAAATTGTAATACCCCTCCTTATTTCGGCAATGTCATTATATATTTTGGAATGTCAGTACTCTCTTCCCTCTTTTGTCTTCTGTTATTGCAAGAAACATGCACGCATGGGATGTATATT
The DNA here is from genome assembly GCA_014182375.1 of Eucalyptus virginea. Lineage (NCBI taxonomy): Eukaryota > Viridiplantae > Streptophyta > Magnoliopsida > Myrtales > Myrtaceae > Eucalyptus > Eucalyptus virginea. Next base: position 30,596,600 of record CM024523.1, on the reverse strand, counting down.
TGCCTGATCAATTTGAAAAGGCTTTGCTAAATAATCTATAGTCACGCTGATCTGCCGAGCAAATACAATTACAGGATGAGAGAAGGCATTCGGTCTGTATCAGTAAAAGACAAAATCAAATTGGCCCTCTATTAATTAAGACCCATTACCAAGAGCTTTGGCTCCAGGTCTTGGATGACTCAATATAATATACGATCATGGTGATGGGTCAGAGTCGATCAACAATAAGAGAAAATGACACGGGGAGAATTTCAACGACAGATTCTTGCGTTGGCTCGATTAAGCAAAAAATAATTTTTCCATAGAGAGAGCACTCTTCTTCTCATCCATGTCTATGCAAAAGATAGTATCGAATCTTCAAGTTTATAATGAAGAAGTTCAAACATACCACGCAGTGAATTTCAATTGCACATAGATTGTTCACACATATATCTTTGGACTTTATTTTTTGTTATTTTGCATTATTTCAATCGATTCCTGAATTTTGAAGTGGAAAGCACTTATCTATGTTTTCCCTCATATTTTTTACTTGATATTTTCCTCTTTTACAAATTAAAAAAATAAAATATTTCACCTCTAATCAGGCTCGAATGATATAAGCATTAGCTTTAAACATTTTAATTTTATCCAAGTTTTTTTGCGGGTTTCACCAGTTATATTTCGATTTAAAATTTAACTAGCAATATCTGAAGCATTTTGAAAAAAATAATTATTCGCATGTAATATGGTTGATTGATTTTTTTTTTCTTATGTATTTAAAATGCCATTCATTGGCAAATTTTGAAAGCAAAATGAAAGGAAAAAATATGGATAAAATCAATGAGGAGATTGGAAAATCCAAAGTTATTTTTTTTTTTTTTATCGAGAGCTGGCGAAGAAATGGGAATGACGCGGACAGGAGGCATGGCCGAACGAAAATCAGAGGGGAGCAGGGAGAGACAGTCTTCTCACGACTGCATATCAGCCAGGCAACACAGCACAAGAACCTCAAAAGGGCTAGACTTGATTGTCTCTTTCTTCTTCTTGCCGTAGCATGGAGGGTCCTATCGCCACACGGAATGCACCTCGTACGTCGATGGTGCAAATCATGCATGTGCTCTCACTGCTATAAACACAGGACTCAAGCTCAGTGAAAGAAAGCACTCGCCCAAAACAAGGACAAAAGAGAAGATGGGGGAAAGAGAAGGAATGAAGATTCCCGTGATCAATCTGCGAGGTTTCCTGTTACCATTCGAGAAGCTGAGAGAAGCCGGCGAGGAGTGGGGGTGTTTCCGGGTGTTGAACCACGGGATCTTGGAGGCGTTGATGGGCGAGATGAAGGCATTGGTGAGGTCACTACTCGGTCTTCCCATGGAGGCGAAGAAGAAGAACGAGGGCCAGGTGGTGGAAGGGAGGGAACACAAGGAGCCCACCAAGGCGAATCCTCTGTACGAATGTTGGGGGTTGGATGTTGAAGATCACCGCCTCTCTCTCTCTCTCCTGGAGTTCTCTAGAACTTTCTCTAGAGTTCTCCATATCTCACTCCTCCAGATTTCTCTAGAACTCTCCCTTCTCTAGAATCTTCTAGCAAAATCCATAAGTTGCGCCACTTCTAGACTTCTCCATAGAAATCTAGTTGTCAGGCTATAATAAAATAATACTTCTAGAATAGTGTAGAAAGTTAGGAAAGTCACCGACTTTCCACCCTATAAATAGGAGCAAGATGCTCCTCATTTGAGTGTCCAACTAAGAGTGTGTGAGTAGGAAGTCCAAGGGTGTGTGTGGGTGTGTGTGTAGGGGTCTTGAGAGTGTGTTGAGTAGAGTGTGCTGTGTATGCACGTGAGTGAGAGAAATTGTGTAGAGTTGTCTGAGTATTGTATGTGGTGTGAGAAATTATTGTAATAGTGAAAGTTATATTTGAACCACGTTTCCGCAAGGTTCAACAAGTGGTATCAGAGCAGGTCGTCGGAGGCCGTGCGAAAACAGTGGTCGGGGACCATTGTAAGTGAGCAAGGCGGTCAGGGATCGTCGAGCCAAGGAGCGAAGAAGCAAGGACGTTGGAATTCTGCCAGTGCACAATCTGGGATTGTGAAGTTGGTTGGTCCGGGACCAGACTTACTTAGTATAGTGCGGGGCATTATACTCAAGTCACGATGGCGGATTTCTCGAGTCCGGTGAACGGTATGGAGAAACTCAACGACTTTAATTATAATAATTGGAGTACCCGCATACAATATTATTTGCTTGGACAAGATTTATGGGATATTGTTGGCGGCAACAACACCACACCACCCACAAATGATAATGATTTAAGAAAGTGGAACGTCAAGTCAGGTAAGGCTCTTTACGTTCTTGCCGTGACTATTGATGATGAATTATTGCAACACATAAAAAGTGCGAAGACCCCGAAGGAGGCCTGGGATAACTTGGCAACGCTGTTTGCGAGGACAAACGATGCCAAGTTACAATGCTTGGAGAACGAGCTCCTCTCAATCTCGCAACAAAGTATGACGGTAAGTCAATACTTTTCTAAAGTTAAATCTATTTGCGAAGAAATTTCAAAATTAGATCCTGAGAATGCCATCTCTGAGACAAGAATGAGAAGAATAATAATTCATGGGTTAAGGCCGGAGTATAACGGTATTGTTACGGCCACTCGTGGATGGGCAAATGAGCCAACTCTAACTGAGTTGGAAAATATATTGGCCAATCAAGAGGTCTTAGATAAACAAATTTATAAGGTCTCAATTAAGGAGGATGAAAGTGCCCTCTTCAGTAATAAAAGAGGCTTCAAGGGCCAGAATAGAAATAGAACAGGTGTAAGAGATGGCAAACCATGGAAAGATCATGGAGATTGGTGGAGGCAACCCGAAAAGGAGGGTTATCAGCTAAGGGGAGCTCATCAAGATCGTGAAGACGACAACGACGAAGATAAGAGCAACAAAAGGCGTAGCAAACGGTGCTACGTTTGTGGCAAGGTAGGACATATTGCCAGATTTTGTTGGTACAGGCGAGAAGAAGGAAATGTCGTCACTACTTGCAAGAAGGAGATTGAAAGTGAAGAAGAATGGGACTTTCAAGCGCCTATTGCAGTGAAGGAACAAGAAGAGCTTGCAACAGCTTGTATAGTTGAGTTGGATAATTCGACAGGTTCTATCACAACCCCGAACAAGAGCAAGCCAAGGGAGAACTTGAAGAAACAACTAACAATGCCAACAAGCAGTTGTGAAAAGAAATTGCATGAGATGCAAGATATAATAAAGAAGCTGAAAGTTGAGAAGGCAAAGATGGAGAATATGTTGAAGAAAAGGGATGAGATGATAAGGCAGAAGGATGGAGAGCTCAAGGCAAAAGAAAGGGAACTAGAGAAGTTCCGATGTGAGTTCAAGAAGCTGCAGAAGTTTCAGGATCTCAAGCCCGCTATGATGTTCCCAATTGGTCATACTGAGAGAGATATCAAACACATGAAGGAGAAGAAGAAAGGTTTCTTTGAGGAAAGGAGGCCATCTAAACCCTACATCCCATGGTGCAAGGATAGATGGAATAAGATCGAGGAGAAGAAGGATCAAGAGGTCTACATTGAAGTGCTTCGGATGGGACTGAATCGGTTGAAGCACGAAATGAAAGCCATGAATGAGAGGGTTGATCAGGTGAGTTCCAATCTCAAAATTCTTAGAGGAGATATGCTGAATACGAAGACCGAATTGAGTAAGAAGAAAAAAGAGACTAAAGGGCAGAATGAATTGGTATTGCAAAAGTTCAAGGATCACAAAACTCTGTGGAAAGTTGCAGCAAGAGAAGCAATTGGAGATGAAGCCATAGAGCCATCCACATCTGAGGAAGCTTCGCAATATGCTGAATGGAGGAAGACAGTTGAAGAGTCCAAAAGCAATTTCAGCACGGCTACTATATCGAGAGAGAGTAGTCGGTGAGGGGGAGTGTTGAAGATCACCGCCTCTCTCTCTCTCTCCTGGAGTTCTCTAGAACTTTCTCTAGAGTTCTCCATATCTCACTCCTCCAGATTTCTCTAGAACTCTCCCTTCTCTAGAATCTTCTAGCAAAATCCATAAGTTGCGCCACTTCTAGACTTCTCCATAGAAATCTAGTTGTCAGGCTATAATAAAATAATACTTCTAGAATAGTGTAGAAAGTTAGGAAAGTCACCGACTTTCCACCCTATAAATAGGAGCAAGATGCTCCTCATTTGAGTGTCCAACTAAGAGTGTGTGAGTAGGAAGTCCAAGGGTGTGTGTGGGTGTGTGTGTAGGGGTCTTGAGAGTGTGTTGAGTAGAGTGTGCTGTGTATGCACGTGAGTGAGAGAAATTGTGTAGAGTTGTCTGAGTATTGTATGTGGTGTGAGAAATTATTGTAATAGTGAAAGTTATATTTGAACCACGTTTCCGCAAGGTTCAACATTGGATGGCATGGGCTCTGCTCAAGCTGTGGATGTGTTCTGTTCCCAGTCGCATGCTTCACCTCATCAAAGGTTAAACCTTTCACTCTTTCTCACGGCGCAAAATTTAGTTTATGAGAAAAAATTGTTATCGATGCATACTTCATTCCCAGTCCGAGAAATAATTTTTACATTCGGTACCTTCACTGCTGAAGCACAAGCCAAAATATGTATTCTATGTCTGTTAAACTTCAGCTCTTGGAATTTGTACTCAGTTTTGCTGCTTCATGCCTAACATGTTTCTGTGTTAACAAAAAACGGAAACATCAGTTAAGCTGGAAAACAGTCATAAGATTGCTTTGTGATCTTTAATCCCTAGAGCTTGTCAGCGTCTTTCCAAAATCTTCTGTTCGTTTTACTTCAGAGAGATAATGAAGACCTATTGTAAAGCAATGCATGAACTGGCCATGGACATGGCAGACAAGCTGAGCAGATGCATGGGACTGAGCAGCGGCGTGTTCGAGAATTGGGCCTGCCAACTCTGGATGAATAAATACAGCTTCATCCCCGAAAGTGTTGGCTCTACTGGTGTACAACTGCACACGGATGCGGGATTCCTGGCCATTCTTCAAGATGACGACACCGTGAGTGGTCTCAAAATGATGGATAAGTCCGGTTCGTTTGTACCGATTGATCCTTGTTCAGGCACTTTTCTCGTCATTCTCGGAGACATGGCTGTGGTACATGCCTTCTTCATCAATTAAGATACTATTGGAATTGTTCTAATAGTGTCCACCAGTCCGAGTATAACCGACGCCCGCCATTCAGACTGGAACCACGAACAAAGCATGATTGCCATATCGTTTTCCCTCTTCCATTTTGATCGGTTGAGAGTCTAAAAATTAGCTGTGCGAGTCTGCTTTAGAATTCTTCTTGTCTTAACGGTTTTTAAATAGCGTTGATCACTCCTTGCGTTACATGTTCGAGGCATGGAGCAATGGGAGATTGCGGCATGCGAAGCATTGAGTTCAATGCAAGGAAGGAAGAGCTTGGGCATCGATGGGTGCTTTTCTGTTGGGACCAAAGCAGGCAGCTATTGAAGCCCCAGAAGAGCATGTGGATGCTGAACACCCACGCCTTTATGGCCCCCTTTACTCATACGGACTACAGGAAACTCCAGTCAGTTGGAAAATCTCACACCAGCGAAGCTCTCGCACTATTCCAAGTGGCATCTGAGATGTGATATGGACACGAGTCGCACTTCATGTGATCGACTCCAGGTTGCTACAGGCAAAACTTTGTGTCTTGTATGCAAGTCTAAGACGATTGGTTGCGCTGATTTGTGCTCATCTGCGGAATACGTTATACTAGGTCTGCATCTATGCTTGTTGTAGTGCAGAAGCTATCTAGTAATCTGTAAGTGGTTACTGGCCTAGACAAATGCATGAGATGACCATGATAGATTGTTTTTCGACTAGAAAATCATGTCAATCAACCGTAACTTTTCCTAAAGGCAAACAGGATGAGAATAACACAAAATAAATAATATAAAAACGCAGCATTAGCAAGATAAAAAATAAAAGAAAATAATGGGTGAAAAGAAATAAATATTGCCGGAGTTAATCTCATTCTCTTCATGTCCTCCTTAGTTTCTCTTCAGTCAACTCTCTTTCATTCCATTCCAAGGGTTATATATAAGCACACTTAGCCATAACTGAGCTTCATCAATAGACATATGCTGAGGCCAAGGCATGTACCAATAGGAAGGGAAGGATCAATGGCTCGGCAACGAGGTATGCTTCCTCGGTTTGAGAATGGCGCACCCATGTTTACGGTCTGTGCCATTGCGCCAACATGCTCCTTTGATCTTACGTTTGCAGAGATGATGACTAATTGAACTGTATGTAGATACACGCGGTCGCTTTTCTCGGCCAGTTCGAATCATCTTCATCGTTTGCTTCACCAGGCCGCATGCCGGCAAGTTTAAGAGATGAGATTGAGTTATTGGAGACTCCAGGAGGTCGCATAATCACAAGCTAGGGTTCTTTTTCCATGCACGGGCACAAGTTGAAACCGACATGGAAAGAGAAACAACATTCCTTGTGATGATCGTAAGGAATTTTTCTCCTTTTTTTTATTATTTATTTTTGGTATCAGAAGAAACTTGGGAGAAGATCAAATTATAATACCCTCTTATGTCCGCAATATCATTATATATAACTAAGGCTCTATGACACATGTATAGGACTTACATATGTTTAACCTCGATATATAGAGAGAATAATTTGTATATTTGCCTCGAAGAAGCTTTGCCAAATAATTAGTAATCACACTAATTTGCCGAGCAAATGCTAGCTACAAAAGAAGTCAACCAACATGCAATTAGAAAATGAAGGAAACCGTTTGGTATATATAATTAAAAGACAAAAATTAATAGTCTATCCCCCAATAAGAGAAGTTAACGTAGGTGAAAGGTCAATCACAATTTTTTGCGTTAACTTTGATTAAACATCATGAGGGGACCTTTCTTTTCGTCTCTATTAATGCAAAAAATAATGTTAATGCTTTGAGGTGATAATAAAGAAGCTCAAAGATACCAGGCGGTGAATTTGTATTGAACATAGATTGTTCATGTGTATATCTTTGGAGTTTTATTTTTGTTAAATTGCATTTTTCCGATGGCTTCCTTAGTTTTGAAGTGAAAAACACTCATTAATGTTGTCTTTAATTTTTTTCTTCGATGTGTTTACAGTCAAACATATTACCTAGCATCATTCAAGGGTTCATCTATTTGTTGACTTATAATACCATGCAAAAGAGTAGGGTCCTCCTCCATCTGGAGATGCAGGTCCCCACTTCTTCCACTCATACAATTTACCGATGCAATCACACCAAGAAGGTCCTCCTCTTTTGTCCATGTACTTCTAATCCATGAAGACCCACATGAAAAAGGTCCTTCTCTTCTGTCCACATACTTCTAATCCATGAAGACCCACATGAAAAAGACTTCTCACCCTATCATCACAAACATCAGGAAATTTGTTTTAGGCACCCTCAATTTGGTATCTTCATCAGACAAACTCAAAATGGTTCTTTTCTAATTCAAGCTATTTTCCCTCGGTTTTGCCGATAAAGCAACAATGTATGCCCTGCCCTAAGACAAAATCAGTAGAACTGCCTCTGGCTGTAGGTGGCCCAACTTATCTATATTGAAGTAGTCTCAAATCATCATATGCGGCAACAAATAATTAGCCACGCTTGAAAATTGCATTATCGCTTTCACTCTATGCATGAAACGATCCTAGTACACACGAATTTTGCCTCCTGCACGTTGTCCAAGTGGTTCTTGCATTGTTTTTGAACTTAGGCATACCTCCATGGCTGGGCGAGAAACAACTGCCTAGTACATCTAGACGATGTGAAAATTCGCCAAACTCCATCTTCATACGATGGATTTCAGCAAAGACAATGAGGAAACCATGTACTTGGAAGATGACATATTTGTGAAGAAACGAAGAACAGAGGAACGAAGAACAGAGAACAGAGAACAGAGAACAGAGAACAGAGAACAGAGAAACGAAGAACATAGAACTCAAGATGTAGAAGAAGGATTCCTTTATTGCTTGAATCAAAAAGAGCAAGTCATACATTCAACTGAGAGCTTCTTCATCTGCTCTTCAATTACACATCTTGATTCTCTCGCCATAGCCATCTCTCTATCTATCTTCTGTACTTTATATACTCAAGGAAGATGATGAAAAACAAATCAACCGACTCAACACCGGCTTAACAACTTTTGGTTTTATATCTAACAGACTAACTGCTCTACCGTATTAGAACACGTGTATTTACTCTTGTTTCAAGTCTTCAAGCTCTGTAGACACGTGTGATGAGTAAACTCTCTCTTCAAGTCAATCTTGGATTTACTATCTTCAAATGCTTCTTCGTTTCTTATGCATTGCCACAAATGCGATGCATTGCCACGGATTGCCACATATGCAGTTTTCAAGTCAGTCTCTTTAACATCCCCCCGCAAATTGGGAGGGGGTAAATACCCCAAGCCCAATTTGGTTCGAAGACTAAAATGTAGGTAGCGAGGTAACGATTTTGTAAAAATATCTGCAAGTTGGCGAGTACTAGGAATATAAGAGACAATTAAGGATCCGGAAGCAACCTTTTCACGAACAAAATGAAAATCTACTTCAATATGCTTTGTGCGAGCATGTAGAACAGGGTTTAGTGAGAGAGCAATAGCTGACTTGTTGTCACAGAAGAGAGATGTTGGAGCAGATAAGCCAATGCCAATGTCTCGAAGGACAAAACTAACCCATGTAAGATCAGCTGTTGCTGAAGCTAAAGCTCGATATTCAGCTTCTGTCGAGGAACGAGAGACTGTAGATTGTCGTTTTGCTGACCAAGAAATGAGATTGGAGCCAAGATATGTACAAAAACCAGTAGTAGATCGCCTGGTAGTACTACATCCTGCCCAATCAGCATCAGCAAAACCATACAAATTCATGAAGCTATTGGAATGAATGGTTAGTCCAAGAGCAATAGTACCTTTCACGTATCTAAGAACTCTTTTAAGCTTGTGAAAATCACCTAATGTAGGCTGCTGCATCTTTTGACAGAGAAGATTAGTGGCATAAGCAATATCTGGACGAGTGATAGTGAGGTACTGAAGTCCACCCACAAGACTTCGATACTCAAGGGGATGCTGCAATAATGTGTCATCAGTTATCATGGCTACAGGCCGTAATGAGAGAGGAGTAGAAATAGGTTTGCAATCTTTCATATTAGCTCGAGTAAGTAGATCAAGAGCATATTTGGTCTGGGAAAGAAATAAGTCTTGTGAAGTTTGTTTAGCCTCAATTCCCAGAAAATAATGCAGAAGACCAAGATCCTTCATATGAAATTGAAGACTTAGTAGATGAATTAAGTGGGAAAGTAAGTGAGTTGAGCTTCCGGTGAGCACAATATCATCTACGTAGAGCAATAACAGTATGGTGTCTGAGCCATGGTGAAACACAAATAATGAAGGATCCGTGGTGCTGCAAGAAAACCCATTCTCAAGAAGAAAGTTACTGAATTTATCAAACCAGGCTCGGGGTGCTTGACGAAGACCATACAAGGATTTCTTAAGCAGACATACATGATGAGGCTTCTGAGGGTTTATAAAACCTGGTGGCTGCTGCATATACACTGTGAAGAAACGAAGAACAGAGGAACGAAGAACAGAGAACAGAGAACAGAGAACAGAGAACAGAGAAACGAAGAACATAGAACTCAAGATGTAGAAGAAGGATTCCTTTATTGCTTGAATCAAAAAGAGCAAGTCATACATTCAACTGAGAGCTTCTTCATCTGCTCTTCAATTACACATCTTGATTCTCTCGCCATAGCCATCTCTCTATCTATCTTCTGTACTTTATATACTCAAGGAAGATGATGAAAAACAAATCAACCGACTCAACACCGGCTTAACAACTTTTGGTTTTATATCTAACAGACTAACTGCTCTACCGTATTAGAACACGTGTATTTACTCTTGTTTCAAGTCTTCAAGCTCTGTAGACACGTGTGATGAGTAAACTCTCTCTTCAAGTCAGTCTTGGATTTACTATCTTCAAATGCTTCTTCGTTTCTTATGCATTGCCACAGATGCGATGCATTGCCACGGATTGCCACATATGCAGTTTTCAAGTCAGTCTCTTTAACAATATTCAAGTTCGAAGATCACTTGCCCTCCCCAATTCTTTCCTCTGTTGTCCATTAGAATAAAACTTCGCAACCTTTTCCCTCTTCAGTTCCATTTCCAAGAAACAAGATTGAATGCAATGTCTCTCCAAGCGACTTCTTAAACCCCTAATCTATAACTTCCCCAGCTTGTACTAAACAGAGAGTAACGTGAATCAGTGTCACAAGCTGATCCGGACAAGAGTCATACAGGGTTTCCTAGTATTTAAAGTTTTTGGGCAAAAGCAATCAAGCGGAAGTACCTCTCTAAATACTTGGCACCATGATTTCGTGCCACTCGCCTTACTCTAGGCTCAACATGATGTTAGTTGAATACCTTTCCATATAATAACATAGCTTGACGTATGTTTTCTAGAGCAGAACATCTGCGCTAGCATCTAAGGCTTCACAACAGTCTAAATCATTATCAAATAGGCTCATTATTTTCTACAATAGTACAATATCGTTTATGCCAAAAGCACTGACTTGTTCCTTGCTAAATTTCTCTTTAGATGCCGGAGAAGTACAGGAGGGCCCATTACCACCATTTTCCTCACCGCTTGAGGTGTCATCATCCATCTCTTTCTACTTCACATCGACAAATAGGATTTCAATTGGTCTAGCATAATCGATTTTAAGTTTTCGAAGGAAAGCAAATTGTTGTTCCTATTGTCATCCTTCCTCTTCCCATATGGCAATTAAAAAAAAAAAAAAAAACAATGTGTCCTTAGAGACTAAAGAAATGTTCATCCCCAATGTGTCAAAGTCAAAACCTTTAGAAGCTTTACCATCAATTGGCACTTGTCATAATTAACTATAAGCCATCAGATTCCAAGTTTTTGAACACTTCAAGAGGTGCTTGTGCAAAAGAAGAATCTACATGTTCCCAAACATAAAAATCTACCCATCTTCTGTTTCATGGATAATCATGATAGCACCTTGTATATGTTTCATCTTCTCGAAGAATGTCTTCTTTTATCCAACCTTCCATTTTCTTTACTCCCTCTAAATCAATTTGCATGTATTCCAGCATATTCTTATATGGTCTCTCTACTTCACGGAGAACCATAGGCTTTCCATTGATGTAAATCACAAGTTCTCCTCTCATCTTACACTAAAAGATAGAGCGACCACATATGCCATCACCAATCCTCCGTATGATTCATCTTATGCCATCATAGTTGGATTTGCTGCTGCAAAGATAGGAAACCCAAGAACTTCTTTGAAATTAAGGGCACACTTGAGTCGCCTTGGCAAACTTAGGTTTTTACAACTAAGATAGTCATCACCTTTTAAGATAGTTCAATTGCCAAGAACCTCTCCATTTCTCCTAGCAGCATAATTCCTTGTCCAGCTTACTTTGCTTTGTGTGGGTAGATCATTACGACCGTTTCTTTATCTAATTGTCAAAACTGCACCTCAAGAACCTTAAAGGTCATCACAATTCAAAATTTTAATATACATATCAAATCATGTATGAGTCATTTTATTTTAACGAGAAAATACTCATTTAAATCATCATAAATATCAATAGTTGTTGATACTCGGATTTTTGTCTACCATTTAGGCATCCATCCATTTCGCAAAAAAAAGAGGAAAAGTAAAAAGCTAAAAACAACAAAAAAAATATAGTAAAAAAGATTGACAGACAAAAAAAATATATAATAAAAATCGTTCAGGTGATGGGCAGCGTCCCCCACAATCCCAGATGCATCGTCGCGTCGACACGTCCACTGATCTACCCATCACTCCTTTCATTCCCATTTCAGACAACAAACAAACACACACAATTCCAAAACGTACGTCTCAGGCACTTTGTCCGCACGCACCCTTGGGTCTTGCCCCTCATATGCAAAAGGAACCTCATACTTCATATCCTCAGCCCTTCCGCTCGTCCGCAAGTCCTCGCCACGAAATCTCTTTCTACACATTATCCAGGGGATCATTAATTAGGCGGGACTGCCTGAAAGCCAGGTAATCTTTCGCTTGTTTGACTACGCTGAGTTTGGATTGTGCGGCTTCAATGATGAATTGATGAAGCAATCATTCGAAGCCGAGATTGTTTTGTGACAAGTCGTGCTGATTTGGAGGTTGATACCTCAAATTCAGATTGAATATAGCATTAAACTCGCTTTGGAAACTCATATACAAAAACGCCCACCAATGTTCGATGATTTGTTTACTAGAAGTCTTGAATCTGATGGCATGAAATCAATAATCCAGCAAAGATTTAGCCCAGTATAGCTTTGTATTCATGTTATTCATGGCTGAATCGAGTGCCAACGCTGTGTTTCTTTCTTCTTGGATGCATATCATGCTCATGGTGCTGGTCATCCATGGTTGGAGTCTCGAATCTGCCTCTTTTTTTTTTTTTTTTTTCAATGACGATTCACGTTTGGTCTCAGCCGTGTCAGATGTCTATATTTTTCCATCGAGCATGTGTGTTTTGTTTTGTCGGAGATTGTTTTTGTGATTGTTGATCTAGAAGGAAAATTTGTTTTCATGGAGGATGCACGTTGAATTGTAGTCGCCATCAGATGGACGTCGGGGAATGATCGACGGCAAGAACGATTTGGTAGCCATTAGAGCTCCAGCAAGAGCCTGGTCAAAGGGTTGGAGCGGTGAAGAAAGCCTTGTGAAGAAGGCACGAAAAACAAAACAAATAATAATAATAATAATAATAATAATAATAATAATAATAAAAAGAAAAGAAATAAGAAAAATCGATGACAGAGAAAGAAAATAATAAAAAAATAGAAATATGGGCTGTGGTGTTGATAGAAGTTGAGCTGAGATTGTGGGCTAAGTCCATTGGGTTGGTTTTTGATGTGGGCTGTCGATGGCTTTCGGCTGGGCTTTGGTTTTAGGAATTGGGCTCATTGGTTGAGCCCAGTTAAGCTTAACACCCGAAGACCCAACCCGAAGCATTAGGGTTTCGGGTCAGAAGATCGGGCCGGATCCTCTCGGTCCGAAGTCCATTAAAACATCATAAATTTTTTAAAAAATAAATAAAAAATAGAAAATTCCGAAAAATAAAAAATTTAAAAATAAAATATTCATAAAGATTCAGGAAATTTTAAAAAAATAGAAATCCTTGAAAAAAGCTTAAAAATTAGCTTTTTGAATAGTTCTCTCTTAAAAAAGTGGAAAATTCTTCAAAAACTGAAAGCAAAAATTGAATAAGCTAGTAAGGTTTTATTCCAGAGATTTTTGGATGCCATTTTCTTTTTCTTTAAAGACAATATTAAGTTATTTGCGTGTTTTTACTTTGATTACATTTGGTCACTCACCTTAATTTATTTTCATTTTTAGAATGGATAAGATGAACTCTAAAAATCTTCAATAAGTTGCCTTAGCATTTGGTTGGCACGTAATCAAGTTTAGGTATTGAAAATGCATTAGTTCTCGAACTAATGTCATCAAATCGCCATTCTCAAGATCTCTGGGTACACGAAAAATAAGATAATCTCATATTTCACTTGGTTTCTAAGGGTGCGTTTGTTTGTGTTTGTTTAAAAATTGTTAGGAAACGAAATAGAAAAAAGTGTTTACTTTAACAATTTACAACAAAAACGCGTTTGTGCGTATAAAATTTCATTTTAAATAGAAAAAGAACGAAACACGTTTGAATCGTAAAAAATTACATTTTACGGAATAGAAAAAAAGAAAAAACACGTTTGGTTATGTACAAAAATTTTTGTTCCAATTTTTTTCAATTGTTTTTTTTAATAAAATGTGAAATGCTTATCAATTTAATTTTGTTCATATTAAGTGAAAACAAACATTCTAAACTTGATCATATTTGCTTAGTCGGAATAAATTTTTTTAAGTTTGTACCAAAATTTTCCCATTTGTTTTTTTTTTTTTTTTTTTTTTTTAAATAAAGTGTAAACTTGACTTTGAATTCTCATTATCATAAAATGCTCATCAATTTAATTTTTTTCATGGTGAGTAAAGTCAAACATTCTGAACATGGTTATAAGTGCATACTCTGAAGAAAATTTTATAAATAAACTTTGTTCCAAATTTTTCTCACGTGCCTTATTTTTTCAATAAAGTGTAAACTTGGTATTGCATTATCACTCTAATGAAATGCTCATCAATTTAATTTTGTTCATGGTTGGTGAAGACAAACATTTTGAACATGATCATGTGCATACTTGGAACAAAATTTCATAAGAAAAATCCCACAATAAGAGCTACCTAAAAGAAGAATACTTCATAGATCTCTACGTAGACCCTTTCATACATAACATCACAATAATGAAGTTATATAGTTCATTGTTCAACTTCATCACATTGGATTTGATAAGTGAATACTTAAAAACAAAATTACAAAAGTCGGAAACACAAAGTCATGAAATTGCGATTGATGTGGCAGGGACTGGCAAATTCCGGACAGAGCAAGGGAAAAGAATATGTCTTCGTGGATTGGCACCGGCAAGGCGGAACTTTGGATGGATCCACCGAAGTTCTCAAAGCATCAGCGTTCACCTGAGAATGAATCAACCAATTGAGGATGTACCTTAAGTAAAGAAAAATTCAAGACAATAAGCAATAAGGCAACAACGAAACAACACCCTCCATTCTCTGCAAATCCATAACTTAAAGAGAAAAAATCGAAGCATTATAGCCATAAGATATCAAGGATCTCGCATAATGTATAATCCCCAACATTCCTACAAAAAAAGTCGAACAACGTTGTTCTTATAGATTCACAAAGAATGTACTAAATGAACAAGTCGACAACGTTGTTCTTCTCACGTGCCTTTTTTTTTTTTTTTTTTTTTCTGTTCTTTTCTTTTCTTTCACTTTTATTTTTCTCCTCCCCTTTAGTCTACCCCTCTACACGTTCTCTTCTTCGGGCGTCATCTTCTTCCTTTTGTCTTTCTCACTTTTAACACCCATTTTTTCCTTTTTCTTCCTCGACTTCCGATTGGATCAAAATGTGGCTGAGTCGCAAGGGTTCATAGAGACACACAGAAAATACTAATATTAGACCAAATCCAAGCAATACGGGACAAAAAGCAAATTGAGAAGCTTTAACACAAAGGCAGAAAAATAAATAACAATAACTTCGACATTGATTCACATCACTTTGATATATTCAGCCACAAATCCATAGATCTACATGATGTCATAGAGATTGAGATTAAAGAAACAATAATGTATAGAACTCTGAGAGTGATAAAAGGCTATTTTGTCATGCCCGATGTTGTCAATTGACAGTCCACACACAATGAAAAGTGTAGCAGCAGTAAGCAGACGCTCGCTTGGCAACAATAACTTCTATGCTCGCTGTTGCGAGCGCTCGAGCGAGCAGAGCAGGGCTCGCTGCTCTGCTCGCTCGATTCAGGCATTTGCATGATTCTTGCTAACTACTTTGATTGACATTAATAGATCAATAAATGGAGAAAGACTAGGAAAATACCCACTGGAAGATATTGGCCTAGATAGGGCATCGTTTTTTTGCCACAGAACAACAGGATCGCGGGACAAAGATCAACAGAACAGCAACTCGTCATGGTGTCGAGGAACGCCAGCAAAGGCCAGATATTTGCCCCGTTTCGTGCCCTTTCCCCATCACCAGTGCCAGCACCATTGGGCACGGCAGAAGAGCCGCCGATGGTTCCAGTTCCGACACACAGCGGGCGGCTCGCTGGAGCCTGAGCAGCAGCGACGCTCGCTGCTCTGCTCGCTCGAGCCTGAGCAGCAGCGACGCTCGCTGCTCTGCTCGTCGCCCAGATCTCGAGCGAGCAGACGAGCTGCTGTCGCGGATCTGGGCAGCAACGCTCGCCCAGATCTGCGAGACTCGCTCGAGCAAGCGGCTCGCAGATCTGGGCAAGCGCTGGCTCGAGCGAGCCCTAACACTCGAGCTCTCGCCGAAGTGAAGACAATCAGTGAAGGAGGAGCAGTGACCACGTTTACCTGGTGAAGGAGCAGCGGCTGTCGAGACAGAGGCCGCTGTCAGCGCCAGAGAAGACGATGGAATTCTCTGCTCGCAGGAGGAGACGCTCGTCGCAGGTCGCAGGAGGAGAAGCTTGTCGCTCGTCGCAGGTCGCAGGAGGAGAAGCTCGTCGCAGGTCGCCGGAGGAGAAGCTCGTCGCTCGTCGCTCGTCGCAGGTCGCAGGAGGAGAAGCTCGTCGCGGGGGGGAGAGAGGCGCTGTTCGAGCACTATCCAAGAAATAAAAAAGGAACACAATTTTGTTCCTCTTTTGTTCCTGATTTGTGTTTCAGAAACAAGAAACACAAAATTTGTGTTTCTTGTTTCTGTTTCTTTTTTGTTCCTGGGAACAAAAGAACAAAAAAGGAACAGAAACGCACCCAAACGCGTTTCTGTTCCTTTTTGTTAAGGAACAAAAAAACAGAAATTTCTGTTCCTGGGAACAGAAATAGGGTGCAGCCAAACGCACCCTAACCAACCTCAATAGATTAGTGATGACTCATTATATAGAATTTGTATAGAATTGATTGAATGAAAATTGCATGTCCAATGTCATGCGCGATATATGTGTAGGAGAACTTGTGCCAACTGAAGGCCGTTGCCCCGACTTTAACAATAACTCTAAACCAATACTTCCCTCCCGAGAGGTAGGTCACAATAGTGGTCAAGTCCACTGATCGATCTTATCAAAATTACATTTTAATGGTCTATTCCATTGACCTAAACTTGAATCAGATCACATCTTAAGGTCCTAGAGGTGGCTCCCATTATTGCATCATAATGTAACACTTAACCCTTATCCAACACATATTGATAATAAGGTTCTAGATGTGATTCTCAAGAAATTACGTTATCTTATAGCATTTTGTCCTCGACTATAAGGCCCTAAAAGTGGCTTCCATGAAATTATGTTGTCGTGCATCACTTAATTCTTTATTGGTCCATATCACAGTTGGTTTCACAAACCAAACCACAGCCTTTCACAAATCAATTATCTCCACAAAACTAACTTAGAATCCGTGTTATAAATCGGTTTCATATACCAAATCAAATCATCTTTCATAAACCATACTCAAGTTAACCCAAATATTTTACAAAAAAAATTTGCAAACCCAAAATATATCATTTTCCCCAACTCCATTCATTAGACATAATATATATATATACACACACATTTCTCACACCATTTTGGAATTTATTTCATAAACCAGTAATATTTCAAAACTTCTTTCCAATTAAACGTTCCCCAAATCATTAAAGAACACATTTCATAGATTAGTTCGCATCGTGATGCCCATATTTAAACTTTCACGATACTTTTCATAACACATTTTTCAAACTATTCTCAAATGGATAAAAAGTAATAAATATCTTATCAAAAGTTGTGCACCAAGTATGCTATGGACATTATTTTTGCCTTTTAGCTAATTCACAACGTGCACATAATATATCTCATATTTTTCCTTAAAAAGATATAGTACCACTCACTTCGAAATGCTTATGACCAAACAACAAACGTTACTCAATCATCGAACTTGTGGTCCTATCAAATAAGCGAGAAACAACTTAAAAATTGAGTAACACGCTACCTCATTTATGAAAGCTATGCCCAAATGCTAATAAAAGTAATCCTACACACCAATAAATCACATACCAAATTGTATTCAAGCCATTTGCAATGCGAAACTTGAACGTGAAACTTAGTCATGCCATAACTTTCTCCATTGAACTTAAAGTACTACTAGTCAATAGCCCTTTCAAGGTAGTAGAGGAACTCCGACCTCACCAACTCAAGATCAAGCCAAAAACCGACGAAGAATGGCCTCAACTTCTTTGGATGAGCACTATTCATCATACGCGGAAAACTTCAAAATTTTGTTTCGGGCAAATCATAAGCTTAAATAAATTTCTGTAAAATCGCTTTACTCCACAACACCCTAAATTTTATGAAATTTTATAGCTCAATAACTCAAAAGTTGGATTTCACAATTCGAATCTTGCATAGTTATGAATTTAAGCCCTAACCTTGAAAACTAGTCCGATTGGAAGAACGACAGGCATGAACATTTACCAAGCATTGCGAATCGAAGTAACTTTGACTTTAATGAGTACCCTCGTCTTGAAACCCTTCATTTTTTTCATTCTCTATTCTTCTATCTTCTCTCTATAAGCCACGAAAGCAAAATCACAAGATCTCCATAATTAGCATAAAAAAAAAACATATAACCAAATAAAGAGATTTGCGCCAGTTGTGTAGGGCGATCGGGCCAGGCCGAGTCAGAAAGGCTTTGATGACTCAAGGTTCATCTTAGGGAAAGGAGAGTGAGGGGAAGAGGGGGCATCCCTCGGCCCGATCATCCAATTCGCTCCAATAGACAGGCATGGTTCTGTAGTCAAAGCAACTTCGTCACTTTCGTGTACCCATTGGACGGCAGCCCTTTCAGGGGTTCCTTAGGGACCGATTCACTCTGCGTAGATTGATTGAACGCAGAAAGCCTTCCACTGGCAGGCGATCGTGTTTTTCACAGGATTTCTCATTACTCATGTCAGCATTCTCACTTTTGATATCTCCAGGTGTTGTCACCAAAAACCTTCCTCGATTGAAACCTAATTTGGAATCTAATGTTCTTGATGCGGAATAGCAATGATCTAAATCCAAACGCTTATTCTCTATTGCCCTCTGTATTACAAGCTTAATGAGACTTCCCTTCACCCTTAGCATTGAGTAAACACCCATCATGTGAAGATATTTATGTGTTAGGATTAGAGAAGAGACTTGAAATTATTTATTGAGTTCTCGGCCAGGCCTTCTTATTATGACGGCCTACATTGACCAGCACTATATTAGACTAATTAAGAAATCTTTTATCTCACTTTATTAGACTAATCCTATAAAACGATAAATTATAATATCAATTAATATAATCCACATCAGAAAAAATCTTATATTATACCATTTGGATTTGTATTTTATGTGTGCAATTTGATCTAGAGATAATTTTAACAATCAATTCGATTCATTAAAGTCTCAAACACAGAATCATGGTAATAATTGCATGTATACACACAGAGTTTTCTATGGTTACACATGCTTTTAATTCTACTTATATGGATTCAATATACAATACCTTTCATAGAGAATAATATCTTATATATCATCTCATTTGTCAGTCACAATTCTCTTATCTTAAAGTGTCATAAGAATCTGTGCTATTAGAGAACATCTTTATAATTCTAATGAACTTATATATGTCTTGTTCTTATGATTAACATTTTTTTATATACATCAAGACGTATCTTTAAGACTAATAACTAGATGCCCTTAGCCTTTATTCAAGGTTTACACAATATCTTGAGATTTTCATCAGATATATGTATTCAACTTGACAACAGTGCATTCAAAATCATTTATTGAATGCAAAAGAGTTTTCATATTACTAAATGTAATAAACATAGATGTAAAGTTCATTAGAGCAAAATCGAAACAGTTCCCACTAAACAATAGTATTTCATAATGCTCTTAAGCCTATGCTAATGACATGTTATTTAGACATGCAAGGTCGAAGGTCTTTAATTAGTGGATCTACAATCACACCATCTATGAAAATATGCTCTGCTATAACGTTATCATTCTATACTGTTTCTTTTTTATCAAAAACTTTGACCGCCATATGTTTAGACCGTTTGAAACCTCTATTATTGTTGTTGTATAAAGAACACTGTAGAGTTATTGTCTTAATACAATCGCATGGGTCTATCTACAAAATTAAATATAGTCAATATCATTATACATAACTAAGACTCTATGACACATGCATAGGACTTATATATGTTTGACCTCGATAAATAGAGAGAATAATCTGTATATTTGCCACGAAGAAGTTTTGCCAAATAATTAGTAATCGCACTAGTCTGCCGAGCAAATGCTAGCTATAGAAGAAGTCAACCAACATGCAATTAGAAAATGAAGGAAATCATTCAATATATATCATTAAAAGACAAAAATTAATTTATCAGAGTCTATCCACGATAAAAGAAGTTAACATAGGTGAAAGGTCAATCACAATTTTTTGCGTTAACTTTGATTAAACATCATGAGGGGACCTTTCTTTTCATCTCTATTAATGCAAAAAATAATGTCAATGCTTCGAGGAGTTAATGAAGAAGCTCAAAGATATCGGGCAATGAATTTGTATTGAACATAGATTGTTCATGTGTATATCTTTGGAGTTTTATTTTTGTTAATTTGCATTTTTCTGATGGCTTCCTTGTTAATTTGTTGACTTATAATACAATGCAAAAGAGTAAGGTCCTCCTCCATCTGGAGATGTAGATTCGTACTTCTTCCACTCATACAATCTACCGATGCAATCACACCAAGAAGGTCCTCCTCTTTTGTCCATGTACTTCTAATCCATGAAGACCCACATGAAAAAGACTTCTCACCCTATCATCACAAACCTCAGGAAATTTTTTTTAGGCACCCTCAATTTGGTATCTTCATCAGACAAACTCAAAACGGTTCTTTTCTAATTCAAGTCCCTCGGTTTTGCCGATGAAGCAATAATGTATGCCCTGCCCTAAGACAAAATCAGTAGAACTACCCCTAGGTGTAGGTGGCCCAACTTATCTGTGCTGAAGTAGTCTCAAATCATCATACGTGGCAACAGATAAATAGCCAGGCTTGAAAATTGCATTATTGCTATGACAGTATGCATGAAACGATTCTGGTACACACAAATTTTGTCTTCTCCAAGTTGTCCAAGTGGTTCTTACATCGTTTTCAAACTTAAGCATTACCTCTATGGCTGGGCGAGAAACAACTGCCTAGTGCATCTAGACGATGAAAAACTTCGCCAAACTCCATCTTCATACAAAGGATTATCACTTGCCCTTCTCGATTCTTTCCTTTGTTGTCCATTAGAATGAAACCTCACAACCTTTTCCCTCTTCAGTTCCATTTCCAAGAAACAAGATTGAATGCGATGTCTCTCCAAGCGACTTCTTGAACCCCAGATCTGTAACTTCCCCAGCTTGTACTGAACACAGAGTAAAATGAATCAATGTCACGAGCTAATCCGGACAAGAGTCATGTAGGGTTTACTAGTACTTAAAGTTTCTGGGCAAAAGCAATCAAGTAAAACTCTCTCTCCAAATACTCAGCACCATGATTTCGTGCCACTCACCTTACTCTAGGCTCGACATGATGTTAGTTGAATACCTCTATGTATAGTAAAATAGCTTGACATATGTTTTGTAGAGCAAAACATCTGTGATTCCATCTAAGGCTTCACAACACTCTAAATCATTATGAAATCGTCGTGTTATTTTCCATAGTAGTATAATATCGTTTATGCTAAAAGCATGAGCTTGTTCTTTAGACACTTAAGAAGTAGAGGCGGCCCGATTACCACCATTTTCTTGAGGTGTCATCATCCATCTCTTTTTGCTTCGCATCGACAAATAGGATTTTAATTGGTCTACCATAACTGATTCTAAGTTTTTGAAGGCAAGCAAATCGTAGTTCCTATTGTCATCCTTCCTCTCCCCATCTGGCAATTAAAAAGAAAAAAAGGCGATGTGTCCTTGGAGACAGAAGAAATGTTCATCCTCAATTTGTGTCAAAGTCAGAACTACAGAAGAAATGTTCATCCTCAGTGTGTGTCAAAGTCAGAACTTTTCGAAGCTTTACCATCAGTTATTGGCACTCGTCATGATTAATGGTAAGCCATCAAATTCCAAGTTTTCGAACACTTCAGGAGGTACCTATGCAAAAGAAGAATCTACATATTCCCAAACATAAAAATCCACCCATCTTCTGTTTCATGGATAATCATGATAGCACCCGTATATGTTTCATCTTCTTTAAGAATGTCTTCTTTTATCCAATTTTCCATTTTCTCCACTCCCTCTAAATCAATTCCCAAGTATTCCAGCACATTCTTGTATGGTCTCTCTACTTCACGGAGAACAATAGGCTTTCCATCGATGTAAATAACAATTCTCCTCTCATCTTATGCCAAAAGACAGGGCGACCCCATATGCCATTACAAATCCTCCATATGATTGATCTAATGCCATCAGCAGTTGGATTTGCAGCTCCAAAGATAAGAAACCCAAGAACTTCTTTGAAATTAGGGGCACCCTTGACTGGTTCCGGCAAACTTGGGTTTTGACGACTAAGATAGTAATCACTGTTTCAGATAGTTCGACTGCCAAGAACCACTCCATTTCTCCTGAGAGCATAATTACTTGTCCAGCTTGTTCTGTTTTGTGCGAGTAGATCATATGAACCTTTCTTTATCTTATTGTTAAAACTGCACCCGGAGAACTTTAAAGGTCCTCATAATCTAACACTTTAATATACATATCAAGTCAGGTACAAATCGTTTCGTTTCAACAAGTTTTATATGATTCAGAAAAAACTCATTTAAATCATTATAAATATCAATGGTGGTTGATACTCGAATTTTTATCGATGTCCATCCATTTTGCAAAAAAATAAAAATAAAAAGGTAAAAACAACAACAACGAAATTATGAAAAAGATTGACTGACAAAAAAATATATGATAAAAATCGTTCACGTTATAGGCACCGTCTCCCCCCACCAATAAACAAATCCACTGAACTCCCCAACACCTATCTCAGTGCTATTTTAGACAATAAACAAATACACACAGTTCCGAGACGCCACTGAACTCCCCAACACTTATCTCATTGCTATTTTTAGACAATAAACAAATACACGCAATTCCGAGACGTGTGTCTCGGGCACTCTGTCGGCACGCCTTGCCCCTCGTGTGCAAAGGGAGCCTCGCACTAAAAATCCTCTGCCCTTCTGCTCATCCGCAAGTCCCCGCCACGAAATCTCTTTCTTCACATTCTCCAGGGGAGGTGCCTATATTTTTGACGTATTTTCGACGGTGGCCGCCGCCTTGCCTGACCTCGGTGGAACTGCCTGAAAGCCAGGTGATCTTTTGCTTGATTTGACTTCGCTGAGTTCGGAGCGTGCGGCTTCGATGATGAACTGATGAAGCAATAATTCGAAGCCGAGATGGTTTTGTGACGAATCGTGCTGATTTGGAGGTTAGTACATCATATTCAGATTGAATCTAGCATCAAACTCGCTTTTGAAAACTCATATACAAAGATTCCCACCAGTGTTCGATGATTTGTTTGCAAGAAATCTTGAATCCGATTGCATGAAATAAATTATCTAGCAAAGGTTTAGCCAGGTATAGCTTTTTGTTCGTGTTATTCATGGCCGAATCCAGTAAGGCTGTGTTTCTTTCTTCTTGGATGCATATCATGCTCACGGTGCTGGTCGTCCATGGTTTGGAGTCTCAATTCCGCCTCCTTTTTTTTCTTTTTTAAATACAATTACTCAATTAGTCACAGTCGTCTAAGATTTCTATACTTTTTCCTCAAATATGTGTATTCTGTTTTGTTGGAGATTGCCGTATGTGGCTGTTGATTTGGAAGGAAATTTTGTTTTAATAAAGGATGCGCGTTAGATTGTAGTCACCGTCGGCGTGATCGGTATTGGTGAATGACTGACGGTAGGCATGATTTGGCAACCATTAGAGCTCCGGCGAGAGCTTGGTGGAGTGTCGATGAAGAAGTCCTCGTGAAGAAGGCACCAAAAACAAAACAAATGATGAAAAAAGAGAAAAGAGATAAGAATAATAGATGACAGAGAAAGAAAAAAATAAAAGGATAGAAATATGGGCTGGGGGTGTTGATAGAAGCTGGGATGAGATTGTGGGCTAAGTCCGTTGGGTTGGTTTTTGGTGTGGGCTGGCGATGGCTTTCGGCTGGGCTTTGGTTTTTACGAATTGGGCTCATTGGTTGAGCCCAGTTAAGCCGAAGACCCGAAGACCCAACCCGGACCACCAGGGTTTCGGGTCAGAAAATCGGGCCGGGCCCCGGAGTCCATTAAAAAATCATAAAACAATTAAAAATAATGAATATATCAAAATTCGCTTAAAAATATAAAAAAATGAAAAACATTAAGATTCTAAAAAGGCCATAAAAATAATAAAATAATAAAACAATCCAAAAACTAAAAAATTAAAAAATCAGAAATTCATAAAGATTCAGAAAATTCCACAAATACAAGAAAAAAAATAGAAATCCTTGAAAAAAGCTTTAAAATTAGTCTTTTAAGTATTTTCCTTTTAAAAAGTGGAAAATTTTTCAAAAACTAAAAGCCGAAATTGGATAAGCCGTTAAGGCTTTATTATAGGGATTTTTGTATGACATTTTCTTTTTCTTTAGAGACAATATTAAGTTATTTGTGTGTTTTTACTTCGATTACATTTCTTTACGCACCTTAATTTAATTTCATTTTTTGATAGATAAGATGAACTCTAAAAATCTTGAATAGGTTTGCCTTGTCATTTGGTCAGCACGTAATTATGTTTAGGTATTGAAAGTGCATCAGTTCTAGAACTAGTGTAATCAAATCGTTGTTCCAAAGATCTCTGGGTATGCAAAAAGTAAGATACTATCATATCTCACTTGATTTCTAACCAATCTCAATAAGTTAATAGTGCCTCCTTATATAGAATTTGCATAGGATTAATTGAATGAAAATTGCATGTCCAATGTCATGCGAGATATAAGTGTGGGAGAATTCACGCTAACAGAAGGCTGTTGGATTGACTTTAACAATATCTCTAAACCTACATTTCCCTCTCGAGAGGTAGGTCGCAACAATGGTTAAGTCTATTAATCAATCTTATCAAAATCACATATTAGTGGTCCATTCCATTGATCTAAATTCGTATCACATCACATCTCAAAATCTTAGGGTTTTTTTTTTTCCACATTCATAAAATCATCAAACATAAAAAAATAAATATATACATCTCCATACAAGCATGTAGGTACCAAGAATGCCCAAATCGAAACTCGGACTCGTTCATACACACTTCCGGAATGCACGACACGTTTAATGCACACATCATTGCTTGAGCCGATCTAAACCACCGGCTTGACCAATCCGACCGGTCCTACTAGTTGATCGGTTCGGTCAACGGAGAATTAGATTAGGCGAGTCAACGAGTTGGGTCAATGGTCGATTGGGTTGGGTCGGTCACCCTAGTGGCTAACGTCACAAAGATGTCAGCCCTAGTTTGTGCAAGGCACGCGCTGGCATCTCCTCGTGTGGCGGCACATATTCGACATGCGCCAAAGCCCAGTGCATGGGGGTGCGTGTGATGTCCCCTGGTAGCATCACTCAAAATACTTGTCTTGATGAGCTCTTGCCATTTATGTAATCAAAATTGGTTTTTATTGCACAAAAAATACGAAAAAGAGTCAAATCCATATATTCGAGTTCTAGGCTATCACTGCTCCAATACCACATATAAGCCGCAAAAGTGTAATCTGAAAATCTCCATAGTTAGAATTAAGAACACACATATAATCAAGTAAAGAGATTTGCGCACCTGATTTAGAATTCTTCGTTCTTGATGCAAAATAGCGATGATCTAAATTCAAGTGCTTCTCCTCTATTGCTTTTTGTATTACTAGTTTAATGAGACTACCCATCAACCTTAGCGTTAAATAGACACTCCTTATGTGAGGATATTTGTGTGTCAGAATTAGAGGAGAGACTTAAATACTATCTATAGAGTTTTCAGCCAAGTCGTTTCACTTATTACAAATTGGGTTCAACTCGATCTATATTAGCTAGCCCTATATTAGATCAATTAAGAAATTTTTTATCTCACCTTACTAGACTAATTTCATATAATGGTAAATTGTTGGCTTGGGCCCCCTGGAAGGAGGCCTTCTTTGCCTTCCACCTAAGCTGCGCCCACTTTAGAAATTCTTACGCTCTCTTCTTTGCCTGCATGTGTTTCCCTCGTACGTCAATGATGTAGATCATGCATGTGCTCTCACTGCTATAAACATAGGACTCAAGCTCAGTGAAAGAAGGCTCCCCAAAAGGAAAAAAAAGAAAATGGGAGAAAGAGAAGGCACGAAGATTCCTGTGATCGATCTGCGAGATTTCCAATCACAGTACGAGAAGCTGAGAGGAGCCGGCGAGGAGTGGGGGTGTTTCAGGGTGTTGAACCACGGGATCTCAGAGGTATTGATGGGGGAGATGAAGGCGGTGGTGTTGTCACTGCTTGATCTTCCCATGGAGGCGAAGAAGAAGAATGAGGGCCAGGTGGTGGAAGGGTGTGGATACAAGGAGCCCACCAAGGCAAATCCTCTGTATGAATCTTGGGGGTTGGATGAGATGGGCTCAGCGCAAGCTGTGGATGTGTTCTGTTCCCAGTTGAATGCTTCTCCTCATCAAAGGTTAAATCTTTCGCTCTTTCTCGCAGCGCAAAATTTGATTTTTGAGGAAAAAATTGTTATCGATGCATACTTCATTCCCAGTTCAAGCAATCATTCTTACACTCAGTACCTTCACTGCTGAAGCACAGGCCAAAATATGTACTCTATGTTTGATGAACTTCCAGCCCTTGGAATATGTACTCATACATGTGTCTGTGTTAACAAAACAATGGAAACATGAGTCAAGCTGGAAAACAGTCATGAGATTGCTTTGTCAGTGTCTTGTTTTCAACCAGAGATGATATTGAATCCTTTGCTCGCTTTGCTTCAGAGAGATAATGAAGACCTATTGTAAAGCAATGCATGAACTAGCCATGGACATAGCAGACAAGCTGAGTAGATGCATGGGACTGAGCAGTGGCATGTTCGAGGATTGGGCCTGCGAACTTTGGATGAACAAATACAGCTTCATCCCTGAAAGTGTTGGCTCTACTGGTGTACAACTGCACACAGATATGGGATTCCTGGCCGTTCTTCAAGATGACGATGCCGTGAGTGGTCTTGAAGTGATGGACAAGTCTGGTTCGTTAGTACCAATTGATCCTTGGCCAGGCACTTTTCTTGTGATTCTCGGAGACATGGCTGTGGTATATGCCTTCTTAATCAATCAAGATACTATTGCAATTGTTCTAATAGTGTCCACCAGTCCGAGTATAACCGACAACTGCCGTTCAGACTGGAACCCACTAACAAAGCATGAATACCAGATTGTTTTCCCTCTTTCCATTTTGATCGGTTGAGAGCCTATAAAATAGCTGAACAAGCCTGCTTTAGAATTCTTCTTGTCTTGACAGTTTTTCAATAGCGTTGATCACTCCTTGCATTACATGTTCTAGGCATGGAGCAACGGGAGATTGGGCCATGCGAAGCATCGAGTTCAATGCAAGGAAGGAAGAGCTCGGTCATCGGTGGGCGCTTTTCTGTTGAGTCCAAAGAAGGCAGCTATTGAAGCCCCAGAGGAGCTTGTGGATGCTGAACACCCACGCCTCTATGCCCCTTTTACTCATTCAGACTACAGGAAACTCCGGTCGGTAGTAAAATCGCGCACAGGCGAAGCTCTTGCACTATTCCGAGAAGCATCTGAGATGTGATATGGACGTGAGTCTTACCACGTGTCATTGACTCCGGGTTCAAGAAATAAAATAAAGTGCTATAGGCAAAACTTTGCGTCTTTATGCAAGTCTAAGACGATTGTTTGTGTTGATTTGTGCACATTTGCAGAACATGTAATACTAGGTCTGCATCTATGCTTGTTGAAGTGCAGACGCTGTCTAATCTGTAAGTGGTTATTGGCCTAGACAAACGAATGAGATGACCGTGGTAGACACTTGTTTTTCGATTAGACAATCCTGTCAATCAACCATAATTTTTACTAAAGGCAAACGAGAGGAGAATTGCACAAAATAAATAAAACAAAAAAGTGGCATTAGCAAGATAAAAAAGAAAAGAAAATAATGGATGAAAAGAAATAGATATTGCCGGAATTAATCTCATTCTCACCACGTCCTCTTTAGTTTCCCTTCAGTCAACTCTCTTTCATTCCACGGGTTATATAAGCACACACTTATCCATGGCTGAGCTTCATCAACAGAAATATGCTGAGGCCAAGGCTTGCACCAATAGGAGGGGAAGGATCAACGGCCTGACTAGGAGTTGTGCTTCCTTGGTTTGAGAATGACGCGCCCGTGTGTACAGTCTACACCGTTGCGCAAACATGCTCCTTGCGTCTTACATCTGCAGAGATGATGGCCAATTGAACTGTATGTAGATACACTCAAGTGTCTTTTCTCAGCCCGATCGAACCATCTTCATCGTTTGCTTCGCCAGGCCGCATGCAGGCAAGTTTAAGAGATTGCGTAATTGGGGACTCCAGGAGAGGTCGCATAATCACAAGCTAAGGTTCTTTTTCCACTCGCGGGGACAAGTTTTCCGAGAAACGGACATGGAAAGAGAAACAACATTCCTTGTGATGATTGTAAGGAATTTTTCTCCTTTTCTTTCTTTATTTTTGGTATCAGTAGAAACTTGGGAGAAGATCAAATTATAATACCCTCTTGCGTCGGCAATATCATTATGTATATTCATACACTAGGGCTCCATGACACATGCATGGGACTGGCATATATGTTTGACCTTGATGAATAGAGAAAATAGTGTGTATATTGTCTTGAAGAAGCTTTACTAAATAATTGATAACCACACCATATCTGCCGAGCAAATTCTAACCGCAAAAGAAGCCAACCAACATGCAATTAGAAAATGATGGAAACACATTAATCAACCGAGCAAATTAACTGCGAAAGAAGTCAACCAACATGCAATTAGAAAATGAGGGAAATCGTCAGGTATATAACATATAAAGATCAACTGGTCAAAGTCTATCGACTGTCCATTTCTTTTACCCATTTTTACTCTGTATGACGCTCTCCGCGTTGTCAAGTCCCTGCTAGCGAAGGCCGGGGAGATGGTGGCGGAAAGGGCCAGGGAGGGGCTGAGGGAGGCGGGGAGGCGGAGGGGCTGAGGATGGTGACGGAGCTTTAGGTTTTTGGGGAGTGATGGGTGTATGGGGGTAAAAGAAGCGGCAGAGGAGCAAAAAGGACAACGAAAGGAGATTGTAATGAACAAAATGCGCATAGTGGACTCAGCTAATTTCGAAGTATCAATTGAATAAATCATTCAATTCATTAATCGATATATGTTTGGTGAGCCTTCATTTTTCAGATTTCACCTATTATAAGTGATTATCGGCCGACTATTTAAACATTGGGAAAATCATGTCAAATTTTTCCTATAGGCAAACAGGACGAGAATTAAACAAAAAATAAATAAAATAAAAACACGGCATTATCAAAATAACAAGAAAAGAAAATAATGGGCGAAAAAAAAAGATAGGGCTGGAATCCTGTCTTTTGAACCCCAATCATCTTGCCTCGTCTTCATTAGGCAACTTCTCCTACATTCATGCTCAACGCAGCCATTCAAATCGACTGCTTAATTTCTCTTCCCGTTCTCTTTAATTTCCATTCAGCCATGTCCGTGGAAATATCATAATATAGGAAGGAAGGATCAATGGCCTGACTAGTAAGTGTGCTCCCTTGGTTCGAGAATGGCGGCGGCGCCGCCGTGTTTACATCCTACGCGTCGTGTTCCTTCGGTCTTACGTCTGCGGAGATGATGACTAATTCATCTCCTTCGAGCAATATACAGATACACTCGGTCGCCTTTTCTCAGTCCAATTGAATCGTCTTCATCATTGGCTTTGTCAAACTCTGTGCCTGCAAGTTTTAAGAAATTACGTTATCGGGTACTTCAGACGGTCGCATTAGATGGCTCCCATAGTTCTGGACAACATCTTATGTAGATGAATCTCGAATATTTCTCCGTGTACCTGTTCCGCTTTCTGAACCTAGCGGCAACAGCACAAATCAATGGCTAGGGTTCTTCTTCAATGCAGGGGGACAAGTTTTCCAAGAAACCGACATTGAAAGAGGCACTATGGCGATTCCTTGTGATGATCGTAAGGAAATTTTTCTCCTTTTCTTTCTTTGGTTTTGGTTTCATCACATAAGCAGAAGCTTGAGATAGGTCCATGGCGACTTTGCCAGTAGCCACGGTAGAGGGAGGCACCGGTTACTCCGCCAGTGTGGTGGAGGCTGCATCGTACATGGAAGAAGGAGATAGGGGTGGAAAAAGATTTTTAATTTTTTTCATTTAATTCCATATCAATATATACATGTCAATTTTTAATTGGCTCAAAGTGAATAAAAATTACACGCTATGACAACTTGTGACATGATACTCGTAAATCATTGAATATTCTCTCGTTCATGGAAAGACAAAATTAGTTGAATAGCCTCCATCAAGAGCTTTGGCTCCATGTCGCGGAAGATATCAAGGGCCCTTTTGGCTTCATCATCATTGAATAAAATAAAATTCATCCTCACTTCATTTTGCTTTCATATTATGAAATTTTTAATTTATGTTTTTATTTAATGTATTCCCATTTTACAGATGAAGACAAGAATATATTTCATTGCTAATCAAGTTCGAATTAACAAAACATTTGCTTTTAACATTAAATATAATTTTCTCTGGCAATCTTCACTGGTTCGTTATACTTCGACTTATAATTAACACGAAATCACCTTAAATATTTGCGAAAAAAACATAAACCGCTTCATTTTCGATATTTGAAAGCAGAATGAAATAATGAATAAAATTGATGTGGAGGTGAAAAATCCCGAAGTTTTTTTCCCGCGAAAAACAACTGTCGGTCAACTGTCATCGCTGAGAGAGACAGCTTCTAACGACCGTCCATCACCTGCGCAACACAAGAACCTCAAGAAGGGCTTGAATCGATCCCTCTTGCTTCTTCTTGCAAACAAGGCATTGACCCAAAAAAGAAAAGAGATGGGGCAACAAGAAGGAAGAAATGTTCCGGTGATCTATCTGCAACGCTTTCCATCGCAGTACGAGAAGCCGAGAGGAGCCTGCGAGGAGTGGGGGGTGTTTCCGGGTGCTGAACCACGGGATCTCAGAGGCGCTGATGGCCGAGATGAAGGCGGTGGCGAGGTCACTGCTCGATCTTCCCATGGAGGCGAAGAAGAAGAAGAAAGAAGAAGAAGAATGCGGTGGAAGGGAGTGGGTACCTGGAGCCCGACAAGGCATATCCTCTCCATGAATCATTGGGGCTGTGGGACATGGGCTCTGCTCAAGGTGTGGATGAGTTCTGTTTCCAGTCGAATGCTTCTCCTCATCAAAGGTTCGATCTTTCTCTCTTTCTCGCAGTGAAAAATTTGGTTTTCGAGGACAAATTGACATGGATGCGTACTTCTTTCCCAGTTTGAGCGATGATTTTAACCCTCGCTGCCTTCAATTCTAAAGCATGAACCAAAATATTTATTCTACGTTTGATGAACTTCCAGGTCTCGGAACTTCATAGTTTTGGTGTTTCATGCCTACCATAGATCTGTGTTAACAAAACAATCGAAGCATGAGTTAAGCTGGAAAACAGTCAAGATTGCTTTGTGATCTTTAAGCCCTGAGAGTTTGTCAGTCTCTTGTTTCCAACTGGCAATAATACTGAATCTTCTGCTCGCTTTCTTCAGAGAAATAATGAAGATCTATCGTGAAGCGGTACATGAACTGGCCATGAACATGGCAGACGAGCTGACTAGAAGCACGGGACTGAGCAGCGGCCGGTTTGAAGATTGGGCCTGCCAACTCAGGCTGAACAAACACAGCTTCAAACTTTTGGCTTTACTGGTGCAGTACTACACACAGATATGGGATTCCTGGCCATTATTCAAGATGACGACGACGTGAGTGGTCTCGAAGCGATGGACAAGTCTGGTTCGTTTGTACCAATTGATCCTTGGCCAGGCACTTTTCTCGTCAATTTGGGAGACATGGCTGTCGTATATCCCTTCTCATCAATTCAGGTACCATCGGAATTGTTGTAGTGGTGTCCACCGGTGCCAGTTCAACTGACACATGCCGTTCAGATGGGAACCGACAAACACAGCATGAATGCCATATTATTATCCCTCTTTTATTTGACTGGTTGAGAATCTATGAATTAGCTGTAGAATTCCCTTCGTCTAATGGTTTCTAATAATAGTGATTACTCCTCTCATTACATGTTCTAGGCATGGAGCAATGTAAGATTGTGCACTTTGAAGCATCGAGTTCAATGCAAGGAAGGAAGAGTTCGGGTATCAATTGGAACTTTTGTAATGGCACCAAAGGAGGCAGACATTGAAGCCCCAGCAGAGTTTGTGAATGCTGAACACCCACGCCTCTATGCCCCTATTTCTTTCACGGATTATAAGAAACTTCGGTCTGTGAAAAAATTGCACACAGGTAAAGTTCTCGCACTTTTTCAAGTGGCGTCTGAGACATGACATGGATGCAAGTTGCAACCCTAATTGTCGACTCCGGGTTTAAGAAATAAAATAGAGTGCATAGGCAAAACTATGTATTTTGTATGCAAGTCTATGACGATCAGTAGTATTGATTTGTGCTTATCTGCAGACAACGTAATACTGGGTCTGCATTCATGCTTGTTGCAGTGTAGACACTATCTGATCTGTAAGTGGTTATCGGCCAAGTCAAATACACAAGTATGATCGTGATGGACATTAGTCTTACAATTGGAAATTCTGCGACACTTCCTATGGAATTGCTGAAATTCAAGTAAACAAATCGAAGTGAAAGGCACATATTAGCATGCCAAGTCCAACATAATAGCTGGCTTAAAAAGGGAAAAATAAAATTAGACAATAGCTCACCGTATCCTAACCGCATATTGAAGGAAAAAAGAAAGAGAATTCTTTACATGGTAGATAAAATGACTGTCAATGTGCAGGCAAACACTCTAGAATATATAAGTGATGCACTGATGCCACCCTCCGTTAAAGTATGAGTTGTGACCCACTTATCAAGAAAGAATCTTAGCGAGCAATAGCCTAATGCGAAATCGTGACGGTTAAGTCATCTGTATATTCTGAATCGATGTTCTCCTCCACAGCACCTGCAGAGGGCCACACGAAGGCTGGTCTAAATGGCGGGACGTATGGCACTGGCAGCAATCCTGAAGCAATCTGCAAAACGGCCTGTGTTTTGGGTCTCTCGCTTGCATTTGGGTGTGAACATGCCAGACCCAAGAGCAGCAGCCGCTCCGCCTCCTCTGCCACATAATCTCCCCTCAGCCTCTCGTCAACTGCCTCGAGTATTCGCCCATCACGATGGAGCGACCAGACCCAATCCACCAAGAAGCAGAATCCACCAATCTTGGTCCATGGTCGCTGGCCGCACACAACCTCAAGAACCACTGCTCCAAAGCCATAGATGTCAGATTCCCTAGTGGCTTTACCTGCATCATGAATGGGGGCACTGTCAGACCATGCATTAGAATGTTCATGGTTTCTGTGCCTGATCGTTTTTTGGAATTCCAATGAACATGTGTGTCAAATTTTAATCATCTCAAGAACTATGATGGACTACCTGTGTGCAGGCACTCAGGTGCAATGTACCCAAGAGTACCCGGTACACCTTCGAGCTCTGCGTAGGAGGTCTTCCCATTCTCTATGGCTCGGGCCAAACCGAAATCGCCTAGCCGGGCGTTGAAGCTAGAGTCAAGCATGATGTTGCTGGCCTTAAGGTCTCTATGCACAACCTTCTGTTCATATTCATTGTGCACATAGTGCAAAGCTGATGCAACTCCTGATATGATCTGGTATCTGAGGTCCCATCTTAAGGTTTCTTTCTCCGCTCCACAGAATATGTGCCCGTCTAGGCTACCATTCGGCATGTACTCGTACACCAGGAGAAGCTTCCCATTCTTGTAGCACCACCCTGAGAATGAAAAACAATATCGGTTGGGTGGTATGATGGAGGATTACTTAAGTAACTCAATTTGACTTGTATAACAAATCTTCGATTTGGCCACCTTTTGCTTGGTTATATTCAACTCAATTTATTTGATTAATCATCAGGTTCTAAGGGCACAAATGATAACTATTCTGGCCAAAAATTGATTTATGGAAGAGAAATAGATTTTTTTTATTTCTAGATGAGTTTCTAAGTAAAAATAACTGTTTGATAATGATATAAAATTTATACTCTAAAAATAGAAATCCGTTTGATAACGATATAAAATTTCTTTCTTTTGGAAGGCGGCGGACTGGTGGATGGTGGCGGTGGCCGGCTACCGACAATGGCTGGCAATCGGCGGCTACGGCTAGTGGCTGGTGACCGGCGGCAATCGGCGGCGACGACCGGTGGCGGCGACCGATGGCGGCGAGTAGCGACCGGCGGTGGCGGCGATTGGCGGTGATTGGTGGCGGTGGACGATGGCCGACGACCAATGGACGGTGGTCGACGGCAACAGATGGAGGACACGATGAGAAAATTTTTTATTTCTCATTTCTATTCCGAAAATAAAAAGTAAAAGATTTTTACTTCGATTTCTATTCCAAACCTATTTTTTGGAACAAAAATCTATTTCGGAAATTAAAAAATGAAATAATTTTATCAAACTGATTTCTATTTCAAAAACAAGTCTAGAGTAGAAAAATTGTTTCTGGAACAAAAATAATGGTTTGTCATGCATCCCCTAACTCTCTTAGATTCACCAATTTTTCTACATAGATTGAGGAGCAGTCTGATTCACTTACCGAGTAATTTGACGAGATGTTTATGGCGCAGCCGATTGATGATTGTAAGCTCAGCCAAGAAATCATCTTTGCTCTTGACGTTGTCCCTGGAGAATCTCTTTACAGCAATCTGCAGGCTCTCCTTTGACAATACTCCTTTGTAAACCACACCGAAACCGCCCTGTCCTAATTTGTTCTTCTCATTGAAGTTATCCGTGGCCACCTTCAAATCCCTGTACCGGAACTCTCTTGGAGTCCCCGGGAGGGACTGGAGGGTCCCCCGTATCGTTGGGTCATTGGCCGTCTTGTACTTCTTGTACAGAATACGCTGTATCCACCATCCTGCCAAGAGAATCACCAAAAGGGCCACCCCTACACCCAAGGCGATCTTTGCCTCGATCACGAGACCCTCATCCTCCGGTGCCTCCTCCACCGTCAGATTCCATCCTAGCACGCAATGCAACTCTATTGCACTGCCCGTCGATGCAGCGAAACCAAAATAGGAGCGTTCACTCACATATTTTGCAATGTCAAGATCTGCAATCATTACAGGATCATTCGGTCTCTGCCCGGCAGGTAAAGGATTTTCTTCATCCACCATGAAAACCTGCAGAGTTTTGTTCCCTCCATCGTATTGGATCCAGATCGTGAAATTTTTTGCACCCTCGGGCATAAGCTGGATGCCACGATCGGACAAGGACACATTTTTTTTTGACTTTACGCTATTGATATTGAGACCGATGTGGTTGTTGTTGGGGTCGAAATCTTGCTTGAAGGTGTCGAACTCGATAGCCACAAGGCGGTTGGTGGCATTTCCGTCGGTGGTGACATTGGTAAGGCCCAAGTACTGCCCTTCGCTACCTGGGGGAAGGACGAGATCAGGCGCTATTACGAATGCCATGCCCTCTCCGTGATTTGAAGTACTGGTACGATTTTGGATGTTGATGAAGAAGGAGGTGTTGAATGAGGCCACTCTTGCTCCTTTGTCATGGAGCTTGAAACTCTCTTTGAGCATAATTCTTCCGGATTTTTTTGAGAGATCGAAATCCCCACCAGAGTCCGGGGTCACTTGGAGGGCCCGGTTGTTGATATTTGCCGATCCAAGGACTTCAAATACATCGTGGTAAGATATATTAAACGGCCCTGGCTTCTCTATTGTGCGACGGCCTTGGGTTTCTGAAAATACCATTGAAAGCAGGAAGGTCAAGATGAAGAACTTGAGTCGCAGACCCATTTCAGGAAGTGGATTGCTTGAGGTCGCAGCCTCTAATCAAAAGTGCAGGGTTTATGCACGTTCTTATATCTCGTGTCGAGGAAATCAAGGTTCACACGCAAAATTGAATTTGGATCCGTATGTTTTGCGAGGAACTTTCCCCCTAAAGATTATTCAAACTTTTCAATGTGCCGGAATTCCTCCATGACCGTCTTGCAATGAAATGACGTAGAGTCAGAACTCAATCGTGAGACTGAAAATTTCCCCCTAAATATGTTGATTGAAAATTTCGTTCATATCATGAGATGAAATCACGCCTTTTTACGAGTCAATGCAACATTAGCCTCACCCATGACACCTACTTCAAGTCGAATTCAATCACAGAAAAAGCGCCGCCCAGCTCTCATAGAACTCATTTCAGGAAGGTGGGCATGAAGTTTTTGCCATCGAGATGAAGCTCCTTCTGTCAAACATGGAACAGCCGCCAAATTCACAAGTAAGCGCGTTTGAGACGTTGCTGAGAAACTACGTATGTTGACGGGCCGAGCTAGAGAAGATTCTTCATTGTCTGATACGGACCTATTCCCCATCGGACACGGAGAGAGAGAAAAAAAAAATTTGACCAGAAAGAATCAGAAACCAAGATTTTACAAACAAACTGGATATTCCACAAGTAGGAAAAATGACCAAAAAAGTCTTAAACTTGTTATAATTGCACAAATTCAGTTCTAAATTTATTTATTTTTTTACCAATTGAGTCAAACTTTTTTTGTGTCAATTCAATTCTTTTGGCCAAATTTAAGTAGCCGGCACTGACATGAACGTCAACCGATAGCAGAAGACAATATTTTAATGCTATTTTATTTTTTTTTCAAAATTTTTATTAATTTTGTAATCTTTTCTTCTTCTTTTTTTCCTTTTCTTTTTCTCTTTTTGTTTTTTAGTCTCCTCCCTTCTTCTTCCGCTGAACGACCAAATGGGAGGGCCGGTCGCCGAATTAAGGCGGCCGACCAAGCCTAACTGAGGGCAAGCTCACCCCGCTGTCACTCAACCATCAACAAGGCGAGGAGGGCCACCTAGCAATGGCGGGGCGAGCTTGCCCTTAATCGAGCCTGGCCAAGTGCCTCAGTCCGACAATTGGCCCTCCTCTAGTTAGTCACCGGAAGGAGGAGGGAGAAGAGGAAAAAAAAAACAAAACAAAACAAAAAGAGAAAAAAAAAAAGGAAAAAAAATGCAAAGATTAAAAAAATAATAAAATAATAAAATATTGTCCGTTGGCACCAACAAGCATCTACATCAGCGTTGATTAGCCAAATTTGTCCGAAAGACTAAATTAGCATAATTGTAAAAATTTTAAGACTCAATTGATAAAAAAAATAAATTTAAGACTAAATTGACATAATTACAATAGATCTAGAACTTTTTTGGTAATTTTTTCTCTCTGAGTATGCTCCTATCATTTAATAAGACCTTGGTCCTACATGAGCAAAGTTCGGACCACGTGACAAGAAAGGGACACGAGTCACCATCGCGCAATAATTTTCCGAGAGTTACCCTGAAATAAACTGCTGTGGCTTGAGAAACATTTTTGACGTTGGGTGCCTGATAGCGAAATACGAGAGGGATGCCGTGGCCAAATAGCAAAACCTCCATAAATTGGTTTAAAAGGCCTTTGCTTGTGTCAATCAAACTCTGGTCCGCCTGATCCGGGTCATGCCGTACGGCCTCCATGGTTTCCGGATCATCACTTCTAGGCTTAATCGTCCTTGACGGTTCATCAAACAGCAGGGGTCTTCAATTTTATGCATGTTTCTGGTCTTCAATTTTATGCATGAAATCTGCTGTCATCTCCATCTGAGGACCCCTGCTTCTCTCAGACTCTCAGTAACAGCACCACCCCATACTCTCACAGTAACAATCACGAATAAATTTTTTGAAGTATCTCAAAGT
Organism: Eucalyptus virginea; assembly: GCA_014182375.1. Lineage (NCBI taxonomy): Eukaryota > Viridiplantae > Streptophyta > Magnoliopsida > Myrtales > Myrtaceae > Eucalyptus > Eucalyptus virginea. The sequence goes on along the minus strand of CM024523.1, from coordinate 30,558,875 downwards.
CAAATAAAATAAGACCTGTGAAAGAGCTCCAAAAAGTTCTCCATAAAAATAGAGAAGAGAAAAAAGAGGTAACCAGAAAGATATCTAAAATTATAATTTTTGACATGAAACCATTACAACATTGGTGTTCAAATCAGTTAGAACCCAAACTGTGACTAACTTTATCATTTGCTGTCTCCCAAGTTTTAAGTGGGTCGACATAACTGAGAGGTTGAGCTCTACTATGAACAAGGATCATCATCTGTACTATATAGACCGTCTGCTTTGTCTGCCCTTATCATATCTCGTAGACCGTCACTCAGCCATCAGCAAGGCGCGAAGGGTTGCCTAGCAACGGCGGGGCGAGCTTGCCCTCAATCGAGACCAAGTGCCCTAGTCCGGTGATTGGCCCTCCTCTCTAGCTAGTCACCAAAAGGAGGAGGGAGAAGACGAAAAAAAAAATGAAAGAAATATGCAAAGATTAAAAAATAAAATATTAAAATATTGTCCGTTGGCACCAATAAGCATTTACATCAACGCCAGTCAGCCAAATATGACCAGAAAGACTAAATTAGCATAATTGTAAAAAGTTTAAGACTCAATTGATAAAATAAATAAATTTATGACTGAATCGGCATAATTGCAATAGATTAGCATGCCCAATCCAACATAATTGCTGGCTTAAAAAGGGGGAAATAAAATTAGACAATAGCTCACCGTATCCTAACCGCATATTGAAGGAAAAAAGAAAGAGAATTCTTCCCATGGTAGATAAAATGACTGTCAATGTGCAGGCAAACACTCTAGAATATATATGTGATGCACTGATGCCACCCTCCGTTAAAGTATGAGTTTTTTTTTTTTTTTTTTTTTTTTTGGTACTGAATAAAGTATGAGTTGTGACCCACTTATCCAAGAAAGATTCTTAGCGAGAAATGGCCTAAGGCGAAATCGTGACGGTTAAGTCGTCTGTATATTCTGAATCGATGTTCTCCTCCACAGCACCTGCAGAGGGCCAAATGAAGGCTGGTCTAAATGGTGGGACGTATGGCACTGGCAGCGATCCTGAAGCAATCTGCAAAATGGCCTGTGTTTTGGGTCTCTCGCTTGCATTTGGGTGTGAACATGCCAGACCCAAGAGCAGCAGTCGCTCCGCCTCCTCTGCCACATAACCTCCCCTCAGCCTCTCGTCAACTGCCTCGAGTATTCGCCCATCACGATGGAGCGACCAGACCCAATCCACCAAGAAGCAGAATCCACCAATCTTGGTCCATGGTCGCTGGCCGCACACAACCTCAAGAACCACTGCTCCAAAGCCATAGATGTCAGATTCCCTAGTGGCTTTACCTGCATCATGAATGGGGGCACTGTCAGACCATGCATTAGAATGTTCATGGTTTCTGTGCCTGATCGTTTTTTGGAATTCCAATGAACATATGTGTCAAATTTTGATCGTATCAAGAACTATGATGGACTACCTGTGTGCAGGCACTCAGGTGCAATGTACCCAAGAGTACCCAGTACACCTTCGAGCTCTGCGTAGGAGGTCTTCCCATTCTCTATGGCTCGGGCCAAACCGAAATCGCCTAGCCGGGCGTTGAAGCTAGAGTCAAGCATGATGTTGCTGGCCTTAAGGTCTCTATGCACAACCTTCTGTTCGTATTCATTGTGCACATAGTGCAAAGCTGATGCAACTCCTGATATGATCTGGTATCTGAGGTCCCATCTTAAGGTTTCTTTCTCCGCTCCACAGAATATGTGCTCGTCTAGGCTACCATTCGGCATGTACTCGTACACCAGGAGAAGCTTCCCATTCTTGTAGCACCACCCTGAGAAGGAAAAACAATATCGGTTGGGCGGTATGATGGAGGATTACTTAAGTAACTCAATTTGACTTGTATAAGAAATCTTCGATTTGGCCACCTTTTGCTTGGTTATATTCAACTCAATTTATTTGATTAATCATCGGGTCCTAACTCTCTTAGATTCACCAATTGCTCTACATAGATTGAGGAGCAGTTTGATTTACTTACCGAGTAATTTGACGAGATGTTTATGGCGCAGCCGATTGATGATTGTAAGCTCAGCCAAGAAATCATCTTTGCTCTTGATGTTGTCCCTGGAGAATCTCTTTACAGCAATCTGCAGGCTCTCCTTTGACAATAATCCTTTGTAAACCACACCGAAACCGCCCTGTCCTAATTTGTTCTTCTCATTGAAGTTATCCGTGGCCACCTTCAAATCCCTGTACCGGAACTCTCTTGGAGTCCCCGGGAGGGACTGGAGGGTCCCCCGTATCGTTGGGTCATTGGCCGTCTTGTACTTCTTGTACAGAATACGCTGTATCCACCATCCTGCCAAGAGAATCACCAAAAGGGCCACCCCAACACCCAAGGCGATCTTTGCCTCGATCATGAGACCCTCATCCTCCGGTGCCTCCTCCACCGTCAGATTCCATCCTAGCACGCAATGCAACTCTATTGCACTGCCCGTCGATGCAGCGAAACCAAAATAGGAATGTTCACTCACATATTTTGCAATGTCAAGATCTTTTTTAGTCATTACAGGAATGCTTGGTCTCCGCTCGGCAGGTTCAGGATTTTCTTCACCCACCATGAAAACCTGCAGAGTTTTGTTCAGTCCATCGTATTGGATCCAGATGGTGAAATTTTTTGCAACCTCGGGCACAAGCTGGATGCCAGAATCGAACAAGGACACATTTAGTTCTGACTTTACGCTATTGATATTGAGACCGATGTGGTTGTCGTTGGGGTCGAAATCTTGCTTGAAGGTGTCAAACTCGATAGCCACAAGGCGGTTGGTGGCCTTTCCGTCGGTGGTGGCATTGGTAAGGCCCAAGTACTGCCCTTCGCTACCTGGGGGAAGGACGAGATCAGGCGCTATCACGAATGCCATGCCCTCTCCGTGACTTGAAGTACTGATACGATTTTGGATGTTGATGAAGAAGGAGGTGTTGAATGAGGCCACTCTTGCTACTTTGTCATGGAGCTTGAAACTCTCTCTGAGCATAATTCTTCCGGATTTTTTTGAGAGATCGAAATCCCCACCAGAGTCCGGGGTCACTTGGAGGGCACCGTTGTTGATACCTCCCGATCCAAGGACTTCAAATACATCGTGGTCAGATTTATCAAACGGCCCTGGCTTCTCTATTGTGCGACGGCCTAGGGTTTCTGAAAATACCATTGAAAGCAGGAAGGTCAAGATGAAAAGCTTGAGTCGCAGACCCATTTCATGAAGTGGATTGCATGAAGTCGCAGCCTTTAATCGAAAGTGCAGAGCCCTGTGCACGTTCTTATATCGCTTGTCGAGGAAATCAAGGTTTACAGGGAAAATTGAATTTGGATCCATATGTTTGCTAGGAACTTTCCCCCTAAATTCCTCCATGACCGTCTTGGAATGAAATGACGTCAAATTTCCGATGGTAGGGGTTCATTTAAGAATCTGTTGATTGAAAATTTCGTTCATATCATGCGATAGAATCACGCCTTTTTACAAGTCAATGCAACATTAGCCTCACCCATGATACCTACTTCAAGTCGAATTCAACTTTGTGGGGGCGAACAATCACAGAAAAAGCGCCGGCCAGCTCTCTCATAGAACTCATTTCAGGAAGGTGGCCATGAAGTTTTTGCCATCGAGAGGAAGCTCCTGTCAAACATGATGCTGCAAATAGGAACAGCTGCCAAATTCACATGTAAGCGCGTTTGAGAAGTTGCTGAGAAACTACGTATGCTGACGGGTCGAGCTAGAAAAGATTCTTCATTGTCTGAGGCGGACCTATTACCCATAAGAGGAAGAAAAAGAAAATCGACCGGAAAGAATCAGAAACCCAGATTTTACAAACAAACTAGGATATTTCACAAGTAGGAAAAATTACCAAAAAAGTTCTAAACCTATTATAATTATACAAATTCAGTCCTAAACTTTTTTTTTTTTATCAATTGAATCACGAACTTTTTGCAATTGTATTAATTCAGTCATTCCGGCCAAATTTAGCTAGCTGGCGCTAACATGAACGTCGACGAGCAATGGTGGGCAATATTATAATGTTATTTTATTTTTTTCAAAATTTTTATTGATTTTTTAATATTCCTTTTTTTCCTTTTTCTTTCTCTCTTTTCGTTTTTTTCTTTCCTCCCTTCTTCTTTGGCGAAGGGGAGGGCCGGTCACTAGATTAAGGCGGCCGACCAGGCCTGACTAAGGGCAAGCTCGCCCCACCATCACTCAGCCATTGGCAAGGTGAGGAGGGCCACCTAGCAATGGTGGCGCGAGCTTGCCCTCAATCGAGCCTGGCCAATTGCCTCAGTTCAGCGATTGGCCCTCCCCTCTAGCTAGTCATCACAAGGAGGAAGCAAGAGGGAGAAGAGAAAAAAAAATGCAAAGATTAAAATATAGTCCATTGACACCAACAAGCATCTACATAGTGCCGATCAGCCAAATTTGGCCAGAAAGACTAAATTAACACAATTACAAAATGTTTAAGACTCAATTGACCAAAAAAATTTAGGAGTGAATCAATATAATTGCAATAAATCTAAGACTTTTTTTGTATTCGTTGAGTATGCTCCTGTCATTTAATGAGACCTTGGTCCTGCATGAGCAAAGTTCAGACCACGTGACAAGAAAGGGACACGAATCACCATCGCGCAATAATTTTCCGAGAGTTACCCTGAAATAAACTGCTGTGGCTTGAGAAACATTTTTGACGTTGGGTGCCTGATAGCGAAATACGAGAGGGATGCCGTGGCCAAATAGCATCACCTCCATAAATTGGTTTAAAAGGCCTTTGCTTGTGTCAATCAAACTCTGGTCCGCCTGATCCGGGTCATGCCGTACGGCCTCCATGGTTTCCGGATCATCACTTCTAGGCTTAATCGTCCTTGCCGGTTCATCAAACAGCAGGGTCTTCCATTTTATGCGTGTTTCTGGTCTCAATCTCCCAATGTTACCATGAAATCTGCTGTCATCTCCATCTGAGGACCCCTGCTTCTCTCATACTCTCGGTAACAGCACCACCCCATACTCTCACAGTAACAATCACGAATAAATTTTTTGAAGTATCTCAAAGTCGAATAAAATAAGACCTGTGAAAGAGCTCCAAAAAGTTCCCCATAAAAATAAAGAAGAGAAAAAAAAAGGCAACCACAAAGATATTTAAAATTATAATTTTTGACACGAAACCATTACAACATTGGTGTTCAAATCAGTTAGAACCCAAACTGTGACTAACTTTATCATTTGCTGTCTCCCAAGTTTTAAGTGGGTCGACATAACTGAGAGGTTGAGCTCTACTATGAACAAGGATCATCATCTGTACTATATAGACCGTCTGCTTTGTCTGCCATTAATATATCTCGCTATAATCTTTGGTGTAGGCCCTACACATGCAACTCTGAGGGATCGATCAAGCCTTCTAGCACCACAAGTTTATCCAGCAGCGCAAATTTTTCCTCTTCAAGCACCTTAACTTCTTTCTCAACCTCCCTCAACTCGTTCCCCAAGGAAAAGCTTTCTTCCTCTAGAAGCAAATATCTCCTCCTCAGTGCTCGATACTCATCCCCGGATGTAGAAGAGTCCGGCAATGAATCTGAATTTGATCTCTCTTGCTGATGAAGCAATGTGGAGACATCATTCTTCAGGTTTCTTTTGGAGGTCCTCTGTCCATTCTTCGCTGATGGAGCACCCTTCAGCTGTTGAACCCCGTGAACACCATTACCTTGCGATGGGAGCACAGTTGCCCTTCTTGAAGGAGCTTTCTTCTTCCTTGGCTTCACATCTGAAACTTCCTCAGCAAATAACATTCTTGAATCTTGCATTTGACTGGCTCAAGTTAACTGTTAAAAGCACAAATGCCAATGACCATCTGATAAAAGGCAATTAAGCAAACCAAGATGCAAAATATAAAGGTCAACCTTTTCTTTTATTAGTAATAGTAATAATAATAATATTATAATTATTATCATAAGTATTATTATCATTACTGTTATACTTCTTTGGAGACTGCCGTCACTGATTGTACTTCATTGAACATAAGAAAATGGAAAGTTAACTTCAACTGAGAGAGGAGGCTCTTGCTACATATCAACAGAGTGCAATTTTCCAGAATACTCATATGCCCAAATCGTACAAGATATTTGACAGAATTAATAACTTGGACCAAAGGAATGTCCAGCAGACGAGTACAAAAGGCATGCACACTTGGAGCATACCTTCATGATGCATAATCTCTTTCAAAATATGGAATTTGAAAAAGAGGAGAGAAACTAGCACCACCAAAATCCTATGTCATCAAATAAATTCTTTAGAAACCACAAAATTTACTAAATTACAGCAATCACATTAACGCCAGGCCCCCAACACTAGAACACTTCTCATGGAACTAAATCATATTTCACTTACAGCGCAAAACAGATATAAAATGATACAACAAAGAGATCAATAAACAGTCCAACTACCTAAAGTACTAAAAAGGAAAAGAATCCTTTGCAAGAACATACCCCTACGCAATGACACTCTAAATAAGAAAACGCATAAAGCTGAGGAGAGAAGTGAGCAAAGGTAAAAGGCCATCTGTGCTGTTCATGTTGAAGCACATTACTTCAGGGGTTCGACACCAAAACAATGCGCCAAAAGAAGACAGTTAACAATTGAATCAAGCAAGGAGAACAGATCATGGAGTGCCCAAAAGAATCAATGGAAGCAATGTGGGACGAAAGAGCAATGAATCCAAACAAGAACCAAGAAAATACGACATCAACAGCAACAGAAAGGCAGTATATGGGAAGCAAGACATAAATTCTTGTTCGAATTCAAACTTAAAAAAACACCACCTACCCACGAAGAAAGTAACCTGCAAAAACATACGCAAACTACCGATCAATCCAAACCGATGCGGGCGACTCTGCTCGCTCAGATCAAGCTCAGCTCAGGGAACAAATCCAACGAGCAGCTCGGATTGGGAACTCGAAACACCCCACCTAACCACCAACCTAGGTTTCGTGTCTTCCCACGATCCAGCCTCGAGATTCTCTCCCCCACCCCAGCACACGGCGCACGGCAGGGAACGACAGACCAATCGACACCCACAAGATACGACCCCAAAATCCCCCACCTCTTCCCCCCCGAAACGAGCTCTAGGGTTCCCAACCCAAATCCCCAAATCGAATTTACGAAAAGACCCAGGAAGCCAAATCGAAAGAGAAAGCGAAATTCGCAACTGGGTAACCTGAGAGGAGCGAAACGAGACGACCCGCGAGACGAAGAGGGCCGGCAAGGGAAAGGGCCGCGGCGCCTTCTTTCCTTCCTTCTTCCTCGTTTCTTGTTTCTTGCTTCTTTCCGCTTCTTGTTGGCTACGAGGGACGTAAGAGGAGGGCCCGGGTCGCTCGCGCCTCCATGTGACTTCCAAGAGAAGCATGGAGGGAGGGCGGAGGGTGAGAGAAGAAAGAGAGAAAGAGAGAGAGAGAGAAAGAGGGGAAGTTATAAGAGGTCAGAGAAAGAGAGAGGATGGTGAGGGGATGGTCGTGATGGTGGTGAATAATGAATAATGGTGGGGGCTACGAGCTACGTCGATGGAAGTCCCGCTCGTTCACGGTGTTAACTTGCAGGCTTCCCTGGATTTTAGACCGACGTCTCCCCCACTCCCTCCCTCCCCCAACTTCATCACTATCCCCATCTCCCCTTTTTGCCCAAAAGCACCTCCTCCTCCTTCTCCTTGTCCTTCTCCTCTCTCTCTCTCTCTCTCTCTCTAGCTTTCTCTCTCTCCACCTTTTTTTAGGGAAAAATAAAATAATTTTCGGAGGAACATTTGACTCGATTAATCTTCACAAATACATATTGATAAACGAAAGAAAAAAAACTCCGTGACTACGTATAAACCTCCATGTCTGTCTGCAATGTAGCAGACCGTTTGTTGCTCCATGGATATTCTGAATGGAGAAAACGTCATTTTAAGAGATCTGAGTTATATAGACTAACCGATTTTTTATTGATAAGGTATTTTAGATCTTTATAATTTCAAAAGAAAAAAAAAGAAGTTTGACTAGTAGATTGTGTTTAAACTTTTTTTTTTTTTAAACAATGTAAATGGTCGAGCAGATAAGATTCTCGATAATTTTATCAAATTAATTATTGATAAAAGTTGTCTGCTACTCCTAAAATTATCATGTTTTGCTAGTATAGTATGACGTATAAGATAGAGAAGAACCGATTAAAAAAAAAAGATAGAGAAGTTCCCTTATAGTGAGCTCATGCTAGCTCTTACATATAATTGTTTGAACTTTGACTATTTATATGCTTAGCTTAACATTTGGGAGGAGGTTTGAATGTGAAAGGAACACTTGTCGTTTTCTGAGGCTAATGGAGTATTTTATAATTTGAAGACTAGCCAGAAACTTCAAATCTCTTCCATTGATAAAGCCAACAAAAAGTCTTCCACTTAAACTTGTTGCTTCCTATCCTATATAAAATTAACTAAATTTGCAAAAGTACAATTGATTGAAAAATTCAATATAATGAGAAATTTGCCATAAATTGAACGAAGAAAATTTCATTCTCTCGACTCATGTGATGCCATTACAGACTGATCTAAACCACTTTCAGCTCCTGATTCTATGGCTTTTGACATCGTTTGATATTGGTCTTCACTTTGATTTTGCATCTATATATGTTTCTCCATGCTTTAAAGATTTGTCAATTTCTTAGAGATCCTAAAAAAACTAATTCACACTTCATATCAACCCCATATGAGTGTACATGTAAACCTCTCTACTTATGTGTCTCTGAATAGATGATCGTTGCTCCATGGATATTTTGAGTGGAGAAGCTGTAATTTGAATAAGAAGTCCATGTCATATATATATATATCAAGTGCTCAATCAACTTTTTATAGATGGGGTACTTTCAATCTTCATGATTTTACATGAAAAAGAAAAGGTTTGATGAGTAAATCATCCTTAAAGATCTATTCTTTTGACAATATAGACACAAATAGGATTCTCATTGATTTTATCAAGTCAATTATTTAGAGAAGACATTGGCCACTCCTAAAATTTTTAAGTTTTGCTAAAACAGGATGACATACAAGATAGAGAAGTCCTCTCAGCGAGCTCATGCTAGCTCTCATCTATAATTGTTTGAAATCTAATTATTTATCTGCTTAGTTTAATACTTAGAGAGGAAGTCTGTAGCTCAAAGGGACGCTTGTCACCAAACTCTTATATTCGATTTTCATGAGGTCAGTGGAGTTATTTTATAATTCGGGGACTAGCCAGAAAGTTCAACTTTTTTACCTTAGTAAAAAGTCCTCAACTTTGTCGTTTCCCTTGCTATAAAACTAAAGAAATTTGCAATAGCAAGAAAATTATTCAAAGATAGCCAGAACTTATGCCAAAAAAAATTGAAGCAATCATCCCCCTGACTCACGTGATGCCCCTCCTGATTCTCTGGCTTTTGATATTGACCTTCACTTTGATTGATTCTACAACTGTATATGTTTCTGTATGCTCTAAAGCTTTGAGAATTTCTTAAAGAGATCCTAAAAAGACTAATTTTCACATCCGGCAATTTGCTTCATCATATTAACCCCATGTCGGAAGGCGAGGACACGCGGCGGACAACTAAAGGGCTCGTCACCAACAACTTCTTGTTCCTCCAGGCCAAGAAGCCGAACTTGTATCCCTCCGTCGGCGCAGCCACCTTGAACTTCACGGTGAAGCTGATCTTCTGTCCACATCTCTCGAAAACCAACCGCCTCGGCACCACCGTGACGTTAATTCCTCTAGGATGCGAAACCATGGCTTCATAAGCGCTTCTCGGCTCCCCAACGTTGGTCACGGTCCGAGTTACCGAGATCTCGTCTTTGAGGTGAGGCACCACGATGGATGGATAGTTCAGTTCGGTCGCTGATGCGGGTCTGGGATCACATGTGCTGTTGTCTCTTGTAAGCAGGCGCAGCTTTCTGTCGTCGTAACCAATCGAGCACAGGAAGGCCTTGTAATCGTCAGGCTGCGCATCGTAAACGAGCCCGGGACTGAGGACGCGAGTTGGGCTCACAAAACCAGACCCGAAATCAAACGGACTGCCCCTCCGGCCATCAGGGTCCTTCGTGATGGGCTTTCGCTTCTTATCGAGCATAGTAGCTGCGTTTTTTACGTCATTGCCAAGGGTTAACGACAAAGAAAATAAGGCAATTCATTGTCCTGTTTCTCTGAATGTGCGCCACTTTTGACTTGTTCATAAACTTGGCAAATCAAATGTATGGGATTTAAACAAATGTAGCTTTAAAAAAATGAAATGGTTATCTGCGAAGTTTGAAATGTTGAGAATCTTACCTGTTGTCATGATTGCGGATTTGATAGCTGAAGGCGACCAGGTTGGATGAACTGCCTTTATCAAGGTTGCGATGCCAGCAACATGAGGACAAGACATAGAAGTTCCCGAAAGGATGTTGAACTGCATTTTTGCAACCGCAGGTGACCAGGCTGCAAGGATATTTAGTCCCGGAGCCGCGACGTCGGGCTAAAAGCCAAAGCACTTGATGAGAATGTGAATGCCTAATGTTGTTTGATGATGAAGAGGACAACGCTTCCTCATACCCAGAGTTGAAGAAAGAAGACTAGGAATAACTTACTTTTAGGATTTCAGGAGTTATGTAGTTAGGACCCTTTGAAGAGAATGCAGCAATCCGGGGAGCAGGGTGATCTCCCCATACTGTTTTTGCTGAGAAGATCCTGGACATCGGTTTTCTGTTCATCGCAAAAAGTGAGTTCTGTCAGAGAAATACACAAGTTTGCACTCTTTGGCAATTCTAAATTCACAATCAACAAGGCCATAAAACGAACCTTGTGTTATTTATATACGAGAGGATCTTCCTCCCAGTTCCCTTTCCAACAATGGCTGAAGGAATCACAAACGGTATAGCAACATCTTTATCGGCATCGTCAATCAGTATCATTCCAACCCCACCTGCTTCTTTTACAACCACACTTTTTTCCATCTTTGACTCGGTATAGCTTCCCGAATGCTGACACACCAGAATCTTCCCTTTGGCCTTAGCACGGCTCAAGGAACTCTCTAAACAGAAGCTGCGAGCAATAAAGGCAAGAATTGACTCTTATGTTTGCTTATCGTTAGCATCTTTATTGCGACATTTTCAAGTACCTTCTGCTTCACCTGGATTGATAAGGAGTAAAGTATCCAGCATAGGCTTCAGAGGCAGGTATGATTCTTGCGGAAGTGTTCATTTCAAGGACTGACAGACTCGCACCCTATATTACCCCACAATAAACAATTAATGTCCTTTGGCCCCATAGATCTAAGGAATTCAGAAATCACTGGAAAGCGAGTATTACCGTAAAATTTGCACCATTTTGCAGCTTGATATCAGATATGATATCTCTATCTGTCGAGCTTGCTGCAACAGTCATCATCCATGGTGCGAGATTTGTTGCCGAAGCCACATTCCCATCATTTCCGGCGGAGGCAACCACCAAAATTCCATGACTGGTTGCATGGAACGACCCGAGAGAGATGGCATCATTGAAATAATCGCCCTGAGGAGCATCGGGACCAAGTGACAGAGACAATATGTTCACACCGTCCTTAATAGCGTCATCAAAAGCGGCTAGTAGGTCCACATCGTAGCAACCAGAATCCCAGCACGTCTTGTACACAGCAACCCTAGCCATTGGTGCACCGCCTCTGGCTCCACCTGCTGCCAAGCCATTGTAGTTCATGTTCTGAACATAGCGGCCAACCGCGGTGGAGGCTGTGTGACTCCCATGGCCAGAGCTATCTCTGGGAGACTTGAATGTAACTTTGCTGGTCATGTCCTCTTCAGCTTCATAGCCACTTACGTAGAATCTTGCTCCAATCAGTTTCCTGCATTACGGAGTTTCTGTTAACCAATACCAATAGTCCTTGACATCAATCAATTTGCTGAACTTGACTTATAATACTAAGGCCAAAGCGGAAAATTACCTGTTGCAGGATGAAACGTTGAATGCTTCTCCAGACTGGCATTGCCCCTTCCATTTAGCCGGGACTGGAGGCATTCCCTTGTCGCTGAAGCTTGGCGATTCAGGCCATATTCCTGCTTTGAAAAGTAACATCACGGATCATGCCTACCTTTTATTCTTTTATTCTTTTTTTCGATTACATCCAAGATTTGGATGCAAGGATGATAGCTAACTCATAATTTGCGCAATATCATGTAGATTAACTGATAATTTGCTCAACATCATGTAGAAATAAATATTTCTTCTTATCGTAGCAATTTACTTAACAATACATAGACATCTATTCAGCCTAAAAGAGCAAATTCAGACCCTGAAATTAAAAGCTGTGTTTCCCCAACAAAGGCACAACCAAGCTAATCGGCAACACTAGTTTAAACGGATGCCTGGAGAAACAACTAGAGCAAGGTTCTCCTTTTAGAATAGATAGCTGCTTGTCCAGCCAGAAAGTCCTGAAACAGGCAATGGTCCAAGAATCTGATGTATACAGAGGACTGTGTTTAAGAAAGTTCACCTGTATCGATGAAACCAACGATGACATTCACTTGGTTCTTGGTAGAGTACCCAGGAATTTCCATGGTTTCTTCCCCCACAAGACCCATGAAATCCCAGGAATGCGTAGTGTGTAGCTTCCTTTTGGTATTTGGGAACACAGAGACCACTCCCGGCATCTCTGTCAATCACCCAACCGGAACATCATCTTCTTAGTCCCGGCGAAAATCATACAAAACAAAAGCCGCAGGAATTCGATAACATTGCAACAGAGAAGAAGCGTTCAGCCGTTAGCTTTATCACATACTAGCAATTTCAGAAGCTTGCTGATCGGTTATCTTCGCTGCAAAGCCTCTGAAACCATGCCTGTAGCTATACAAATGCGATGCCTGTGCTTCCTCCATTCTGTTAAACAACATCGACACGTGCTTGAATACACTTACAAGAAAGAAGCTCAACGCGATTTCCAACAGCAATACAACACATTACACAGAAGAGAGCAAAGAACAGAGCAACTTATTGCCCCACAGGATCCTGGTTCACGACACAAAACTGACCTTCCACTGTGCACAGAAGCAAGCATCTGGTGGTCTCGCCACACGGACTCGTCCGGCTCTTCATTTCTCGCGCTTCCCATGTACACGACATACACCTGAAACCGAAGCAAGAACCACAGAGAACCCAGAAATGAATACCTCCCGGAATCCGGAAAAACCGACTAAACCCACGCGGGTCTCGACTCTACCGAAGTGGGTGTCCCGCCATCTCACCTTGGAACCGAGGCAACTGCTGATCTCCGCCGCAAAAGCAGAGAGAAACAGAAAAAGGAGACAACTTTCCCCGCTGTTCAATCTCAGGGAAGCCATGCTCAACTTTCTGTGCCCGGTCCAGCGCCTCCGTGCCGAATCAAAGCCTGTGGCCTCTGGTGGTTAAGACTTAAGAGTCAGGAGGGCATCAATCAATCAAGCTTTATAAATGAAAGAGATAGAGAGATAGAGAGAGAGAGAGTACGAATGATGTGGAGGGTAGAGAAGGAGGACGGGAAGATAGAGGCGGAATGTTTTTTCACAGGGATGCTGTGGGGGGATGCTGTGCTGTGGTAAGAGTAGCTTGCAAGCGTATAAAAGCACGAGCTTTTCTTGGGAAAAGAGGAAACGATGAAAAGTGAAAAAATATACAAAGAAAAGGGACCAAAAAGGGAGGCGCTTTGCAGCGCCCCGCATTAACGTGAACGAGGATACAAACTCGGCAGAGATTTTGCAGTGGGGATGGTGGTGCGGTTGATGCCAGTGATGGGTGGTGGTGATGCTTTTGGAGCGGGATTGACAGGTTTTGGCTTCTGCTTTTTTTTCCTCCTTTTTCTCGGCCTTTTTGGAGGTGACCCGTGGCATTATCATCACATGGATCTTGCTTGCAGCAACAAATTGACAGCAAAAAAGAGAAGATTACGTGATTGAATTGCTATGTGTACTGGTGAACAGTTTGATCTCGTGAATACATGTAAGGAAAGCCAATTACTTTCTCTTTTGTATCCATGAGAAAAAAAAAATTTGAAACTCTTTCTTTTAAATGTGGACGACCTTGCTTAGTAATTTGACAAATTCGATAACTAATAACAAAGATCTAAAAGGTTTTTGTCTACGCTATATAACGCACCGCATGTGAAGTCCACCTTTTCTCTCAAAGACAATAGGGTCAACATCGTTAGAAATCACGCACCAATATTTCTACGAGACGTTTACTTCATATTAACTTCCATTGTACACAAAATCCCTAAGCCGTTTCCCATGAACCAAATCTGCTCTCTACTAGCAATTTGTTCGATTTCCGTTAAAATGCGTGCTTGTTAATAAATTCAACTTAGAAAATGATAGATCCATCGAATCTACATATGTCAATAAGTACACGTTTGAAAAAAATATCAAAGAAATACTAAGAAAGTACAAATTCAGGTTACAGATACTGTTTTGTAATTCCTTGTGAGAGGGAAATTTAATTTGGGGCATATATACACGAGGATACCGATTTGGGGTTCCTAAAATAAGTTTAACCACAAAAAAAAAAAAAAAGAACAAAAAAAGATCAAGGATATTCAGTAATAATTCCAGCCCATCCCTTCCCCGTCCGGTCAACCCAACTTTGACCGGGCCCCGCTTGAATCCAGAAGACCGTTAAAAAGCAGAAAAAAGAGAGAAAGACGCGAGAGAGCTGGACGGCAGAATTATTGCAAGTCGAGCCGTAAAGCAAGTGCCCTGTTGTAGGACAGCACCGCACCAACCAACAGTCGCCATCTCGCTCCCCCCCCTTAACTCACCCGTGACTCGCCGAGTCGGCGTTGAAAATTCGAGCAGACGGCATCGGGCCAACGGCCATTTTTTTCCACGACCTCGGAGCGAGGAAAGATCAAACGGCAAGGACGACAAGGTGCACCCTAGTAACAAACGTCAATGCGTCGATAGTGGTCGCACATGCACATGCACAGGCACGCGCACGCCACGCCCCCCCAGCATTTTTTTTTTTTTTTTACTTTTGGGTCTCTTATTTAATTCGACCGGCTTTTTCTCATTCACTTCTTTTAGCATAAATGCCCGTATCGAGCATTGTTGCCATGGAGTACGTTGGTGTGTTGAGGATTTTCAACTCAATTAGATCCGTGTGTAGGATATAGGTGGGCCCGTTCGAATTGTGCTCGGTAGCATCGGGTTCTGGTTGCAAGGTGGCAATTGGACCCGCCAAACGGATGGGCCAAGTTAGGTTTGGGTCGAATCTAAATAGTCCGACCTAAATAAACCATTTAACTTTTTTCGATCAATTTCCGTGCAATGCAATCTTTCGGCTTTCTCTTTAGCTTTATGTTTTTTACCCATTCATCCGACCCGACCCGACCCATATTGCTAAAACACTTCAATATTTGACTAAATCTACGAAAACTCATACTCAAATTGAGGTGAGAATACGACACGAATGAGGGCTAAGTCAAGTGAGGGTGGAAGAGAATGAAAGGAGCATTATAGAAGTAGATTGAGTTTAAATAAATTGTAAACTCATTTATAATCCATTTAACGTTCATATTATATTTAAGTCAATTCATGACAAATTTATTGAATATAATCAATCCAATTATGATTCATTTTATACTCATATATGTTATCTAGAGGCAATGCGACACTCTTGAATTACTCTGAGCGAGATATATTATGATTTGAATGCAAGATTTGGTGCATCTTGAACCAGATGCTTGAAAACATCTAACCATCCTCTCAGGGTTAAAATACAAGTATTTTAAATCGACATTAAATGCAGGTACCGAGGCGCAGGCTTCAGATGTAAAAAGGAAAAATTCAAAAAAAAAAAAAATTATAGTAGTAATTGCAGAAGTGAAGAGCCAAAAAGAAAATATCTTGAAACTCACTTATACCATGCCAAGTAAGGTATTTACATTGTTCATTGATGATTAATTATACTTAAATTGCACTTGGCACTCTATTTGGAAAGGGGGAATGAAGAGAAAAAGGTCACATCAAGAAGGAAACCCATCTTGGCCCCCCTCAACATGGCCAGGCGAAGCATGTGATCACTGGGGGTAAATCTCTGATAAATCCTAATCATCATTAATAATCTTGATAACTCAACTGACTTCAATTCTTATTATATGTAATCAGAATCAACTGAGTTACCCCACACCCCTCATCATCATTCATCCATCCAAAAAAGAAAAGGCTGCCAAATAAACTATCAAGATGTCAAACAAACCCACCATGAGAGTTAGTGCGAGGAGAGACTAATGGGTAAGTGTAATTATCAATGTCATCATCACACATCATCAAAGCAAACCTTATCAAGAGCTGCATATGCTTTGCAATCAGAAAAGGGTGTTTAAGATACCTTGTCGGGGAAGGTCGTGTCTTTGTAAGATTGATATCTAACCAACTAGGAATAGTGTGGAGACAGCGGTGTTAAATCACTAGATCAAGGTGCCTCGTTTTCGACTCCGTTCGTTCGGTGTCACTTTTGAAAGGCAAGATCGCAAGAAGATCAAAACCGAGTTCTTAGATGCTTGTGATGTATTCGATTTCTAACTCTAACGTCGTTCTTTCGACACTTGAGTTAATTGTTTGATTGTTAACATGAGATAGGCACTATGAATGTTCCTATTTTCAGTGGGGAAAAAACACATGTGATTCCCCTCATTCCCTTTACTTGCCAGCTTTTATGTAAGATATTGGAAAGAATATCTTGATGTACGTAACTACCAGTCAAATAATAAGGCCAATTTGTCATCTTTTGGTTCCAATAGTTCCACATTTGTCAGTTTCCAATCATGTTTGTCCTTTTTAATGAGCCTCCACGCTTGTTGTATATAGACAGAACACAATTCAATGTACATATGCAAACACACCACATTGCCTGAATCCTCCTCTTTGCTTAAGATGAAATTCCGCATCTATCTCTCTCTCTCTCTCTCTCTCTCTCAAAAAGATTACAACTTCATGGATTTTGGTGGCATCAAATCTAACAAATCTAGCTGTCAATTGGGTGTCCATTTGGCATCTTCTTGACCTTGATATTTTGTGTGTTTTTTTCAATGAGCAATTACACTACAAATCCCAGAAAAGGAGAGAAGACCAGAAAATTTGTCTCTTTGCATTTGCTTAACTGTGGCCATATTATATACCTAACGTTATCCCTTTTGTTATTTTCTTGTCTCTTTGTGCATATGCTAAGAATGATGTTGATGCCGACTGGCCAATTTACTCTTGTATTCAGTCAAAATTCTTGAACCTCTGCAATAATATATGTGGATATGCCATTTGTCCTTGACAACTGGAAGAAACGTACTCGGGGAAAGGTCCTTTCTTTATATTCACGAGGGGGAAAATGTGTATTTCCATCTTTTGGAAATAATTTTAGGTTTAAAATATGCAACTTCTATATGATACATGACGCTAAATTGGTTTTTTTCCTCCAAAGTGTTGGACAAATTAACGATATGACCTAAAGGATTATGTGATAAGCATTGTGTTCAAATTACAAGACCTATTGGTAAAAGTAACTCCGAGAGTTGCGCCTAATATCTTGAGATGAAACTTGACTCTATGCATGTAGACATGATGGTTCTTAAGCGTTCTTAGAGACTAGATTGAGTTGAAAGTCCAAATATTCAAAATTATTGATCTCTGAAAAAAAAATAATAAACTAGCTATTTCTAAATGAATGAATGATTTTAGTTAGGTTGTATTATCTACTGGGCGAAGTGGACGTATTATTAAGGATTAAGTCCATGGTGTTGTAGTGTGTCAATTTCTAAGACAGTTTCTTGCTAGCCTTGAAAGGTGGTCTTGCAAAAATTAGAGTAGACATAAAAGAAAGAGAGGCACACAAGAGAGAAAGAGGCTCAGGGTTTTCTGCACAATTAAGGTTGCATTGCACAAATTGAAGACACTAGAGTTTGTTATATCCATTGTTCTCCTACAAGGTTGTATCAATTTCCAAGTAGGTTGTGGTTGCTTTTAGAGAGTAGTGACAGCATGTGTTTTGTAATTTGAATTTTGTGGTGTCGTGTCCTGTAGAAGGGGGAGCTTGTGTCTTTGAAGTAGTTCTTGTTACGACTAAGCCTCGTTATACTATCCGTGACTTTTCTCATTTCGCATATATTTATTTTTTATTACATAAATGTTGGTGTTATTATTCTCTTCAAATGCTCTCTTATTGCTTCCACTATGTTATTGTTGTTATCCTTGGGTGACTTGGTTGACTAGCTTTATATCTCATATAGGTACGGAAGGTCATTTTCTTTCTCACTAGCTCCTAATAAGTTTTGTCTTTTTTGGACAAGAACGTCTCCTATAGCTAAACCATAGCAAAATTGGGATCTCTACCTCCATAAGAGTTTTCATTGCTCTCACGTGTATATAAAACCTGCCATTCTTTATCTTCCATAGTCAGTGCGAGCGTGTTATCTTTTATTCAGTATATCCGATTTTGTTTCTTTTGTAATTTGAAAACTACTCTATTTTACTCATTATTCATGTCTTGAAAATAATCATTAATAAGCATTTCGATGAGAAAATGGAGTTATAACGTTTTTTTCTTCTTCTTTTTTCTCCATTTTTCGAGCAAATAAAAGCATCTCGAATGACGTGGGAAAAGGTTGGCTCGCATCGGCAAGCGTAGTGAATTGGGATGGAGACATGATGAGCTGCAGAAGAAAGTGATGCCTGTGGCGTGTGAGAAAACAAAAGGAGGGGACACAACTCGATCATCACCACATCTTTTGTCGATTGAGGAATCAAGAGATATACATACATACATATATATATAAAATTCCATGTTGGTAAGATCTTGAAGATGGGCACTGTGGTAATTATTGCCACTAATCATGACTCATAAGGAGAAAATAATGATAATGATAAAAAAGAAAAATGGAGATTGGAGATTTGGGAGAATCTTATTGAGTGATGTTGTCACGGACTCATAGGGAGAGGGCGGTTGTTGGCAAATTTTCCCTATTTTTCTTTTGTTTTTTTTTTTTTAATGATTGCTTTTGGTTATATTTCAAGCAACAGCAACCTTTGAAGGCATCCAATTGATTTCTTTCCTTTTTTTCCCCTTTCTTTCCTCTCTTCTTTTACCCCCTCCTTTTGCCAAATTTCAGTGTGTATCCAAATAAACTACTTGTCCAGAAATCCTGATTAGACAAGGATGACAAGCAATGTTTGTCCCCTTACAATCATTCTCATTCAATAATAGGTAGGAGAGAAATAGTAATATACCCAAATAACTTCTCTCCTTCTCTCTCTTTTTTTTTTTTTTTTTTTTTTTTTTTTGGTTTTTTGCCGAATGGAGTCGGATCTCATTTCCATATGTTGGACAATGGAAACTGGGAGAGCATACCGAATGTGGCGCCCCAGCTCCGGAAGAATGGCTAGTCAGCCTCCATGGCTAGAAAATCGACGTCCTATGCTCGAGTTACTCAGCCCCGGTGACGACGGAGTGGAATTGATGGAAAAGGACCCAAAAACTGATGGAGTCTTGGGACATTAATTGGAAGAGATCAGTAGCTAAGGCTTTAGGACTTCCAAAAAAGGCTTGTAATCAAACCGGGCCGGTCCATGGAATAGATTGGACCGGGCCTCAGTTCTCCACATGGGCCGAACACGGCGCATGACAAGCATGAGCATGGCCCAATCCAGTAACTGGCTAAAGTAAGTCTGCAACCAAACACACCAGGGAAAAATCGAGTGGCTAAACCAACGAACGGTCCGAAGCCCCCTTTCTCTCTCTCGCTCCCTCTGGACTGGAGTTCTGGTAAATGTGTGCAGAAGGTGAGCTCCAATGGCCGCTTTCGGCACTTTCTTGTGTTCAAAGGTCGTTCCTTTTTGGTATTCGAAAGTTGGTTCTTGATGGGTATGATGTTTTTCGCTGTGACTGAGCTTTGCTGCTGATTAGTTTCTTGAAACAAGTGGAGGGAATTGAGTGGCGGGTCTTCCTTGTTCGGTGATAGAAACTTGGGAGTGTTCGGGTTTGTCCCGGCACTGCATTCGGATGCTTGCGTTCGATGGTTGTGCTTCTGTTTGTTCTCATCTTCTGTTATTGCGATCGAATAACCTGTCTTTTTCGGTAGGTGTGGCTGCTAGATTGAGTAATTCTCATTCCGAATCTGTAGTCAGACTGATCTCATCACTTGATCAGGATTGATTTTTGGAACACGGCAAATGCAAAAGATTGATCTTATCTGTTTAGGATGGATTTTTGTGGAACTTGGCAAATGGAAACGATTGATCTTATATGTTTAGAATGGGTACTCTTGAAACCAGCTTAATAGTGATCCAAAACAAAGAAAGCACGTGTAGCCAATTTCCCTTTCGAATTAATTTGCTTTATGTTGTCGTCTTTGATGTTAGGATAACCAGTATCTGTAGAAGCATCCGAAGTGGAGCTATGACTGTGACCGTGGTTTCCTCATGCAATCCATGTTTAGTCCGTCATCCTGGACGACAGAATCAATGGTATGCCAAGACATTCCTCGGTGCTGGACAGAATATCCAGAATCTTATTTGTACTACAAGATACCAAGTCCAACATGATTATCAAGAGAAGAAGTTAACCCGAGTATTTGCTGTCACGGAAGGTTCTACGGAGTCGAGCAAGTCCGAAGAGACTCTTCCATCTTGGGCTAAACCAGATGAGGATGAGCCTCCTCCATGGGCTCGGAATGAAGGAGCACAGAATGCGTCTCAACAGAGCTTTGAAGTGCCCTTCTTTGTTTACTTATTGGCCTCTGCTGTAACGGCAATTGCTGCAGTAAGCTTCTTTTGCTTTCCTTGCTCTGTTCAATACAGAAAGAATTGGCTGATAACCTTTATGAAATCCAATTGCAGGTAGGTTCTATATTTGAGTACGTCAATCAGAGGCCTGTTTTTGGAGTTTTGAATTCGGACAGCATCTTTTATGCCCCATTGCTTGGCTTCTTTGCATTCACTGGCATCCCCACCTCGGTAAGTTTTGAAGTTCTAATGAGTTGTGGATTCTTGCCATGTGGCGGAAATATTCAGCTAATAAGTTCTGCCCGAATACAGGCGTTTCTATGGTTCAAATCAGTTCAAGTTGCGAACAAGGAAGCTGAGGAGCAAGACAGGAGGGATGGCTTTTTGTAGAGTCAAGTGCCTTGCATAAATGTCA
Source organism: Eucalyptus virginea (assembly GCA_014182375.1). NCBI lineage: Eukaryota > Viridiplantae > Streptophyta > Magnoliopsida > Myrtales > Myrtaceae > Eucalyptus > Eucalyptus virginea. The sequence continues at coordinate 30,537,690 of CM024523.1, read as the reverse complement.
GGGTAGAATGATTATTCTTCATGGAATATGGTTGTGTCTAGATAAGGTCTAAAGGCCGTGTTTCTTGCAGTCAGTTTTGCAAGGTACAGAATGTTAAATTGTAAATGATGATTTATGTGCAAATTTCATTCTATCGTCATAGAATTTCAGGCATACCTGATGGTATTGTTCAAGGAACTTGAAGCGGGTTCATAGTATTATAGAAAAAATTTATCATTTAGCTCCCCGTCCCTAGGACTAGCCAGTCCAATAGTAGTCCAGGGTGAGAGTTTCAGATGTATCTGATGAACCTTTATGGAACCAAAATGACTCATTCGTGATTCAATTTGCATATTTTCCAGGTTTAACCGTATGGCTTCACATTTAACAGAAAAGCAAAAATGGTACTTTTTTTTACTTGTATCTCTTGAGAGGCTGATGGCTAATTTTTAATATGAAGAATGAGAGACAGCTAGACAAAATATCAGTCTAGTTTGATTGCATGACAAAACAAAATCGCTCGAGCAGTTGTTCTTGAAGTTTGAGATTATAATAGAATAAAGGCGAATTACGTCTTGTACTCATCTGCACTATCTACGCAGAAGAGACAAACGGTTCGATTGAATGAAGACGCTTGTAATATTATAATCACTAAAACTTTCTGGATGGGTTATGACAGGGAAACACGGACTCATATCAGGAACTCGTGTAAATGGTTCCAAGAAAGCATGGCAAGGTGATTATCATTTAATTTCTCTGCAACAAGAAATTCAATAAAAGCTGCTTCAAAGTTTACATTTCTATATACAAAATTGTCCATACCTCCACGACTCTCACTGTCAGCCGTGAGCTAAAAGTTTGTGGCTGGTGAGTGCTTGGACCTGCAGTTGGTGACTTCATTGGAATACATAATTTCAAGCAGATGTATAGAAGGGAATGGGGGCTCGAGCATCAGAACAACTTACTTGCAAAGAATCTGAAAATAGTCTGCAAACAAAATTCATGGAGGAGGAAAAAGGAGAGAAGAGTCCTGCCCCAGCTTTATCCGTGCTCCAAAGACTAGACTGCCTCGACCATTTGGTAACAGCAATAGATATTGTCTCCTTTTTTTTGGCCCTTCTGATCATTAATGGAAAGAGATTGAACTTGTAGAACTAATAGAAGGTCATAGCAAATTCTCTTACCCTCTGATGTTTTAAGTTTTTAAGCACAGTACCTTGATGAAACAGCTGCAGGTTCTGGAGGAGAGGAAGAGCTCATCAGCAAGATTTCCTTCAGGCCTGGTTGCAGGAGAAAATCAGAGCAAAGGAGCAAGATCATTGCAAGACCATATCATCTGCATTAGAGGAAGCTCATCACAAAGGGACGTTGATGGATCGAGTGGCAATGCTCGAGGACCGAGTCTTACAGGTTCTGTGAATGACTTTTAAGTTCATGCCCTAACTCTGGCTCCTGAGTTATTTTTCCTTGGCACTTATCTGATTTGGAAATGCTAATATTGTTTAAAGAGCTAATAGCTGATTATAGCTCTTCGTTGGTCATAGTTGAGCCTAGAGATTGGAGTTGGAAACGTTTCGAAGTCAAGCTATTCTGTCGTCCAGGCAACACCTGAAAATGTCAATCAGCACACTCCGGAATTGGCTGTGGTAGCCACAGAGAGTGCAGATTCGAAGGAACACGGACAAGAGAACCCACATCCTTTCTCAACACAAGTGAGCTGCAGATACCATAGCAACATTAGCTTCATGAACTTGACCTGGCAATTTTGACATTATACTAAGACTCAGCTTGGTAATAACGTTGACTGGTTTCAGGAAAAGGACTGCGCAGATGCAGAAGCATGTGTTGAGAAGACAAAAACAGCGGGAAGCCACAAAGGCAAGAGGCGGTCGATGCTGAGGAGAAGTAAATGGCTCTGTGTGGTGGTCTAGAGTGGAATGTTGATTCTCTTTTGCGCAAACTCGCCTGAATTCTGAAAGTTGAACAACTTTTAATATGCCCAATTTTCCTTTTCCTGGGTATGCTCAATAAGGACACTTTCAACAGTGCAGTTCCTTTTGCCTTTTTCTCTTCAAATTCATGGCTACAGTTTTAACATTTGGGATTTAGCTTGGATTGAATCTGCATTTGCAATAACCATTTATGCCCCTCTTTTCTTTGTATGTATTCCTGGTGAGCAAGATAGAAGAGAGATGAACAGATCAAATGGTATTGGTTCAATTTTCTTCCTTTGATCTTGTCAAATCCTAAAGATTTGCAGCACCACGTCAAAATCACTCTTTGGATGCTTACCTGATAGTGTGAATGCATTCACATAGTTAAGTGGGTCATGGAAAGGCATTTTAGCTATAATAGCTCTTGATGGAGAGATGTGGGAATAGATATGCATCAGCTCATCGAAGGGTGGACCCAAAAGTGGGCACTGATGTTAACTCGGCTTACTAATACAAATTTTACGCAGAATTACTCATAATTTCATATTTTGCGTCATTTATCCATATTCTTTATTGCCTAATTTCTTTAAAAAGCCCAATTTTAGGTTTGATCCCAATTTCACCCCTATTTCTTTGTCTAAAAAAATTAGAGTTAATACTGCTAAAAACCCAAAACCCCAGATGACACTTCGTACAAATTTACCCCAAACTATTTTTTTAACCATCAAAACCCCAAACTGGTATACCTTTGACAAATTTACCCCAGTCCGGTACACTTGTGACAAATTTACCCTCTGTTAGTTTTCGTTAAATTTTATTATCAAATTATTAAGTTAAATGACACGTGACATTGACTAGTATAATTTGGGATTTTACGATCCGTTTGTCGAGTTTACAATTTTTATGATTTTTTTGTGGTATTAATCCAATTTAGCGATGTATATATTTCACAAATTTATCGGTTTGGAATTTTTTGTTGTCAAATAAATTAGTTTGAGGTAAATTTATCATAAATGTACCAATTTAGGGTTTTTTATGGTCGACGGAGTAAATTTGTCACAGGTGTATTAGTTTGAGGTTTTTCATGGTCAAAAATAGTTTTGGGTAAATTTGTCACAAGTGTACCAATTTGGGGTTTTTTAGGGTATTAACCCAAAAAATTACATACTTTCACTCTAGTCCTATATCTGCCTTGCGACCCAAAATCGACATTCGTCTTTTCAAACTTATCAATGCTACAGGCTGCTATTGTTTCATTTGAATGCAATCGTGCTCGTAAAAATGCAAGTTCTAATAATGAACCTTTAATTGACCCTAATGTTAATTACTTTAAAGAAATTAGTGGCAAGTTTTGGCATGGGGCAGATTTTAGACTATAGTTCAATGTTCAAAATAGAATTGAGATTAAACTTAAATGTGAGAGAATTTTAGGGAATTAAGCCTAATCTTAACTCATAATTCTACCCAATTGACGAAAGGAGTTAGAAATTTTATAGACTCAGCATCTACTTTCATCTCTCCTTGAAAGATTTGGTATTTACTTAGAAATGAATCTCTCTCCATAAAAGAGTGACGCCAAATGTTTTCGATACTCTAGTATTTGATTATTGGAACTTTTAGCTAGCTAAAAAACCCTCTATAAATCTCTGGGGTTTATCAAGAATCGAATCCTATCACTTCCCTCGACTCCAAATGGCCAAGCTAGAGTCATTGAATTGAGTGAACGATGGATATAAATTCTTCTTATTTGATTGGTTGCCCTCTCTATTAAAATTCATATCAAAGAAAGTAAAACTATATAGAAACACTCCCGAACTTTGGGATTTGCACACGTCTACTTTTAAACTTTCTACCGTTACACGTTAATCCTTGAACTATTATTTTGTTATAGCAGTCGATCCTCAGCTATTTTTTTCTTAGCTTTTGACGTACGTGACTTTTACGAGTTTAGAAGCGATTGATTGGTGGGGCGTGAGTACTTTTCTCAGAAAATAAAAATCGACTATGACAACTATTTTTTTCTTCTTTCAATCGAAGCCACCTAGTGGCAACTCTTGGAGATACAGCGTTAGTCGGTCTGGAACTACCCATCAACCCCACAACGACATTAACGCAGACACGCGTCCCTTCACGGACCAAAACGTGGACGGACAATCGCCAAAGCTTCGATCTTGGATGCGTCCGGTTGAGTAGCAGACTGAAAAACTGACATGCGTAACATAGGTCCTTCGATCCAAATTTATTCCAAGTTTAAAAAATTTAGGTTCTTCGATCCACCTATTTAAATATCAACTTATTCCAAGTTTAAAAAATTTAGTTGTTCTCGGCAATCTGTCACCCAGACTAAGCGTAAGGGAGAGTGTTAGAATATTTAAATAATAAATTACTTCCCGCAAAATCTCACACTGGTGTAAGGGTGACCACGTGAGAGAGACTTCCACTGGAGTGTGGAGGTGGCAAATCCCAAAAGACCGTCGGTGTTTCGAAGAAAATGATGGTGGTGAAAATGGTCATGTGTCCTTTCTTGTGAAGAACCAGAAAGAACTCATTCTTGGGACGTTTCTCTATTCGGGTAAAAATTCTGTGAATTCCCAGTATCAAATCAATTCATCACTGCTGCAGAAAATAGAAAAGCGGAAAAAGTTTGTATTTTTCGGAGTGTTTGTCCGGTTGAACTCGGGGATGATGGGTGAGGAGAGCGAGATTGATGAATATCATTTGAAGAAGCTGAGAGTGTTCAATGGAAGAGAGGAGTTTCCATCGTCCAATATATTGCACACCGCAGTGGCTTTTGGGATTTGGTTGGGTGCTATTCACTTCGACGCCGTACCAGTCCTCTTCTCTCTCCTCTTGCTTTCTCCCCACAAAGCTCTTCTGCGAGCTCTCTCTGCTCTTTGCTCTTATTCAATCTTGTCTTTTTGGCAGTTTATATCTTGTGGGTCATTTATAGCTGCTGGGTTTTCTTACTGATCAGGGTCTTTGGGTTGTTTGTGGTATTTATGTTCCATTCCAATCAATGATAGGAGCAAAATAGGCAGAAAGTCACCAAGGTACCCTTAGCTTCTTATTCTTTTCCCCCTCCTTTTGGTCAGGTTTTTAAAGCTCGTGAATTGACTTTCTGAGTAATTGGATATGAGTTTAGTACAATCCGATTGATCTTCTGATGGTGGGTTTGGTCTTCAGGCACATGCGTAGACATGCTTGCAGTTATTTCCCAGTTACTCTGCACGTGGAGGATATAATAGAAGCCTTCGATCCTAATTGCGCCTATGGTCAGTCGAGCACATTCTTCTTGTTCTTCCGGTTGATTTTAATGAAATAGGAATGAATATGGTATCAACGCCGAATATGCAGGTTAAGGTCAATCTGAATTAATGGATAGTTGTTATTCGTTGTGGGCGTGTAAAGTAGGCAGATGAACCTAGTCTGCTAGAGTTGAAGTTGCTTTTCAATGATAAGGCCTTGGCCATGACGTTTGTAGTTGAGAAAAGATGAGGACTAGCGGTTTAAGTTGTGGTAATTCCAGTATGAACCAATGAAATGATGGCATGGTATTTTGTGGGATCAGATTCTTGTGTGTTCATTGCATGCCTTTGGGTTGTGATAGCATACTTATGGATCCAATTGTCCCGTCTCGTGTGTCTCGAGAGAATAGTACATATTCATTGGTCTTTATGTACAATAGAATCTTATATACGGAACTTTATCTGAAGAGCGGATTGAAAATGTTATTTTTGTGTTTGTTAATGCTTAAATGATATGTGCATTGTTTATATTGGGAAAATAAAATGTTTGTTTGGTAATATTTCTAGAATAGAAAAAGAATATAAATATATTTGGTAATGACAATTAATTATTCCATTTTCTGAAACAAAAAAATGGCATGGAATACATTTGCAACAAAAAGAAAAAGTAAAAATAAATTTATTTCTGTGTTCCTGAAAATAGAGATAGAAAAAAATATTTTTGAATAAATTATTTTCGAAAAAATAAATGTTACTAAAAGTGCCCCGAATGTGTAGTATAAATGAGGGGTTTTAAGTAATTCGTGGAAAAATAATATTGGTGTTGGTTGGCAATTAGGTACAGTTCGTTTTTCCGACAATAGTGAAGAAGTGGTGAAAACGATGGTTTGTCCTTTCTAACGAATGAAAAAGCAGAAAAAACTCATTCTTGGGACTTTTTTTCTCTTTTTGGGTTAAATTTCTGACAACCCTCAGTGAAAATCCTAACATGCGCAATCTTTTCCTTTCGTAGATTCCATTTGTTCGGTCAACGAAAGGATTTGTGCGCATAGCCGTGGAGACGGGCTGCCCCCTGGTTCCACTTTTCTGCGACGGTCGAGTAACTTCTATCTTCTCCTTTCTTCTCGGCTCCTTTTCACCGGGCCATGCCCACAATTCAATGTCCCATGCCACTTGTTTGATTTGAATACTGGATCTCGCACAGTTGTTTTGCGGCTTTTGCCCTTATCTTGCTACAGTCAAATGTCTACAAGTGGTGGAAGCCCAGCGGAGTTGTATATGCAATTTTCTAGAGTAATTAAGGGTACTTTTGATAATGTTTCTATTCTAAAGAATAATTTTATTTTGGCAACATTTTTTTCTAGTTTTGTTTCTAGAAACAGTTTTTAAGCATTTGAACGCGTTTGATAATTACATAAGTTTTTTATCCCCAAGAGAGAAATGTATTTAGTATGATCCCATATATTTTTTATGGCTTAAAATTTATTGAACCATCGGCTCAAGGAAAAAAGGAAGAACCGGTCCAAAACAGATCGGCCTTGACTTGCTGGCGAAAATCGGGCGCTAATGAAGATTCGGCCACCAATCCGATATCCTCTTTCCACAGCAACGTCAAAGACTCTTGCTACAGCAGATCACTAGTAGCTTGAAGGCTTGGGAGCTCCAACGACCATGCGAGATTATAGAACATGTAAATGATATTGTCAAAGTATGAAGACAACTCTTGTCCAAAGTATATTCCGATTCGAGCCTAGAACAAGACCGATCCAAGAGGCGAACCGTATCTAGAGAGAGAAAGCATGATCTGTTTGTGCAACATTTTGGAGGGAGAAATTAGAGAGAGAAAGGCTGAGGAGAGAGAAAAAAAATTCGTGCAAATGAACCCTCTCTTGAAAATAGAAGAGATTTCACTTATATACTCCAACATTAAGCGATTTTGGCCGTTAGTTTGACCCGATGGCCGAAATCTCGATCCAATGGAAGAACAAAATGAAAGCATTCCTAAGATCCAGAGATCACAATGGGATGTTGTGGAAAGAGGAATCAAAAATCCATTTTGAATGCTCCATTATGATCTTGAGGTGTCGCAAAAGAAGTTTGGGATAGACTTCATGTTACATATGAAGGGACTGATCGTGTAAAAGAGACAAAAGTAAACTTCTTGCTTGTAATTGATCTAGTGAGTTTGATTTACAAAAATCAAGCCAAAATTGGGAATTACGTCAAAATGTGTAATTATGGATTAATTTGCAATTTGACGAAATTCAAGGATTAATTTGTAAAATTTTGGGAAATTGAAGGTAAAAATCTTTTTGGATTGATGTGATCTTATTATGGATGGAAGGAAAGGTAAATGTGTCAGAATTTGTTCTAAAAAATCTGGTTAGTGCATCTTTTATTACTTTTTGTCATTGATAAATCTTGTATTGATATTATCATTTTATTATGACAAAAATGGTACGTGAATTTCATGATGCATCCGTGATTTTATTGGATATTTGCTAATATGATCGAAGTGAGCTATATTGCATATCTTTAATATTTACTTTATAAAAGCTTATTGTGATTCATGCAAGACACGTTTGTTATCATTTTATATTCTCTACGTGAATCTATTGTTATCGCTTTTTGATTATGACAAAAGGGGAGAATATATGAATATGCATATGTGCTGATTGGTTGATATTATATTATCAATGGCATAATATTGAGCTGCGATTATTTTCTATATAATGTTATGCTCAATCTATTTGTTATCTTCTGATATCCTTTGATTTAAATTAGTAAAAGCATGTTTACAAATCTGCATATTCAGAGATTGTTTGTCATCATCAAAAATGGGGAGATTGTTAGGGAAATCCCTTATGATGTTTTGAAGATGACAAAATAAATCAAAGGCTACTAACATGTTTGATGGTTAAGTAATAGACCATGCAGATTATAGAACATGTAAATGATATTGTCAAAGTATGAAGACGACCAGAAGACTGAACGTAACTCTTGTCCAAAGTATATTCTGAAGATATCCAGACTTCTATGTCAAAAATCTGAAGACGCCAGGACTCTCAAGACTCAAGTCGAAGATCGCAGACTCGGGAGAAAAGTCTACGGACTCCGAGACTTTACATCCAGTTACGATGAATCGTAACTCAAGCCCAATCATACAACGGCTAGTGATCTGGTTTGGATTCCACATCAAGATTGACTTGATTGATTCAATCTAATTGATTGGCGATTGGATCTTGAAGACAAGGACTTTCTATACGAAGAAGCTTTACTTATGGAAACCAAGATTTCGTTTGTATGGGCGATCGGAATCAATTTGGGATTTTACTTTTGTCACTCAACGGCTACCAAATCTTCTAGATACAGAGCTGTCCAATGGGTATATTGGAAGACGATTCTCCCGGGATGCTGTCCAACGGGTAGTTTGGAAGTGGAGGAGTATTTAAGGAGATCATGGACCGATGAGCAAGTAAGAGAGCGTAGAATTTATAATTCCAAAGTCTGAGCGATCTTTGTTCATACACTTGTCTTTGGAGAGCTTAAACGTTTGTAATCGTGAGAGAAATACCAAAAAGAGTGACTTAGTGAGATAGTGTGATCTACTACTAAGTGTTTGCACTCGAAGTTGTAATCTCTTGTTGATTGCATAGTGGAATCCAGCCAAGGAGGCTGTTAGCGTGGGAGAGTGTGGACGTGAGCTTGGATTAAGCCGAACCACTATAAATCTTGTGTTCTTATTCTCTTCCTAACTCCTTTATTTTGTTCATACTAGCACTATCAATTGGTATCAGAGCCAAGGGTGCCCGATTTAAAAGTTTTTACTTTTGAGCTAAAGATTCTTTATGGCTAGTATGTTGGCACTAGGACTTATGGAAAGGGCAAAGCAACACAAAGGGCCACCATATTTTGATGGAAAGGAATACGACGTATGGAAGAACAAAATGAAAGCATTTCCTAAGATCCAGAGATCTCTTACAATGGGATGTTGTGGAAAGAGGAATCAACCCCATTGCTGCGTCTACATCAAATAAGAATGGCAAAGACAAAGAAATAAAACCCCCGCTCCTATGTCTCGGACGGAGATGTCCAAAAGAAGCTTTTGATGCGAAAGCAATTTATTCTTTATATTGCGCTTTGTCTCATACTGAATATAATAGAATCTCTTCATGAAACAGCAAAAGAAGTTTGGGATAGACTTCATGTTACATATGAAGGAATCGTGTAAAAGAGACAAAAGTAAACTTCTTGCTTGGCCAATATGAATCATTCAAGATGAAGCAAGGAGAGTCAATTGGAGATATGTTCAGCCGTTTTACAGAAATTGTAAATGGTTTAGCATATCAAAGGTCAGCAAATTTCTACCCCGATGAAGGTCAACAAACTCTTGCAGGTCTCTCAAAAGATTTGAATCATGTCAAGATCTCAATCCGGGAGACTCGGAGGATTATGCCACTCTCCGTTGATGAATTGATTGGCACTCTTCAATCCTATGAAGTGGAACAACTCAATGATGAAGATCCCGAAGGTAAGAAGTCCATCGCTTTAATATCTAATGCTGTTTTTGATGAAACAGATTCAGAAATGACATGGATGACGAAGAACTTGCCTTTACGGTCAAGAAATTCAAAAAGCTGAGTAGAAAAGGAAGGAACTTCGATGGAAAGAAGTCAATACAAGCATAATGGCCATAAAGAATCATGAAAGAAGATGATGATCAAGAAAATATATGCTTGATGGCACATTCAAAATCTGAGTCTGATTCGGACAGGCGGACTCAGAATCAAAGTCGATTCGACACAGACTGGGAGAAATCGAGTCTGACTCGGGCCTGCACTCGGAATCCGATGAGGAAATCGAGCGTAAGCAATTCAAAAATTCCTCAAAGTTTCAAAGTAATAAATGAGCTTTGTTCAAATCTCAAATCTTCTCTTAAAAGGATTTTCGAACTAAAAAGGAGAATTCTCGACTTAGGCAACAAGATCTTTCTCAAGTCTGAGACCTATTAAGAAAAATTGGATAAAAGCAACATATTCTGCTAACTCTCATGGACCCAAGAAAAAAATGGGTACCAAAGAAAGATAAGTTATTTTTGCAGGATATAAAGAAAGAAGAAAGAGGATTTGGTAAGGAATTTTTATTCTCAATTTGATTTGGGGAATAATTCTCATTATGCTTGATATTGATATATCCTTGGTTGATTGAGATTTTATAATGATCATATTTTGCTTTATGGAAGAAAGAATTGTATGATTTATTTTTGTGATTTGTGAGTTAAGATTTGATTTATTACGTGTGATTATTTGAGATAATTCAGATTATTTGATTTAATTTATGCTCTCAAATTGTCATATTTTGCAAAGTAAAAATCCGATTCTACGTTATACTAATTTTGCAAGATATTTTTTCTAGATATCCAAGGATTTCATTCTCCCTGATTTTATTGTACTATGACTAAGTGAGAATTTATTTTTTCAAAATATCATTGTGCATAATATTCTTTCTTTGAATACTTTGTTACGATGAATTAAGAAAGAATATTTGATTATGGAGATTTTCTATTTTGCTCTAACGTCAAGGAAGGATCCAAATTGATGGATACCAAAAAGGGAAATAAGTTGATTGCAGGAAATTCTTTAAGGGAAGGATGATTGCAAATCTACGCAGATTTTAGTACAATCAGAAAATATCTCTTGCGACAATTGGGGGAGAAAGCAAATCAAAAGAAAGTATCTAGAGAGAGAAAGCATGATCTGTTTGTGCAACATTTTGGAGGGAGAAATGAGAGAGAGAAAGGCTGAGGAGAGAGAAAAAAAAATTCGTGCAAATGAACCCTCTCTTGAAAATAGAAGAGATTTCACTTATATACTCCAACATTAAGCGATTTTGGCCGTTAGTTTGACCCGATGGCCGAAATCTCGATCCAACAGTCAAAAATCCATTTTGAATGCTCCATTATGATCTTGAGGTGTCAGGTAATTGATCTAGTGAGTTTGATTTACAAAAAATCAAGCCAAAATTGGGAATTACGTCAAAATGTGTAATTATGGATTAATTTGCAATTTGACGAAATTCAAGGATTAATTTGTAAAATTTTGGGAAATTGAAGGTGTAAAAGTAAAATTAGGAATGAGAGGGTTCCAGAACCGGTGGCCAGACGCTAAGAACCGGCCAGAAAGGGCCTAAACGGGCCAGTCCCGCCGACGGCCGGTCAAATCGGCCAGACCGATTCAGTCCGATTCAGTCCAATTCAGCTGGATTCTGACCGGTTCTTGACTGGTTTGGTCCGATTCCTGCTATTTTATTCACCTGGGATCCCTGTGGGTAAAAAATTTATGCAATTTGACCCCTAAAATACTTAATTGAAAATAAATTTTGTCCTTTTTATGAAGAAATTGATCAATTAAGATACAATTAAGCTAATCAAACCTTATGAATGTGATCTAGGGGTCTTTTATTGACCTAATCGAATGATTATCGTGGAAAAAATGAGTCAAAATCATAAGCGCTTTGAATTGGGCCTAAATGGCTAAAATGGTAAAATTTGCAATTCAATGGGCAAAATTGCAAATTAACTAAAATTAAACTCAATTAGTATCACAATTGCCCTATCTAATGAGCTACCCATAGGTAAGATCACCTACCACATTAAAATTGACCTTGAATTGAAGTGCTTAAGCTTAGGTCAAAAATGGATCTAAGCCTAATATTAAAATTGGACCTAGATTTATGAAATTAAACCATAACCATGAATAGGTCCATTCGAATTTTGTCAATTGAAGCTTAATTACTTAACTTTCTAATGCTTGGGAGGATAAAATTCTTCAAATTGATGAGTTCTTGTGAAAATTTCGTAAAATCGATCTCGAATTTAGACTTATCTTAAGAAAATAAGTGAGAAACAATTGTTTGTTCGCACGTTATGAAGAATCAATTTTGGTCCCCTAATTAGGGCTCAAAACGGCAATTTGTATTTTGACTTGATAAATCGTGAAATTGAATGCTCAAACAGATTTCAAATAGTCCCTAAACCAAACGTTAAAGAAGGAACTACACCTAATTTGACAAATTTTAACTTGATTGCACTTTTTGCAAATTTTGGAATTCAATTACATTTTCGTGACAAGTTTTAGGATTTTATTACACTTATCCCCTTTTTTTTTTTGGGTCAAAGGTTTGACCAAAAGCTAACAATTTAGTTGACTTTTCCTAAAATGATATTTTTTGGTCAAATTTTTGAATTTTCGAGAAATTGATTTGAAAAAAAGTAAATTAAAGCTAAATGCAATTTTTGGGTAAAAATTCAATTTTTGACTTGGGTTGACTTTTGGTCAACCCTTTGACCAAAAGTCAACTCAAAAGTCAACCAGTTGACTTTTTGGATTTTTCTTGAAAATGAGCTAAAAACTACTTAAAAACAACAAGGTAAAAGAAAGAAATGAAAAACGACATTCTTTTGTCGAGAGATAGAATTCCGTAACGATCAGAAACCTAAATTTCGATTGTTTATGTTTTAATGATATGTCAACTAAAAATCAGGTGTCAACAGTCCTCTCTGTCAAGACTTCCATTCCTCTTTCCGGAACCAAGACAAAGGGGACATACCTCGTCATTGCTCCTATTATTGTCAAGCTTGCCTTTGTCTTCCGAAGAAGACTCCCTGTTTCCTTCCGAAGGTGGTTTCGATTTGCAAGGCAAATCGTTGAGATCTAAAAACCTCTCCCTATTCCGTTGACAGAATCCAAGCATTGGATTGCCGGATTCTATCGACGAAATAGGGGGAAGGGATAATCATATTCTGTTATTCAATCAAAATAGGGTTACAATGTATATATATGCTTAACCCTACTAAAACGTGAATTAAGATGCGTTTAGGAATGACTTTCCCAAAGCCCATCGGACATCTAAAGTCCTTTAGACCTAATAAATTGTGTTTGGCAAATTTTTTTTGAACCCCATTTCCCAAATGCCAGCCTTCCAAAGGCTGAAGGCAGCTTAGGGGGTGCCATGAGCTTTTGCCTTCTGGGCATGTAGAGCTACTATTCATCGTCTTCTTCTTCTCCATTGAACAGGACCCGCATGGCTACAAGTGGTTGCCGACGAAGGGCAGGTGGTCGGGCAACCCCTAGCGACAGTCGCAACAACCCAGATTTGTCGCGCGACCTCCGTGAAGGGCCTTTTGAGGTCATGCGACTAGGCAGCCCTTGCTAAGGTCGCGCGACTTCCAGTGACCCAAATTTGGGTCACAACGAGTTCATGCAACCTTTGGTGACCTAGTGCAACCTCGCGGCGACCTAAATCTGGGTTGCTGGGTCGCCGGTCACGTAACCCACGCGGTGAGGTCACGCAGAGGTCATAGCCGCTTAGTTGCACCCTTGCCAGGGGTCACCTGACCCCAAGCGACCCTTGCTAGTGGTCTTCAAGGGCCACTTGAGGTCTTGCAACCTCATAGGTCAACCATCGGTGATAGATTTTGATTGCCAGCGGCCGCTTGCCCTTGCTGGCCAATTTTTTTTTATTTTTCTGTTGACGAATATTTTCTTTTTTTTTTTAATACAAAAATTTGTTGTACATGTAATCTCTCTAAATACTATTTTGCTCAAAGATACTTCATAATGGACTTTCATATTACAATTTAACAAACACAATTTGCATTTTAGAAAAACCCCTTTAACTTAAAGTCATTTGCATTTCCCATAGGTTTCCTCCAAAAGTCCAACTAAACACACCCTTACTATTCTACCCTTATTGCTAACAAAACTTTCCAACACTTCTCCTCAAGTTGGAAGATAAATATCAAATAATCCCAACTTGTTGCATAAGAAGCTCACTCTGTTTCATCGTAAAGATTTAGTAAAAATTTCCACATGTTGATCCTCCATCTTTGTGTGTTGAAGAATAATCTCCAATTTCTGAATTTTTCTCGCATAAAATGACAATCAACCTCAATGTCCTTAGTTCGCTCATGGAAAACAAGATTAGATGCAATCAAGTCCTTGGTTCAGCGATTTCCGACCAAAATTATCTAGATTTACTCAATTGAAAAAAAGTGGATTTAGGACTTAATTGACAAAATTAAAAAATCTTGAGCTGATTATTAAAAGTGAAGAATAATTTTCCCATTTCAAAGTACATATAAGACAAAAAAAAAAAAATTTGTTCTTCTGAATTTTTGGTCTCCTAGTCGGTTGATCCAACTATTTTATACAAGTATTTTTATTCTTTCTTAGACATTTTGTTGATTTATAGGCATATTAGCAACTAGCTCTTATACATCTACCTCATAGATGGGGGGGACGCAGAAGTGACTACTAATGTTAACGTGACTTGGTAAGACAAATTATGCGCAAACTTACTCACAATTTGACTCACAATTTGATGTTTTTGAAGATTTATTCATAATCTTAACTCGTATTTAACCCAATTAATGAAATGAGAGAACTTTTATAGGTCCAACATTTGTTGTGGAATGCATTTTGATTCAAAAGTGAATGATTTGAAAAATATTTTTCTAAAAATAATTACTTATTTTGCTTACTACAAAAATGAATGTGAGAAAAATATTTTCTTTATCAATGAAAATGTATAGATTGTTGTCAAACAATAAAAATATTTTTTATTACCTAATTATTTTAAGTAATACAAACAATCATGCTAAGGAAAATGTTTTCCAAATCATTTATTTTTAGCGAAGATATGGAAATTATTAGCTATGCAGACAGTTGTAAAGTTGTTAAGTTAGTACGGGTGGGAAGGTAGTTTTCATTAATGAAAGTCGCTACTAGGGTTGACCATCGGGCCCTGCCAGCCCAAGCATACGCCCCAGCCTTTTTTTAAACTCTAAAAATTAATATTTTCAATAAAATACACAAAAAATCTATAAATTGCACTATTTAAAGGAATTGCACAAAATTGAAATTAACATATTATTCTTGATATTGCGAAAGCAATACATTATACATTTAAAGTATGAGGTAGATAGTACACTGAAAGTATTTGAAATTTAATATTAAAACTATACATTCTATACACAAACAAAAGCCCTGAGCCCGTCGAACTCGATCATCATAACCAAGACAAATAGACACTACAAAACAACAGGTGTAATGCACTTGTAATGTTTGTTTGATCCACCACCGGCAGGATGGAAGAAGGAATCAACGTGGGAAGTTGGCCAAAGGGTCAAAGTGTAAGTACATCTAAAAGCTAATTAAAAAGAAAATACTTCCGAAAGTCTTCTTCTTTTTCGCAAAACTGGAACGCCACTTTGTATGACTCCATCAAGAGACGCGGGAATCATTTGGCGAAGTAAGGGCCTGCATGGTACTATTTCTATTTCTCCCGATTTCTGTTCTTTTGTTTCCCGAACAAAAAAAAAAAAAAGAACGGAACTGTTTGAAATCAACTTATTTTTCTATTCCCTGGAACAAAAAAGTGGCTAAGAAATAGATTTGGTAAGAAAAAGTAACTTCTTGTTCCCAAGAACAATTTCTATTTTTCCTTTTCTATTTTTCTTTTGTTCTTCTTCCTTGTTGTGGCCACCGCCAAACGTCTAGAACCTCCAACCCGTGGCTAAGAAATACCACCCATAGCCCACCGCCACCACCCATGGCTTACCGGCCGACAACCACCACCATCCGTCGCAGCCTACCATCGCCGCCGCACGACCGTCACGACCGTCACCCGCCGCACACGACCGTCGACCATCGCTATCGAACGCCGCCACAAGACCGCCACCCATAGCTCACCAACCACCGCTCCCTCCCACAGCTAGTGGGCTGTGAGCGGCAATCCTGCAGCGACGGTCGTGCGGCGGTCGTGCAATGGTTGTGTAGCGGTCGTGCAAACGGTCAAGCGACGGTTGTGCAATGTGGCGAGTAGTGGTTGGCGGTCCGTGAGTAAGAAGAAAAAAACAAATAAATACAAAAATTTATAATTTTTTACCAAACACATTTCTATTCTTTTTCTATTGCAAGAATAGAAATTTTTTATAATTACCAAACACCTTATTTTACTCAGAAACTTTTTTTTTTTTTTGTAAAGGTATAATTACCAAACACCTTTTTTTTTTTTTTTACTCAGAAATAGTTCTCCAAAATAGAAACGTTGCTATGTGCACCCTAAGCTTCCACATGCTCAGGAACCAATCCGATGATCTCTTGCCAAAACCATCAAAGCAACGAAAAACGACAAATATGAGCCACAAGTCCACACCCAATCCAAGATATACAAATTTACTGAAGAAGCCTCATATTCACCAGATGCAAAAATCATCACAGTTCTAGAGAAAGAAAGAGAACTTGAAAATTTTTCGGACATTCCTTGAGGTGTGGCTATGCACATTTTGCACAGCTCACAATAAGTCTTGGACACGGGGACCATTGTAGGGCCTATGTTTGTTAAGGTGGTCCATAACTTTAATCTCTATCTTGTAGGTCCATCTCCCACTGAAAACCACTCACACAATGTTCTGCAATGCTTTCGAAAGATTTGAAGTGGCCGGCTTTTCCAATTTTAATCTATCGCTAAGGTCACAAAGAAAGGACGATCTCTTCTCTGAACTCCAAAAAAATGGTTCGCAAAGCACCCCCAATGCCTCTGGCCTACGGGCAAGTAAAAGAAATTAACTACTGAGCCTTGGAAAATTATCAAAAAAAAATGAACTATAGCCCAACATGCTCAAAAGAAATCAATTACATGGACAACACTGGCAGACTTGACTTCCCGAATCATAAGCATCACAAATATGGCATTACTGCAATCTCTAAAACAATTAAAATTGCTTTAGCTCAATGAGAGAGTCAATAAAATGTCTGCAAACTTTCATGCGCTTCATGACTCACGATTATGGGATGAAGGAAGTTGTTTGACTATGAAAAAGAAGCCAGGAATGATTTACTCCAACTACCATAGATTAGCAACATAATCGTTCAGCCCCTAGGATTCTTCAAAACAAAATTGGGTAGCGAAAGTGATATTCTCCAACTTCATAGTTAGCGCCATATGCTAAACCCTCATAATCCTCTTCGGTGGATGTATAGCAAGAATAGTGCATTTTTTTGTTCCTGGGCAAGTAATAAACTTATAGCCCTAATAAACAAGCTTTCGAAAATGATCATTTTCCATTCAAATATCACAATTGTCAAAGGCATTTAGGCTATCCTATGGTCAACCTTTTCTCCGGCTTTTATTGTCAATAGCCAAAAGAACAATGGTTACAAAATTTATCAAACAAAGTAATGAGGTAGTTATGCAAACTAAAGATGACAACACCCTTACCTCAATTCACTTTACGGGGTTAGCAAACGTAATATTAGATCATGAGCTTCTGGTATGAACTCCACTAAGGACAGGTCCATTTTATTCTCCTCAAAATTGACGTCACATGCTCGATCTCTACCAAATGGATGGCTTCCTTAGTGAGGCAAAAGAACAAGACACAACCTAAATTAAACATATCCATTTTGCATGTTTGTCTCCCTCTCTGGAGAAGCTGTTCAGGTGCTTGCCATCCTCTGGTTCCACTACTTATAAGACATCAGAGATCAACAAAAAAGCCATCATCACTAGGATGACATGCATATGGATATGATATTCAATTTACCAGTCAACGGAGGGAGAGAGTGGCAAAAACTGTTAATTTTCACAAATTTTACCACAACAAAGCAACCTAACTTATAACATAAAGTACACTTCAAAAAAAGAGATTGCCCTAACAAATAAGATTATCAGTCTGAAGGTTTTAGTCGAGAATATGAAGATGATTGCCACCATGCATTTAATATTAAAACTATACATTCTATACACAAACAAAAGCCTTGAGCCCGTCGAACTCGATCATCATAACCAAGACAAATAGACACTACAAAACAACAGGTGTAATGCACTTGTAGTGTTTGTTTGATCCACCACCGGTAGGATGGAAGAAAGAATCAACGTGGGAAGTTGGCCAAAGGGTCAAAGTGTAAGTACATCTAAAAGCTAATTAAAAAGAAAATACTTCCTAAAGTCTTCTTATTTTTCGCAAAACTGGAACGCCACTTTGTATGACTCCATCAAGAGGCGCGGGAATCATTTGGCGAAGTAAGGGCCTGCATGGTACTATTTCTATTTCTCCCGATTTCTGTTCTTTTGTTTCCCAAAAAAAAAAAAAAAAAACGGAAATCTGTTTGATAACACCAACTTATTTTTCTATTCCCCGGAACAGAAAAGTGGCTAAGAAATAGATTTGGAACAGAAACAAGAAATAAGAAAAAGTAACTTCTTGTTCCCGAGAACAATTTCTAGAAATAATTTTTTTTCCTTTTCTATTTTTCTTTTGTTCTTCTTCCTTGTTGTGGCCACCGCCAGACGTCTACCAACCATCGGCCACCTCCTGCCACCCGCGGCCATCGTCGGCAACCGACCGCTGGCAACTACTGGCGATGGTTGCCACCACCCATAGCCCACCGGCCACCGCCCATGGCTCACCGGCCGACAACCACCACCATCCGTCAGTAGCCTACCATCGCCAACTGCCGCACGACCGTCGCCTGCCGCCGCACGACCGTCACCTGCCGCCGCACGACCGTCGACCGTCGCTATCGAACGCCGCCACAAGACCGCCACCCATAGCTCACCAACCACCGCTCCCTCCCACAGCTAGTGGGCTGTGAGCGGCAATCCTGCAGCGACGGTCATGCGGCGGTCGTGCAATGGTCGTGTAGCGGTCGTGCAGCGGTCGTGCAACGGTCAAGCGACGGTCGTGCAGTGGCGAGTAGTGGTTGGCGGTCCGTGAGTAAGAAGAAAAAACAAATAAATACAAAATTTTATAATTTTTTACCAAACACATTTCTATTCTTTTTCTATTCCAAGAATATAAATTTTTTATAATTACCAAACACCTTATTTTACTCAGAATTTTTTTTTTGAAAGGTATAATTACCAAACACCTTTTTTTTTTTTTTACTCAGAAATAGTTCATCGAAATAGAAACGTTGTTGTGTGCACCCTAAGCTTCCACATGCTCAGGAACCAATCCGATGATCTCTTGCCAAAACCATCAAAGCAACGAAAAATGACAAATATGAGCCACAAGTCCACACCCAATCCAAGATATACAAATTTACTTGAAGAAGCCTCATATTCACCGGATGCAAAAATCATCACAGTTCTAGAGAAAGAAAGAGAACTTGAAAATTTTTCGGACATTCCTTGAGGTGTGGCTATGCACATTTAGCAAACGTAATATTAGATCATGAGCTTCTGGTATGAACTCCACTAAGGACATGTCCATTTTATTCTCCTCAAAATTGACGTCACATGCTCGATCTCTACCAAATGGATGGCTTCCCTTAGTGAGGCAAAAGAACAAGACACAACCTAAATTAAACATATCCATTTTGCATGTTTGTCTCCCTCTCTGGAGAAGCTGTTCAGGTGCTTGCCATCCTCTGGTTCCACTACCTATAAGACATCAGAGATCAACAAAAAAGCCATCATCACTAGGATGACATGCATATGGATATGATATTCGATTTACCAGTCAACGGAGGGCGAGAGTGGCAAAAACTGTTAATTTTCACAAATTTTACCACAACAAAGCAACCTAACTTATAACATAAGGTACACTTCAAAAAAAGAGATTACCTAACAAATAAGATTATCAGTCTGAAGGTTTTAGTCGATAATATGAAGATGATTGCCACCATGCACTTAAGGAAAAGGAGATCAAAGGGCTAGAGAAAGCTGTCATGACCACTTACCGAAGGCAGGATATCCCAAGGAAGATCTACCCGGAGGAAGGAGTTTACTAATTCCCATATCAGATAGCTTTGCACATAATGATGGATGCTTAGTGATCAACACGTTTCGAGGGTTTAAATCCCGATAAATTAGTTTCAATCCATGCAAATGAACTAGTCCTGATACTACACCCCAGTACCATAATACAAAGTTGACATTATGATTCAAACCAACAAAGTATCATGAACCAAATTGGATCCGGGCCACTTGAAGGCATCGGATACATAATTATATACCACGCCATATCTTATTGGAAATGAAGGAACTTCTCTAACAAAAATAAGAATGCCAAAACTTGACTTCATGCTGCAAGGTTCAAAACTTATCCCAAATGTTGATTGCGTTACCAAAGTCAAATTAGTGGCCTAATAATTCCCTCAATCATACATTACCATGAAGTTTTTTGTAGTAGAGCTATTTTGACCTTCGACTAATGCCTAATACCCACGTAAGCTAGAAAATAACAGTTTAAGAATGTAGTGATATCTATGAGATGCTTCAATGCATGTAAAACATGTCCAAAAGCCCAACTCAAATACAAAAAAATGCAACAGTTGATTTTCGGAGTGCCTCAACAAGTAAGATACTGCAATTTGAACACATCAAAACGTAAAAAAAAAATTACCTCATCAGTTCCAGTAACAACAATGAAGGACGTTCATCTACCCTCCACAACTCATTATCCTGCATCACATCCCTAACAGAATCCAAGTTGATTTTTATACTTATGAGGGAAGTCAGGCTTATCTGAAGAATGCGAACATGCTTGAATTAAATCATCTAAGCTGAAATCGCAAAGCTCTAGAGCAAGATACACAAATTCCCGATCGTTTTTTTTGTGTAAAATAGCGAAGAATATTTGGACCAATGTCGAAAGCCATTTGCACCTTTCTCGGGTACTGTTCACAAAATGCTCCCAAGCTGGTTGACTGACTCACTATTCACGCGGGGTTGTTGTTGCTGATTCCGAGCGATTGGTTGGTTCGTTGGAGCTGAGTTTCAATGGTTCTTCTCTCTCATCCACCCTCTCTATCTCCACCGAAGGAATTTGGATATCTCTTTCTCGTTGATTCATGATACTTGTTCGTTCGGAGCCCCTGTTTCGCCTAGTTTCCCAATCGTGTTTTTGCTGGTGCGATTTGCTCGATTATGTGCTAAAGCTGAGATTTGGTCGTTTTCCACTTCTCCCTCCTCCTATTCAATCCTCTAAAGCCTCTTTGCAAGCTCAACTCCTACCGGTATTAATGCTCTCTATTTATTAGGGTTTTCCGGTTTCCCTGTACTGTTGTTCTGGGCTCTGCTGTAAAGCGGATGGATTCGTCCAATCCTGAGCTTGCTACTTTAGGAAAGGCCCAGCAAACTCATGATAGGGGCCGCAGTTGTGGGAGGAGTTCTCGTCCTCCTTTGGACAGGGGTAAGGCTGCTGCCCCTACAGCCCAACCTCCGACTACACAAACCCGCACACCTATTGGAAATACTGTTGCTGGTCCTTCTGGAAAAATCAAGACTGAGCCTCCTAGGTCACGAAAGTCCTCTCGTGGGCGTACTACTTCATTAGACCCTGAGGCCGCTAAGGTGCAAGCTCGTTTGTGGGCCAATGTAGCTAAGGTAGCTACCGAAGGCTATGGCCTTACTTATGTGCCTCCAGACCTGGTTGATGGCAAACCCTTTGTTTGTATTTCAACTGAAGTTCTTGAAGGCTGCGATCCTAAATGGAAAGAGAGCCTAGTGGGCTACTATGTTGGCAAAAGATTGCCATTCAAGATGACTGAAATGGCAATGAAGCATGCTTGGGGTGCCCAACTGCTGGAAGTTCGGGCTAATGATGATGGTTTTTATTTCTTCCATGTGCCGGACCCAAAATTTCCAAGGAAAATCCTAGATGGTGGGCCTTATATAGTAATTAAGGTGCCTCTTGTTCTTCAACAATGGCACCCATTGTTAGAACTAAAGAGGAACAGCCATAAAACTGTCCCAGTTTAGATTCGTCTCAGGAATGTTCCTTTTGCTCTATGGTTAGCCATGGGCATTAGCACTATTGCTAGTGCTATTGGTCGCCCCTTGTATGTAGACCAGCACACGAAATAGGTTAGAATCTTATCTTATGTACGGGTATGTGTGGAAATCAATGCTAAACATAACTTACCTGACTCGATCCCTGTTGGTACTAAGGGAACCACGCACCCAGTGGATGTTCTTTATGAGTGGAAACCTTCAGTATGCCCCTCATGTCGTTCTTTTGGCCACGTTTGTGGCCCCCCGAAGTCTACTTCTCCTCCTCGTAATTCCTCTCCCGATACCTCTCTCCCAATGGCCTCTACTGGTGATGGTGCTAGGCCTATTTTTAATGAACAGCGTACTCGACTGGATGAAGGTTGACAAGTGGTTCAGGGTAAGCAAGGCACTCGTGCTAGTTCTTCTACTCCTACTCCTAATAACCATATTGAGCCAACTAGGGACACTCCAATCCTTATTGTTGGTCCAGATCCTCCGCGAAACTTGGCTAGTCCTGTTAAAAGTGGTCTACTTAGTCTTCATGCTGCTGGTACTTCCTCGACAACGAACCTAAATGCCCCTAGAATGCGGGTGGATATTTCTTCAGTTTCTGAGGATGAATCGGATATTGAGGTTTCTGTCACTGGCTCTGTTGAAGAAGACAGCTTGCTGGGTACTTCCTCTGCCCCCCAGGATCTTGATCCTCCACCGGTACAAGCGACGCATGCATCCCTTGTCCAGCAACCAAGCATTCTTCTACCTTCATCTCCAGGTGAAAGCTCCCTAGGGAGTCACAGACCTAAGACCATGGCAAAGAAGAAAAAGCATGGTAAAAAATAGGTACCTCTGCCTCTTTGTATATATGTATATAGCTATATGGAATATAAGAGAACTGGTTGGTCCTGTTATATAGGCAGAGATTAGGAACCTCGTTAGAGTTAATAGCCTATGCTGTGTTGGCATTTTGGAAACGAAGGCTACTCCTTTTCTATTCCCTTCTCTTTCTAATGGCCTTGTGCTGGGCTGGATTTAGATTGCTAACTATGAGCACTCTGATAAAGGGAGAATTTGGATCGATTGGAATCCCATGCTGGCTAATTTTACCTCCCTTTCCTCCTCCCCCCAAGTTATACATGGACATTTGAGATGTCTTTCCACTGGTGATTCCTTTTATCTCTCTGTGGTTTATGCTGAGCATACTTTCGTACGTCGGCGCCTCCTTTGGCAAGATCTTATTCGTACCAGCTCTTCTCGGATCAATGCTCATTGGCTTGTTGCAGGCGATTTCAATGCCATAAGGTTCCCTTCGGATAGGATTGGCAACCTTTCCACCTGGTTTCCGTCATACGATGAGTTTGGAAACTGCCTTCAACAAGCTGAGCTTGAGGACTTGCGGTATACTGGTTGTAGATTCTCGTGGGCTACCTCCTTCGGGGAAAATCGAAAACAAAGAAAAATTGATAGAGTCATCATCAATCCTTGTTGGAGTAATGTGTTCTCATTCTCTAAGACCTTGTTCCTCCCGGCTAGAATTTCATACCATTCCCTTATGGTTGTAAAGATTTTCCCAACTCCAAAGATGAAGAAGCCTTTCAAGTTCTTTAAATTTTGGATCCAACATCCGACCTTTAACCAAATAACCCGCCAAGCTTGGGACACTTCGGTCAGAGGTACGGTCATGTTTATCCTATATGTTAAATTGAAGCTTGTTAAAGCTAAGCTTAAGAGCCTCAACAATGAGTCTTACTTAGATATGTCCGCAAGAATCGCATCAGCCCATGAGGCTCTAAATGCTGTGCATGAAGCTTTTCACTTAGATCCTTTCAATTTGGATCTAATGGCTAAAGAGCGAGAGTACATCAAGACCTTCTCGGACTTACGCCTTTAGGAAGAAAGCTTTTACAAGCAGAAATCAAGAATTAAATGGCTTGAAGAAGGAGACCTTAATACCAAATTTTTCCACCACTCGGTGAACAAGAGGCACCTCCTAAATCGAATCCTTTCGCTCCGGGATAATGCTGGGAATACGATGTCGAACCCCCCCTAATCCAACAGTTGGTTGTTTCTCACTTTCGAGATCTCTTGGCTACTGCTGATCACAATACCCTACCTTCTATTCAAGATGTTTGGTCGGTAATCCCTTGTACACTAGACGACAGTTAGATTCTACTTCTTTCTAAACATGTGTCGGAAGTGGAGATTCGAGAATCCTTATTCTCCTTAGCAACTGGGAAAGCACCGGGCCCTGATGGCTTTGGAGTAGAATTCTTTAAACATTGTTGGGACATTGTAGGCCTAATGGTTACCTTGGCGGTCTCGGATTTCTTCAATATAGGCAAGCTCCTTAAATAGTCTAACAACACCATCCTTACCCTTGTGCCAAAGTGCCCTAATGCAACTACGGTCAATGACTTCGACTTATTACTTGTTGCAATACGGTGTACAAGTGCATTACGAAGATTATTGCAAACCGTTTGGCTATTGTTATGCCTACTGTTATTAACCTTGCTCAAAATGCCTTTGTTAAGGGGAGACGTATCAGCAACAATATTCTTCTAGCCCAAGAACTCTTTGCTGGGTTCCACCATAAGCCGTACAAGCCCAAATGCACCATAAAGGTTGATTTTAGGAAGGCCTATGACACCCTTAACTGGGACTTCCTTGAGGTAACACTTTGAACTTTCCGGTTTCCACTTCATTTCTCTAGATTTATTGTGAGTTGTGTTCGCTCGCCACACTTCTCTGTTGCGCTGAATGGAGAACTCCATGGTTTTTTTCCAAGAGGTAGGGGTATTAAACAAGGAGATCTCATGTCACCCTACCTATTTACCTTTGTTATGGAGGTATTTACAAGCATTCTTAATATGCAAACTAGCCATCCCTCATTTCAATATTTCTGGAGGTGCAAGTCGACTAGACTTTCTCACTTATTCTTTGCTAACGATGTCCTACTTTTTGCGAAAGCGACTACACCTTGTCTCACTTTATTAAAGGCATGCATTGACACGTGCTCTCAGTGGTAAGGCCTTCATCCAAACCTCCACAAGAGTGAGATGTATTTTTCAGGGGTTTCCCCTGATTCCCGAAGCATATTCACGTCTCTTTTTGGATTCCAAGAAGGTTCCTTGCCTTTTCGCTACTTGGGGATTCCCGTTATTT
This sequence comes from Eucalyptus virginea, assembly GCA_014182375.1. Lineage (NCBI taxonomy): Eukaryota > Viridiplantae > Streptophyta > Magnoliopsida > Myrtales > Myrtaceae > Eucalyptus > Eucalyptus virginea. Next base: position 30,512,591 of record CM024523.1, on the reverse strand, counting down.
CCTCCAGACTTCAGAAAGATGACTGCATTACTCTAGTCAACATCATTACTTCGAGGGTGCAAACATGAACACAGCGTTTTCTTTCATTTGCGAGACGTCTACAACTTATAAGGTCAGTGCTACATTCTGTTCAGGTCTATTGGGCAAATGTTTTCATCCTTCCAAGATCGATCTTGGACAAAATTGAACAAATATTGCGACAATTTTTGTGAAAAGGCCCGGACCTTGGTGCGGGTGGTGCAAAGGTTGCTTAGAGCAATGTTTGCCTTCCAAAAGCTGAATGAGGCTTAAGAATTAGGAGACTTCAGGAAAGCAACACTACAGCAATGCTTAAGCACATATGGCTACTATTTACAGACAAGGAATCTCTCTGGTGTAGGCAGATACACTCTATGTTCCTAAAGAATGTCAACTTCTGGTTGGCCTCCAAGCCCACTTTTTGTTCTTGGTCTTGGAAGAAAATCCTTGATCTTAGAGGTGACTTCCATAGGTCTTTCTGCTGTCGTGTGGGAGATGGTACCCCGGTCTCCTTCCGGTTCGATAATTGGCATCCCAAAGCGCTACTTAACTTGTTGTTCTCCAATACTGAGATCTACTATTCACAGCTCCCTAAAGAAGCATCCGTGGCTGACTTTTTAGCATTCCTTGACCGTACTTCTAGGGTGTTGAATGTTATTGCCGCATGGGATGACCCCCTCCCGAAGCTCAATTATGAACCTGATCGTTTTCTTTGGTTGGGTAACCCATCTGGCTGCTTTTGCATGGGAGGCTATTCAGCCAAGAGGCCAGAAATAGCAATGGGCTCCATTCATTTGGAACAATGCGTTGGTTCCCCGCTATTAATTCCTTCTTTGGTTGATCACCAAAAATAGGTTACCGACGCAGGTTTTGCTTCTTACCTATGGCCGTATCCTGGTTGTGAATTGTGCCTTTTGTTCTTATCGTCCGATCGACCATTTGTTTTATGGGTGTTCCATTCCTACCGCTCTAGCCACTTTTTGGGCTTCTAGATTCAATTTTGCTTGGATGAACAAATCTTTGGTGGATAACCTGCACTGGGCGATCAAGTATTTATCTGGGAATTCTTTCCGTTCCACCCTTGGCCGATTTGCTTTTGCTACATTATTTGGAAGGAGCGGAATAATATTCTTTTCAAGGGTAGGCCACCATCCCTCTTAGCTATGAAGTTGTGATTGGAGAAGGTTGTCAGAGACAAAGCATTGTTTTTTTAAACAGGTCCCTCCCAACACCACGAATTGTAGGTTGCTGCATTGCTGATCTATAAACCCTTCCATTTTGGAGTAGGGGGTTCTCTCACACCCTCTTCAGTTCGAAGGTTCTATTGGTCCTTGCAGCCAAGCCCTGAAGATGCTGTTTCGGATTTCGGGAGCCTCTTTGGCGTGGTCTTTATACTCACCTACCAATCTTACCGTGGGGTTCTTCGCTCTGCACTTGTGTTGTTGTTGGGCTCTTTGTTCTTTTTGCTCCCTGTCTAGGCCGTTTGGTTTGCTTTTGCTGCTGTTTTGGCTTTCCTCTGCTTCTGTGCATGTGGTCTTGTTTTACCTTGGCACCCTTCCACTCACTCAGACTGTTCTTGTCCTCGTGAGTGTAAGTTTTTGGTGCCGAATTCTTGTTGTATAGCTTCTTGCTTCTCTTTGGCTTAAGTTAATATAATTCTTACCATTTATCAAATATATATATATATATATATATATATATATATATATATATATATATATATATATATATTCGGACCGCCTTCAAATGCAATGAAATTCTTAATCTCATCCGAGGCAAGATGATAATGACCCTTGACAAGTCGTTTGACCGCAACGAGTCGTTTCACACCATCCCGTTTTCCATAAGTGCCCTCGAACATGGTGGTACCACTACTTCCCTTACCGATTACTATTCTTGATACATAGAGACTACCAATGCGACGGCCATTCCCAAGATTCGTATGTAGTTCATCATTGCTCCTACTGGTGCCTTCATTTTCTGAAGAGACTTGATTGTCCTCTCTGTCACTACTTCCATTCTCCTTTCCAGAACCAAGACAACGGGTACATACATTGTCAAGCTTGCCTTTGAAGAAATCGTAATTTTTGTATATTGTATTATGATCTCTCTTGTACAAAGCTATATATAAAGACATTACAAGAGCCCTAAATTAGGGATGATTGAGGATGCTTAAGGCAAGTAGAGAAAATATAGGAACAATATCAACAATATCTTAAATTAGATACAAAAGATAATATTGCTGACTAGAAACGTTATCACCCTGCCACAAACGAAACATTGTCAACAATGTGAAGCTTGGACCGTAAAAGACGAACCCATGCTGATGACAGTCCTTTGGTGAAGATGTCCGCGATTTGATCACTGGTGTTGATGTAACGGATGTCAAGTAACTGGCGACCCACCAATTCATTAACATAATGATAATCTATTTCAATGTGTTTAGTGCGACTATGAAAAACTGGATTCCGAGTTAAAGCAATGGCAGAGATATTGTCGCACCACAATATGGGAGTGCGTGGGAGTGAGATTCGTAATTCTCGGAGAAGAGATAGGAGCCATTGAATTTCAACAGCTGTTTGAGCAAGACAACGACATTCAGCCTCTGTAGAAGAACGTGCAACAGTAAGTTGCTTCTTTGCACTCCAAGAAACAGGGTTGGCCCCGAGAAATAAACAATACCCACTGGTAGAGCGACGATCATCGAGACTGCCAGCCTAGTCAGCGTCACAATAGGCATGTAAAGAAATAGGACCAGGCTGAATCTGCATGCCATAAGAGATTGTGCCTTTTAAATAGCGAAGGATACGCTTTACAACACACCAATGGTGTTCTTCGGGTGCTTTGAGAAATTGACAAGCCTGATTAACAGTATAGCTAACGTTAGGACGACTAAGAGTAACATATTGAAGTGCTCCAACAACACTCCTATATAATGTAGGATCTGAAACAAGGTCACTGCTTGAATGACCAAGTTTATTCGAGGTAGCAGGGCTAGAAACGGGCTTGCAGTCCAGCATATTGGTGCGAGATAAGAGGTCATGAATATACTTTGCCTGATGAAGGAAGATATGATGGGGGTTTCATCGAACAAGCTGAATGCCCAAGAAATAAGTCAAAGGGCCTAAGTCCTTCATCTTGAATGAGTGACGAAGTTCCTCAACGATAGCAGACATAGCCTTGGAATCATTTCCTGTTAAAATAATGTCATCAACATAAGATAAGAGATAGATAATAGTAGAGCCATGACTGTAAATGAAGAGGGACGGATTCGAGATAGTGGTTGAAAAACCAATGTCTTCTAGCCGAGCTGTAGATTTTTCAAACCAAGCGCGAGGTGCTTGCCGTAGACCATAGATGGATTTGTGCATTAAGCAAACAGAATGAGGAGCAGCAGGATCAACATAGCCTGGTGATTGAGCCATATATACAGTTTCCTGGAGATCGCCATGTAAAAATGCACATTCAACATCAAGTTGTTGAATCACCCATCCATAAGTGACCGCCAACGTGAGAATGACCCGAATAGTAGTATGCTTTACAACAGGACTAAAAGTGTCCACAAAGTCAATGCCGGGTTATTGGTGAAATCCTTTCGCTACGAGGCGAGCTTTGTAACGACTGATGGTGCCGTCTAGGTTTTGTTTTATCCAATAAACCCATTTGCAGCCGACGACGTTCATGGTTGGATTAAATGGCACAAGGGACCAAGTGTGTTGTTCTTGTAAGGAATTAAATTCCCCATCCATAGCTTTTCGCCATTCAGGTGATTTGGAAGCTTGAGTGTAGCACGTTGGCTCCAAGGGAAGAGAAGAAGATAAAGCAATAGGATAACGAGAAGTAAAGGTTTTTGGTTTGAAAATACCATGTTGAGAACGTGTGATCATGGGATGAGTGCGGGTGGGAGGTGGTGGGGGAGGGGGTGGTATGGTGGTAGGTGGTATAGAGGAAGATAAAGGAGGAGATTGTGGTTCATCTATAGTTAACGAAGCAGAGGCAGCACCGTTGGCGGGGCTAATGGTGGGCTCAACCCATGCGGTATCCATGGGGGCGGAGGTTGATGGTAGCCAGATGGAGATAGAACCAAGTGAGGGTAAAGTGGTAGGAGATTTTAGAGAATTAGAGTTTGTGATAAACGGGTAAACAGATTCATCAAATTTGACATGATGAGATATGTAAACTCGGTGACTTTGCATGTCATAGCAGTGATACCCTTTATGAGAGGTACTATAGCCTAGAAAACAACACAAAGAAGAGCGGAACTCCAATTTGTTAGAACAATAAGGACGGAGCCAGGGATAACAAAGGCATCCAAAGGCTCGTAAATGAGAATAATCAAGAATTTGTTGAAACAATCGTTGATATGGGGAAATTTGAGAAATAATAGGCATGTGGTTGATGAGATATACGGCTGTATTGAAGGCTTCAAACCAAAAGTGAGAAGGCATACCAGCTTGAGCTAGAAGGGTGAGACTAGTTTCAACCACGTGACGATGTTTTCGCTCGACGACACCATTTTGTTCAGGTGTATATGGGCAGGAAAATTGATGACGAATATCATGTGTATGAAAATAAGATTCAAGTGCATCACTAGTGAATTCGCCACCAGCATCGGAGCGAAAGAATTTAATTCGATGGTTAAACTGATTTTCAACTCGCGGTTTGAAAGCCATAAAAATTTCGTAAAAATCAGATTTATGGTGCATATGAAATATCCAGCTGTAACGAGAGAAGTCATCAACAAACAGTATATAATAAGAGAATTTTGATATAGAAGACACTGGGGCTGGTCCCCATACATCACAATGGATCAGTTCAAATGGAAATTGAGTACGCGTGTGAGACAACGAAAAGGGTAACTTGCAACTTTTGCCTAACTGACATGCAGAACACAGAGAATTGTCACGCTTATTTGATATTTGAAGCTGTTTAAAAATAAGATGTTGAATAGCTGCAGAAGGGTGGCTAAGACGATGATGCTAGGTGGAGGAGTTGATGTGAGAAGAAAATAAAACTTGAGGTTTGAAGCAAGGTTTGGGGAACCGCATAGGATAAAGCCCATTCTCAGTCCAACCGTGGTGCAGAATTTGCTTCATTAACTTGTCCTTCACAAAGAATTGAGAATCATCAAATAGAAAATAACAATTATTGTCTTTAGCAAAACGACTAACTGAAATTAAATTGGCATATGCTAGAGGACAACGAAGTATATTAGTTAAATTCATGGAGGAAGTGGGATGTGAGAGAGAAGTGGAACCAACATGAGTAATAGACAAACCTTGACCATTTCCAACCTGAACTTCATCAGAACCACTATAGGGAGCGGAGATGGAGAGATTACCCAGATCTTGTCAGTAATATGATGGCTGGCGCCGCATATACCAAGTACCATCGTTAGTAGGTGGTGCAATAGCCATGGCAGCAAGTTTTTCATGAGGATTGCGACCATGGTATGCATAGTTCATGCGATGATAGTAGTCAATGGCACTATGGCCATGTTTGTTGCAAGTTTTTCATATGAGGCTGGCGCCGCATTACCAAGTACCATCCGTATGGTGGTGCATGGCATTTTTCGTGAGGATTGCGACCATGGTATGCATAGTTCATGCGATGATAGTAGTCAATGGCACTATGGCCATGTTTGTTGCAGATCTGACAGATCAGCCGACCAGTGTTTAATTGACGACCTTGAGGTTGAAATGATGGAGTAGGGAGAAGTCCGACTTGATTGGAATGACCCCTGTTGCATCCTCTATAACCAGTGCCACCCCTATTGAGACGAGGTGTGAATGAGTGCTGTCCAGGAGAAAGAGTTTGAGGTTGCCGGTTTGCAGCGAAGGCAGTAGTAGTTTTGGATAATAAATCATTAGTGATGCTCAATTCTTCAGAGAGTAGGAGATTGTGTAAATCTTCAATAGTGATGGAAGTTTGATGAGCACGAACACAAATAGAGGATGCAAAGGAGCGGTAAGCAGCAGGTAATCCATCGAGAATGCAAATTAGGAGATCATCATCACTTACTGGAGATCCATAAATTGCGAGTTTATTAGCTAAAGTTTTGAATTGTTGGAGATATTCCTACATGGTGAGGTTGCCCTTCTTGAGGTGATGTAATTGTCTTTTCAGAGACATTACATGAGCAAGAGTGAGAGAGGCATAGCGACGAGCAAGGACATCCCACGCAGCTTTTGCAGATGCAGCGACAACTACATATGGAAGTGCAGATTCAGACAAAGTAGTGTTGATCCAAGAGAGTAGCATCTGATCTTTTTCGATCCATGTCTTGTAATTTTCATCGCCTGAAGCAGCGCTTGGGAGGTTCCATCAATGTAAGACATGAGGTTGTGACCTTTGAGAATTGGTTCGAAAAGAAAACGCCAAAGAAGATAGTTCGAGCTGTTCAGTTTGATGGGTATCAAGTTGGATATGTTTGAGATAACGAGTGAGGGAGATGCCATAGATGAAGACGACTGAGATGATGGAATAGAGCCTGTCGACATTTTCTTTGGGAAGAAGAAAGTCGATGAAGAATGAGAGGAGAAGGAGATTTGAGGATCGTAAGGCGAATTACGCCAAATGCAGCTCTGATACCATGAAGAAATCGTAATTTTTGTATATTGTATTATGATCTCTCTTGTACAAAGCTATATATAAAGATATTACAAGAGCCCTAAATTAGGGATGATTGAGGATGCTTAAGGCAAGTAGAGAAAATACGGGAACAATATCAACAATATCTTAAATTAGATACAAAAGATAATATTGCTGACTAGAAACGTTATCAGCCTTCGTCTTCTGAAGAAGACTCCCCGCTTGCTTCCCAAAGTGGTTCCGATATGTCTTCCGAAGGCAAATTGCTGAGATCTTCAGGCTCTCCCATATTATGTGGACCGAATCCAGGCCTTAGATTGCCGGATCTCAGTCCGTGACACCCTCCGAGTCGCCAAGTATGTTAGGCAGGTCGCCGGACCTGCTGGCGAACGTGGGAAAGATGGAGGTGGAGGCGGACGCGGACGCGGAGAGGTGCTTAGTGTTTCATTTCCATCGTCGTTTTCCTTTATACCGTCAGCCATCGAACAAAAAAGCTTCCAGTAGTTGACTTGTGTGATCGATCTTTCCTTTTTCAGTCCCAAAGGAACGCAGAGTGAGAGACGGAAAGCGTGGAGACATCGGGGAGACGTGGCTTCACTTATCACCGAGTGCACATCCGGACGCGGACGCGGAGAGGTGCTTAGTGTTTCATTTCCATCGTCGTTTTCCTTTTTACCGTCTGCAGCCATCGAACAAAAAAGCTTCCAGTAGTTTGACTTGTGTGATCGATCTTTCCTTTTCCAGTCCCAGAGGAACGCAGAGTGAGAGACGGAAAGCGCGGAGACATTGGGGACGTGATTCGATTGCTTCTTCGGTGAATGCAGATCTTCTTGATGTTGATGGATTATCTGCTCCTCCTCCTTATTTGGAATAATCATTTACCACACACGCAATCATATTCATCATCATAATCATTTACGAAACTCGCCCGAGCTTTCTTTCATCGACTCAAGTGAGCTCCAACAACAACTGCTGGTGAATGATATTCGTTCAAGTTATAGCAGTAATATAAAAAATAAAAAATAAAAGGAAGAGAGAATTATATTCGTTCAAAAGATTTCTACGATGAAATTTAGGTTACTCAACTTGTTTAATCGATAATGAAGACATTTGGTGAAATTCAAGAACTCCCATATTATGTATTGGCATTACTTAAAAATAATAAATAAAAGACTAAATTAGAATAACATAGAATAAATTAACATTGATTATTCTCATCATCCAATAATTTTCGTTGTTTCTCCTAATCGCTCTTTATATTTTCTCTCCCCGTTGATTTTTCTTTATTTATAACAAGTTTTAGAGCAACTATTTTCTGCTGATTACGTAACCAACGCAGCTTGTTGTTTGGTCTAGGTCAAGCAGATTTGCTAGACCGCAAGGAATAAAATGTCATGGGCATGAGACCCAGCAAGACTTCTCTGACATGGAAGTAATTGGCATTTCACGTGTCACCTCAAACCTTACACATAATGATTTGTTCGCCTTTTGAATGTTACGAAGGTTGTAGTAGGGGTTTCGTAGCTACTTTCTTCTAAAGTATTTATTAGCCAAATCTTCTTTCTACGACTAGATCCGATGCATCACTTACCGCTATTTCCTTTTTCTTGGAGATTCGACTTTTTCTGGTCTCTTATTGATGAAGAGGTGATCTCATGCTCTTCAAGACTTCAGGAATTTCTAGGCTGATAAGGCGGCGGCGGCGGCAGTGGCAAACTCGATAGAGGGGAGGGGGAAGTCGGTGGTGTGCGAGACCGTGATAAAGGAGAGGAGGTGGTGGAGAAAGTGTTGAAGACCAGCGTGGTGGCACTGGTGGAGCTCAACGTGCTTAAGAACTTGGCCAGGTCCGGCGGCAGCCGGCATGGTTGGCGGGTTCAACACCCACACTAGCAACATCATCTCGGCGATCTACATTGCCACAGGGCAAGGTCCCGCCTAAAATGTGGAGAGTTCACAGCATCACCATGACGGAGGCCGTCAACCATGGCGGAGACCTTTATGCCTCTGTCACTATACCTTCAATTGAGAAAACAAATTACACCTTAAGAAAAGTACATTTTTGCAAATATATATATCGTCATTTGTCACGACCTTCTTAGAGGTGAATCAACAAAAGGAAAGGCAATGGATTACAAAAGTCAAAGACTTAGCACGAACTCTTTTTAAGCTCTTACTAATCACAACTTTGGCATTTCGATTTAATCAATTTAACATGCAAGTTAATTTATTTTTGAATCGTCACTAATATATTGTGGGTTGATTAGTAACCTACGTAAGATGTGGGGGAACATGTTATTTTTGCAAACTAAAAATTCATGGATACAGAGATTTGGTTATGCTAGATTAATCTAGCTTCCTTTTGGTGTAAGGGTGACCACGTGAGAGAGAATTCCATTAGAGAGTGGAGGTGGCAAATCCCAAAAAAACCGTCAGTGTTTCGAAGAAAATGGTGATGGTGATGGTGGCGCGGGGGGTGGTGAAAATGGTCATGTGTCCTTTCTTGCGAAGAAGCAGAGAGAACTCATTCTTGGGACGTTTGTCTATTTGAGTTAAAATGCCGTGAATTCCCAGTAGCAGATCAGTTCATCACAGTTGTAGAAGATAGAAAAGCGGAAAAGGTTTGGATTTTTTCGGAGTGTTTTCTTGGTTGATTTCGGGGGTGATGGGTGAGGAGAGCGAGATTGATGAATATAATTAGAAGAAGCTGAGAGTGTTCAATGGAAGAGGGGAGTTTCCATCATCCACTATATTGGCTTTTGGGATTTGGTTGGGTGCCATTCACGCCGTACTGGTCCTCTTCTCTCTCCTCTTCCTTTCTCCCTCCAAAACTCTTCTGCGAGTTCTCTCTGCTCTTTGCTCTTATTCAATCTTTTTCTTCTTCTTTTTTTCCGCGGCATTTATGTTGTGGATCATTTACAGCTGCTGGGTTTTTCACTGATCGGGGTCTTTGGGTTGCTTGTGGTATCCAATTGATGCTAGAAGCAGAGCAGGCACAAAATTGTCCAGGTACTCTTAGCTTCTTACCATTTTTCCTTTCCTTTTGGTCTTGTTTTTAAAGCTTGTGAAATAATTTTCTGAGTAATCTGGTATGAGTTCTGTACAATCTGATTGATCTTCTGATGGTGGGTTTGGTTTTCAGGCACATATGTAAGCATGCTTGCAGTTATTCCAGAGTTACTCTGCCCGGGGAGAGAAGCCTTCCATCCTAATTGCGCCTATGGTCAGTCCATCACACTCTTCTTGTTCTTCCAGTTGATTTTAATGAAATAGGTTGGATTAAAAGGTTTGATGAATATGGCATTAATGCCGAAAATGCAGGTTGATGGTCATCGAAGGTCAATTTGAATTATTGAATAGTTATTAGTCGTTGTGGGGCGTGTAAAGGAGGCAGATAAACGTACTGCTTGAGTTGGAAGTTGCTTTTCAATGATAAGGGCTTGGCCATGACGCTTCTAGCTGAGGAAAGATTAGGACCGGTGGTTTGAGTTGTGGTAATACCAGTATGAACCAATGAAACGATGGCATGGTATTCCGTGGGATCAACTTCTTGTCTGTTCATTGCATTCATTTGAGTTATGATAGCTTACCTATGGATCCAACTGTCCTGTCTCGTGGATTCAATGAGATGCAATAGAGAATATTACAGATTTCTAAGTCTTTATAAACAATTAAATCCGTAGTGCAAATAAACAACAGAACTTTATTTATGAAGAGCAGACTGACAATGCCATTTATCGGCGTTAGTTGGCAATTCATGACAATTTATGGCAGCTCTTGGGGACAGCCTTGCTACCCAGTACCCATCACGACCAACGAGAACAATCACTTCATCGTTGGCATGCGTCCCTTCACTTCGCAGAAGAGACATTGACAAACATTGCCGAAGCTTCGATTTTGAACGTGCTCAGGTCATCAGCTTATCATCCCCATTTAATGAAGTATGGAGGCAGGAAAAAAAAAACCATCGTCGTTCGCAAGAAAAGGACGTCGCTGAGGGTGGCGGTGGAAATGATGTTTGTCCTGTCTAGTGGAAAAGCAAAAAGAACTCAATCTTGGGACGTTTCTCTTTTTACGATAAAACTCTTGACAATCCTCAGTAGTAGATCAATGCCTCACAGTTGCAAATAATAGAAAAGCGGCATAAGTTTGGGGTTTTTTAGGTGGGTTTTGGTTGATTTCGGGAGTGATGGGTAAGGCCAGCCAGATTGTCGAAGATGGCCTGAAGAAGCTGAGAGTGTTCAATGGTAGAGAGGAGTTTCCATCGTCCAATATATTGCACGCTATGGTGGCTTTAGGGATTTGGTTGGGTGCTATTCACTTCAATGCCGTACTGGTTCTCTTCTCTCTCCTTTTTCTTTCTCCATCCAAAGCCCTTCTGTGAGCTCTCTCTGCTCTTTGCTCTTTTTCAATCTTTTTTTCTGCAGTACTTGTTTTTATTTTTGCCTTTTGGGGTCAGTAAGTTGGCTTGTAGACCATTAATAACCATCGGGTATTTGACTGATAGGGTCTTTGGGTTGCTTGTGGTATTTGTGTTCATTCCAGTCGATGATAGAAGCAGAATAGGCAGAAAGTTGTCAAGGTAAGTTTAGCTTCTTATCCTTTTTTCGTCTCCTTTATGTCTTGTTTTTAAAGACTGCAGATTGGTTTTCTGAGGAATTTGGTATGAGTAGTGTAGAATGTTGTTGATTCTCCCATGGTGGTTTCAGGTACATATGTAAACATGCTTTCAATTATTTCCCAGTGACTCTGCACGTGGAGGATATAGAAGCCTTTGATCCTAATCGCGCCTATGGTTAGTCCCTCACATTCTTCCTGTTCTTCTAGTTGATTTAATAAAATAGGTTGGGGTGAAAAGGTTTGACGAATATGGTATCATCCCAAAGATGTAGGTTAAGGGTAATAAGGGTGTTTTGGTTCAGCATTTTAAAAGCCAATTAGATAAATACAAAGTAGTTTAGCGTAAAGAACTTTGGGTAAATGCAAAAACTTTTTGGTAAACTAAGTTTTGAGAAGTAATTTTGAAAGAAATGCCGTTTGATAGAAAATACATTTGATAAAACCTTTGGTGATCAATATTAGTTTTTTTAAAATTTTATTTGTTTAAAATTTAAGAAAAATCAAATATATATAATTAAAAAAAAGGACCAAAACTTTGCCAATCCGGCGAAGGGCTACGGCCAATAGTGAGCTAGATCTAGCACGGCAGCTGTTGATCAAGGTTGCTCGACATCAGGCAACCTCCGACAAGGGTCGTGCAACCCTGGCGAGGGCCACCGGAGGTCGCCCAACCTCGGGCGACCCAGGCAATGCGCAACCTAGGTGACTGTGGTCGCATGACTGTCGCAAGACCCAAGCAAAGGCCACTTGAGGCCACAAGACCCAGGCAACAGTTGCTTGGGCCACGCGTCGCCTAGATTGCCGAGGTCATACGACCTCTAGTAACCCCACTAAAGGTCTCAAGGTTTGGCTCACTAGCGGCTGTAGCCCTTTGCCGAACTGGTGATGGGTTTGGTCCTTTTTTAATAAAAAAAAATAATGAGGGACAAAATCGAAAATTTGAAGAATTGATAAGGGTAATTTTGAAAAGAAATAATGAGCTCAGCATTTTGCTAAATGCTAAAAGCCCAAAACTAGTCCATACTAGCATTGGGCTTTTTAGCCTTCTCAATGCTGATTTTCAAGTAACTCATTCAAATAGTTGCCAAATGATCTAGCATTTCTCTAAGAGACTTTCGAGGCCGAAAGTTCCTTGGGAATGTCAAACAAACGCACCAAGAATGTGAATTAATAGAGTGTCAAACACCCCAAGTGTTAAAACTTAGCACAAATAAATAATGCCAAAACTTCCAAAATGTACACTTAAAGTACCAAAATTGGAGAAGAAATGAACACTTAAGTGACAACGGCGAGAATTTTCGACCAAACTATTGATATGGCTTTTTCGGGCGAGATTTTTCACTAACATAGCAATTCTATAAAATATATATATATATATCCACGTGGTGTTGACATAGCTAGATAAGCTCAAAGTAACACCGCTTTGCCCCAAATTTAGATTTTTAATATAAACATTAATTAAATTAAATTAAAAAGTAAATATTTATAAATAAAAAAAATGAAAAGGCAACATTCAACGAGGGCCTCTTGGGCCTAACAACCCCGTCTGACCCTCGCCCCACCATCGCTAGCCCTTTTCGATGATGGTGAGGTAGCGTCAGCAAGGGATGTGGAGGCCTTCATTGAATGCTACCTCCTTTTAAAAAAAAATTAATTATTTTAGGGCAGAATGACTTCATTTTAGGACAATATCATTGAGTGGACATTCTAGCGAGCCATGTAAACCAGTTTTATTATTAAAATAGTGCCACGTTGAATTTCCAACAAGCCTTATCGAAATTGGCACTTAAATGTTCAATTTTCAAAAAAAAAAAATTGCATTTAAGTGTACTTTTTGGACCCATGCCAAGTTTGGCATTTGGTTGTACTTTTGCCTGAATTAATGGATAGTGTGTGTGAATTAGGCAGACGAACTTACTCTGCTAGAGTTGAAGTTCCTTTTCAGTGATAAGGGCTTGGCCATGACACGTCCGATTGAGGAAAGATAAGGATTAGTGGCTTGAGTTGTGATAGTTCCAGTATGAATCAGTGAAACAATAGCATGGAATAACGTGGGGTCAGATTCTGTGTCCATTGCATTCCTTTGAGTTGTGATAGCATACCTGTGGATTAAATTGTTCCGTCGTGTGGGTCTTGGTTGACATGCAAGAGAGTATGACAGATTCATTAGTCTTTTATCTTAATCTGCATTTGCAAATATACGATATAACTTTATTTGTGAAGCGGGCTGATGCTGCCATTTTTTTGTGTTTCTGGACTTCTGATTAGCCTATGAACTGTGAAGAGCAGGCTGCTGGTGCCAAAATTTTTCTTTTTCTGAACTTATTAGTTTAAGAACCTTTTAGATGCTTTTTTCCTCGTATATAGGAATAAATTATTGAAATATTTTTGCGTGCAGTTTTTGGATATGAGCCGCATTCAGTTTTTCCGATTGGTGTTGTTGCGCTTTCTGATCTTACTGGTTTCATGCCTCTCCCGAAAATAAAGTTCCTTGCTAGTAGTGCGGTAAGATTTTCTCCACAGCCATTGTGCTCCTTTTGCATTTTATGGAGCCTTTGATTTCCTGTCTTATTACAAAGTCGGGAAAACTTGGTAGGTGTTCTACACTCCATTTCTCAGACATATATGGACGTGGTGCGGTTTCACGCCGGCAGCTAAAAGAAACTTCATTTCCCTCTTGGGTGCTGGCTACAGTTGTATCATTGTGCCTGGCGGTATACAAGAGGCCCTCCTCATGGAGCGTGAGTCGGAGGTCTAACACTCTGAACTCAATCTTTTCTTGTCACAATTCAGCTCACTCTATCAGAGCATATGTTTTGCTGGATCTACACCTGCTTTGCCAATTTTCAGTGAGATCTTGGATGATCGACTTTGTGGCATGATAAATCGTATTCATTAGATTCTCAGCCTTGTATGCTGGATATCATTTGCTTAGTAAAGCTGTTGCCTCTGAAAAAGTTGAAGGATACCTTAGTCGCATCCCCCGCTGCACCCTAAACATGTTCATTGCTCAATTTTGACAGTTCAAAATATTTTAACAGGAATATGGGGTAGTTATCAATTCTTGACCTTGGCTTATGCAATGATAAATGGAATAGGACTGAGGATTCAGAAATGAAATAATCCATCAACTCTACTTCAACAATGTGTTTCCACTTTCTCCTTTCTGTATTGGGAACTTACAAACGGTTCTTGAGTCCTCAATTGCACAAACAGCTTCCTTCTTCAGTGTGGACAGAAGAAAGAACGCAAAACATTTTGAATCTACTATATCTAACAACAGAATCCAGCAAACAATTCGTTTCTCGTCCAAATGGGAATTCTAACATGTGTAATCTTTTCCTTTAGTAGATCGCATTTGTTCAATCAAGGAAAGGATTTGTGCGCATAGCCATGGAGATGGGCTGCCCCCTGGTTCCAGTTTTCTGCTACGGTCAAGTAACTTCTGTCTTCACCTTTCTTCTCCGCTGCCCACAATTCGATGTCTGTTGCCACCTGTTTGATTTGAAAACTGGAGCTCAATTTTGTCCTCTTATCTTGCTACAGTCAAAGGTCTACCAGTGGTGGAAGCCCGGTGGAAAGTTGTATCGGCAATTTTCTAGAGCACTTAAGTTTCCCTTGATTCCCTTCTGGGGAGTCTTTGGGTATGTATGACTGCTGAATTAAGAAGATGAGATTGTGGGATTTTTGACTATTTTCAATAAGTTGCCCGTCCATAATAGAACTGTAATGAACCAACACATTCGGTGGTGTTTTACACGGTTTTGTCTTTATAGGTCTCCCATACCCTTCCGGAATCCGATGCATGTGGTGGTCGGTAGACCAATTGAGTTAAAGAAAATTTCTAAACCCACCATGGAAGAGGTACAGATGCTATCGGTTTTCTTTTTCTGAATTTACCCTGCAGTTTTTCTTTTACCCGGAGGATAGAGGTCAGCACAGACTCTTCTGAATAATTCCCACAATCGAATGCCTAGCATGTCTTAATGTTGTGACATGACAAAATTAGACACCTATAATGTGGATTGTACCGTCGTTTATGATCTCAAAACCCGTTTGGCAGGTCAACGAGGTGCATGGCAAGTTTGTCGAAGCCTTAAGAGACCTCTTCGAAAGGCATAAGGCACGGGTCGGCCACACCGATCTCAAGCTGAAAATTCTCTGAACATAGCTCCGATTCGCTGTCATTAGCCGGAGGCCTATGTTCATATGTCTCAATCAATTACGAGTCTATAGAGGGCAACTGAATACACTCCCATTGGGGCGGCAAGAGCATAACCATGTCATGCAGTTGCGAATCCATCATCACCAAGCACCTACTCAGTTGGTGTAAAGCTTATTTTCATGTTATCTAAAGACCATGATGTGTGTCTTTCAAAGTATATATGAGAGAAAAACTATATTCTCCCTGACAATTCTATTCAGTCACGTTGAACCGGCTATTCTATACAAGTATTTCTCTTCTTTAGACATTATCTTGATGTAGATGCATTTTAGGCAGTAGCTCTTGTTGAGATGGCGACGTCAGAGAATTAGCGAGTACTGATGTTGGCTTGGCTGAGGAAGACAAATTATCCGCAGACTTACTCACAATTTGATATTTTTTGATGATTTATTTAATAATCTTAACTCGTATTTTATCCGGTTGATACAAACGAGGGAGAACTTTTGTAAGACTAGGGGTGAGCAGTGATCTAGGGTCGACCTGGACCGACCCCGGACCGCCCAACCCCGCCGGTCCCGGTCCGGTTCCTAAGGGGGACCAGGTTGGCCCTTGGTCTGAAATTCCGGGACCAACACTGCGGGTTGGTCCCCTGGCCCTAAGAGTTTTGGCCTGGCCCAACCTCGGACAACCCCGTATATTATATTATATTCTATAATTTATAATTCTTTTATATATTCAAACCTAAGTAAAATGTCATTTATATTATATTATATTGAGATGTTCTATCAATAGCACTAATAGTAATTTCAATTTAAAACTTTTGTTGAGTATTAATTAAGTGTCGTTTGTTTTGTTTTCAGGTGTTTAGAAGTTCAAGTGAATTAACAAGATGTGAAATTATATATTCATGGTTTATATTAAGTATTTTGAACTTTTTATGGTTTAATTGTATTTTACTAATGAATTTCAGCAAAGATTTGCTTTTCAATTTGTGTCAAATGGTAGAAATTTTTGAAGAGTAGAGTAGTACTGTAGTTGTTATGATGATTTGCCAGTCAAGTGGTGTGAAGCTTATTTTTTGGTTGAGTGGACTCTACATGATCAAATGCAAGAAAACGTTTTTACATATGGTATTATGAATATTAAAGATAGATAATTACAAGAACTTTCCATCTTGTCCCATATCTCGATAAGCGGTTAGCAAGTACGAAATTTCTATTATTGTGTCATCTTAAATTTGCTAAATATGTATTGGTGTTTATAGTTTAGTTGCACAATGCCGCATTGTCGATGGATGTGTAATTTGAATTTGTAAGTTTGCTTTTTTAAGGAGTATAAAAAATAAAAAGAAAAAAAAAAAAAAAATATCAATCGATCCTGTTGACCAGAACCTGACCGAACCCATTGGGTCGGTTCGGTCCTTGGTCCTGCGCTCAATAGGGTCGGTCCTCGGTCCCTAAAAATTGAGGACCGACGTTCAGACGGGTGGGTCATAGGGTTAGGGGGTGGCCCGGACCAACCCGGACCATGCTCACCCCTATGTAAGACCCAACACTTTGCTTTCTTTTCCACTCGAAAGATTTGATATTTGCTTAGGAACTAAGTTCTCTCCATTGAAGAAATTATACTCATACCAAATTTGTTCAAGCATAATTTATAATGATTTTTTCAGTTCTCGAATCATTAATTTTAAAGTAAGTACATTGAAAATTGCAATTTTTTTGCGAGCTTAATAACACTCCATAGGTGTCGGCGATTTATGGCGATACCAATCCCATCGGGCCATTCGGTGTCACCGATTTGAGTACAAGATAGATATGAGTTTTTTTTTTTTAATTTGATTGCTTGTACTCTCTGTAGTAAAAATCCTTATAAGAAATGAGAATTACCTAAAGTGTCCCTATGAACTTTGAAGTTAGTACACGTTTGTCCGTGAACTTTCATTTGGTTGTAGCTTTTACCATTCATTATTTTTTCTGTTAGCATGTGCAATATACATGATTTTGTAAGAGGCATGAGTGTATTTCCATCTAATTTATTCAATAAATTTATTATTTACCCTTAAATGTTATCAAAATGAAAAAAATTAGAAAAAAAGGGAGAAAAATAACTAACTAGATATTGTTTACAGAGAAATTAAATATCCATAAAAACATGAAAAAAAAAAATAAACTTGCTAATAGTTGTCGAGTATATCAATAGAACTAAGTTAAATATTTCAAGAAAAAGAAATAAAATTGAGTAAAAATGGAAAATGCTTCTAATAATTTAGATTACAAAACTGGATACCCAATAATAAAAGAAATGATTGCTCAATATAAAAGAAAAAAAATGAAAAGACCACCTTACACTGTGGGTATTTTTTTTTATGAGTTAATGACATTAAATCATTTTACCATTAATAAAATCATTTTTTTGCATCAATGAAACATTTTAAAATGCATAATGACCAATCAATTCACGTTTATTCTTTCTTTATAATATCTTATTTAGTTCTACGAAAGTGGATATGTTTATCGAATTTTAGAATTTTTTTTATTAAATGTTTTTTAAGCAATTGAGTACAAAAGAGAGAAAGAAATGTATTTTTGCTCTTTATAAATCGCGTGCATTGCATATATTAGCGAAAAAATAACAAGAGTTAGCAACCGAAATAAAATTAAAATTATAGTTAGAAAAGTTTGAGGGGTAAATGCATATTACTTCTATAGATTTAGAAGGATTTTGGATAATCCTCTCTCAAAAAGAAATTGCTAATATTGGTTGGCAATCAATTCAGATTTATTCTTTTATTCTTTCTTTATAATATCTTATTTAGTTCTATGAAAGTGGACGCATTTATTGAATTTTAGATTTTTTTATTAAACATTTTTTAAGCAATTAAGTGCGAAAGAGAGAAAGAAATGCACTTTTGCTCTTTAAAAGTCGCATGCATTGCATATATTAGCGAAAAAAATTAACAAAGAGCCAACAGCTGCAACAAAATTAAAATTATTGTTCGAAAAGTTTGAAGGGTAAATGCATAGTACTTCTACGGATTTTGAGGGATTTGGATAATCCTCTCTTGAAAAAGAAATTGCCGATATTGGTTGGCAATCAATTCACGTTTATCCTTTCAATATAATATCTTATTTAGTTCCACTTTCGTGGAACTAAGATTATCGAATTTTAGAACTATTTTTAATTTTAAGTAATTAAGTATGAAAGAGAGAAAGAAATGCACTTTCACTCTTTAAAAGCTGCGTGCATGGCATATACTAGCGAAAAAAATAATGAAGAGTCAACAGCCAAAACAAAATCAAAATTATAGTTCGAAAAGTTTGAGGAGTAGATGTGTATTATTCAACAGATTTGGAGGGATTTTGGGTAATCCTCTCTCGAATAAGAAATTGGTGATATTAGTTGGCAATCGATAAAAAACTCTTCTTTTTTTTAGTTGTTGTTTCTAAATGGAAGGCACAATGACATTTTCCCAGCCATATGTGCCTTCACGGACAACAACCTTGACGGAACACCGCCCAATAAAAGCTTCGATTTTTTTAACGCTGTCCAGATGATTGAGTAGCGGACTCTCAAACCGACACGCGCAAGCAATGTGCGGTAGCTGCGGGTTGCTTCGATTTACACGAGTTTATCAAGTTTGTGGCATCCCCGTTGGCAATCGGTCTCACCTGCATTCTTTGCGACGTGACCACGTGAGGGAGACGCTTCCAGTAGAGTGTGGAGGTGGGGCATCCCCGAAAGAGCAAGAACAAACCAGCGACGTTTCCAATAAAAGGGATGCTGGCGATGGTGGCGGTGAAATTCGGGTCGTGCCTTTTCTTGTGAAAAAGGCAGGAAAAACTCGTTCTTGGGACCTTTTCTCTTTTTGGGTCGGAAGTTCTGGGAATACCCAGTAAGCAGATCAAGCCCATCGCGGTTGCGTATAATATAAAAGCGGCAAAAAAAGTTCGGACCCTTTTTGGGGCGGTTCTTGGTTGATTTCGGGGAGCGATGGGTGAGGAGAGCAAGGTTGGTGAAGATCGGCTGAAGAAGCTGAGGGTGTTCAATGGAAGAGAGGAGTTTCCGTCGTCCAATATATGGCACACCATGGTGGCGTTGGGGATCTGGTTGGGTGGTATTCACTTCGTCGCCGTGCTGGTCCTCTTCTCTCTCCTCTTCCTTTCACCCTCCAAAGCCCTTCTGTGAGTTCTTTCTGCAGTACTAGTCTTGTTTTTGCCTTTTGGTGGTCAATAAGTTTCCTTGTGCTTCGTTAATGGCTGTTGGTTTTTTGACTGATCAGGGTCTTTGGGTTGCTCGTGGTATTTATGTTCCTTCCGATTAATGATAGAAGCAGATTAGGCAGAAAGTTGTCGAGGTACTCTTAGCTTCTTATCCCTTCTTCCTCTCCCTTTGGTCTTGTTTTCAAAGCTCGTGAACTGATTTTCTGAGCGATTCGGTACGAGTTGTGTAGAATGTGATCGGTTTTCGGATGGTGGGTTTGGTCTTCAGGTACATATGTAAACATGCTTGCAGTTATTTCCCAGTGACTCTACACGTGGAGGATATAGAAGACTTTGATCCTAATCGCGCCTATGGTCAGTCCCTCGCATTCTTCTTGTTCTTCCAGTTGATTTGATAAAAATGGGTTGGGGTGAAAAGGTTTGATGAAGATGGTATCAATGCCAAAGCTTTTAAGGTAAAGGGTAATCAAAGGTCAGTTTGAATGAATGGATAGTTGTTAGTCAGTGTAGCCGTGTAAAGTACGCAGATGGACTTTCTCTGCTAGAGTTAAAGTTCCTTTTCAATTATATGGGCTTGGCCATGACGCATCTAATTGAGGAAAGACGAGGATCGGTTGTTTAAGTTGTGATTGTTCCAGTATGAATCAATGAAATGATGGCGTGGAATACCACGGGATCAGATTGTTCTGTGTTCTTTGCATTCCTTTGAGTTGTGATAGCATTTCTCTGGATCAAATCGTTCTGTCTCATGGGTGTTGATTGAGACGCAAGAGAGAACACGACCAATTCATCAGTGTTTATGTCTAATTTAATCTGCATTAGAAATATATGATAAAAAGTTATTTGAAGACGCTGATGATACTTTTTGTGTTTCTGGACTTCTGATTAGCCTATGAATTGTGAAGAGCAGGCTGCTAACGCCCAAAATTTTTCTTCTTCTGGACTTCTTATTAGACTACGAATCTTTGAGATGTTTTTTTGTCTCGTACGCACAAATTAACTATCCAAACATATGTGCGTGCAGTTTTTGGATATGAACCACATTCAGTACTTCCAATTGGTGTTGTTGCGCTCGCTGATCTTACTGGTTTCATGCCTCTCCCAAAAATTAAAGTCCTTGCTAGTAGTGCAGTAAGATTTTTCCCCTTAGCCGTTGCACTCCTTATGCAATTTATGGAGCCTTTGATTTTCTGTCTAATAACAAAGTTGGGAAAACTCTGTAGGTGTTCTACACTCCATTTCTGAGGCATATATGGACGTGGTTGGGTCTCACGCCGGCAACTAAGAGAAACTTCATTTCCCTCTTGGGTGCTGGCTACAGCTGTATTATTGTGCCTGGCGGTGTACAAGAGACCTCCCTCATGGAACGTGATTCCGAGGTCTAACTCTCTGAACTCCATCTTTTCTTGTCACAATTCAGTTCACTCTATCAGGCAATATGTTTCGCTGAATTCAGACCTTTTTTGCCAATTTATAACGAGATCAAGGATGATAGACTTTGTGGCATGATGAACATTATTCATTGGTTCACTGCCTGGTATGCTGAATATGGTTTGCTTAGTAAAGCTGTTGTCTCTGGAGAAGTTGAAGGATACTTTAGTTGTCCCCCCCGGTGCGCCCTAAACATAGTCATGCTCAATTATGATGCTTCAAAAATATTTTTGGAACAAGAATGTGGGGTGGTCATCAGTTCTTGACTTGGGCTTATGCATTGATAAATGGAGTAGGATTAAGGGTTCATAAATGCAATAAGCCATCAGCTCTACTTCAACCATATGTATCCACTTTCTCCTTTCTGTATTGGGAACTTATAAATCATTCTTGAGTCCTCAATTGCACAAACAGCTTCCTTCTCCAGGGTAGACAGAACAAATAAATGCAAATATTCTGAATCTATTATATCAAACAACAGAATTCGGCCAAAGATTTGTTTATCATAATAGTCAAAATGGAAATTCTAACATGTGCAATCTTTTGCATCTGTAGATTGCCTTTATTAAATCAAGGAAAGGATTTGTGCGCATAGCCATGGAGATGGGCTGCCCCCTGGTTCCAGTTTTCTGCTACGGCCAAGTAAATTCTGCCTTCGCCTTTCTTCTCCGCTCTTTTTACCACGCCATGCCCACAATTTGTTGTCTGATTGTTTGATTTAAAAACTAAAGTTCACATAGTTGTTTTGTCCTTATCTTGCTACAGTCAAATGTCTACAAGTGGTGGAAGCCTGGTGGAAAGTTGTATCTGCAATTTTCTAGAGCAATTAAATTTACCCCGGTTTTATTCTGGGGAATCTTTGGGTATGTATTACTCTCTTTGCTGAATTAGAAGATGAGATTGTGGGATTGTTGATGATTTTCAGTGAGTCACACGTCTATAGGAGAACTGCAATGCAACCACCCATCCAGTAGTGTTTTACATGGTTTTCTCTTTACAGGTCTCCCTTACCCTTTCAAAATCCAATGCATGTGGTGGTCGGTAGACCAATTGAGTTGGAGAAAACCTCCAAACCCACGATGGAAGAGGTACAAATTTTGTCAGCATTTGTCTTCTGAATATGCTTTGCTGCTTTTCTTTTACCCGACTTCACATTCACACAACAAGAATGGAACTCTGCACTGATTCTTCTGAACAATTCCAAAAATCAGATGCTTAAAGTGTTAATGTTACGACCTAACAAAAGTCGACACCTATCGTGTGGTTTATACTGCTATTTATGATCTCAAATTCCATTTGGCAGGTCAATGAGGTGCACGGCAAGTTTGTCGAAGCTTTAAGAGACCTCTTCGAAAGGCATAAGGCACGGGTCGGCCATGCCGATCTTGAGCTGAAAATTCTTTGAATAGGTTCGATTCGTTTTCATTTACTGAAGACCTTATTTATATATTTCTGCCAATAGGGACTAATAAAACCCTGAAGAGAGGGCAATTGGATTCACTGTACATTCCAGCATCCCATGTCCCATTGAGGGGGGGCTAGTAACGGTCTGCATACGATGATGTTAGTCTTGTTCCTTTTCGCTATTTTGTGGCTTTGGAAGTAGACAGATAGGCTAGATTGGAACCCCAAAAATTCACATTATGTACAAAACCTTCACAATCGATTACAGTGGATACCGTGCAAAATGTGGGTCATTCATTCTAGGGGTGATTGGGTCCAGGGTAGGTAGATTTCAAACCTGGACCCTGTACCCGATCCCATTATAACCGATTCCCTTTTCTGGACCGATCTTGTTTGCACTGGAGCCTATTCTTCAGGTCCAGTTCTAAGATGTTTCCATTTGAACCCGTTTTGCAACCACCCGATATCCTATATGACTTCGAATTTTATATTAATACGCGATAAAATAATGTAATCCTCATCATTTGTATTGAAACATTAAGCATATGTGATTAATAAGTACATGAATTTTTTAGACTAAACGAAATTAAGGATCCACAAAGTTAATTATCATAAACATCATCATAAGGCAAAGCAAAAATCCTATGCAATGGATAGTGTGATCGTGAGCTGGTGAGGGAAGGAAGCAAGTGAGGAAGAGGAAT
This sequence comes from Eucalyptus virginea, assembly GCA_014182375.1. Taxonomy (NCBI): domain Eukaryota; kingdom Viridiplantae; phylum Streptophyta; class Magnoliopsida; order Myrtales; family Myrtaceae; genus Eucalyptus; species Eucalyptus virginea. Next base: position 30,489,438 of record CM024523.1, on the reverse strand, counting down.
GATGAAGGAGGAGCGTCGTGCAGAGGAAAGGAAGCAAGTGAGAAAGAGGAACGATGAAGGAGTGAGCTGGTGAGGGAAGGAAGCAAGTGAGGAAGAGGAATGATGAAGGAGGAGCGTCGTGCAGAGGAAAGGAAGCAAGTGAGAAAGAGGAACGATGAAGGAGGAGTGTCAGGAGGAAAAATGTAGTTTTATGATTAGAAATCAGGAGAAAAAAAGATGGGGTTTTGTACTTTGAGGCTTACAAAACTTGTTTTCAAATCGGTCTGTTCAAACCGGTTTTTGGGTGGATATTCACTCGACACCGGTTTCCGGACCAGTTCAAACTTAGGAATTTTGGGAATTGGTTCTCGGACCGGTTTCAACCGGAATTGATTCCTGACCTTGTTTTCTGGGTGGGCCGATCCAATTCTTGGGGATACACAGTCCAGTTGCAACATACCACTGGTTCAGTCATAGTTTAATGCTTTCTACTACAGCACGGTTGTGGCTTTTGCTCCACAAGATCCTTCGGCCACTGACATCTAGTTGGCCCTAACACGTCGGGGGCATTCGAGGTGACGCAAATGGTCTCCGAATCTTCCCTCTCTTGGTCACCCCGCACTCCAATGCAAGGTCTCTAATTATGCAAAATTACAGCGGCGACGGAAGACATTGCGCTGAAATTGAAGGGCCACAAAAATTTTCAGCATACCCATAAATTTGCCATTAACCTAAATGATAAAGCAATTAATCTAATGGAGAACAAGAGCAGCAACTAACCGCAGACAACGTTGTTCCGAACCGAACTTATGCTCCACAGAGGCAACAGTGCCTTGCATTGGGCGGATATATCATCCGTCACTTTAGATTACAAAAGTTAATTTTGCCTAAAATGATTTTTCCAAGAACCACCTCCTCTGAAGCTACCCTTGGGGAGGGGGGGCACTCAAAACAAGTTCACTACCTACTAATTAAGCCGGCGCCATGCTGACAATGTTTGACACACCAAACCCAACACATGATAAATTTACGAAAGGAACAAAAATCTAAGGCGAAGCGAACACACTCGGCTCGGCTCGTAACATATGCAGCACGTATTGACCAATTTTTCATAATGCTGGTTCAGTTGCAAGCTTTTTGCACTCATGTATACGAAAACTTAGGTCCTACTATGCCATCCTATTTTCAAAAGAACCAGGAATATAGTCAGTGCCCGGATAGAAGTAAGATGTGGAGGTGAAAGTAGCATGAGTAATTTACTTATTCACTCACAAGGTGAACAAGCACCATCACTGCAGGCAGGCCTCTTGCCAAAATGCAAAATCAGGCTGATAAGCTGAATAAAAGTACATCTCAATGCTGTTGCTGACAGGGAACGGCCAAATCTCCAGCGGTGTAACTCGGCTGTGCACAGTTGCAGCCGGGAAAGAATGATGATGAGTATTGTGGTTAATGCGCGAAAGCAGTGATGCCCTATTTCCCACATTTGTCGCTGAATCGATCTCGAACGTGAGGAAAAATGTAGCCACCCTCCATGAAGGAAGTTAAGCCAAAAGAAAGTCAAGTTACTAGCCACATGAAGATGGTTAACCAAACTGTTAGGGCAACCGAAGCCAAGGCGTACGTCCACAGCATCACAACAGAACACTCGCTCTCACCTGCTCCAAACAACTGGGTCATCGTGCCTGCCAAAATGTAAGTTTATATCACTGATCGAATGCCATAAATGATCCATCTGATCGGGACCAAAACTACTGGTCAATTTGCTTGTTGAGAGTTGCGAATGGACTATACCTATGTTCGTAGCCGGAGGAAGGGCATAGTGTAGAAGGAGAACAAACAGATATAGTGGATCTTCATGCACCAGACCAAAGTACAGTGCACCTTTCACGATAACAATCCCAATGACGGGAAGTAAGATGTACCGAATCACTACAACTCCAGCAATCAGAGAGAGCTGAACGCCCGAACCCCTCAATCCTGAAACATCACCCGACTTTTAAGTGTCATTTTTGGGGTATGAAACAAAAACCATGCCAATCTAGGGAATTCAGTTTCACTTGCTCTTGATTATACAACCACAGAAGCGATATCCAAATTAGTCTTTTACGCTAGCTTACCTCTGAGAAGATTTCCTCCCATAATCAAGGTAACAGCAGGAATGGCTGCATCCCTGTAAAATTAGTGTCAGAATCAGAGAAATGTCTGCAAGAGATGAGAGTACTCACATTCTTAAGCAACTAAACCACCGATCTGTCGCCCCAGAAACTTGGACCAGAACTACTTTATTCATTCTTGAAGAAAATCTCAGTGTCCCAATTAAGAAAGTTACTACTTGAAAGTATTAGCATATGGCAGAACTGCCGAAATCAAGGTCAAAATCAAGCTTTTGGGTTAAACAAGGTAAGATGTGATGGGAATATTCTGCAAGCTGCAACTCGTACCACCATAAATGAAACCGATAGCCTAAAGGTTACACTTGTCGCATGCCAAACAATCACCAAGCTGACAAGAAGATGAAATTATCAAATAGTGATGTATTCATTAACCAATGGTTCGCTGGTTCCAGAACGGCGGGAAATAAAGAAAAGAGAAGACAAATAGTGCAGTCGAATCTGACTTGGTTACACCTTCAAGCAGACATAGTCCAGGATAATTATGTGGTGAAAAGCAGGACAAAATCCAAACTTTTATGGTAGCCGCGTGTGTAAGAGTCAATAAAGAGATGCTCTTGGTATCTTTACTTTCATAGGCTTAGAGGAAAAGATATACTCAAGGGGAAAAGAACTCTAGAAAGCAGATGCTAAACAATACATCATCACACTCTGTGTAGAACGTAGCATAGAAATAAACTGCCTGCCAAGCTAACCAATCATGAACTCGATACTTGTACCAACATGTTTGGAGCTTTCATGCGTTTTTTGCCGCAGATAATTAGCTGGATGCAAGAGCAATTACCCCAGTAAAGAAGCAGAGTCTTCTACAACCCTTAAGGGAGCACCAGCGCCGATCAGTAAACCTCTGATGCGTGGAACGACACCCACAATAAATCCAACAATCTATGACATCAAGAGAAATTAAATCAGCAAGACATCTCACTCACAGCAAAATGAAAAATTTAAGTGACAAATTTTCTCGAATCAGTAATCACACTGAATGTATGCTATTATCCATCTTGATGACAAGCTACTCAATATCTCTAGTAATTTCCGAAAATGAATATACATCTTTTCTACTGTACAGAGTAAGTTTGACCACAAAATAGAATAAGGGACAAACAAGCAAATGCAGAGTAGAGACGGAGATTACTGCTGCAATGGTTGATGGTACCAACAACGTCTGAAGATTGATATTCTTTGAGATCTTTGTTAAGTAATTCTTTATTCTGCCCCAAGTTGAAACCTACCATGGAAATCTGAAAGTGATTAAATTGCAACTTCCCCAATTGCTTGAAAACGTTATATGTAAATCCCCTGATGAGGAATAGCTCTCAAGACAAAGTTTAATATATCGTATTACAATAGGATCAACAGATCCCACTTTACATTATTTCAGAGTTGGTTTGAATTACCTGGCTATTCACCTCGGGTTTTACCAAAGGAAGCATCGATTCATCCAAGTTACCAGTAGAAGTGCACTTTGTTGATGGAAGAAGTGCTTCAGGGCACTCTTGGATACACTTCTTCGTATCTGTTGTAGATTCTGTATTCTCCACCGATGCATCTGACTTCACGTCTCCTCTTGTTATATTGCTTGCAGACACCCGCACAAGGTTAAAAACATAAGACCACAAGTAAACAGCTCCCACCTGACATATAGGAAGACAATTCATTCATCAACTCAGAAGTACGTCTGAAGTATCTCAATGGAAAAGAAAGAAGATACAAATAAAATTCATAGGTTCCTTGCTCATGTATGCGTATGTTTTCACATGCTAAGTACTAGAATGCAGTAGCACACCATAGGCTTCTTCATCAATACTATAGAAACGACACATTTACAGTCAGGGACCTTGAGAAGAACGTTATCAATTCCACCTATTCGTGAAATTGTATAATACAAAACCCAGATCCTTTATTCTTCAGATATAATGTGTTAAATTCACTGTCAGTTAGCCATAGCTACGGTAGTATAGAATGCTATATGCAAAAGATTGAGGTTGGGTAGAGTTAATTGCAGGCAGAGTATCTGCGGAGAATACCGCCATAGTAATTGAAGCGTAAGCCATTCCATATTTCTGGCAAACATCAGGCACTCCGAATGGACTGCCTTGCTCTTTGCATAATGCTGGGATAATAATCAGAGGCAAATGTCCCAAATTTCCTGTTTAGATATACCAAAGAAAAAGGGAAAGAAAGTTATTACAATGAAAGATCTAGTAAATTCAGACAGAGAAGCACTTCCATCCCCAGATTGTGTACGTGAAGCAGCAAATGATGCAAGGGTGTGGAAACGGTCATTGACAGATCGAAAAAATGAAGTTCCACTAACCCATCATTGTTACTCAACTGAGGCAATATTGACTCCTCATCATGTAATCGACGTGATGGTGATAATGCAAATTTGAGGGCATTACAGGGTGAAGAGAATATAAGTTTAGTTACACTGAAATCCATTGATTCCGTCACTAGTGATAGCATATTAAGGCCTTTTTTGTGTTAAAGACATCTTACCAGCTGCACAACAACCCAGTATAAGGCCTTTCACATGGTGAGGTGCCCGAGTGAATTTTACAAGTATCCACCCCAGTGCAGATCCAATGATAAACGTAATCAGGATATTGACCGGCATGAACCACCTATGCATTTTAGGCAAATACTTCAATAACGAATGTGGGATAAGGTGAATTCTCAAGCATCATAGTCCCAATTCCGGGAAAATAAAAAAAAAAAAAAGGAACCACAAAAAACAGAGATATGTGGATGACGGATGATTGCAAACAGGGTAATATGACTGATATCCTGAAACTCACAATTGGGCAATGTTCTCCGAAGTAACTGTCCTGGCCAGGGTGCTGCCAACTAGTGCCGGACTAAACACGAAATATCCAACCTGATGAAACATATACTTAATTGCTGTAAGTTGCAATACAGCACCAGCATCGAAGGAGGAGCTTGAGATAAACTTACTCTATTCAATTGCTTCCTTGCGCTCTCCCCCATTACATCAACACTTTCAAGAGCAAGATATAATCCAAGTGCAGTCACAAGGAGCGTCTTCAAAACTGGCATCGAAGCAATCAACAGAAGATCTAGAAACCCCATCTTTTCTTTTCTTTTAGGAAAAAATTCCTTCAAGCCTTCCAAGTTCAATGCTCCGCCACTCTTGCACAGAACAGAGAGCAAAGAAGGTGTATATGCAGTAACATGACGCAACTTGTCATCAAACAACAAGAAACAACAGATAAGAAGCCGTCTACTGTCAAAGAGGCTGAAAAGGGGCAGACCAAAAAGTAATCCTCAGGTTTCTAATCTTGCTTTAAGAAGAACCGCACATGATTTAATTTGTCTTCAGTGGATGAGTTCATATTAAATTATATCAACGAGACAACGGGAACACAAAACCAAAAGAATATTCGCAGGTGACGCACTAAAAGGTTCTCAAAATTGGACAGATGCGGAAGAAAAATGTTTCTGATTTGTGAACTGAATTCATATAAAATTTCGGCTTCAGCAAGACAATCCTATTAAAAAACCTAGAAGAAAACTTTGAATTGCATACTTCTCGGAGCAAATACAAAGACCCAGGAAAAAAAAAAAAAAATCTCCTTCCGTCTAATCATTCATTAAAATATATTAATCAGCTCCATCATGAACAAGAGATAATGGCTGCTCTACCTTTTATCAGCTTCAGCAAAAGGTGATCTCACAAGGAAGAAGATGCTTTGAAACTCCAAATGCAACAAGATCCGACGTGGGCCTACACTGTTTTGGATTACTAAAACCAAAGCAAAAGATGGATTTTACCTCTATTTTGTCTCATTCTACGTTCCGTGATGATCAACAATTAACAAGAGAAAACAAGTATAATTAAGAGCAGAAATTTTATAAAACTTCTTACATGGATGGGAATGAAAACATAGAAGTATTCAAACTTAGAAATATTTTTAAAAGATTAAATTTTTGTTACGATTCGACAACCTCTTGCGACTCTTTTTTAACTATGAAGGATTTATCAATAAACAATCAATCTGAAAATGCCGTAAGCAATGACATATAGTAGAAACAATTATGGACATGTATCCATCACGAATAATGAAGACGGAATAGGATAGACTTGAAATAAGATGTCATTTTCGGATGTGGAAGTGAAAACGTGTTGCTGCAACACTCTTCAAATCCTTAGGGTTTTCTTCTTCTCTTTTTCTTTTCTGGTCTTTCCTTCCTCTTCTTCCGCAAGTTGATTAGTGTTTACTTGTTTTACTTGCGTGTCCAATACCAGGTGACTTGGCTTACCAAAACACAGGTCTTGTCTCTTCCGACCCATGTCTTGTCCAACTTCGTTTGAAAAGTTACCATTCAGCTTGTCCAATGCACCGTGTTACAACAAAATAAGTTCTGAATTTTTTTCTTATGGTATCACCGGTCCAGACCAACATGTCAACGTTCAATTACAATTCATTACAAGGCATGTCGCGATTAAGAAAAAGGTCAAGCCACAAATGGGCAGAATTCGGAATATACTTTGCAGCTTGGTTAAGTATTCCTGCAAGTGCCTTTTAGAGACTGTAATGCACGATAGTTTTTCTTCTGAATATACTTTGCAGCTTTTCCTTTACCTAATTTCGCATTCACACACGAAGAAAGGAGCTCTGCCCTGATTCTTCTGACCAATCCCAAAATTTGAATGCCTAGAGTGTCCCAGTGTCAAGCCTAACTAAAGTTGACACCTACCATGTGGTTTATACTGCTATTTATGATCTCAAAATTCATTTGGCAGGTCAACGATGTGCACAGCAAGTTTGTCAAAGCATTAAGAGACCTCTTCGCAAGCCATAAGGCACTGGCCACACAATCTTGAATCGAAAATTTCTGAAGATAGCTTCCACTCGTTCTGATTTACGGGAGACCTTCTTTATATGTTTCAGTCAATTAGGACTAATAAAAGCCTAAAGAGAGGGCAATCGGATTCACTGTACATTACAGTGATATTAGTCTTGTTCCTTTTCACTTTTTCAATAGTTTGCAAGTAAAGACGCAGAGTTGATTGAAACCCCAAAAATCCATTAATTTGCACGACTTATACAGTTAATTATAGTGGGTACTATACAGGATTTAAGTCCTTCACGCATAGTTTAATTCTTTCTACTTTAAAAGACAATTGTGGCTTTTGCTTCCTTCCAACAACGACATCAAGTTAGGCCAATAAATTTCACATATCAGGGGCAATTCGAGGTGACAGAATAGCCTCTGAATCTTCCTCTCTTGGTCATCCCGCACTCTGATGCACACAGTTTAATACGTTACACAATTAGAGATAAATCATGCAAATTTGGCAATTACAGTGATGACAGAAAATAGTGTGCTGGAATTGACGAGCCACAAGGTTTTTCAGCAGATCTTTAAATTTACCATAAATCCTAAATGACAAGGCAATTAATCTACTTGAGAACGGGAAGAGCAACTAACCACTGACAAATGTTCCAAACCCAACTTATGCTTCAGAGAGGCGACAATGACTTGCCTTTGATGATGCAGACTACATTATTCATCACTTTGAGATTACAAAAGTTAACTTGGCATCAAATGAGTTGTCCAAAAGCTCCCTCTTCTGAAGCTTCCCTTGGGGCACTCAGAACAAATTTACTACCTACTATTTAATCCTACAGCATGCTGACTATTCTATCCACACCAAAACAGTCCAATGTATGATAAATCCAGGAGGCGAATGTAAATCTAAGGCAAGGCGAACACAATCAGCTCGGCTCATACCAGACACACCACATATTAACCAAATTCTCATAATGTTAGTCTTTGCAGTCAAGCCTTTTTCGCAATAATGTATATGAAAGCTCAGGTCCTACCTTATCATCTTATTTTTCAAAGAATCATGAATGTAATTAGTGCCTAAATAGAACAAATTAGATGTGGAGGTAGAAGTAGCACAAGTAATTTACCTATTCACTCAAATCATGAACAAGTAATATTCGTGCAATCAGGCTTCTACCAAACTGCAAAGTTAGGCTGATAAGCTGAATAAAATCATTACATCCCAGTGCTCTTGCTAACAGAACCAAAATTCTCCGGCAGTATTATTTTGGCCATGCACAATTGCCGGTCGGAAAGAATTATGGTGAGTGCTGCGGTCAATGCACGAAAGCAGTGACACCTTATTTCCTATGTATGTCACAAAATCACTCTCAAACATGAGGGAATATGCATCCACCCAGGAGACAAAACTAGCTACTAGTGAGGAGATCGTCTGTGAAGAGAGTTAGCCAAAGAACATCAAGCTACTAGCCACATGAAGAATGTTGACCAAACTGTTAGTGCAATCGAAGCCAAGGCATATGTCCACAGCATCACAACAGAACACTCGCTCTCTCCTGCTCCGAACAACTGGGTCATCGTACCTGCCAAGGGTTAAGTTTACATTACTGATCAAAATGCCATAAATGATCTAACTGATCACTACCAAAAGAATTGGTCAATTTTCTTGTGAAGAATTGTGAACTGACTATACCTATGTTCATTGCCGGAGGAAGGGCATACTGTAGAAGGAGAACAAACAGATACAGTGGATCTTCATGCACCAGACCAAAGTGCAGTGCACCTTTCACAATAAAAATCCCAACAATGGGAAGTACAATGTACCGAATCACTACAACTCCGGCAATCAGAGATAGCTGAACACCCGAACCCCTCAATCCTGAAACACCACCCAAATTTTTAGTTGTCCATTTTTGCAGTTTGAAACTAAAACCGTGCAATCTAGGGAATTCAGTTTCACTTGCTCTTGATTATTGATGCTTACAACCAAAGAAGTGATATCCTCATAAGTCTTTTAGGCTATCATACTATCATACCTCTGAGAAGATTTCCTCCCATAATCAAGGTAACAGCAGGGATGGCCGCATCCCTGAAAATTTAAAGCAAGAAATAAGTGTCAGAATCCAATGAAGTGTTTGTAAGAGATGAGAGTACCCACAACCATAAGCAACTAAACTGCTGATCAGTCAGGTGCAGAAACTTAGACCGAACCTACTTTATTCGGTCTTGAAGAAAACCTTTTGATGTCCTAAGTAAAGCTACCACTTGAAAGTATTAGCATGCAGCAAACTATCCAAATCAATGTTTTGGGTTAAACAAGTAAAGAAGATGTGACAGGAATATTCTGCAAACTACAACTCTTGAAAGCCTAAAAGCTACACTTCTTGCATGCCAAACAATCATCAAGCAAACAGGAAGAGAATATTATGAAACAGCAATGTATCCAGTGACCAATGTTTCGCTGGTTCCAGAAAGCCAGGAAAGAAAGAAAGAGAAGAGGACAAATGGTACATTAGAATCTGACTTTATTACATCTGCAAGCAAATAGAGTCCATGATAATATATGTTGAAAAGCAGGATAAGAACTCAAATGTAGTTTACGATAGCCACTGGTCAATAGAGTGATGTCCTTGATAGCTTCCTTTCATAGGCTCAAAGGAAGAGAGATATCCAAGGGGAATAGAGCTATCGGAAGTGGAAGTTAAACAAAACATCATCACATTAAGTATATAAGACGGCATAGAAATAAAGTACATGCTAAGCTAACCAGAATGAACTTGATCCTTGTACCAACATATTTGGAGCTTTTTATGCCTTTCTAGCTACAGAAGATTAGCTGGAAGCAAGAGCAATTACCCCAGCAAAGAAGCAGAGTCTTCTATGACCCTTAAAGGAGCGCCAGTGCCAATCAGTAAACCTCTGATGTGTGGAACCACACCCACAATAAATCCGACTATCTATGACATGGAGATAAATTGAATCAGCAAGACATCTCACTCACAACAAAATGAAATACTCAAGTGACAAAGTTCCTCAAATCAGTGGTCACACTGAATGTATACTATTAATCCATTTTGATAACGAGCTTCTCAATATATCTAGCAATTACAGAAAAAGAAGATATGCCCTTTCAACCATTCAAAGAAGTTTAACCATACGTAGACCATAAAAAGGAGACAGAGATTACCGCTCCAATAGTTGATGGTGCCAACAATGTCTGGAGATTGATCTTCTTTGAGATCTTTGTTAAGCCGTGCTTAAGTTTGCCCCAAGTTGACACCTGCCATGGAAATCTGAGACTGATTAATATTGCAACTTCCGCAGTTGGTTGAGAACATTCAATCTATCGACTTGTTAAGATCCCCTGATGAGGAATAGTCTCCCAAGGCAAACAAAGTTTAACTTATTGTATTGCCATTAGGATTAACAGTTCCCAGTAGACATTTTGTCAGATTCAGTTTGAATTACCTGACTATTCACCTCAGGTTTTACCAAAGGAAGCGTCAATTCATCCAAGTTATCTGTAGAGGTGCACTTCATTGATGGAACAAGTGCTTCAGGGCATTCTTGGACTAACTTCTTCGTATCTGTTGTAGATCTTGGGTTTTTCACAGATTCATTTATCTTCTCTTCTTCTCTTGTTATTTTACTTGCAGACACCCGCACGATGTTAAAAACATAAGACCACAAGTACACAGCTCCTATCTGACATACAGGAAGAAAATTCATTGGTTAGCCTAGGATAGTATGGAAGTATACATGATTCTCAAGATAAAGAAGAAGATATAAATAAAATTTAATGAATTTTTTTGCTCACGTATACACATGTGCACTCCTTATACACTAGAATGCTGTAGCACAATATAGGTTTCTGCATCAATACTGTGGAAATAACAAATTAACATTCATGAACCTTAAGAGGAACTGTGTCTATTCCAGTTATTCATGAAGTTGTTTAATACAAAACCCAGGTCCTTTATTCTTCACATATAGTCAAATGCATTGTAAGCTAGCCATATCTATGGCAGTATAGAATGCTATAGGCAAAAGGTTGCGATTGCATAGAGTTAATTGCAGGCAGAGTATCTGCAGACAATACCGCCATAGAAATCGAAGCATAAGCCATCCCGTATTTATAGCAAACATCAGGCTCTCCAAATGGACTGCCTTGCTCTTTGCATACTGCTGGGATGATAATCAGAGGCAAATTTCCCAAATTTCCTGTTTAGATAAAAACGAAAAGAAAAGAAAGTGATCACAATGAAACATCTAGCAGATTCAGACAGACAAACACATACATCTCCAGATTGTGCACATGAACCATCTAATGATGCAAGGATGTGGAAACAGTCATTGATGGATCAAATACATAAAGTTCCTCTACCCCATCTTAATTACTCAAGTGAGATAAATTTGACTCTTCATCATGAAATCAGACTCGACAATGATAAAGATTTAAGGGCATTACAGCATGAAGACAATTTGATCAAATTACAGGGATGACCATTGATTCCATCATAAGTAATGGCTCATTAAGGCCTGTTACATATTGAAGATATCTTACCAGAGGCACAGCAACCCAATATAAGGCCTTTTACATGCTGCGGTGCTCGAGTGACCTTTACAAGTATCCATCCAAGTGCCGATCCAATGATAAACGTGATCAGGATATTGATTGGCATGAACCACCTATGCATTTTGAATAAGTTACTTCAGTAATGAACGTGGCTGATTTCTGAAGCAGCGTATTGCTGATACATGGAAAAAAAATGAACTAGAAAAAGAACAAAGACACGTCGATGACAGATGATTACAGACAAGGGTAACATGACTGATATCCTGAAAGAAACTCACAATTGAACAATGTTCTCTGAAGTAACTGTCCTGGCCAGGTTGCTGCCAACTAGTGCCGGATTAAACACGAAAAAAGCAACCTGATGAAACAAGTATTTCGTTGTTGTAAGATGCAATATAATATCAGCATCAAAGGAGGAGCTTGAGATTAACTTACTCTATTCATTTGCCTCCTTGTGCTCTCCCCCATTATGTCAACACTTTCAAGAGCAAGATACAATCCCAGTGCAGTCACAAGGAGCACTTTCAAAACTGGCATCGAAGCAACCAAAAAAGATCTAAAAACGCCATCTCTTTTTGGAAAAAAACTCCTCCGAGCTTCCAAGTTCAATGCTTTGCCACCCCCGCACGGTACAGAGAGCAAAGAAGGTGTGTGTATATGCTGTAATATGACGCAACTTTTCGTCAATCAACAATATTCAGAAAATAAGCCATCTCCTGTGAAAGAGGCCAGAAAAGGTAGAGATACAAAAGAACTCGTGTTTCTGCTTTTACCATACACAGAACTGCTCACTGTTTAATTTACCTTCAGTGGACGAGGTTTTCACAAATATCAAAACGTGACAACAGGAGCACGAAGTCGATGGAATATATGAATTGACTCACACTAAAAGATTATCGATATGGACAAAGACGTGGAAGAAAATGGTTCTGCTTTCCGACTGAATTAATGTAAAGTATCGGCGGCGGCGACTCAATCCCATGAGAAGAGATTGGTCTCAGATCCCAGAAGAAAACTTTGAATTGCACAGCAGCCAGAACAACAACAAAGACCCGGAAAAAAAAATGATATCTCTTTCTCTCTTACATTTATTATCATACGTCACGTGGCTCCATCATGAGCAAGAAATAATAATGGCTCCTACAGTTTATCAGCTTAAACAGAAGGAAAAGCTCACGAGGAAGAAGATGCTCTGAAATACCTAATGCAACATCCGACGTGGGCCTACTCTGTTTTCGATTATTATAACCAAAGGCAGAGGTGGGAGTTACCTCTATGCCTGCCTCATTCTACGCTCAAGAGATAATGAACAATTAACAAAAGAAAACATGATAATCATGAGCAGGCGTGTCCATAAACAATGCATTTATAGCACGAACATTATGGGCATGCGTCCATCTCGAACAGTGACGACAAAATACGATAGAGACTTAGCAAATGGGATAGAGACTTAGTAAATAAGAAATCAGACGCAGATGGGGAAGAGAAGACGCGTTGCTTCAACCCTCTTCAAATCCTGAGGATTTCCTTCCTCACTTTGGCTTTTCTGTTTTGGTCGTTCTTCCTCTTTTTTCTGGCAAGGTGATAATTTTTTCTCTTTTCTATTTATGTGCACGAAATATTATGGGTTTGGCAAAGTGATAATCGTTTTTTCTTTTTCATTTCTGTGCACCATGTAACGACGGACTCAGAATTTTTCCTTTTGGTATGATTGATTCGGACCAGCACATTTTCACCCAATAATAACTTTCCATTATGAGGGATGCCGTGATTGGAAGATGTTCAGGCACATGATCGGCGGAATACCGAAAAAATAAAAGGGGTCGGGTCGATCTCGGTAAAGGCCTCCATCCTTTTCGCAAAGAGATTCATGAACGCAAAATCTGAAAACTTTTTAGGATGATCACGGAGGGAGAAAGAGGACGTAAAGTTTTTGTCTTGCGTGGCTGTAAAATCATTGGATTCTCGATTTGAACGAAAGAGGAGAAGAGGGAAGAAGTCGAAGAAACAACAAAGTACGAAGCTCTACATTCTGAATCAGGAAGGAGGGTTTGCACAGGCAAACCCTGTCGCCATGCCTGCCAAGGAAGTACTTGCTCGGTTCCCATTTGGAGGCATTTTCTAATGATCAACAGGAACTAACATAGTTTTCGAAATTGAAAAACTAGAGCTAATCTCCATTGAGTTGTGATTTCTTGACGCCCAACGTTTTCATTACATTTTACAGCATGGCAGTATGCACGTGAATGAGAAAAATATTGTCTAATGGACCGTATGTGCAAAAATTCGATTACCCAATTGATTTTCATATGAAGAAATAAGGTCATTTGAATATCCACACGGTACAAATAAAGGAATCTTAATGATTTTCCAAAAAACGAAGAGAAATTGGGTTTCAAGGTTGAAACAAATTGTGTGATTTAGGATACCGTATGGGTTTGGAGTAAGCTTTCTCTAACACTCTTTACACAATCAAAGGGACGCGGTTAAGTAAGCCATGGATTTAGGACGTGAAATCTGAAAACTTTTTAGGACTATTAGGGAGGACGTAACGTTTTTGTCTTGTGTGGCTGTAAAATCATTGGATTCTCGATTTGAACGAAAGAGGAGAAAAGGGGAGAAGTCGAAGAAACAACAAAGTACGAAGCTGTACATTCTTAATTGAGAAGGAGAGGTGCACCAGGCAAACCCTGTTGACACGCCTGCCAAAGAAGTTCTTGCTCGGTTCCCATTTGGAGGCATTTCTAATGATCAACAGGAACCAACATAGTTTTCAAATTTAAAAACCCGAGCTAATCTTGATCAATTTGTGATTCCTTAACACCTAACGTTTTCATTATATTTTACCACACGATAAGTATGTACATAAATGAGAAAGATATTGTCCACTAGATTAGATGTGCAAAGATTTGGTTGCCCACTCAGTTCCCATACGGAGAAATAACATCACTCAAATATGACACGGTGTGAATAAAGGAATCTTAATGATTTCCTGGAAAACATAAAGGGATTAGGTGTCAAGGTTCGAAACAGATTGTGCGATTTAGGTCGTCGTATGGGCATGGAATGAGTTTTTTCCAAAGCTCTCTACCAACCAAAGGGACGTGCTGACAGATTGTGGGATTTAGGACGTCGTATGGGCATGGAATGAGTTCTTTACAAATCTCTCTACCAACCAAAGGGACGTGCTTAAGTAAGCGATGGAATTCTAAAGATGCTTGAGCAGCCGAATCTCAGCCTAGGACGCAAAGAAATTGCCGTGTTAGCGATCAAAGAAGGATCGAGAAGGGGGGCACAAGTTGGCGGGTAGCAGCAGAGGGGATGAGGAGGACCTATCGGCGCGTCAACAGTTGAACGGCGGCTGCAACTTACAATCATCGTGTTGCGTACTCCCTCTTTCTCTCCGTCTCACTTCAGTGAATTCCCGCCTATGTAGTCGCGCCCGTCTGAATATCGTAATGAATGGGGAAGAGATCGGACGGGAGCACGTGGGAACGCGCGCTGGTACATTGTACATTGTACATTGCACATGGCCTAGGGAACCACAACCAGGACAGGCCCACACCCCGCAGTTACTTTCCGCCGGATACAGGCCCACACCCCGCAGTTACTTTCCGCCGGATACATGGAATTCGACCTTCCTAGTCCCCGTCCACTCCCGGGTCGTTGCCGGGTTGCGAAAGGAAGAAGAAAGTAGAAAAAAAAAAAAAAATTCGAAAAAAATTCGAAAAAGATTAAAAAAATTCCTTAAAAAATTCCACTAGTTTATTCCGGGCAAAGCCGTAGGAAGAGTCCGCTGTGGATGGATATAGCCACGCCGCTGGACTCGTCATGATGCCCCGTTAAATTTCCGCCATCTTATCCCAAAAAGTCCTTCATCGCACTTGATTGATTATGGATCGTGCTTGCTATTATATCAACAAAGCAAGCCCCCAAACTTTCATCACGTTGCTACTTTAGAGTGACCGGACGCCATGATTCGAGCGGATTGAGAGCACAACTCGACGAGCTATAGTTATAGTTGCTCATTCGCGCGACCGTGATTTCGCTCTGCTAGTCAGGCTAAGTAAAAGAAAGTCATCTAAGTATCCAGTTAGTATCCGAACTAAGTCAAATCCAGGCAGCAGGCGAATAATTACCAATGGAACCATAGCTTCACTGGTCCAGAACATGATGAATCAAGTGAGCAGAAAGCAACCAAAGAAATTTCAGCCCATGAAAGGTGCACTCAGCCTCAGCATCAGTATCACTGCTTTTAACATAACTAAAGCAAATTCCGGAATAAGAACTAATAGAAATGCCCGACAAAGGTTGGGCCATGATTAGAGAGTTTCATCCGACGGCGAATCCAATGACCAAACCCACTCCATACAAGGCAAGCTACTATAGTGCGGAGAATTCTTTTTTCAGCCAAATCGGCATTCAGCAGCACATCTGTTAATTTGTGTTAATTTGCTCAACTTTCCGATGATATGCTCTTCAAATCTACTAGATAAGCAAAAACAAAAGGAAGAAAAGTGAACCGCAAGTATTCCAATTTCATTGCCCTCACAGACAAGAACAGGAAACACAAAGGTAAAGGGAGTGACTATTGCGTCTTCAAAAGCCATTATATGCAATTCATCTGGCACAAAGATACTTATCATCAGAAATAAAAACCCTGCATATGTATTACCGATGCAATAAAGAATCACTATGACAATTCTCTATGATACCGAACCAACTACTCTACACTCGTGAAGCTGCTTGACCCACAAAATATATGAGTTCTTTATAGCTTCCGTAGGCAAAAATTCGCAAGGAAGCATACGTTGGCTCGATGAAGTTCAGACTCACGAAATTGTTTACTGGATCCTTCAAGTTTCAGAAACCATTGCTGCCAGATCCAATTCCTCGTCAGAATCTATTACATCCTGATAATCATAATATGGGTTTGCCTGCACCATCAAATTCTCCTTAAGAAATTCATGGTTTGTAAACAGTAGAGTTTCACACGACAATAATAATAGCATGACTAATACAAGTGCAGTGTCATGGAACACCTAGCTATACTCTCATTGATAAAGTGATGTGTGACGAAATACCTTTGGCCGAGGTGTAACTGCTTTGAAACTGTTGAACGTTGGGTTATCAAAATTAGGAGGTTCCAAGATGATGTATGCCCCTTGTTGTTGTATCTCTCCTGTGTTGCCTGCAAATCAGACAACATTGTCCATGACAACTGGTGGAGGTGTAACATGGCACTTGATCTTACAATATGTCACCATCCATATCAGCAAAACGATTCCCTAGGGGGAGATGGGTCATAGTAACAGGCCGTTTAATTCAGAAACAGAATTTTGAATCTAAGCAGAAATATTTGTAATCCCCTTAATACTTCTATGTTCTCTATTGACACATTCAATAAACTCTAGGCATATTTGCATCTCTAGCTTTCCTTTTTTCCCCCCAAAAAGATGTCACATCCAATCTCTCTGAGCTAGTGAATGCACAGGTTTGACAAATGAAGATGCATCTTCTTGGAGCAAGAATGTTGTACTATATCAATTGATCTAGTGACTAGAACAGAAGTCGCCGGAAGTACCTGAAACTGTGGATAATCTGGAGCACTAAATAGGGTAATTAGCCTCCCTGACTCCACAACGTGATCTATAGTATAACCCTCATCCATTCCCGCAAGACCATCTCGCTTTTCCCTCGCATCAGGTCCTTCATGTGATCTGATAATTAACTGAGGAAAAGACAGCAGCCAGCAGACCTAAAATCAGCCTTTCAAGTCCTATGCAAGATATGGATTCGATTAACCAATGGAAAAACGGGTTTGAGCAAAGACTAAGTGATACACCGCATCCATCCTAAAGCAGACATCCAGACAGAGAGATTCAGGTAAAAGACAAACATGAAAAGAAAAAAAAAAAGGAAATATGGAAGAAATTAATGTTGTTTCCAGTCATTTGTCATCACCCAAGTTCCAATGGGACCTCATAAGTACTGAACTGGCGGTGGAGTTTCCGTCATTCATTATATAATTGTCATAGCCGAAATCTAGGATTGAACTTTCTGCAACTGGAGTCCATGTCCAGTAATCTGCTTACTCCCGATAGCAACAACTATCTGGCTTAAACAAAGGATGGTTTAGATACCCAAAAGAGGACGCGCTTGTCCTGTCAAGCACCACCATACTTGATTTTGCTTAAAAGTTCATATTAATCCAGCAGAAAATTACACCATGGTCCTTCCCCTCAAGCCTAATTCACATGTCAATACAAAATCAATGGCCATGTAAATCAATGACCATCCCTGTCTACCTCGACAACTCAGCTTGGCCTAGAAACTTCATGCAAATATTAGCCTACTTTATATGTTTCCAATTAAACAGGTCAGTGCTCAGGTAGAAAATGGCGGCACTGTTAAAGTCTGCCACTAAGTTCTGACATATGTTATTATGGCTCAAACAGCAAATTGATGGTAAAATTACAATAGCTGGAAATCAAGAAAAGAACATCCATATACTGAAAAGTAGACAGTGTAGAGTAAAAGTTGAACTAAACTTGAAAGATTTGGCCAAGCAATGCTCATATTTCTTGATAGAAAAATCAAATATTATTTATTACTTGAAACATCAGATATACCACCTTTAGTTGATATCGCTTCAAAAACTCCTCGGTGCGGTCCGGACCCCACAATAATCCGATGCCCCTCTCTGTGTTCGGAGAAAGACCAGGAGTCATTGATGGATCTGACCACAACACATCACCTGGAATCAGATTCAACCCTTCCCATGGAGGGTCAAGAACTGATCTCCTAGCTTTAGATAATTCTTCTAAGGAACCAAGAGATAAAGTACTAACTTCAGGATTTGAGTTTATACGGCGATTCTTTTTTCCCTTTGATCTTTCGATGGCGTGACAGGTATACTTCGGAAAAGCCCTCCATGAGCTGTATATACACGCCCAGCAATGAGTGATGCTAAAGGGAGCCCCTCGAAACATCCCAGACACTTCCTATAGACATGCTTTCCTCTATCACCATATTTTGTCAAAACTTCTTGCTCAAAACCATAAACGGAAGTACAGTATTTTGATTCATGGTTCCCTCGGAGAAGAAAAACTCTCTCTGGCATAAGAACCTGACACAGGACGTTACTTGAGTGAGAAGAATGTTGTTCTCCAGGGGGGAAGAATCAAACAAACCAAACGAGAATCTTCACCTGAATACCAGGAAGAATCATACTCCCCACAAAAGGATATATTATCACAACAGCACAAAAGATGAATAAGAGATGGAACAGAAGTAGCCTAACAGGAAACAAATGCATTAATAACCACTTGAATTTGAAGCTGTCTTTTTGTAAAAATATTGATCCAAAAAACAAGTAATATAATATGGGTCACAATAAAACAAAATCCCTTGCCTTAAGCCAAATTAGAATGACAGGAATCACAAAGTCAATCAACATAGGAATAGTATAAGAACCGAAAAAACGGTTGGCTATCTTGTTGGGAAGATCCAGGAACTAGGATAATCAGACAAGTCATTCCAGAGGTGCCATCTCAAGTTACCTTGTGAAGATTCATGTAAATAAAATTCCAAATACACTAAAACTCAGGATAGATACACGCATTTCCATTGAACCATTTCGTGCAAATCAACCATTCTCTAGCATTGATGTCCAGAGCCGTCTAAAATCTTTCTTCTCGTGTAAGGTACTCAGAAGTCATTAAGCAAAGCACAACTGCAGTAAAACCCAATAAATCGAGAACAGGAATATACTGTCCATTAATGAAGACAGACATCTAGATCAAGAGATGCATGCATTTGCAGCAGCATCACTTACCTTCCAAGCCAACAAGAGCAAAAAAGTCTCCAAACCCCAAGCCCCTCTATCCACATAATCCCCATTAAACACAAAGAACCGATTCTCACTGGGAAAACCAGCACTATTCAGCAGGTGCAGAACATCGTGAAGCTGCCCATGAACATCCCCAACAACGACCACCCTACAGTCCTTGCCAGACTCGTCGTCAGCATCGAGATCGACCATCACGAGATTCGGCTCTTTGTGCAGAATCTTGGAGGCGGTGAGGACGAGGCGGTCAAACACGTGGACGGGAAGGACGGTCGGGAAATCCGTAGGAGGGAGATTCCTCGATGCCCAGTCGAATTTGGACATCAAATCCAAGACCCAGTTGAGAGTCAGGCTCCCATCGGCCGGCCACGAGATTTGAGCTTCTGGGGACGAAAACGGAGATGGGTCTCCGCCAACCGGGGTGAAAAAGGTCGTGGTTGTGGCGGCGGTGGCGGGGGTGGCGGGGGTGGCGGCGGCGGTCTCAGCTGAAGGTGAGAAGAAAGAATCGTCGTGCGGCGACGCGGGAGGCGGCGAAGAGAAGGAAGCACCGTTCGGCGAAGGAGAGACGACGACGACATGGTTGATCGTTCCCCCTCCTTTCAAGAATCAAACCCTAAGAAGAACTGCTGCTGCTGGAGCCTCTTCTTGGGAGGAAATCCGGATCTACTCGCCATCGCCGAGTTCGTGCGCCCATTGCCAGCTTCTTGGCAGATAATTTAATCAAGAAATTCAAGAATCGTCAGGATCGAGATGGGTTTGTTTAGAGTCGATCCATCTGTTGCGATGAATGTCACTTTGAGGTCCAGGTGTCCGACGGATTTCTTGCCCTTTTATATTCCGGAAGTTGAATTGGTTTTAAGGAGCACAGGATCATGAGTTGGATCGTTCTGGTCCGATCTGAATCTGCCGTGTCGGATTAGCATCTCCTGGATCGTCTTTCTTGATCAATAATTTGAACTTTAACATTAAACTTCGAACCAGGAAAGAAGGATCAAAGACGGGATTTGTTCAATTGTGATAATCTGGACGGGCGTTCCCGAGGAGACAAAGGAGCGACCTTGCTGAATTCTTTCGATTCTTGTTGTCGAGCTTTCGCAAGTTTTTTGTCATCCGAGATTTGGGGTCACTGTTTCTTTGTTCTAGTACAACCACAAAAAGGAAAAATTAAAAGAAAAAATTGAAAAGCTTTAGATGATAAGGAGTATTTATGAGACATTAGCGATCTAAATTTAAATTCACACCAATTGCATATGATCGGGAATATCATCTATGCTAGTGGCACTAAAGAAAATACCAAATATATTGATATTGACTTTTTGTTTTGAAAAGTTACTACATATCAATTAGGAATGTCAGTAATATAAGTCAAGTCATGTTGCCCTTGATACCCAATCCGACCATAAATTGTTATATGCTAATTGCGACTCAAATTAAATAATCCAATTCGTGTAACCGTCCCCTTTTCTCTTTCTCTTCAACCATCCCATTTTCTTTCTTCCTCTTTGTACTCTGCCATGCTCTCGTGGAGACGCAGTCTTGTGCCTCGCCCACGATGGAGCCTGCGACCCCGCAAGAACCGAGCCGTCTAGATCCACTTGGACCGCACTTCTGTCTCTCTCCTTTTCCCTTTCAACCTTGGACCTCGGCCACTATGGTTTGTCGACATTGGATTTATCCAAATTCAAGGCCAACTTGGGTCCACCAAAGGTGAGCCTCGTCTTGGCTTGTCTTGCATCTTATTAGTAAGGGAAAGCTTTAGTGTGCCTAGTGAGTGCGACCAGACAGAGAGACGTATTCAAGGTCGATGCAAATGAGGGACAAGCCATGGGAGACATCGAAGGACAACAGTGTCATATAAGGACTAGAGGAACGACAAGGAGACAAATAAGGAAATTGAGATTGTGACTGAGCTTATATGGACGAGGTGAACATGGTTGAGAGTTGTATCCTTGGCAATTGAGGTGCATATGACAATAGAAAAGGACAATTCTTAGAGGGACTCATGTTCTCTGGGAGAGTGAGAGTGTATTGTTTAATGTATTTAAGTTCAATTTGACTACACAACCCTATCCGGTTTAAAACTATTTTTTTAATTAAAAAAAAAAAAAAAATATCTAATCCAGGGAAAGATTGGCACAAAAAGATCTGGAATTTTATATTCAAGTCCAATGTTTATGAGGACACCCCAAATTGATGTAGTATTAGTAACTTCTCATATGAGGAAAGAGTATTAGCTATTGGTAACTAATAATCTTTCTTGTATTTATATGAGAATGTAATTTTCAGTGACTTTTCATCACACTGTTAACTATTTTAAAAATCACTTGTTAACCGACTAAACTAGGTTGTCTCTCTCTGTTGACTTGTCGAATTCTATTATGGACATAATTCTTATTAAAGAAGTAGTAGGCCATAAAGTAGATGAATTTTTTTTTTTTATGTAAATTTGGCCGAGCTAAGGCCTTGGCTATCCTGCCCTAAGGAGTCTCATCCCTCCAAAAGGGCGATGGGCTATGTGTAGAAATGTTGGAAACGCACCTTCATGACCCATCCCAAGAAGAAAATAAACTGTCCAGTGCTAAATCCAAAAAAAAAATTATCTCATTTGAACGGTTTCGAAAATTCTCACCCCCAGCCATTCAACAGGTGAGCTCATGGGATTGGTCGAAGCCACCAATAGCCATGGCAAATATGATGGCAATAAGTTCCAGGATGTCGACCTGTAGCTCTTTCTTAACCATTCACAAAACTATTAATCCAAATTTTCAAATTCAATTACGGTCCAACCCATCTTAATCCGTGATAACAGGTTATATCGAGTAAAGAAATCGATCCTTCATTCATCATTACTCGTCCACTCAATCGAATCTTTGACCGACACTGAAGTTAATACGTCGTCATGAAAGTATCCCCAAAAATTCAAACTCGGGTGGCGAGCTCCTCCGTCAAAAGGCAGCCATATTCCGTCCTCCACGGCGGAAGAAAGAAAAAGGCTCGACCGAACCGAGTCCCCGTTCAACAAAGCGAAGTCGTCTTTGACTTTTTACCGTCCAAGGCATCATCATCGACTCTTTTTTGTCTTATAGACATTCTTTTGGGACGGTCCAAATTCGCTTATTTAATCCATCATTTTTTAAAAATTAATCCATCTTCGTTATTTAATTATAATGACTACCCTCATGACTTTATATTATATCGGGCTATAAATCAAGCGCGTTGGCCAACTGGGTCACCGCTCACTTCCTCCCGACCACACCCCCCAAAATAAAAAAATAAAAACAAATTTTCTTGCCTAATTACTTTATTCGACAGGATTTAATTTTCTAATTGTATTTTTATTTGCAAATGTTTGCTTGTGAAGCATCATATCGCAGTAGGAGCGGAGGATATGGAGGACGGTGTCGCTCTCCGATTCCTAATCCCGTCCGAAGTGGAGTACAAAATCGTCGGTTTAATCGACGTCACCCTGTTTTGACTTTCGTGGTTCGATTTGAAAATTGCCCACGAGAATCCATCGGCCTCGTCTTCCGTAGTCTCAATCAAATTCTGGGTCGGTCATGATTAGCATATATTATGTTACCAACCCAACAAGTTATAATGTCCTCATGTTACACGAAAAATGACCATAAAAATCATAAATTTACCGTAAGGGTTTCGATCAATTATTAACTTTTTAATTAGCCAATTACAACCTTAAACTTTTTTACGATTTTCCAATGTAGTTGATTAAGTCTATGATTTTAAATAAATTGTCATAGTTTTGAGTTTATTTTTCTTTAGAAATAACACAAATGGTTTATGAATTTTAAACTAATGTGCAATGTAGTATTGACCACTTAATTTGTTTAATGAAATTCCTAAGTTTTTGATATATATTCAATTTTAGCCATTAAACCATATGAAAATATTCAATATTATCTTTACTATACTGTTTATCTTCTCTCCTCCACCAGAAAGGGCGGCATTCCATTTGAGATTATCAAAAACTTAAAACAAATTCGTTTCGCTTTATACGGTCCACATCATATGCTTGCTAGCTGGACTACAACCTTGTTAAATTGGAAAATTCTTAAAAGATTAAAAGATTACAATGGTCAAATCGAAAAGTTTCGCATTGAATGTGGTCTCAAGCGCAATCATTGTGCACGCAACTCCATACATGTCGGATCCAGGTGAAACAGATTCCATGGTATCCCGCGCACCACATTACACGTCTCGCAACCTCACCCATCAGCTTAGGAAGCGGCGATTTCAATTTGGGCAACCCCCAAATACGTGCCAAAAATCACTGCCCGGGCCTCCCCCATCTTCCCCCCATAGACAGCGGCAAGACACGCTGCCTTTTCGGCTACCTAACTCCACTCCACCAACGCAACGAAAACAGCTCCCGACGCGACAGAGTTTGACGACCTACGTCGCTGACATTTCCCCCCCTCCAAAAATTCAATGAGGACGCAATAAAAATTAATTGTTCGTCCTCGTTAATTGCAACATTAGCTGGAAACAAGTACGAATCGCCTCAATTTCTTCCTCCTCCTAAAAGCTTCGAATCCCGTTTGACATTAAGACCAGACAATTAAAACCGAACGGCAAATTTCCATCGAACCGTAGACAAAATCCGGTCGGCCAACTGGGTCCGTACATGGAATTCGCGTTGCGTAAAGCTAGCTGTCGTTTCTATTAAATTTTTTGTCATCGGGGTTTGTTGCCCCGATGTTGTCTGTCTGCAGTTGGATTGTCCGGATCCCTATGCGAGCTCGCGCGTCGTTTTTGGTCCGTCAGTCCACAAAGTTAACAGTCATAAATTAGACTTTGTTTTTGAGGCTTTTTTGTCATTTGGTGAAAGTCAAAGGAATTTCGGCGATCCCGAGATTGCTTTTTGTTTTGTTTCGGCAAATGTCCGGGACGGGATACAGGGAGTCAGCAACGACTTCATGATTTTCTCGCCTCACACGGATTTAAAGGGTGGGGACCAATTTAATCACGTTATAAAGACATGAAACGAGGTGGTGATTTAGGACGGTATATGTTAGGTCCGTGGTTGATCAAGAATTTAAATTCGTCATCTTATGTTATGTTGAATTTTATCATGTAATGCGTTGTTTTTTAATTAGAAACCAACACTTTGGATTAATTAACCCATTTGACCACACGGGCTAAATTTTTAATTTTGGATTCAGGTCTACCTTTTAAAAAAAAAAAAAATTCAGGATGTTTCAAACATTATGGTACATAATTTTCACCATCATATTTTGGTTTGAATACCAAGATATACATGCTCGAAATCATTGGCGCTAAAAATTGGCAATTCTGATTAATCTAGCTCATTTGACCATGCAGATAGCTCCATGCTTGAATTTGCTCTTTTACATTTTCAAGGTATTTCAATTGCATCATGGCTGTCAACATCCTTTGTTGGTTTGAATCGAGACATTTATTCTTAGAGGAAATAGTGATTCTCAAATCATTTCGTTATGACGCGGCTTTAATAAGCTTGTCAAAACTATAGCCCAATTATTAAGGAAAATGATACAAATAGTCCTAAATTTTGGCTAAATGTGCAATTTGGTTCCATGAATTTTTAACTTGTTCAATCTAATCTCCGAATTTCAGCCTAACATACATCGTGATTCCTAAACTTTTAATATAATTCCTCGAAATATATGAAAATATAATATATGGTATTGAATTAATGAATGGACCATATTAAATATTTTCATACAGTTCAAAGACTATATTGATGATATATAAAAAATTCATGGACTATATTGAAAAAATTAAATTTTTATGAATCACATTACATATTTGAACAAAATTCAAGAATTATTTATATCATTATATCGAATTCTAATGACTTTTCTAACTTTTTCAGGGGTGTGAAATTGGATTGCCTTACTAACCCGTCCAAACAAAGTCAAATTCGATGAAAAGGTACACGTAGGCTCGGAGGTGTCGTATCCTTAGGCGTTTCCCCTAGTCACCCATTTTGACTTAGACAATGATCCGTGAATCCTCCCTCCCGTATGCGTCGCATTATAAAAAAACGCTTTCCCAAAGACACGTTGTTGTGTGAGAGAAGCACCTCCCGAGAGAATCAAACACCCCCCACACCAAAATTTCCAAGTCCTTTCCTTCCCACTTTCCCACTCGTTTTCCGCCAGATCATGCACCTCCAACCTCCGTTCCCTTCGTTTATATGATCCCACGAGCTCCTCTTCCATCGCATTTCGTCTCCCTCTCGCGACCAACATGAGCCACGGCAGCTACAACCGAGTAAACATCCCCAGATCGAGCTCGAGAGGCCACGGCGGCGGCGGGGGAGGCGGCGGCGGCGGCGGCACCAGCTGTAGCATCAGAGGGTTCAGGATAAACCCGAGGCGGCTCTCGGTCAAGCGGCTGCGGGTGCGGTTCGCGAGCCTGTTCCGGGTCCTCAGCCGATGTAGGTTCTCGTACGGCCAGGCTCTGAAGCTCCTCAAGAGCAGCTGCTTCTTCTGCAGGAGCCGGAGCAGGGGGTGGGGCGCCGGCATCAAGAGGAGCCCCAGCAACGGCAGCAGGAGGAACCTGGTGGTCGCGCACGTCAAGGCCGAGCCGGGGCGGGCCGACTACGGTTCCAAGCTGCGGTGCTACTCCCGGTCGAATTCGTTCTACTCCGAGGCCATCGCGGACTGCCTCGAGTTCATCAAGAGGACCTCGGTCTCCCTGGATCAAAGTAGGGACAGGACCGAGTTCCCGGACCTCTCCCGAGTCGAGCTCACATGAATTTTCTCGTTTATCCTCGGACGAGAGTTAGGACTTAGTCAGAAAAAAGGATTTGCAAGAACCCATTTTTGTTCTTTTCTTTCTTGTTCTGTTCTACCTATGTAAATCTATCCTCGGTTTCTTGATAACCTTGAATTTTCTGCAGCACGGCCGAAGAATTTCGCTGCGCCATTATTAATGGAGTGATTATATCTTTAAAAATTTGAAATTTGGGTTTGTTGAAGTTTAGTCCGAGTTGTTGAAATTAGGGTGATGAAGGTGGGGATTGATTGGTCTTTTCGAGTGGAGGCAATCCTGGGAAGGTTCTCAGTAGGTGGAAATTGAAGATTCTAAAGTCGAGCGTTTCTCACCTAACATAATTGTCATTACTTTACTAAACTAAGATCAAACGGAGGGGCTGACATATAGGGAGGGGCGAAATAAAGATGACATTTTTTTAAGGTAAGATTTCGGGACAAGGACACAATCATGTCCCCAACTTTATGAAAGTTCTCATCTTATTTTTCCATGTTGATGCTCGCCTTTACGGATTTTTAATGAGGGGGGAAGATGTGTACCCCATTATAGCTAATGATGCCCGATAGAACCCGCTGATTGCCGGCTAATTCGCGAATCATCGGCTATAGTCCCTTTGACACCGTCTTATGAGGGGGTGTGGGGTACTATTCCCATGTTTTTGTGACTATGTACTGTCGGTACTTGATGGATTCTTGGATTTTGCGCTATCGAAAAAGTCGAGGTGGTCTGCCCCCGGTATTCTTATAAAAAATCCACGGTATAAACAAAAAAGCATCCATTGGTCGAGAAAAGACAAGAACTCACGATCCTTTGTCGCGATTAGATGTCGACATTCAGATACACTATCCCAAGCCAATCCAAGAGCCATAAGACGAATATTTAATCTTGCCATAAGCATCATCACAAGTTGAAACATAGGGTCATTTCTCTATAAAAGTATACATAATGGATGAGTCGGTGGAGTTTGATTTCATACACGCTTTTGTATCATAAAGTATGACACATAATTGTTGCAACAGGTTGAATATAATGTGCTCTATTATATATGAGTTTTTAATTATGTCATGACGAATGACAAATGAAGCACCTTTTTCTAGTGCGCATTTATTTTCACATAGTATTACATGTGAGTAAAGCCCCCAATCTAGTCATGTCTTAAATTAATTAGACGTGCAAGCATGAGTTATGTATAAGCACGTTGTTTACCAAATCAACAAAAGGATTATTAAAAATAATCGAAATACGGAAAGAAGGTTTAAAGGGAAATAAAAGAAAGCCAGGGGGGTGGCTAACGAATGGACACCACTATTTTACCGACCAAAAAAAAAAATGGACACCACTATTTTAAGAAAGATCCCCTGCAGGAAGGAAAAGCCACAACATAAGAAGAAGCTTTAACGCAATAGCCAGTTGAAATCTGACGCGTGGCGCGCCTCGAAAGAAACTCCCCATGTGCATATATTCTTATCGTACTGTAAAGCTGTAATACCGTACGGAGTTACCATGTTATTTTCGTGGGCCAATTAATTTTCTAAAAACTCTAAACTTTATACTTAATCTCAAATCTTTTCCGAATTTTTTAACTTAAAAAAAAAAGTTAAGAACTTTAAGTCTAATTTCAAATCTAACTCAATTTTATTTTGTCTAAAAAAATCACTAACTTTTAATCTCTTCTCAAATCTACCACATGATTCAGTGTCAACTTAACGTGGCATTTCTACATTGACAATAAATGCACATCGGTAAGACAATATAGAAATTTATCTTCAAAATAAAACCATTCTAGGATATAAAAATTAGAGATGACTATCAGCAACTTTTGGATAGAGTGGTAATGTGGACAAAATTAGGAATATAGTAAAATTGATAATTTTATTTTTTGATAAAAAAAATTGAGATAGATTTGGGATAAACCTATAATTTGAGGTTCTTTTGAGATAAAATAAAAGTTTAAGGCAAATTTGAGACTAAACCTAAAGTTTGGGTTTTTTTTTTTTAAAAAAAAAAAAAAAAAACTGGGGTGGATTTGAGACTAAACCTAAAATTTGGGGTTTTTTTTTTTTAAAGAAAAAAAAAAGGTTTTTGGGTAGGATTTGAACTAGACTTAAATTTTTAAGTTTTTTAGGGATGTAACCCTTATTTTCTTTTGGGCCATGCTAATTTCACAGCTCAATTTTGGCTCCATCCATGCCCTAGCGAAGCAGAATGGTGTAAACATCCGAGCATTCAGATTGCTCTATCTTCTTTTTTGGTATACGCTTGATGGCAGGAATGTGAGAATCTTTTTATAACACGATTGAACCATTTCATTAAATTCTATTTGTAGGAGTTTGATTGACTTTGCCTGATCGTTTTCGTCCATCTTACATCCATAAGGAAATTTTACAATTCCCTTCAAAACTTTGTTTTGAATATCTGTGAATCCACTTTCTACGCTTGCAAATTCCATTTATCTCAATACCAACAAGTCAACAACCATAAATCCCCCTCTTCACCATTAAGATCCTCCTTGGTCAACGAGCTGCTTTCGCTATCGTCCATCACCACCGCTCAAATTCGTAGCCAAGCCAAGATAGTTGTATAAAACCACCGCACAAGCCAATCAAAAGCCACCACTTGGCTAGCCATATCTCCCTACCTGGCGCCATTGCTTTTGGACCAAGCCACGAATAGCTAATTAGCTCTATAGGGTTTTCAATCGATTTCAATTAGTTTATTGTAATTGATAATTGATCTCTCGCTCTCCTTCATCATTTCGTCTATCTACTTGCGCCGGCCAATACTCAGTGACGCAGGTCACATAACAAAGGGCGGTGATCAAGGGTAAAGGGCATACACACGAGCAAGGGGGGGAGAGAGTAAAGATGTGAGATGGACGAAGGCAAGTGAAGAATGGTGTACGACAGCCACAGTGCGTGAGGGCCGACAATGCCAAGAGGCAAGTCGGAGCGAGTTGAGGGCCAGAAAAAGAGGCAAACGACTCACAATGGCACTTTTGCCACGTAATTTTTCAGGATGTGAAGTTAATTTAGGGATAGAACAAGCGTTCCTTTTTTTTTTTTTCTTTTTTATCTCTCTTGAGCTAATTTAGGGGTAGAGCAAATTTAGGGGTAGAGCAAGCGTTCCTCTTTTTAACTTTTTATCTCTCCCGACTTAAGATTTCACAAATACTCTTCATCACATTCTTGCAAACTCAAATTAAAAGATTATGTTTATCATTTAATTTGACCTTACAACTTTAGGTGACTCTAAGATCATATTAGAAAGATCTTTTAAATTAATCATTATGATCGCATCGAACGATACTTTACTTCCACTTAGGTCTTTCAATCTCCTCCTTAAACAAGGAATATTAGCAGATGATTGGACGATAAACTTAGGATTTCTTGATCTCCTCATCCTAGAATAATAATCCACCACTTTCGGGCCAGAAAAGCAAAGCACCGGAATCTCCACCCCTCCCCTCTTCCATTCCCCGGCACGACCACGACCAAGATCCACGCCAATCGTCTCCATCACCAGAAGAACGAAAATCCCGATCGCAACTTCGCATCCGCTCGATTCCCCGTCAAACTTTTTTTTTTTGGGGTCAGAATTCCCCCTCAAACTTCGCCTCCCAAATTTCGGAAGCTTCTTCAATGTGTGATGAGCACGCGCGGCAACGACGTAAGGTCGTGGCGCAACCTCGTCCGAAATCGAATTCGCTGGTCCGTCTCCGTCCGCGTCCCGCTCGCGTTTCCCTCCTCAGACGCGCCTTCGCGCCTAAAAACACAAGGTTCAAGAGCGAGCGCCACGCCCACGCGCACGCGCCCCCAAAAATCGAATCGCCACATTCAGATGAGTTTCTGCCCTAAGCGGCTCACTTCCCTTCTTCGCAAAGCCCGCACCCTCTTCGGCCCCGCCGCCACCGCCACCGCCGCCGCCGCCGCCGCCTCCGCCTCCTCTTCCTCCCTCTCCTCCTCCTTCTCCTCCGCCGCCGCCGCCATGGAGGACCTCCAGGCCATGAAGACCCGCCTCTGCATCATCGGGAGCGGCCCCGCCGGCCACACCGCCGCCATCTACGCCGCCCGCGCCGAGCTCAAGCCGATCCTCTTCGAGGGGTGGATGGCCAACGACATCGCCCCCGGCGGCCAGCTCACCACCACCACCGACGTCGAGAACTTCCCGGGGTTCCCCGAGGGGATCCACGGCATGGAGCTCATGGACCGCTGCCGCAACCAGTCGCTCCGGTTCGGCACCCAGATCTTCACCGAGACGGTCACCAAGGTCGACTTCTCCGTCCGCCCCTTCAAGGTCTTCACCGACGCCAGGGCCGTGGTCGCCGACTCCGTGATCGTCGCCACAGGTGCCGTCGCGAAGCGGCTCAGCTTCCCCGGCTCCGGCGACGGCCCTGACGGCTTCTGGAACCGCGGCATATCGGCGTGCGCCGTGTGCGACGGCGCCGCCCCGATATTCAGGAACAAGCCGCTGGCGGTGATCGGGGGCGGCGACTCGGCGATGGAGGAGGCGAACTTTCTGACCAAGTACGGGTCCAAGGTTTACATCCTTCACCGGAGGGATACGTTTAGGGCCTCGAAGATTATGCAGAACAGGGCAATGACCAACCCTAAGATCGAGGTTTTGTGGAACTCTGTAGTGGAGGAGGCGTATGGAGAAGGGGAGAGAGGGGCTTTGGGAGGGTTGAAGGTCAAGAATGTTGTTACTGGAGAGGTTTCCGATTTGAAGGTCTCTGGATTGTTCTTCGCCATCGGGCACGAGCCTGCTACCAAGTTTTTGGGCGGACAGTTGGAGCTTGATTCCGATGGTTATGTCGTGACGAAGCCTGGGACCACGCACACGAGCGTACGAGGAGTTTTCGCTGCCGGGGATGTTCAGGATAAGAAGTATCGGCAGGCTGTTAGTGCCGCTGGGACAGGTTGGTCATATTTGACTCGCATTCTTGTTGTGTGAATGAATTTTATCCCAGTAGAAAAGGGTATGTCTTTGCTTCATTTCGGCAGCTAGAAGAGTATAGTTTGTTTACTTAAGCGTTACACTCAACTAGCTGAAAGCTTTATGAAGAGAACAATGCCAGAGAGATCGAACGATGCATTCCTTAGTTTGTTATCTGTGTATAGAAGCACGACATGACAATGCGGTGGTTTGTGTCTTTCTGCGGTTGAGTACTTTATCAAGTTTTCCACTTTTCTGGTTTTAATTGACTCTCTTAGTGTGCATATGTTTTTGGTTACTGCATTGTGGAAAGGTTCCTTGGCCTTTGAGGATCTGGGAACAGAAGTATGACACCTGACGGTGAAATTTTAGCTTTTACCATACTTACATATATTTGGGTGGACTGTGGCATGACTGTTCTGCTTGGCACTTAATCTCTTGTCTTAAATGGTTTTACCGGTACACCTCTGAAGTAAGAACAATCATCATGAGGATCACTGATGTCCAGTTTCATGAACGGAAAAGAAATTTCCCAAGTACCACTGTTCAGTGGTGAATTCACTTTCTCCAAGCATTTGTCTTTGATGATATGGGAAAAATCTTTGCTCTTCCTGCAATTTTCTAAAATTAACCAGGGAGATACCTGTCATAACGAGGCGGTGAATGTTTTGGAGTATCAACTTTATTTGTTAGTCCTAAGTCATTGCAAGTTTGTGTTTAAGTGTACTTTAAGAAATGTCTTTTTCTCTTTTGAAACTTGGTCTGCTTGCTACATGAGGTTATGCACATTACCCATTTTTGGCTTCGTTTATATTCTTTTGCTGATAAACAAAATGAAATTGTCAAAAGCATATGAAGGGGATTTACGAGAGAAGAAATTTAAGTATGAGAACAGGTGTCCCAGATAAGAAGGGATGTTGGGGATTGTCTGTGTATGTTATGTGAAGTTTTAGGGACTGCTTTGGCCCCTCCCCCATGGATAATAGTTTGTGGGTTTTAGTGAGTTTGAATTGGTATTGGTACAGTTATTTTGTTTGATTCAGGTATTCATGGGGATTTCAGATAGTTGTTTGGTTAGAATAGATGTACTTCTATACTTGCCGTGGTCTGTTGATAGATTGGACCATTATCTTTTGCATATAAAGGTTGGTACCCCCTAGGTGGCTCATTGATAGTATCATTTAGTTGATGCGTAAGAGCATGGAAAAAAGGGCAGGTTGCAGGCATTACATAAAGTAGACTTCCCACCATCCGTTGTCTGTACCCTGTATGTGAACTAGCATTCTCTAATATCAAAGAGGTTTCTTGAGCTTCAAAGGCTTTATTGTTGAATAAAATATGCGAAGGTCGATTAATAACTTGAAATGTTGCTTCCCCTCACAACAGTGCAGAGGACAAGAGAGTGTATGCCTTCATGATACTGCTAATTCTGCTGCTCTGTGGTGGTTTCTTTATCTTATTTAGCCAACTAATGCCCTTTTTTCTGGGGGGTGCAGGGTGCATGGCAGCCCTGGATGCGGAACATTATTTGCAAGAAATCGGATCCCAGGAAGGTAAAAGTGATTGACTATCTGGTGCTAGCCCCAAGCTCTGAGGCCACTAGAATTGAAAGCGAGTTGAAATCAAATACAAAGAAGGCTCTCTAAGTCTCTAGGCATTATATTATTTATCTTGTGTTTTGAATTGCAACGATCATTAGACTAATATTTTGGTGCAGATTTATGCTCACCATGAATATTATACTATTGGATTTAATCATTCAAGATTTGCCGCGAGCTGTTGTCTGCTTGCGCTCGAGCTTGTATTGGTGCCTATCTCTACGCACCTTTTGGACGTAGGAATTCCCACGAAGGGCTCTTGTGGCCTTTTTGAGCAAGAAATGGCTCTTACAGTCCGTCCCTGAATTGAATGCTATGTTTCTCTAGAATTGAATTGGTTTCGTGCGACCCTAATTGAATTAAGTAGTGTAACCTATGAGCTATGAGCTATGAAATTATTTGTCATGACATTGAAAGTGAGTTTGCTTTTGAATCAAAGTGTGCCGTTGTGTTTGTGAGCGTTGGCGAGCTTTAAGTGCTCAAAATGAACATTAAGAATCCGATAGCTGAAATTTGTTGAATCTGATGTCGTCGATATCATTAATTTGAACCACACTTTTGTATCACTTTTTGCTCTTTTAAAAGTTACTATCGCATGGAATAGGACGGTACGGCACAAATAGCCTTGATTGATGAGTCATCAATGATGACGTATTGCATTTTCTTAGTTTAAGGAACTCGAGCTCTGTAAACAAAATTACGTTACTTGAAAATAGCGTATTCATATCTTTGTTTCTAGCTTTTCGAAGTACTACTAAAAATGATATGACTTTCACGATTAAAACCGAGGATGTTTTATATATTCGAGTTGTTAAATTTAATGTATAAAAAATAAACCTATTTATAGATCCCCTAGTTGTGCGATTGTTTAACCAACGAATATGTACACAAGCATGGTGTGGATGTGGCAAAATTAACATCGCTTATGCTCCTTGATCCGTTCATGGGCAAGTGCTTCGTTGTGTATTAGCCTCTTATTAGTATGATTTAAGATCGACCATGATTTAATTTTTTATATACTTCAAATTAAAAAAAAAAAAATCACATAGATTTGTATCCCTAGAAGAAGTAGGATTCCATCAACATGACAATTCATAAGTCACACATTTTCATAGCATGGCCCTTCAATAGTTAATGATTATAATCGTTGGTAAGGCATTCTCTTTAACTAAGTAATTAGTGTCATAAATAATGTTATTATTTCGACATTCCTAGCAGCTTTTTTCTAAAATACCCTTGGAATATTACAATCTACTCCGGCATTTATTTGCATCGTCTTTTGCTTTTCTTATTAAGTTTGATTGATGATGGGATAGGGAGGGGCGACCAATACTAACGTGCCCTTCCAAGAGTTATTATAAGAGTTTTGCATCACAATTATGACGGAATATTCAGATTGCTGTACTCCACAGAACATGAGATGTTTGGAGATTTGTTCCTACTAATCAAATTCATTTTTTTTCTCTCCCTCTGCATATATTTCCTGAGCTTTAGGGGTTTGATAAGTCTAAATCTCACCATCGCATCTCCTGTACTGCATCTAATCTGATTCTCACGCACAGTTTCTTCCCTGCAATCGCATATTTTATACTTTGCGGCCTAGCAAATCTGCTTGACCTGCACGAAACAAAAAGCTGCGTTGGTTTTACAGAATCAACAGGAAATAGTTGCTGTAAAAAAACTGGTAGTAATGAAGAAAAATCAATGGAGAGAGAAAATAAGAAAGTGATTAGGAGAAACCATGAAATTTATGGGATGCTTAGAAACCACCCGTTACATTGGGTATAGGTCGGATGGAAAGAAATTTGGGTGACAAAATGAGTTTAAGTAACATATCGTCAAAAGTAGACCACGAACTTGTAATCTTCATTTCGTTATTGTTATGAATAATTTTAGAAGATGACATGAAACTAGAACTAACTATTAATACATACATATATATATATACACACGCGCATATGTCATAAATTTTTGCACCATATTAAGATCCAAATGTCGTAATAAATCTCAATAAGAATGTCGAATATTTGATTCTCTAGTCAATAAGTACAGAACTTTTTCAACTCTTTTCATTACATTATACTTAAACATAAGTCCTCGATTAATCAGGACCAATGACAGATTAAAAGAACCCTTCATGATTCTGTTGATATGTTAATCATAGTATGAGTGTCCGTCCTATAATTTCTCCTCCAACCATCATGAAATTTTGAAATCTTCAAAACTCTATAGTACATTCTTAGAGCCCCCTTCGTTTTCTGTGTTTTCTCTTTTATTTAAAAAAGGTACTCAAGGTCGAACTGTCTCTCCATATCTTAAGCTCTCAATATAGACAGATACCGATCAAAGAATAATGCTAGAGGAAGTAGGATTATGAACTAAACGGACTTTTACTTAAGAATAAGACCGAACTCGGCCTCCTCCAGGAACACCTTCAGCTGTGCTGCTCTTGCCGCCGTAGCGAACCTTACCACCAGAGCTCTTGTCATCCCATCCCTCAGCACTGTCGTTGTGGCGCCACCAGAGGCATAGATTGCCCTGCACCCTCTGTTCACGCTCGCACCCAGGAAGCCCTCTGTTGTCGCCATTGGCACCACGTACTCCCTCCGGTGAAGCATCAGTGGACCAGCGAATCCCACTGGGACCTGCATGTACCAGATGGGCATCTCGCAGCACTGGCCTAGTATCGAGTCGTAGTTGAAGCCATCGATCAGGAGGCCCTCAAGGGACTTTCCTGAGGTCCTTTGGAGGGCCTCGCAGCGGATTGCCACCACCAGCTTGCAGTGTCACGGAGCTTGGATTGAAGAGACCATAATGGGGTTGTGCCGGAGATGATTGAGGTGATGATGCTTTCATTGTCTTCGTTGAGAAGTGGCGGTGGTGTTAGGAGAGCTAATTTCTCTGGCGATGGAAGTGATACGGGTTTTATGATCTTATTAGCTTGTGGAGCGAGTTGTTTAAAATTAAGCCATGGTCATAAGTTAGAAACAGAAAACAACTTCAGGTTCGCTAACGTCATTTCCTATAATTGTTATGCGGATATACTAATAAAAGCAATGATAGATTATAGACTGTATATAAACTCATAGTATGGAATTAAAGTAAATAAACATCTCCATGAAACACACTCGCAGTCGAAGCCCTAGCTGATGAAATACTCCAAACAAAAGTTAAACAAAAAATCATCAAAAGAAGCCATTTATAAAAATTTTGTCTGGACTAAAGTTTGAAGCAGACGTATGGGGAATATCTTGAAGTTCATTGTACAGTCATATCAACCAAGAGCCTCTCACTTTCACGTTTCACCTACTCACAGGGAAATGCTGATTCTTGCGAAGTTGCCATGTGACATATGTCTTGCACATATGCACATGGTATCTTTCAGAATATCAATTGTCAGCTTAAATGACGCTAAAACTTCTGCTAAAAGCCGGTTTATACCAACTAAATTGGCGATACTGTTCAACATTATTCTAAACTCAATTTGACCTGTATATGTATACATAGCCATGTTTCATGGGATATCATTGAACCAAAAGGGGGAAAAAAATAAACTCACGATTTGAGATGCTGCAGCACAAGGTGTATAGCGACTATCTTCCAGGTCGGTAAGTTCCTCTGCCGCCGTCACGTCGTCCTCGCCCACTGTCCAGTCATCGCTTGGGCCACCGTACCCTGGGAACGACTGGACGAACCCTACCCCAAAGAACCCAAGCAAGTATATGACCAACGCGATCAGTGAAGCCGGAGCAGAGGCAGCTTCAAGAGAAGCTCCAGCAACAGCAGCAGAAGAAACCCGGTGGCTGTACATGTTAAAGCCGAGTTGGGTGGAGTCGATTGTGGTTCTAAGTCGCAGTGTTATTCTCGGTCGAACTTGTTCTACTCAAGCAAAAGCCAAGCATCAAAGAAAATCCTAGAACAAGCTAGAGAAGTTCGAGGCCATCGCAGGCTGCCTTGAGTTCATCAAGAAGACTTCAGTCTCTCTAAATCAAATCTATGACCTTCTTGTTATTGTTGGATGAGAGTGAGGATTTTAGTAAAAAATTTTCGAGAACCCATTTTTGTTCTTTCCTTCTTCTTCTGTTCTACCTATGTAAATCTATCCTCGGTTTCTAGATGCCGCGAATTTTCTGCAGCGAGACTGAAGAATTTTCTGCACCATCATCAATGAAGTAATTATATATATATATATAATTTTTTATTTTGAATTGTGGGTTTTTTGAACTTTACTCTTTTTTTTTGTTGAACTATGAAGGTGGGGATTTGATTGGTCATTTGGGGGTGGCAATCTTGGGAAGGCCCTCAGTAGGCGGAAATTGAAGATTCTAAAGCTGTGTACTTTTTCACCAGAAACAATCGCCATTCCTTTAATAATCCAGGATCCAAAAAGGGGTTGAGATATAAAGAAAGTAGAATAAAAATGACATTTTTTTAAGGTGAGGTTTCAGGACAAGACACAATCATGTCCCCAGCTTTATGAAAGTTCTCTAATTTTTCCATGTTGATGCTCGCCTTTTTGGATTTTTAACGAGGGGTTGTGTATCTCATGATAGCTAATGATTCATCTCAAACTGTTAATTGTTGACTAATTTGTGAATCATAGGCTATGGTCCTTTTCACACCGACTTATGAGGGGTGTGAGGTAACATTACGACGACCTGTGACCGTGTAACGTCAATACTAGAGAGACCGTTGGATTTGCGATGTTAGGTGGTTTGCTGATAGTGATCTCACAAGAAAGAAAAATTCATGGGAGAACAAAATGAAGCATCTATTGGATGAGAAACGACAAGGACTCGCACCTTTCATCATGCATGGAAGACAGCATCCGGATACAGTATCCCTAAGCCCGTCTACAGGCCTTAAGACGATTCTTATTCTCTTCAAAACTATCGTCAACGGCCAAACACATGTGACCCTTTTTTCTATAAAAGCATATGCGACGGATGAGGCACTCGAGTTTAGTCTCATAAGCGCTCTTTATATGATAAAGTACAATGTGAAAAATGCTGCAACCGGTCCAATTTAACTTACTATACTGCAATCTCATACGTAAGTGTGAGCTTTGTACAAGCACATCGTTCAAGGATCATAGGGTGGCTAGAGAATGGAACCAGATACCTGTGAACTGGTTTTTTTGGCATTCGCATCCAAGGAATTGCAGAACATGCCATGAGATAGAAGCTTTTGGGCAACGGCCAGTTGGTTGAAAGAAACTCGACAGGTGCAACCATTCTCATCGTATTGTTAAGCTCTATACCGTACGGAGTTCCCATGTTATTTTTCCCTTTGGGCCATGCCAATTCCGCAGCTCTGTTTTGGCTCCATCCGCACCCTAATGAAGTAGAATGACAAAAATATCCCAAGCTTTCATGCTGTTCTATCTTCCTTTGGTATGTGCTTGATGACTGAGGGCGTGAAATTTTCTTCGGCACACTGGAACCATATCAAGGAAATCTATATGCAGGAATTGATCGATTCTTACCTAATCTCAACTATCTGCAAGTGTAAATTCTACACTAGAAAATTCCATTCATCACAAAAGCAATAACAATATATCCCCCTAATCACTCTCCTGATCCTCGTGGCAATCAGTGTCATTTCACCGACAAGTTGCTTCTGCTTATCACGCATGCCAATCCAGAGACATCGCTTGGGTGGCCAGATCTTCCTGCTCAGCACAATTGCCTCCGGACTATTCCACGAGTCGCTAGGTACCTTTGTCGGGCTTTCAATTGATTTCAGTTAGTTGATAGCAACTGATGATTGATCTCTCACTATCTTTATCTTTCCCTGTATCTGCTTGCATCGTCCAATGCTCGGTGACGCCGGCTGTCATCAAGACCTCACAGCCTTAGTCCTAGGTGATCATGGGATTAACCACCTCAAACAGCCTCGAATTACGGGATCATGAGGGCATGCGCTTGGAGCTTGAAGTAGCGAAGGGTGGTGGTTGAGGGTAAAGAGCATTCGAGAGAGAGAGAAGATGCGAGACAGGCAGAGGCAAGTGACAAATGACCGACAGTGTCCGCAGTGTGTGAAGGCCGACAATGGCAGTGTCGTGCATTCGAGAGGCAAGTCCGACTGAGTTGAGTGATAGAGAAAGAGGTGAAGGACTAGCAAGGGTAAAAGATTTTGCAGAAAAATGCTTGCAAACTCGAATTATAAGATTATGTATGTCAATTACTTTTGATCCCATAGCTGGAGGCGACTCTAGGATTACATATACTTGATAAAACAGACAGACATAGACGACAAGGAGTCTTCTTGTACCATCCATATCTTTTCAAGCTCTTGCATACGTGCTGTTTCTGCGGCGGGAGGTCGTGAACTTGACGACGATGCATGTATCATGCATCCTCAGAAAGCCTCGTGATTTACCGTTTTCGTCATGTATCGATCGATGCTTTTAATTTCCATCTCCTTGAACATGAATCATTAACAGATTGGGGACGGTAATGCTCGGCATCTCTTGGTCTCTTCAGTCTGGAATCATCATCAACTTTCGCCACCCTCCCAGCAGAGACAAAAGCAGAGAACAAATTCGACTCGCCCATCTTTCCATGGCTCGAATCAGATTCAGATGTGATCCTGCCCCTAAGGGGCTCGCTTCTCTGCTTCATAAGGCTTGTGGCCTCATCGGCCTTGCCACCATGCCTCTGCTGCCGCTTCTCTCTCCTCCTCCTCCTCCCTCTCCTGGGCCACCGCCATGGACGACCTCCAGACCATGAAGACCCGCCTCTGCATCATCGGTAGCGGCCCTGCCGGCCACACCGCTGCCATCTATGCTGCCCACGCCGAGCTCAAGCCCATCCTCTTCGAGGGCTGGATGGCCAACGACATCGGCCCTGGCGGCCAGTTCACTACCGGCCCCCAATTGAGAACTTCCCAGGCTTCCCCGAGGGGATCCTCGGCAGGGAGCTCATAGACCGCTGTCACAACCAGTCGCTCTGGTTCGCCACACAGATCTTCACCGAGACAAAAA
The DNA here is from genome assembly GCA_014182375.1 of Eucalyptus virginea. Taxonomy (NCBI): domain Eukaryota; kingdom Viridiplantae; phylum Streptophyta; class Magnoliopsida; order Myrtales; family Myrtaceae; genus Eucalyptus; species Eucalyptus virginea. The sequence continues at coordinate 30,449,753 of CM024523.1, read as the reverse complement.
CCAAGGTTGATTTCTCCGCCAGTCCCTTCAAGGTCATTACCGACTTGAGGACTGTGATCGCGGATGCCATGGTTGTTGCCACGGGAGCCCTCGTGAAGCGGCTCGGCTTCCCTGGCTCTGGCGACAGTCCAAATGGTTTCTGGAAACGTGGCATGTCAGCGTGCGCCGTGTGTGATGGCGCCGCTCCAATATTCAGGAACAAGCCCCTGGCGGTGATTGGAGGCGGTGACTCAGTGATGGAGGAGGCTATCTATCTGACCAAATAGGGATACAAGGTTTACATCATTCACAGGAGAGACACGTTTAAGGCCTCGAAGATTATGCAAAACAGGGCTCTAAGCAACCCTAAGATAGAGGTTTTGTGGAATTCTGTAGTGGTGGAGGCGTATGGGGAAGGAGAGAGGGGTTTTGGGAGGGTTGAAGGTCGAGAATGTTGTTAGTGGAGAGGTTTCTGATCTGAAGGTCTCTGGATTGTTCATTGCCATAGGGCGTGAACCTGCTACTAAGTTTTTGGGCGGACAGTTGGAGCTTGATTCCGATGGTTATGTTGTGACGAAGCCTGGTTCCCTACATGAGCGTACAAGGAGTTTTCGCTGCCGGGGAGGTTCAGGATAAGAAGTATCGGCAGGGTATTACTGCCGCTGGGACAGGTTAATCACACTTTCTTGCGTCGTTGTTGAATATCTCCCAGTACAAAAGGGTATATCTTGGCTTCATTTCAGAAGCTAGAAGGATATAATTTGTTTTACTTAAGTGTTAACTGCAATAAGTTGGAAGCTCTACGAAGTGAAAAATGCCAGAGAGATCAGACGATGCATTCCTCAGTTTACCTCCTGTTTATAGAAGCATGACATGACAAACCCGGTGGCTCATGACTTTCTGCAGTTGAGGAATATATCAAGTTCTCCTCCTTTCTGCCTCTTGCTGACTCTTTTAATGTACATATCTAATTGAATATTGCATTGTGGAAAGATTCCTCGGCCTTTGAGGACCTGGTCCCCATGACAGTGAAATTTCGCTTCCACCATCCTCATGAATATTTGGGTGGACCGTGGCTTAGCTGTTCTGCTTGGGACTTGTTCTCGTGTCTCAAATGGTTTGCCCAGTATACTTGTGAAGTAAGAGTAGTAATCATGTCAAGGATCGCCAGTGTCCAGTTTCATGAATGGAAAAGAAATGTTCTAAGTACCATTGTTCATTTGGTGAATTCACTTTCTTAAAACGTTCGTCTTGATAAATATAGGGAAAATATGTTCTCTTCCTGCAACATTCTAAAATTAACCTGAGAGACACCTATCATCACGAGGTCGTGCATATTTTGGAATATCATTTTATATGTTGGTTCTAAGTCATTGCAAGTTTGTGTCTAAGTTTACTTTATGAAGCTTGGTTTCTCTCTCCTTTGAAAGTTGGTCTGCTTGCCACCTGAAGTATAGGCCTGCTTGTTATCCACAAGAGATTATATTATCTTGGAAAGGTCACATCTTCTGTTATGGTGATATGTGAATCATTGATGCCTTTAAACCTTGAGCAAGTCAAAGTTTATGGCAACAGACTTGGCTAACATTACCTCTTAAAAGTGTAAACTCTGTGACTAGGACTTTGATATTCACCTCTAGGGTCGGAACGTATGACTCCCATCTTGAGTTTTGTCAAGCTTTGTGCATGGCATATAAATACAGAATTAAGAAACAAACAGTTGGCTTCTCCTTGCTTTTCAAGCATTTCTCATCATAATTTGACAATAACTTGCCAATTTTGTTCGCCATTCAATAAGCTCTGATGTACTATCATACTCGTGCTTGAATTCTGTTTCTAACATTCTTCCTATCAATTTTTTGAACTATGGGCAACAAATGATGCTTGATAGGATTTGGTTTATTTTCTTTTGCCGGTAAACAAAATGAGATTGTCAAAAGCATACGAAGCGGGATTTACAAGAGAAGAAGTTTAAGTACAAGAACAGTTGTCCAGGATGAGAAGAAATCGTGGAGTTTGCGTGTGTATATCATGTGAAGTTTTAGGGACTGATTTGGTTCCTCCCTTATGGAAAATAGCTTTGCGGGTTCTAGTAGGTTTCAGTACAGCTATTTTATTTAATTTAGGTGTTCGAGGTAATTAGAGATATTCGTTCGGGTTAGAGTAAATATTCTTCTAAAAGCTGCAATGAAGGATGGGACATCCTAGGCGGCTCAGTGATGACATTGATTAGTCTGTACTTAGGGAGTCCTGATGCGTAAGAGTGAGCGGAGAGAGCGGTTGCACCATGGCAGGTGCCTGCAACCCTGTTTGTGAACTGGCATTCTCTGATTTCAAAGAGGTTTGCCGAGTTTCAAATGGTTCACTGTCATGTTAAAAGACACAAAAGGTTGACTAAGGGTGTGCACGGCAATGCTTCTACTATGGGAACTTTTTTTTTTTTTTTTTTTTTTTAGAAATAATTTTTTTCTATTTCTATTCCATGGAACAATTTCTGGATAAAATAATGTGTTTAGTAACGATAAAAAATTTCTATTCTTGAAATAGAAAAAGAATATAAATGTGTTTGGTACGATTTATAAATTTTTGTATTTATTTATTTTTTCTTCTTGTTCACCGATCTCCAACTGCTGCCGACCGCCGCACGATCGCCGCTTGTTGCTCCCGACCACTGACTGTTGTCATCGACCGGCGCCCATAGTCCACCGACCGCCGTCCCCTCCTGCGGCTGGCGGTAGCAAGCGGCGATCGTGCGGCGATCGGGCAATTGTCGTGCAATGGTCGTGCGACTGTTGTGCGGCGGTCGTGCGGCTGTCATGTGGTAGTCAAGCGGTGGTTGGTGGCGATGTCGATCGGAGGGGGTGGCTGGTGGGTTGTGGGAGACGACGATAGCGGTCACCGGCGGTCAGGGGCTGCGGCGACGACGGTCGGGCGGCGGTGACGATGAAGATCACCGGCGGTCAGGCGACGGCAAGGAAGAAGAACAAAAGAAAAAGAAAAAAGAAAAAATGGACTAATTTCTATAAATTGTTCTTGGGAATTTTCTTGTTGTTTCAAATCTATTCCTTGGCTACTTTTTTATTTCGGGAATAGAAAAATAAGTTGAAGTTACCAAATAAAGATCTGTTATTTTTTTTTTTTTTCTTTCTAGGGAACAAAAAAACAGAAATTAGGAGAAACAGAATCGTTGCTATGCAGGGCTTAAGTTGAAATGATGCTTCGCCTCACTACAATGCAGAGGACGAGAGAGGATGCGCGCCCTCCTGATATTGCTGCTTTGCTTCGGTGCAGGTTGCATGGCAGCCCTTGATGCGGAACACTATCTGCAAGAAATCGGATCCCAGGAAGGCAAAAGCAACTGACCCTGGCGCGAGCCTCGAGCTTCGAGGTCCCCAGATCAAAAGCAAGTGCAAATCACTAGGAATACAATATGTATCGAAAAATAAGCAACTTGACCGTCAAAGATCTGACTGAAATATTTTGGTGCAACGATCATTCGAAACATGTTTCAGTGTGGATTTACACCTTCGATGAATGTTTACTTTTGGATGTATCCTTGCAAGATTTGCCTTGAGCTGTCTGCTTGCGCTCGTGCCCATAATTTGAATAAATGTGGAACAATTAATAGAAAGATATCATGTCGAGCTATAGTTGCATTCGAATGTATTCTCGGACCATACAGTCTACTTTCAATAGCTTCTTAAATTATTTAGAAGGACATAAATATTCGGGGTCATCAAGAGAAAGCGTTTCTAGGAATTCCTGACCGAGCAGCGGGCTCGGATTTCTCCCTTCGTCCTAGTCAACACGCCAAGCTGCCCCATCTTGGTCGTAGCGAGGACAAACCTCTCGAAGAACAATTCCAGGTCCTCGGCGAAGCTAGTAACAATGTCCCTCGTTGTGGGGTCCTCATACAGATCTTGGTCCGATGTGAACAGGCCTTGGCGGTTCACCAAATTGACAAAGTACATGCTGTCGAATCGGTTGGGCGATCGGATGTCCAGGACTGTGGTGTTCGTGGAGTTTGTAGTGGGGCACACGCCCTTGAGATCACGGGCGAAGCTTTTCTCCATGGTGGGGTCTGGGGTCGGGTAGAGCCGGTCGGTGAAGGTGCCGCAGTGCCCACCAGAGAGTGCCACTACATCGGTGGCGTTGAAGCTTTTCTTGGCTAGGGCAGCGAGAATTTGGCTGGCGCTCTGTGCTGGTGAAGGTAAATTCTGTGTGGTCTCGTTTACAGACGTAGAAGTGAGTCCGTTCCACCTTCCCAATGGCACGTCATACTTAGGTCCGCCCGACCGCACACGGTAAATTATGCATGGTCACATTATTTGCAATTAATCCCCGATAAAGAAATCCAACTTGAAAGAACATAAAACTTATAATCAAAACAGGCTGAAGGGGGTTTACCAAGAAAATGGAATCATGAGCGGCGATAGTGGCAATGTTAGCACAAGAGACTACCTGACCACATTTCTTCTCCACGAGGTCGCGGAGGTCATCGATGATTTGGAGCGCTGTGCGTCTCAAGTTTCGATTTGGTGGGGCGTCTTGCTCGCTCGGTTCACTCGCTGATCCATCCAGCAACACCGAAGCATCGCATCCCTGCATCAGTCATCACATGTAAAAAATGAGCGTGAACCGATGTAAATTTAAATCATTAGCAACCTACCTGAACAAAGTAGTCGTGAAAATGGAGACGTAGGGTGCACATGACAAGTTTTTATTCCGGAGAACTATTCCTTTTCAGAAATAATTTTTTTCTATTTTTACTCCGGGAACAATTTTTGAGTAAAATAAGGTATTTGGTAATTATGCAAAATTTTTATTTTGAAATAGAAAAATAATAGAAATGCAATTTATAAATTTTTGTATTTATTTGTTTTTTCTTCTTACTCACGTACTACGCCGACCGCCACTTGCCGCCGCACAACCGCCGTGACCGCCGCACGACCGCCGCACGACCACCGCTGCCGCACGACCGCCGCAGGACCGCCGTAGGATCACCACACAATTGTCGCACAATCGTCGCACGACCGTCGCACGATCGCCGCACGACCATCGCACGATCGCCGCACGACCGTCGTGGGCTATGGGCGGGGCAACCGTTGCCGGTAGTCGTTGGCGGTCGGCTGCCAACGGTGGCCACAAGCAGCAGGAGGTGGCCGACGGTTGGCAGGCGGCCAACGGTGGCCGCAACAAGGAAGAAGAACAAAAGAAAAATAGAAAAGAAAAAAAAACTTATTTCTAGAAATTATTCCTGGGAACAAGAAGCTACTTTTTTTTTTTTAATTATTGTAGAAATAAAAACATTACTATGCAGGCTCGTAGTAGCCCAAAGCTTGGCCAATGTCCTCCTGGAACACCTTCTTGAGATGTTCTTTGATGATGGACTCAACCTCTGGGCAGGTCTTGTCATAGAAAGACCATGAGAGGCCCTTCATGAATTGAATGGATCTTGAAACAGCAATGTGTGAAGCTATCACAAGATAACACATCCAAACGAAACAAGTAAAATGGAAAGCCATGATATTATTGGGGGTTCTTGTGCAACATAGTTGAACTGAGCAAGGGTCATTATTTATAGGTAAACTAACTTGCCTTGGTGCAAAAGCAATCCTGAACTCGTTTCGCTATGTCGGCAATTTTGCAACTCTTTTTGGTTCAAGATGGGGCTGACGGTTCAAGGGACAAACGCGTTTAGAACTAAAAAAGCTTAAGTGAGAAACCTCTGTTAACTCAGCTTAAATTTTGCCAATTGAGTAGAGGTGGTTTATTTTGGCCTAGACTAACCTCAAGCACGCAATCACGTTTGGAATTAGGCTATTTTACAAATATGGATATTGTCCAGTTGCAAACTGAACTGAAAATCAACAGAAGCGGAAGCTGACGGGGACCTTGCAAATCAAATTAATGTGAAATCGCTAGGAAAATAAATGAGGAATAATAAAGGACCCCACACCAAAGATTTACGCGGTTTAATCCGATCATTGGTACCTTGAGAGAATCATAGTTAGAATTGCTCATATGTTTGAGTGCTTCCCACGTCCACATTTATTACTATCCATGGCCCCATTTATTTATGTGGTCATCCCAACATGATTCGCAGGATTCTTCAATTATCATAAAGCACTAAAGCATCCTTGGAGGGGCGATTCATCAGGATCAGATGGCTTCCGGTCCAGTCATTTTTTTGGGTTGAAAAAAGTCGCATATCCATTCGAGATGGCAAAAAGAAGAGAACTTCTGTGAGAAACTCGAAATGACTCGAGACGTTGCTAGGAGTTTTGTGAACGAGAAGAATGCTGTTTTAGCAGAAAATATTCTTCTAAAAGCTGCAATGATCTCCTGTCTAGATTGGTGTTGCATATGAAGGGTGGGACATCCTAGGCGGCTCAGTGATGACAGTGATTAATCTGTACTTAGGGAGTCCTGATGCGTAAGAGTGAGCGGAGAGAGCGGTTGCACTATGGCAGGTGCCTGCAACCCTGTTTGTGAGTTGGCATTCTCCGATATCAAAGAGGTTTGCCGAGTTTCAAAAGCTTCACTGTCATGTTAAAGACACAAAAGGTTGACTAAGGGTGCATACCGCAACATTTTTAATTCGAGGAACAATTTTTCTTTTTCAAAAATAGTTTTTTTCTATTTCTACTTCGAGAAACAATTTCTGAGTAAAATAATATGTTTGGTAACGATACAAAATTTTTATTCTTGAAATAGAAAAAGAATAGAAATGCGTTTGGTACGATTTATAAATTTTTGTATTTATTCGTTTTTTCTTCTTGCTCACGGATCACCAATTGTCGCCGGCCGCCGCACGATCGCTGCTTGTTGTTGCCGACTGCCGACCACCGACCGTTGACCGTCGTCACCGACCGGTGCCCATAGCCCACTAACCGCCATCGCCTCCTGCGGCTGGCGACGGCAGGTAGTGATCGTGCGGCGATTGGGCAGCTATCGTGCGGCGGTCGTGTGACTATTGTGCGGTGGTCGTGCGGCTGTCGTGCGGCTATCGTGCGGTGGTTGGGCGGCGGTCGGTGGCAGTCGTCGACCGGTAGGGGTGGCCGGTGAGTTGTGGGCGGTGGCGATAACGGTCACCGGCGGTCAGGGGCTGCGGTGACCACGGTCGGGCGGTGGCGACGATGACGATCACCGGCGGTCAGGCGACGGTAAGGAAGAAGAACAGAAGAAAAAGAAAAAAGAAAAAGAAAAAAGAAAAAAGAAAAAATGGACTAATTTCTATAAATTGTTCATGGGAATTTTTTTGTTTCTTGTTTCTGTTTCAAATCAATTTCCTGGCTACTTTTCTATTCCGGGAATAGAAAAATAAGTTAGCGTTACCAAATGAATTTCTGTTATTTTTTGTTGTTTCAGAGAACAAAAGAACAGAAATTAAGAGAAACAGAAACGTCGCCAGCCCTAATAAGTTGAAATGAAGCTTCGCCTCGCTACAATGCAGAGGGCGAGAGAGAATGCGTGCCCTCCTCTGCTTTGCTTGGGTGCAGGTTGCATGGCAGCCCTCGATGCGGAACACTATCCGCAAGAAATTGGATCCCAGGAAGGCAAAAGCAACTGACCCTGGCGCGAGCCTCGAGCTTCAAGCCCCCCAATCAAAAGCAAGTGCAAATCACTAGGAATACAATCTGTATCGAAAAATAAGCAACTTGACCGTCAAAGATCTGACTAAAATATTTTGGTGCAACGATCATTCGAAACATGTTTCCGTGTGGATTTACGCCCTCAATGAATGTTTACTTTTGGATGTATCCTTGCAAGATTTGCCTTGAACTGTCTACTTGCGCTCGTGCTCATAATTTGAATAAATGTGGAACAATTAATAGAAAGATATCATGTCGAGCTATATTTGTATTTGAATGTATTCTCGGACGATACAGTCTATTTTCAATAGCTTCTTAAATTATTTAGAAGGACATAATTATTCGGGGTCATCAAGAGAAAGCGTTTCTAGGAATTCCTGACCGAGCAGCGGGCTCGGATTTCTCCTTTCGTCCCAGTCAACACGCCAAGCTGCCCCATCTTGGTCATAGCGAGGACAAACCTCTCGAAGAACAATTCCAGGTCCTTTGTGGGGTCATCATATTGATCTTGGTCCGACGTGAACAGGCCGGTTCACCAAATTGACAAAGTACCTGTTGTCGAATCGGTTGGGCGATTGGATGTCCAGGACTGTGGTGTTCGTGGAGTTTGTAGTGGGGCACACGCCCTTGAGATCACGGGCGAAGCTTTTCTCCATGGTGGGGTCTGGGGTCGGGTAGAGCCGGTCGGTGAAGCTGCCGCAGTGCCCAAGACCGATGGTGTGGGCTCCAGAGAGTGCCACTACATCGGTCGCGTCGAAGCTTTTCTTGGCTAGGGCAGCGAGAATTTGGCTGGCGCTCTGAGCTGGTGAAAGGTAAATTCTCTGTGGTCTCGTTTACAGACGCAGAAGCGAGTCCATCCCGCCTTCCCAATGGCACGTCATACTCAGGTCTGCCCGACTGCACACGATAAATTATGCATGGTCACATTATTTACAATTAATCCCCGATAAAGAAATCCAACTTGAAAGAACATAAAGCTTATAATCAAAACAGGCTGAAGGGGGTTTACCAAGAAAATGGAATCGTGAGCGGCGATGGTGGCGATGTCAGCACAAAAGACTACCCGACCACATTTCTTCTCCACGAGGTCGCAGAGGTCATGATTTGGAGCGCTGTGCATCTCAAGTTTCGATTCAGTGGGGTGTCCTGCTCGCTCGGTTCACTCGCTGATCCATTCAGCAACACCGAAGCATTGCATCCCTGCATCAGTCATCGCATGTAAAAAACAAGTGTGAACCGATGAAAATTTAAATCATTAGCAACCTGCAGCAGTCATGGAAATGGAGACGTAGGATGCTAATGGCAACGTTTCTATTCCGGAAAACTATTTCTTTTCAGAAATAATTTTTTTATTTTATTTCTACTCCGGGAATAATTTTTGAGTAAAATAAGGTGTTTGATAATCATACAAAATTTCTATTCTTGAAATAGAAAAATAATAGAAATGCATTTGGTAAAAATATATAAATTTTTGTATTTATTTGTTTTTTTTTCTTACTCACGGATTGCCGATTGCCGCTTGCGGCCGCACGACCGTCGCACGACCGCCGCACGACCGCCGCACCGCCGTCGCACAACCGCCGCACGACCGCCGTACGACCGCCGACCGTCGCCGCCAATCGCCGCCACACGACCGCCGCCCATAGCCCACCTGCCGGAGGGGGCGGTGGCCGGTGAGTTGTGGGTGGCGATCCCGTGACGGCGTTCGGCATCGACGGTCGGCGATTGTGTGGCAGCAGGCGGCGGTCGCGTTCGGCATCGACGGTCGGCGATCGTGCAGCGGTTGCGCGCGGTCGGTTAGCGACGGTAGGTTGCCGGCGGATGGTGGCCGTCGTCGGCCGGTGAGTCGTGGGTGGCGCCCGGTGGGCTATGGGTGGCGACAACTATCGACGGTAGTCGTTGGCGGTCGGTTGCCGACGGTGGCTGCAGGCAGCAGGAGGCGGCCGACAGTGGCCGCAATAAGGAAGAAGAACAAAAGAAAAATAGAAAAGAAAAAAAAAACTTATTTCTAGAAATTGTTCCCGGGAACAAGAAGCTATTTTTTTTTTTTTTATTTTGTTCCAAATCTATTCCATAGCCATTTTTCTATTATGGGGAATAGAAAAATAAATTGGCGTTACCAAATAGATTTCCGTTCTTTTTTTTTTTTTTTTGTATTCTGGAGAAAAAAACAGAAATCGAGAGAAATAGAAATGTTACTATGTAGGCCCGTAGTTCTCTGATGATGGACTCAGCCTCTAGGTAGGTCTTCTCATAGAAAGACCATGAGAGGCCCTCCACGAGTTGAACGGAGCTTGAAACACCAACATGTGAAGCTATCACAAGATAACACATCCAAACGAAGCTATCACAAGATAACACGTCCAAACGAAACAAGTAAAATGGAAAGCCACGATATTATTGGGGGTTCTTGTGCAACATAATTGAACTGAGCAAGGGTCATTATTTATAGGCAACTCAACTGAAAATCAACAGAAGCGGAAGCTGATGGGGACCTTGCAAATCAAATTAATGCAAAATCGCTAGGAAAATAAATGAGGAATAATAAAGGACCCCACACCAAAGATTTACACGATTTAGTCCGATCATTGGTACCTAACAATGGGAGAATCATAGTTAGAATTGCTCATATGTTTGAGTGCTTCCCACGTCCAGATTTATTATTATCCATGGCCCCATTTATTTATGTGGTCATCCCAATATGGTTCGCAGGATTCTTCAATTATCATAAAGCACTAAAGCATCCTTGGAGGGGCAATTCATCAGGATCAGATGGCTTCCAGTCCAGTCATTTTTTGGGGTTGAAAAAGTCGCAAGTCCATTCGAGATGGCAAAAAGAAGATAACTTCTGTGAGAAACTCGAAATGACTCGAGACGCTGCTAGGAGTTTTGTGAACGAGAAGAATGCTGTTTTAGCAGAAAATGCACTACTACTAACACGCTGATGACCATTTACTTTTCATCCCCTAAAACCCCATCATCGTGCATAACCGGCAAATTAAGTAAAATAACTGATCCATGCAGCGAAAGATGTGAATTGAACAGGCGTCTATCTATTTGGTATCACGCCAAAGCACGATCTCTCTCCTATCAAAGAATTCAGTTTCTCCGACAGAACGTCTTCATATCCATACAGGATGTGAGCGTTTGAGCTTTGAAGTTGACTTTGCCTCTTCCAACCCGTCTCGGAAGAAAACTTTGGCGTCAATATTTTATTCAAAGGTGCTTCTTTATCGAGCCTGAGTTTCGCGTTAGTGTATGATCGGTTTCTCCAAGTAATGAGTTCACATGGGTTGCTTTTTTTCCTTCCAAAAGGCAAAACAGAGAGGATACAGGGTGCGGCAGAATATCTTCACGGGTAACAAACAGGTTGCCAAGTTTCCATTAAGATCGTCGGAGCAAAAATTTATGACATACGTGTGTATATATATATCAGTGAAGCCGGAGCAGAGGCAGCTTCAAGAGAAGCTCCAGCAACAGCAGCAGAAGAAACCCGGTGGCTGTACATGTTAAAGCCGAGTTGGGTGGAGTCGATTATGGTTCTAAGTCGCAGTGTTATTCTCGGTTGAACTCGTTCTCCTCCGAGGCCATCGCAGGCTGCCTTGAGTTCATCAAGAAGACTTCAGCCTCTCTAAATCAAATCTATGGTCTTCTTGTTATTGTTGGATGAGAGTGAGGATTTTAGTAAATTTTCAAGAACGCATTTTTGTTCTTGCCTTCTTCTTCTGTTCTGCCTATGTAAATCTATCCTCGGTTTCTAGATGCCGCGAATTTTCTGCAGCAAGACTGAAAAATTTTCTGCACCATCATCAATGAAGTAATTATATATATTTTTTTATCTTGAATTATGGGTTTTTTGAACTTTACTCTTTTTTTTTTTTTTGTTGAACTATGAAGGTGGGGATTTGATTGGTCATTTCGGGGTGGCAATCTTGGGAAGGCCCTCAGTAGGCGGAAATTGAAGATTCTAAAGTTGTGTACTTTTTCACCAGAAACGATCGCCATTACTTTACTAATCTAGGATCCAAAAAGGGGTTGAGATATAAAGAGGGTAGAATAAAGATGACATTTTTTTAAGGTGAGGTTTCAGGACAAGACACAATCATGTCCCCAGCTTTATGAAAGTTCTCTTATTTTTCCATGTTGATGCTCGCCTTTTTGGATTTTTAACGAGGGGATGTGTATCTCATGATAGCTAACGATTTGGATCAAACTGTTAATTGCTGACTTATTCGTGAATCATATGCTATGGTCCTTTTCATACCGACTTATGAGGGGTGTGGAGTACCATTACCATGACCTATAACTGTGTACGTCAATACTAGAGAGACTGTCGAATTTACGATGCTAGGTGGTTTATTGATGGTGATCTCACAAAAAAGAAAAATCCACGGGAGAACAAAATGAAGCATCTATTGGATGAGAAACGACAAAGACTCGTACCTTTCATCATGCATAGAAGACAGCATCCGGATACAGTATCCCTAAGCCCGTCTACTGGCCTTAAGACAGAATCTTATTCTCTTCAAAACTATCATCACCGGCCAAACACATGTGACCCTTTTTTCTATAAAAGCATATGCGACGGATGAGTCACTCGAGTTTAGTCTCATAAGCGCTCTTTATATGATAAAATACAATGTGAAAATTGCTGCAATCGGTCCAATTCAATTTACTATACTGTAATCTCATATGTAAGTGTGAGCTTTGTACAAGCACATCGTTCAAGGATCATAGGGTGGCTAGAGAATGGAACCGGATACCTGTGAACTGGTTTTTTTGGCATTCGCATCCAAGGAATTGCAGAACATGCCATGAGATAGAAGCTTTTGCGCAACAGCCAGTTGGTTGAAAGAAACTCGACAGGTGCAACCATTCTCATCGTATTGTTAAGCTCTATACCGTACGGAGTTCCCATGTTATTTTTCCCTTTGGGCCATGCCAATTCCGCAGCTCTGTTTTGGCTCCATCCGCACCCTAATGGATTAGAATGACAAAAATATCCCAAGCGTTCATGCTGTTCTATCTTCTTTTGGTATGTGCTTGATGACTGGAGGGCGTGAGATTTTCTTCGGCACACCGGAACCATTTCAAGGAAATCTATATGCAGGAATTGATCGATTCTTACCTAATCTCAACTATCTGCAAGTGTAAATTCTACACTAGAAAATTCCATTCATCACAAAAGCGATAACAATATATCCCCCTAATCACTCTCGTGATCCTCGTGGCAATTGGTGTCATTTCACCGACGAGTTGCTTCCGCTTATCACGCATTCCAATCCAGAGCCATAGCTTGGGTGGCCAGATCTTCCTGCTCAGCACAATTGCCTCCAGACTATTCCACGAGTCGCTAGGTACCTTTGTCAGGCTTTCAATTGATTTCAGTTAGTTGATAGCAACTGATAATCGATCTCTCACTATCCTTTATCTTTCCCTGTATCTGCTTGCATCGTCCAATGCTCGGTGATGCCGGCTGTCATCGAGACCTCACAGCCTTAGTCCTAGGTGATCATAGGATTAACCACCTCAAACAGCCTCGAATTACGGGATCATGAGGGCATGCGCTTGGAGCTTGAAGTAGCGAAGGGTGGTGGTTGAGGGTAAAGAGCATCCGAGAGAGAGAGAAGATGCGAGACAGGCAGAGGCAAGTGACGAATGACCGACAGCGTCCGCAGTGTGTGAAGGCCGACAATGGCAGTGTTGCATTCGAGAGGCGAGTCCGACTGAGGTGAGTGATAGAGAAAGAGGCGAAGGACTCGCAAGGGTAAAAGATTTTGCAGAAAAATCTTGCAAACTCGAATTATAAGATTATGTATGTCAATTACTTTTGATCCCATAGCTGGAGGCGACTCTAGGATTACATATACTTGATAAAACAGACAGACATAGACGACAAGGAGTCTTCTTGTACCATCCATATCTTTTCAAGCTCTTGCATACGTGCAGTTTCTGCGGCGGGAAGTTGTGAACTTGACGACGATGCATGTATCATGCATCCTCAGAAAGCCTCGTGATTTACCGTTTTCGTCATGTATCGATCGATGCTTTTAACTTCCATCTCCTTGAACATGAATCATTAACAGATTGGGGATGGTAATGCTCGGCATCTCTTGGTCTCTTCAGTCCGGAATCATCGTCAACTTTCTTCACCCTCCCACCAGAGACAAAAGCAGAGAACAAATTCGACTTGCCTATCTTTCCATGTCTCGAATCAGATTCAGATGTGATCCTGCCCCTAAGAGGCTCGTTTCTCTGCTTCATAAGGCTCACGGCCTCATCGGCCTTGCCACCATGTCTTCACCGCCGCTTCTCTCTCCTCCTCCTCCTTCTCCTGGGCCACCGCCATGGGTGACCTCCAGACCATGAAGACCCGCCTCTGCATCATCGGCAGCGGCCCTGCTGGCCACACCGCCGCCATCTATGCTGCCCGTGCTGAGCTCAAGCCGATCCTCTTCGAGGGCTGGATGGCCAACGACATCGGCCCCGGCAGCCAGTACACTACCGCCCCTCCCATTGAGAACTTCCCAGGCTTCCCCGACGGGATCCTTGGCAGGGAGCTAATAGACCGCTGCCGCAACCAGGCGCTCCGGTTTGGCACACAGATCTTCACCGAGACAGTGACCAAGGTTGATTTCTCCGCCAGTCCCTTCAAGGTCTTTACCGACTTGAGGACTGTGATCGCGGATGCTGTGGTTGTTGCCACGGGAGCCCTCGTGAAGCGGCTCAGCTTCCCTGGCTCTGGCGACGGTCCAAAGGGTTTCTGGAAACGTGGCATGTCGGCGTGCGCCGTGTGTGACGGCGCTTCTCCGATATTCAGGAACAAGCCACTGGCGGTGATTGGAGGCGGTGACTCGGCGATGGAGGAGGCGATCTATCTGACCAAATACGGATCCAAGGTTTACATCATTCACAGGAGAGACACGTTTAAGGCCTCGAAGATTATGCAAAACAGGGCTCTGAGTAACCCAAAGATTGAGGTTTTGTGGAATTCTGTAGTGGTGGAGGCGTATGGGGAAGGAGAGAGAGGGGTTTTGGGAGGGTTGAAGGTCGAGAATGTTGTTAGTGGAGAGGTTTCTGATCTGAAGGTCTCTGGATTGTTCATTGCCATAGGGCGTGAACCTGCTACTAAGTTTTTGGGCGGACAGTTGGAGCTTGATTCCGATGGTTATGTCGTGACGAAGCCTGGTTCCACGCACACGAGCGTACAAGGAGTTTTCGCTGCCGGGGAGGTTCAGGATAGGATGTATCGGCAGGGTATTACTGCCGCTGGGACAGGTTAGTCGCACTTTCTTGCGTCGTTGTTGAATATCTCCCAGTACAAAAGGGTATATCTTGGCTTCATTTCAGAAGCTAGAAGCTAGAAGCTAGAAGCTAGAAGCTAGAAGGATAAAGTTTGTTTTATTTAAGTGTTAACCACAATAAGTTTTTTTTGGTAAAGTAACCACAATAAGTTGAAAGCTCCATAAAGTGAAAAATGCCAGAGAGATCAAACGATGCATTCCTCAGTTTACTTCCTGTTTATAGAAGCATGACATGACAACCCGGTGGTTCATGACTTTCTGCAGTTGAGGAATATATCAAGTTCTCCTCCTTTCTGCCTCTTACTGACTCTTTTACTGTACATATCTAATTGAATATTGCAATTTGGAAAGATTCCTTAGCCTTTGAGGATCTGGTACCCATGACGGTGAAATTTCGCTTCCACCATCCTCATGAATATTTGGGTGGACCGTGGCTTAGCTGTTCTGCTTGGGAATTGTTCTTGTGTCTCAAATGGTTTTACCAGTATACTTGTGAAGTAAGAGTAGCAATCATGTCAAGGATCGCCAGTGTTCAGTTTCATGAATGGAAAAGAAATGTTCAAAGTACCACTGTTCATTTGGTGAATTCACTTTCTTGAAACATTCGTCTTGATAAATATAGGGAAAATAAGTTCTCTTCCAACAACATTCTAAAATTTACCTGAGAGACACCTATCGTCACGAGGTTGTGCATATTTTGGAATATCAACTTTATATGTTGGTTCTAAGTCATTGCAAGTTTGAGTTTAAGTTTACTTTATGAAGCTTGGCTTCTCTCTCCTTTGAAAGTTGGTCTGCTTGCCACCTGAGGTTTGGCACATTATCAGTTACTAGCTTATGACTGCACTAGTGGTCTCAACAATAGCAACTTTTCCTTCCGTTCGGAAGAAGTTTATCTAGATTCTCTCACTAGTCACTGACTGCAAATTTTAGATGCCTCACATGCCGTAGAGATGATAAAATTTGTTGTGGAAACAAATTTGGTCCTGACCTTTCAAT
Source organism: Eucalyptus virginea (assembly GCA_014182375.1). Classification (NCBI taxonomy): domain Eukaryota; kingdom Viridiplantae; phylum Streptophyta; class Magnoliopsida; order Myrtales; family Myrtaceae; genus Eucalyptus; species Eucalyptus virginea. The sequence continues at coordinate 30,433,876 of CM024523.1, read as the reverse complement.
CCAGTTCAATAGACGCTAGCAAGAAAAGATCGATAGCTTCTAACAAGAAGTATAGGCCTGCCTGTTATCCACACCATATTATATTATCTTGGAAAATCACATCTTCTGTTATGGTGATATGTGATCATTGATGCCTTTAACCCTTGAGCAAGCTAAAGTTTATGGCAACGGACTTGGCTAACATTACCTCCTAAAAATGTAAACTCTGTGACTAGGACTTTGATATTCTCCCTCTAGGGTCGGAACATATGACACCCATCTTGAGTTTTGTCAAGCTTTGTGCATGGCATATAAATACAGAATTAAGAAGCAAACAGTTGGCTTCTCCTTGCTTTTCAAGCATTTCTCATCATAATTTGACAATAACTTGCCAATTTTGTTTGCGATTCAATAAGCTCTGATGTACTATCATACTCGTGCTTGAATTCTGTTTCTAACATTCTTCCTGCCAATTTTTTGAACTATGGGCAACAAACGATACTTGATAGGATTTGGGTTATTTTCTTTTGCCAAGTAAACAAAATGAGATTGTCAAAAGCAGACGAAGGGGGATTTACAAGAGAAGAAATTTAAGTACATGAACAGTTGTCCAAGATAAGAAGAAATCCCCGGGATAGTGTGTGTATCATGCGAAGTTTTAGGGACTGATCTGGTCCCTCCCTTATGGAGAATAGTCTGTGGGTTCTAGTGGGTTTTAGTACAGAGTATTTTTTATTATTATTATTTTAATTCAGGTGTTCAAGGTAATTAGAGATATTCGTTTCGATTAGAGTAAATATTCTTCTAAAGCTGCAATCTAGATTGGTTTTGCATATGAAGGTTATGACCTCTTATGTGGCTCAGTGATGACAGTGATTAGTCTGTACTTAGGGAGTCCTGATGCATAAGAGCAAGCAGAAAGAGCAGTTGCGCCATGGCGGGTGTCTGCAACCCTGTTTGTGAACTAGCATTCTCCGATATCAAAGAGGTTTTGCTGAGCTTCAAAAGGTTCACTGTCATGTAAAAGCCGCAAAAGGTCGACTAATGACTCAAAATGAAGCTTTGCCTCGCTACAATGCAGGGGATGAGAGAAAGCGTGCCCTTTTGATGGCGCTGTTGCTGATTCTGGTGCTTTGCTTCGGTGCAGGTTGCATGGCAGCCCTCGATGCGGAACACTATCTGCAAGAAATCGCATCCCAAGAAGGCAAAAGCGACTGACCATCTGGCGCGAGCCTCAAGCTTCGAGGCCCCTCGGATCGAAAGCAAATGCAAATCACTAGGAATACAATCTGTATAAAGTAACCATCTTATACCAAAAAATAAGCAACTTGACCATCAAAGATCTGACTGAAATATTTCGGTGCAACGATCATTCGACACATATTTTCGTGTGGATTTACGCCCTCGATGAATGTTTACTTTTGGATGTATCCTTGCGAGATTTGCCTTGAGCTGTCTGCTTGTGCTTATGCTCATAATTTGAATAAATGCGGAACAATGAATAGAGAGATATCACGTTGAGCTATATTTGTATTCGAATGTATTCTCGGATGATACAGTTTACTTTCAATAGCTTCTTAAGTTATTTAGAAGGACATAAATTGTTATTGAAACTGTAACATCAATTTCAGATAAAACCATTTAGTTTTGATTTTTTGAGTGTTACATTAATCAATTATCTATCCGCATGATCACCCATTGCATGTTGGTGGTTAAATATTAAATCTTGCCAAGACTGTTTGCTAAATAATTTTGAAAATCAAAAGAAAAGTACCGAAATAGAGCTAGATTAATCTAGTATAACCAAATCCCTTATTCATGAATTTTTAGTTCGCAAAAATAATATCTTCCCTCACATTTTATTTGGGTTACTAATTGACTCACAATATATTAGTGACGATTCATAAGTAAATTAACTTGCATGTTAAATTGATTAAATCAAATGTCAAAGTTGCGATTAGTATGAGCTTAAAAAGAGTTCGTGCTAAGTCTTTAACTTTTGTAATCCATTTCCTTTCCTTTCGTCAATTCACCTCTAGGAAGGTCGTGACAAATGACGATATATATATTTACAAAAATGTACTTTTCTTAAGGTGTAATTGTTTTCTCAATTGAGGGCATAGTGACAGAGGCATGAAGGTCTCCGCCATGGTTGACGGCCTCCGTCATGGTGATGTGCTGTGAGCTCTCCACATTTTGGGCGGGAACTTGCCCTGTGGCAATGTAGATCGCCGAGATGATGTTGCTAGTGTGGGTGTTGAACCCGCCAACCATGCCGGCTGCCGCCGGACCCGGCCAAGTTCTTAAGCACGTTGAGCTCCACGAGTGCCACCACGCTGGTCTTCAACACTTTCTCCACCACCTCCTCTCCTTTATCACCGCCTCGCACACCACCGACTTCCCCCTCCCCTCTATCCAGTTTGCCACTGCCACTGCCACCGCCGCTCCGCCACCGCTGCCGCCGCCTTATCAGCCTAGAAATTCCTAAAGTCTTGAAGAGCATGAGATCACCTCTTCATCAATAAGAGACCAGAAAAAGTCGATTCCCCGAGAAAAAGGAAATAGCGGTAAGTGATGCATCGGATCTGGTCGTAAGAAGAAGACTTGGCTAATAAATTTTTTAGAAGGAAGTAGCTACGAAACCCCTACTACAACCTTCGTAAGATTGAAAAGGCGAACAGATCATTATGTGTAAGGTTTGGGGTGACACCTGAAATGCCAATTACATCCATGTCAGAGAAGTCTTGCTGGTTTGTTCCTTGCGGTCTAGCAAATCTGCTTGACCTGGACCAAACAAAAAGCTGCGTTGGTTACGTAATTAGTAGAAAATAGTTGCTCTAAAACTTGTTATAAATAAAGAAAAATCAACGGGGAGAGAAAATATAAAAAGCGATCTGGAGAAACAACGAAATTTATTGGATGATGAGGATAATCAATGTTAATTTATTGTATGTTCTTCTAATTTAGTCTCTTATTTATTATTTTAAAGTAAAGCCGATACATAATATGGGAGTTCTTGAATTTCACCAAATGTCTTCATTATCTATTAAACAAGTTTTTTTTTTTGGTTGGTCTAATTCTATTCTAACACTTACTCTCAGACTTTTGCCCTTGCCTCCTTGCAGAGCGTGGGAGTCGAAACTCATTCCTGAAATGAAATCATCCCCACCCCAATCCCCCCTGAGAAGGTGGGGATTTGAACCCCCAACCTCCCCCTTCCAAGTTAGAAGGGTGGCCACTAGGGCGAACCCCCGGTGGTTATCTATTAAACAAGTTGAGTAACCTAAATTTCATCGTAGAAATCTTTTGAACGAATTTTTTTCGTTTTTTTTGGCTAAAACTTGAACGAATATAATTCACCAGCAGTTGTTGTTGGAACTCACTTGAGTCGATGAAAGAAAGCTCGGGTGAGTTTCGTAAATGATTATGATGATGAATATGATTGCGTGTGTGGTAAATGATTATTCCAAATAATAAGGAGCAGATAATCCATCAACATCAAGAAGATCTTCACTCATCGAAGAAGCAATCGAATCACCAGACAAATAAGAAATGTATCTAATCAAATGAGTGGAGGCAAGCTCAAATAGCACACCAACTGAGGAACAATAATCCCATTAGTGCTAAATTTATTATACAAATATCAATTGAGTCTTAAATTTATCAATTTTGTCAATTTATAATGCCTTTGATTCAACTTTCTTAAGAGCTTTTAGTCTCTAAAGCCCTTTGAGAAATGTCGGGGCATTTGATGAACATTTTGAAAAAGCTTTTGGCTAAATACATGTATTCGGAATGTCGAAAACTCAATACAACTTCCACCTCACTTTCTAAAATAGTATTTGCAAAATGCTGAAATGATGATTAAAATATTCTTTTCCTTCCAAAACTACATTAATGAAATCTTTAGTTTTCTGGTTTTGCCCCCTTATAACTATTCATCTTCTTTGCACGAGGGTGACTAGAGAGGATAGCGAAGAGCCAGCAAGTGGTTAGTAAAGGGCCGATGGGGTCACGCAACCTCAACTACCTCCATCGGAGGTCACGCAACCTCGTGTGACTGCGCCCAAGGTCACCCTCGCTCGGGTCTCTCGTGACCTGGGCAACAATTGCCCAAGGTCGACCTCAACCGACGGTTGCCGAGCCAGATTGTCTCATCAGTGGCCATAGCCCTTTGCTAGCTCCAGCAAAGCACTTGAGCTCTTTTTTAATAAAATATACAAAATATAGTCAAAGCCCAAATTTGTTTTTTTGGCACTACTTGAATCCAAAGTTCATTTGCAATTTGCATTCCTCCAAAGAGCTTTGGATTTCAGCATTTGCATTACATCCAAAATATATTTCCAATTTAGTCATTGTGATAAATTTTCGTCAAAAATCGCTAAGGTGACGGTGTGCCACATGGGCAGCCGTGATGATTACATCACCATGTTAACTATTTCCATCTCTAGCAGCTTTCTTTTTGTGAAGAGACGTTCGATTGCACTAAGTTAAAGATCATGCCATGACCGTACAAAGTCCGACGAAAAGAGAGGACAATTTTTTGGAAGCCCTAGCTCCCAAAGTCCAAACACGCCATTAGTAGTAAGAAAAGAGATGACAAGTCGGACGACTCTCGTTCGCCGTTTGTCTCGTGCTTGATCCGAGCGACACTCCTCGTCCGGTGGCTCACCAGGTTTGCCAATCGAGACCTAATCTATTCTGTTTGCTCCAACTCAATCTCTTCAGAATCGCTCCGAATTTTCGAGGGTTTTGAATCCATTTGCTTAGCTTGCGGAATTGAGTAACTGAAGATTCTGGTTTGGTTTCCCGGAAACTGGTTGTGGAAATGAAGGGTATTGGGTGATATTTGAAAGCTTTCCGTTTCGTTCGAAGAGGGAAAAAATAATAGTAATATGAGCATGAGTCGTCCTAGTCCATATAAAAATCTTTTGCAAGTTTAAAAGATGCTTGAGCTTCTGGCTGCCATGGTAATAATTTCCGGTGTTTCAATTTACTGCTCAGTCTGAAATGCTTATAATTGAGTGTCGTTCAATATTTTTTTTTTATCACTATCCTCACAATATTACAATCTACTCCCATATTTTTTTTCCCATCATTTTCGTCTCATTTCTTGCTAAATTTGATAGGTAAGAGGGTGAAGAAGGACGACAAGTGCCAATGAAACCGCTTGCTCGAGAAGACTAATCGTTTCACAATGTTGACACCAAAAAATTGCCCAAATCCTTAACCATTGACTCAAACTGGATAAGACCAAGCAAGACATGATTGAGCTAAAACTTTCCAGTCCTTTTAGTCGACAATAATAGGTAATCTACAAGGACAATGAGGAGTTGCCGACAGAGAATATAAAAGAAAGTTGAGCAACCAGTGTCGACAAATGAGATTTAGTTCAGCCGACAAGAGAAGATCAATATATCGAGAACAAGACAAGCGCTCAAGCATGAAGCCAACAATTTTGTCTGCAGTTACAACAACCTGTTTAATTGTGAAATCAGCATAATCATCAATTCGTAGAGCCCGTGAATCTCGAAAGGCACTAAGATAATGACCGAGAAACATGGATTATTATTACTTTCAGGAAGAGGGGTTACAAAGTGAGAAAGAAACCATCCATGCGGGGTGAGTGATGATGTCATGATTGTCAAGTAGTAGCTCTTTTGGTAATCGTTTCTAAATACATGTTGCTAGATACTAAGATGCTATTTGCTTTCTTTGTAACTATGGTTAACTATCTCTAGTAGCTATAAATATTAGAATTGTAATTCGAGCAAAAGACAACTAACCAATCAATGAATACCGATTGTTCTATTTTTCCTTATTTTCTCTTTACATTTCAATTTCGTTTTATATGACTGGCCATAATTACCTCCAGTTTTCCTACCTTTATTTTTCTTGTCAATTCAAATATTTTGTCCAATAATCAACAAACGACTCTTCACATCTTCTGTTGATTTTCATATTGATTCACGTTTTGAAAGGTGCTTTGTCGACACTTTTTGGCTTAACACATATGTTGAATTCAGTTTGGCATGGAGAAAGTCCTTGGAGAAATGCAAACACTTTAGGTTAAAAGGTTTTTCAAAATATAAAGACTATTTGGCAAAGTGTAATTGAAAAGTATATTGAGAATCAATTTTGGATTAAATGTTGTTTGGGAAAAGTTAGACTTGTAAAGGACTTTTTAGATTTATATTTTAAATAAATAGATAAAATCTACTTAAGACTACTAGCTACCAGCAAGCTATATCTCACCAATGGCCATCGCATGAGGTCACATGACCTCAAGCGACCCTAGTAAGAGTAGATCTAGTCGCCAACGTTAGACTTGGCTCACTGGAGATGGCGGGTCAAGTAGTAACGCAATGGAGGATAGAGGGGGACGAGGTTAACGTGAGGGTAACTAGAATTTAGATTATTTAATGAGACAAGATGGGAAGAAAAAAAACAATTAAACCCTTAAGGAAGATTTTTTGAAAATGCTGAATCCAAAGCAGACACGACCTACTTAAGGCAAAGGGGCTTTAAAAGACTTTGGAAATGTTAGCATTTCCCCATAGGGCTACCAAGAATAATTGCAAATACTTTAACATTTGCCCAACGATCTTAAAACTCCAAAGCACATTTCCACAATCAAACTAAACGCACCATCCATTATGGAAATTTTGGTTTTATGGAAATTTTGGTTTGAGTAGGTATTCAACGCAACTTTTTCATTGATTCACGACGTGAATCTCGTAAATCAAGTTCGTGACTTAGTAAAAATCATATGAACCATTAATTATTGAGCCAACCACCTTGACCGTAAAAAAACAATTTACCCACCCCTTTGCCACATGGCAAAACCCTTCATTCTAAAACGTCCTTACTCTGTATTTTTCTACCCTTTTTTCCCCTCCTTTTGCATTATTCCAAGCTTCAGGGGTTGAATAGTAAGAGTTTCCAAGGGGGGCTCTCATTTCTTTTTTCTTTTGGTCTCTCTATCACACAAACAAACATAGATACATTAAGATGCAACCTTAGTGACATCTTTGCTAGATCTGTGTTACTTTATGTGGCTGTTGACGAGTTGACCAGCAGCGAGAGCAGACATGAGAGAGACCTCACCCGCAAGAACAGCTCCTGCAACAATGGTGGCGAAGAGTCTCGAGTTCGACCCCGGTGCATCTCTGCTTGCTCCTTTCACTCCCAGTAGATTCAGACATACTGACTGTGATGCCAGCTGCGTCCCACCTCAATTGCTTAAATCAGGAGGGAAATGAATGGAAGATTACTTAAGTTGTAATTATTACCTCAATTGAGGGCACAGTGACAGAGACATGGAGGTCTCTACCACTATTGACGGCCTCCATCATGGTGATGCAATGAAAGCTTTCCACATTCTGGGCGGGATCCTGCCCTGTGGCAATGAAGATTGCCGAGACGACGTTGCTGGCGGGGCATTGACCCTGCTGACCGCACTGGCCATGGCCAACCCGGCCAGGTTCTTGAGCACGTTGAGCTCCACGAGCGCCGCTACGCTGGTCTTCAATACTTTTCCCACCACCTCCCACTTTATCACCGCCTCGCACACCACCGACTTCCCCCTCGCCTATATCCAGTTTACCACCGCTGGCTTCTTATCAGTGCATAAGTCTTCTGCGTTGAATTGATGTAAAAAACATCATGCAAAATCAGTAATGTCGATAACGAGCGAATTTCTCCATCACAAGTGACTGCTTCTGTTGGGGTAATACCAGAAATGGCAATAACATCCATGGCAGGGAGGTCTTGTTGGAGGAACTCGAGGACGTTTTGGACGCCTATGGAGACCATGTTCATGCCCATGGCATCTCCAGTGCAGCACCTAAATCTCACGTACAAGTTCTTCCCTGCAGCCGCACATTTTATTCCTTGCAGTCTAGCAAATCTGCTTGACCTGGCACGAAACAAAAAGCCGTGTTGGTGAAATAATCAACAGAAAACAGCATCTGTATAAAAAAAAAAAAAAACTGTAATAATAAAGAAAAATCAACAGACTGAGAGGAAATAAGGAAGTGGTTAGGAGAAACAACGAAATTTTATTGGATGATGAGGATAATTAGCAGGAAATTTAATGTATGTTCTTCTAATTCGATCTATTATTTGTCATTTTTACGTAATGTCGGTACATAATTCTCCTGCAATCGCCCTTGTCTGTCGTGCTTTGTTTTAGTGCACGTACGCATGACATGGTCAAAGTCAAAGGAAACTTTGATGGGAAGTTGCAGCTCACTTGAGTCAATGAAAGAAGTTCGGGCGACGAAGAATCGTTATTCAAATAAATAGCAAGGAACAGGTGATCCATCAACATCAAGAAGATATCACTTGCCAAAAAACCATCGAAAATCCAGACAAGTCAAGATTTGCACCAAGTCAAACGAGTGGAGACAAGCGCAAAAGCGCACCAACCAAAGTCCCCTACGCCTTTGTTACAATTAAAAAAAAAGAGAGAATACTTTGACTCGGTTTATTTATAGATGAATGTAAATAGAATTGATATCATTAATTTTTTTATGTTATTTATGGTTTGATCAAACGAGTTTAAACTGTATACGGTCAAAAACCGACCCATGAACTTGTGATCTTGTTCTTTCATTGTTATGATTCAAGATGATGACATGAAACTAGAATAGCTATCAATATATACATATACAAGTATGTCATAATTTTTGGCATTGTATTAATAAATCTCTATAGGAATGTCAAATATTTGATTCTCTAGTTGATAAGTACAAACTTTCTCAGCTCCCTTAGGATGAGCGTCACTCCTATAATTTCTCGTTCAACCATCGTGAAACTTTGCAATCTTCAAAGCTCTATAGTTGAATTTTCAGAACCCACTTCGTTTTCTGTGTTTTCTCTTTTATTTGGAGAAGGTAAAGTCAAACTATCTCTCCATGATCTTGAGCTCTTAATATAAATAGATACCGATCAAAGAATAATGTTAGTTTGTAAGATTTATGGACCAAAAGGACTTTTCCTTAAGGTAAGTTTAAGCTAGTTGGCGTATTCAAGCTTCCAATAGAAATCTGTCTTATCATTTGTTTGACTTTTTTAATAAATGAGTCTGTATCTAGCATTACACACCGAAGAATTCTGAAAAGTTTTTTTTTAAATAATAATAAGAAGAAAAATGAACACATCACATCATGACGCATACCCGTTGAAAACAACCTCAAGTGTCTCAAAATTCCCGGGCTTCTCCAGGAACACCTTCAGCTCCGCTGCTCTTGCCGCCGTAGCGAACCTCACCACTGGAGCTCGTCATTCCGTCCCTCAACACTGTCGCCGTGGTGCCGTCAGAGGCATAGATTGCCTTGCACTCTCTGTTCATGCTCGCCACCAGGCAGCCCTCCGTTGTAGCCATTGGCACCATGTACTCCCCCCCGTCAAGCATCAGCGGACCAGCAATTCCCACCGGGACCTGCACACGCCCGATGGGCATCTCGCAGCACTGGCCTAGTATCGAGTTGTAGCCGAAGCCCTCGATCGGGAGGCCCTTGAGGGACTTTCCCATGGTTCTTTGAACGGCCATGCAGCCGATCGCCTCCGCCAGCTTGCGGTTGCCAAGCTTTGATTTGAGAGAATATGACGGGGAGGCGCTGGAGATGACAGACCTGACAATGCTTTCATCGTCTTCATCGAGAACCAGCGGTGGTATTAGGTGAGCTAATTTCGTTGGAGATGGAGGTAATGAGGGTTTTATGAACTCATGAGCTTGTGGAGAATACCATTTAAAATTAAGTCATGCTCAGATATTAGTAACCAAGAACAACTTCAGGTTCGGTAACTTCATCTCCTATACTTGTAATGCAGATATACTAATAATAGCTGATAAATAGATGACGAACTATAGATAAACTCATGGTATGGAATTAAAGTGAATGAGTATCTTGATGGGACGTACTTGCAGTTGAAGCCCTAACTAATCAAACACACCAGACAAAAATTAGACAATGTATTATCAGAAGAAGCCATTCATGAAAAATTTTGTCTGGACTTGGTTTGAAGTTGCCATGTGCAATATAACTTGCATATATCGAGATGATAGATTTCAGAATATGAATTGTGAGTTTGGACGATGCTAAAAGCTTCTCTTGAAGTCCGGTTTATACCGACTAGTGTCCAACATTATTCTAAACTCAATTTGAGCTGGATACATATATGTAGTCGTGTTTCATGGGATATCATTGAACCAAAAATCGAAAAAAAAAAAAAAAAAAAACACTCACGCTTTGAAATGCTGCAGCACGAGGTGTGGAACGACTATCTTCCACGACCATAAGTTCCTCCACTTCCGCCACATCGTCCTTGTGCATGGTCCAGTCCTCGATTGAGCCGCCGTGCAACTGGATGAACCCGACCATGAAGAACCCAAGCAAGTGTATGACCGAGGTGATTAGAGAGACAATTGCGGGGAGATGATGTGCAAAGGGGTCGAGTTACGGACCTTGTAGCGCCAGCAGTGGAGCAGGCAGTAGGTGACGGAGAAGAAGAGGGCGAAGAATAGCCCGTTGGTGAGGTAGAGAGGCAACGGGAGTGAGTCGGAGGCTTTGAGGGAGTCGTGGCAGTAGAAGAGCTTGGCCCGTTTGCCAGCGGCAACGGATGAAGGTTTCGTTGCAGAAGCGGGTGGTCGAGGGCGAACGTCCATTGCCGGAAATGGAGATGGTTGGGGGCGTTCTTTTCTTGTTTCCCTTATTGCTGGTGATTCCAGAGGTTAGCCCTAGGAGCAAGAGAAGAATGGCTTCTTGATGGGGGAGGTTAAGGAAGCTCTCTTTATTATATCACAAGCTTGCGTACGTACAAAACTATTCAAACGCAGTACATATGGTACGAGTTGACATTTCGTTTTGGTTATATAAGTTCACCGAACTAAATCAGATTGAAAAAAAGATAACCCCACTTTTCATTAGTGGCGTATGTAATAAGAGAGTTCATTAGCACAAACAATTACTTAAAAGAGTAACGTGAATACGACGAACGACGGTCCACCTTATGATGCAATAAAACCCTAGCTGAGCACGTAAGCATGCGAGACATATTCGAGGGCTTGCATTCTTAGTTAGTCCGTAGCATGATTCTGATTAAAGCCATCTCAAAGATTGATATGAAATGTTAAAATCTCAATGTTTGTCATACATAGCATGTTGCCCATAGTGTGCAATGTGATTATGTTTATACTCATGTTTACTGTGTGCTGTCTACTTATAAGATGACAATTATTAAGAGATACTGTAGAGATGTCCTCTCGGAGATAATTATCCAAAAAGTTATAAACCTATTCTGTAGAGGCCAATTCAATCATAAACATGTCAACTGTATCAATTTAATCCTAAATTTTTTGATGATTTGCCATTTTAATTCTAAACTTTTCAATTGTATCATTTTAGTCCTAAACCTATTGATGATTTGTCAATTTAGTCATAAAATTATTATTTAGATATTTGGCTAGAAGAACTACATTGACAAATCGTCAAAAGATTTAAAATTAAATTAGCAAATCATCAATAGGTTTGGAATTAAATTGGCACAATTAAAAGCTTTCGAATTGAATTGGTTTATGCACAATAGGTTTAGGTCTTTTTGGACAATTCTTCTTGTCATCTTGAACAACTTTTCGGATATATGGAATTGACGAATGGCGTAGTCGTTTGAACTGCATTTTTTCCATAAGCATATTTATGAAATGAGAAATTATGACCTCGATTTATTCTACTAAAATAACATCTTTTGTCTATCACATCCTTCTCAAATCTCGCCTATAATTTTGTTGAGATAAATGTAATATTTTGCCCAATAGATGATATTGGGATTTGTCCTATTTGTTGGCAAAATTATCAAAATGATTTTAAACTTATTGTAATTATGTCAATTTAATCATAAACATTTTACATTTGCGTTAATTCAGTCAATCTAGCCAATTTTGACGAATCAACGATGACGTGGTTGTTGGCTATCCTACATGGGGCAACTAAGGCTAACGTAGATAGTTTTAATAATATTTGAATATTTTTTGAATATTTATTTATTATTTTTTATTCCTTCTTCCTCTAGTAGGTTGTTGGAACTTGGCAATCTCATCGGCCCTCACCTCTAGCTGATCGTGACTAACTAGAGGATGAAGATGAAGGGAAGAAAAAGAAAAAGAAAAAGAAAAAAAGGAATAATAAAATAAAATATAAAATAAATAAATATTAAAAATATTAAAAGTTATCCATGTCAGCACCAACTGCATTATATATGATGGGCAATGTCCACGTTAGCATCATTGGCAAAAATTGGCTAGATCGATTAAATTTGTACAAAAGCAAAAGGTAAAAAATGATTTAGAACTAAATTAGCACAGTTACAATAAAGTTAACACTTTTTGGATAAATTCCCCTTTATTTGCCTAAATAGTACCTTCGTCAGAAAATAATATTTCACATTGATAAATCCGTGTCATTTGGTTACAAATGAATCTCTTGTTTGATGTACGAAAGAGACGTCCTTACTTCGATGGGATTATGTTGTACCCCTTTTTTATCGTTTTAATAATTTCAACTTTGCCATGGGGTCTTGGTCGTGGCACGTGTTGTGTCATTTACACGGGTGCAAAGCGGAAATTATTAGTAATGCAAAACGTTGTAGTCTCTATTTTCACATTTCTTTTTCTCCTGGTGATGTGATGCGCGAGTTGACATTCGATTTTGATTATACCAATGTCGGACCAGCAAATTTTCAATTTTTTTTTTTGTGATGTGATGCCCAAGTTGAATTCGATTTTGATTATACCAATGTCGGACCAGCAAATCCTTGAATTTTGTTAGAGGGTTTTGGATCACGATAACACGTGACATGTTAATATAGAATTCTCAAATGGGAGAAGTGTTATAAAAGTCTTAAACATTTTATATTTATACTAATTTAATTTAAATCTTTTTTTATGTTAATTTAGTCCTAAATCTTTTTATTTTATGCCGATTTAATCTTTTCTGCCAATTTTAGTCGGATTTTGCTGACTATGTGCTGGCCGGTTGACGTGGCCCGTTGACGCTCATGTGAACAACTTTTAATAATATTATAATATTTTTAAATTTTTTTTCTTTTTTTCTTCTCCTCCTCCTTTCTTTGGTCAGCGAGGTTGAGGTCAACCTTGCCAACCACCTAACCAGTGGCTGTAAACGCGAGGCCGCCCAGGTTGGCCTGTGGAGGGTTGAGCCTCACCGCCTAGCACGAGGCCGCCCTTGCGGCCTCAAGCTGGCCTTGCGCCAGGCTAGCAAGGTCGGGGTCGACCTCGCTGGCTGTCGCCTTTGGTTGGTTGCCGAGGTCCAACAATCAGCTGGAGGAAAGAGGAAGAGAAGGAAAAAAAAAATAAAAAAATTCAAAAAAATTAAAATATTATTAAAAATTGTTCACGTCGCACCAATTAAGCCACGTCAGTCGGCCGGTGCCCAGTCAACAAAATCCGGCCAAAATTGGTAGGAAATGACTAAATTAGCACAAAGACAAAAAAATGTTTATGACTTTTTCAATACTTCTTCCATCCTCAAACCAATGATGTATTTTCAATCCATCGAGAAAGTTATATAAAAAAATATAATAAATTGACATTTTTCATATTAGCACGAAATGCGAAATTGATGACACATAAGATATGTTACTGTGATTACGGACAATTCAATTAATATATGTGTGTATAGAGAGAAAGTCTTGCTAGCATGACGGCACCGTTAAATTCAATTTTTGATGGTACTATGTTGAGCACAATTTTCATTTAAAAAACAACTGGCTAGTGGAAGTTTATAAGTTGTTTTATTCTTTCCATAATAAAATAAAACAATCCCCCGAGAAGAAAATGATAATGAAAAACCTTTATTTGTTCTTGCTAACTACTTCTCCTTAGTTTCTATCTTCATCTCGTCTCTCCTTGTGAATATCTTTGCAGTATGATTTTTTTTAACTCTACACTTTATTCTGATGAAACGTCGTAATACTCATATAATATATTTGCTCACAAAGTACGACGTTTAAGTCTTGGTAAATATCCCTATTTACAATAAAACTATGTAATAATCTAAATTGAAAAAAAAAAAACTTACATTTTATGAAGTATTGCACTTATAGCGTAACCTTGAAAACTCTTTGTATACTATCATAATGATAATATGACAAAATTTATATTATTTTGGTGTCAATGTCTAATTTTCAATCTCTTCCATGCACCCTCTAGTAGCCACGTTCAATGGGGATTCTCTTGTACTATTTTCGTAAAGTGCTGTTGACACCTAAATTTTGTATATTCATTTAGGTTTTAGATTGCATAGAAAATTAGAAATTAATTTTTAATCCCTAGCAAAAATTATACTCATTAGAATTGCATCGTATATAGACATTAGAAACATTAGCATTATTAGCTTTACCAAAAAAAACATTAGCATTATTAGTATTAAAAAAAAAAAAAAAAAAAACTAAGAAGAAGCCATGAAACTGGGTCGGGAGGCATGCAGGCTCAACCTTCTTTCTTTTTCTTCTCCTTCCTCTTTCTCATTTAGCCCGGCCTTCTTCTTTTCTCTCTAGCTCCCTTCCTTTCGTTTTGAATCTGGACGTTGGCTAAAGAGAAAGGGGGGGGAGATGCAAAGAAGACGTCGACCGAGAGTTGGTGGTTGAGGTCAGGTTGGCAGCAACAGTTGGCACGACAGGAGGCATGCATGCGGGAGCTTAAAAGGAGAGAGGAGGACTCAGTTTGGGGGCTTTGGAGAAGGAGGTCCAGTGTGAGGGTGCTCGGAAAGGGAAGAAGGTGTGCTCGACCAAGAGGAATGAGGAGGCCATAGCCATTGGAGAGCTTCGCTAGACAAAACGGAAAGAGAGGTTGGCTCGAGGGAAAGAGGAGGAGAGAAGAGCTTGAGTGAGTTTCTGAGTTGATGAGGAAGGAAGGTTGCTGGAAGACCTTTTGCATGACCGTCGACCACCATGCCTGTCCATGGCTGAATGGAGAGCGTTCGGCCATTCGACACAATCCCTAGATGAGAAGGAAAGCTGCTCGTCGTCCATCAAAGCTCCGCCAGCAACCGTTCGATAGCAAAGACCCCATTCCTGAACCAGCCTTTCAAGAAAGAATACCCCTTGCCGGAGCTCTCTTCCTCTCGCTAGCGAAGCCAGCGGTTCAGCTCCTGCACTAGTTAAGCCATTCTTCCCCTTTTTATGTATTCATTTTTTTCCCATTGGACTACTGGTTTTAGAGTTTTGTTTAGTATTGTACTTTATTATGTGACAATAAGAGCAAGCCATCTTTACACCCGTCCTACTCATCATTTGTTTACTCGAGACCTCCCTCTTCGTTATTTTTCATCTTCGTTTTGGCCTTCCCATTTTCTTCTCCGGTGGTAAAGGTTGAGCTACTTCACGATCTGTTGGCTCCCGGAACTTACTATTTTTGATTGGCTGCATCATAAATTGGTACAAGTAAGATATTTCAATTTTTTATACCAATTATCAATGTAATCCTTTATGTTTTGGCCTTTCAACTGGATGGCACATATGACATGTGTACAGGGAATTTCACTTAGTTGTCATACCCTACATAAACATTTCCTTATACCTAAATGGATAATATACTCATCGAAACCCTTCATTATCTCATATCCTTTATTCTCATTCTAAATAGGATGACAATACTTACTTTCAGCCAAATTCTTATCCAATTTCTTAGCAATTCTAGGACCACATTGCTTACTCTACTTTGCAGTCAATGGAAATATTTGGTTATTCGAATCTCTTCCAATCGCAACTAACAATTCTCTCTTGTACGAGCCTTTTAAAAAACAGCCGTCCAATACTATAATCCGTTTACAACAAAATAAAAATCCCCATCCAGATGCATTGAAGCACACTTAGGACTTATTGAACTTTGTTCCACTATTAATAAGTGGACTCTTTACGGCATTTACATACACTCTACTTAAAAAGTTTTGCAGTTTATACTCCCAAGCATAATGCCCACATTCCTTACCGTACTAACCAATGAGGATCCCCATCATCTTTTAATTCGATCTTTTACACTGATTTCTGAAAACATTGATGCTTACATACTCCTTCACCAGTATTCTGAACTTAGTACTCTTCATCTTGGGCATCAGCTTGATCAGATTGAAGAAGTGCTTGGACAATCATGCACTTAGTACCCATGGTAAGCCTTCAACTGGAAAGACCCACTCTTTTTAGCAACTTACCTGAATAAAGCAATCGTAGAAATTGAGACGTAGTAGCCCAGCAGCTTGTCCAATGTCCTCTTGGAACACCTTCTTGAGATGCTTCCTAATGATGGACTCAGCCTCTGGGCAAGTCTTCTCGTAGAAAGACCATGAGAGGCCTTTCACGGTTGAACGAAGCTTGAAACACCAACGTGTGAAGCTATCACAAGATAACACATCTAAATGAAACAAGTAAAATGGAAAGCCATGATATTATCGGGGGTTCTTGTGCAACATAGTTGAACTGAGCAAGGGTCATTATTTATAGGTAAACTAACTTGCCTTGGTGCAAAAGCAATCTTGAACTCGTTTCGCTATGCTGGCAATTTTGCATCTCTTTTTGGTTCAAAATGGGGCTGATGGTTCAAGGGACAAACGTGTTTAGAACAAAAAAAATCTTAAGTGAGAAACCTTTGTCAACTCAGCTGAAATTTTGCCAATTGAGTAGAGGTGGTTTGTTTTGGCCTAGACTAACCTCAAGCACGCAATAAGTAAGGTAAATTGACTTGATGTAAAACCAATCTTGAACCGAGCAAGGGTCCTCCTCATTTTGCTATGCCTAGTCCGTTTTTATTTTCACGTCTTCATTTCTCCCTTTCTATTTCGATGCATGCTTACCGTGTCGGTATCGTGTTCATCTCATCTTTTTTTTTCTTTGCTTTAGTCATGGATAATAGTAATTCGGCAATTTTGCAAACTCATTTATTGTGAGACTCTTTTTGGTTCGAGATAGTACTGATGCTTTGAGGGCAAATGCATTTACAACCCAAAAAGCATGTAGAGTTAAGTGAAAAACCTTCGTCAAACTTAGCTAAAATTTCAACAAATGCCAATTAAGTAGAAGTGAGTCTTAGACACCTAGAGTACCAAAATTTGGCACGGATATGGCACGAATGTGGCACGGATTTAGCACAGGGGCACTTAAATGCCAAAAGTTAAGAAAGTGACACTTATGTGTTAAGATGGGAGTAAAATGGATTTTCGATGGGTTTCACTAAAGTTGGTGCTTAAGTGTTCCATTTTTAAAAAAAAAGTGACATTTAAGTGTCACTTTCCCAATGTTTGGAACTTCAATGCCTCATCACACAAGTTTTGACACTTAGGTTGTTCTTTTGTCGAGTAAACGTGGTTTATTTTGGCCTAGACTAACCTAAAGAAAGCTATGAATCGTGTTTGGAATTAGGCTATGTTTACAAATGTGGACATTGCCCAATTGCAAACTCAATTGAAAATCAATAGAGGTGATGTGGGTATCCACTGTTGTAAAATTAAAGTAGAAGCTAATCGAGACCTTACAAATCAAGTTAATGTAAAATCGCTAAAGAAATAAATGAGGAATAATCAAGGACCTCATATCAGAAATTTATGTTGTTCGGTCCAAGTATTAGTACCTAGTAATCAAAAAATCATAGTTAGAATCGCTCAAGGCGCTTGCATGCCAAGGGACAAGCAAACGACACATTAAGATGGTACCTTCAAGTATTTGGCAGGGAAAGGAGAATTTGGATCCTCGAAATGAAATTATGGAACTCACATTGCTGGAACCGGACAAGCCGGTCACAAGGTTCTAAGCAACACTTTTTGTGGTTGATAATGGTGAGTTACTTGTGCTAAAAATGACGGACTGTTATGTAGGCTTTTCCCATCTATATATAAATAGATAGATAGAGGAGATCATGTATTTACTTAGCAATGATTTAATTATCTCTTTGGAACATAAGTTTATGATAATGTTATTAAGATAATATAGATAGGCCATTCATGCCTCCGGCCCCCTCCCAAAAAAGGGGGATAGTAACATTTATCGTTTGAATTAGATTTGTTTATAATAATGTTATTAAGATAATGAATGAAAGTAGAATGTCGCACATAACACAGCATCAATTTTATATTTGGATTCTCATGAGTGACATAATTTTCCTTATTTGATCATTTTTTTTATCACCTTGAAAATCAATGTCTTGGTTATTGCTATCAAATTCAAAAAATTAATCCTCTCATATAAAGTATGAATAAGCTCATAAGTAAAAATGCTATAAGGATGGTCCATGATCATCGACATCGAAAAACACATAACTTATGCCTACAAAACCATCACATTAGGATTCGATGGTCTTAACTGAATTTGAAATTGTAAGTCAACTTCGAAAGCAACACGACGGAGCATGGCTGCCACATCTAGAATAAGTCGTCAACTTAAGTAAATGCATTTAAGCGAGGAAAAAAATGAGACTAAAGCCCAACAAGGCAAGTTAAAAGACAGAACGATATATGATTGGAGTTCACTAATTAATAGAATCTGCGTTCTGATGTCTAGTCAATCAATTTGCATTGAAATTAACGCAGGGTCTGGTATATAATGGTGGGGTTTGAGAGAGCGTGCGACATCGTATCCCAAAGCTATCTTGTAATTTACTCCATTAGTAAGATAATCTCAAATAAAAAAATGTCAACCTAATTTTTTCTCATCTGAGTTTCAGGATTTGATCCTAGGGAGGACAATTGGCAATGCTAGAGAGAGTGGGGGAATAACCAAGATTAGAACTTTGAATTTGGGATTCCTTTACTACGTTTTCCATGACATTCGGCCTTCTCCATTCACCAACCCATTTAAGCACTTAAATAATGTTGTTGTAGGCTTGGCCCAACCTTGTTTGGGAGTACATTCTTTCTTTGTTCTTACTTGGAAAATAGAAAAAAAGAAAAAAACAGATATATCTTCAGATTTGATGCTGGAGGATGACTGACTGTTGCGTTGGAGAATAATGTGTCCACTGACCAAGAGTCAACCTCAGCTCATTTTTTTTGGGAAAAATAAATAAATAGATACATCAACTCATTGTTTTCTTAGCTCTTGTGGTATCAAAAAGATTAATTTTCTTTCTGACAGTCTTTTTTGCGCCTTCTCTTCTCTCTTCTCGGCATGATCCAGGCGTTCAAGCTAGCAGATCAAATCATGGGTTTTCATCCCCGGAGAGGCAAATGAGTCGGTTGGTTGAAATGCGGTTATGCCGGGTGGACTAAAGTCAAGTGGGAGATTAAAAAGATACTGATTACATAAGCAATCTCCCTTTAGAGCAAAATATGCTGTAAAGGAGAGATTAAGGCCGAGAAACACTATTTTCGGATGCGATTGCAACTCAAGTCTTGGCTACATCATCTTTTCAGATCGTCTCAATACTTATAAAGGTTGTAACAACGAACATTTCCTAATTTACGAAGATATATAACAAAAACTCAGTAGAAATATAAAAAAAACTAAAGTCCCTATACTTAAATGTCAGAAAAAGCTATCATTGCCTGGCTTGATTGATCATACTTTGAAGTTACCACAGAAGATGGACCACCCTTTTGTTCTGGACCACCCGAGAACAAGCCCTAGCCACTTCCTTCAGCATTGGCTTGACCCATTGCGACAAGGAGAGGGACCCGACCCCGTCACTTTAAAAACGGGTCGCCCCGCTTCGCAACATATGGACCTCCGAATGGCCAAGACTTTTGTAGATGATGATGGTGATTCTCTTTCTCGATTAGGAAACAAGGGGGACGCATCTAATAATGTGACCAATGGTGATGAGGCGAAAGGCTTCAAGGATTCTAGATGTTCAAACTAATTAGCAACGCGTTATGTGCTCAGAGATCTGATTTTAGCGTGTCTTTCGTGTAATTTTTGCTCATTCTTCGAAGTTTCATTGCGAAAAGTGCGAGCTTATCCCAATGCCGACCGAGCCACGGGTCGTTGCCGGGGCGGACGGAATGAAAAATCGCGGGAGCTATTATGTCCACATGCTCGAGAAGCCCCAAAATTCAACAATCTTGTGATGTGGAAAGTATGTGGAGACAAACCAGGGTTTTAAGCCTCGCCATGAATGGTGCTGAGAGATTTTTTTTTCTTTGGTTTCCTTTTTGTTGATTTATAGATTCGAGAGGTGGGGTCTTGGGACATTAGTGGATTTGAGTATTAGGTAATGCGCAAAAGCTATCTCTATTTGACAAATTGATATAATAATATATACATCAGATCGGTTATATTTTCAAAGCGATATTATATCGGTATTGCAATTTATCACATACCTGCTCTCATGTTTCTTACAAGTATCGAGTTAAATTCATTTCAAAAATAGTCAGGAGCAAAAATAACTTCAACATGATAGCTTTATTCCACATATCCATTGTTTTTTTTTAACTCGGTCTATTTATGTAAGTCTCCATGACAAATCAAACATCTAAACAATAAATGGATGCCTTTCAATATCGTGAAAAAAGGATAAAAATCTACAATTTTTTGTAAAAACAAGATATGCAATACGAAATATCGATCGTTTTAATAAGTATTTCATTATTCTAGTTTAGCAACCCCGATTCACAAAATGTTTCTAAGTTTCACGAGGGTGGCATATCTCAAATCATTCGGACAAAAGGTTGTTTCTCTACATTGCTTGGGGTCATCATCCAAATCCGCGTTTGCCTGATTTTGGCTTTCTGTGGTTTTCGCTAAGAGCAAGATGACAAGCTTGGTCGGCATTATTCTATCAAGACAGTACTTTCTCTACAGAAGGAAAGAGAAAGGGGGAATTAACAGCAAGCTTCGTGGTTAAGATTATCAACATCCGGACAGCAAATCAGAAAATCGGACGACAGGAGAGAGAGAAAGAGAGAAAGAGAGAGAGAGAGAGAGAGATTTTGGTGAGTATGTTTTGGCTTGCGGGGAATAGTTTTGTCCCGAAGATTCTGAAAATACCAAAGCTTTAAGGCTTGATCTCGGCTTTTTCCACACAGCGAAAAAGCAAAGAACCCACGCAGGCCATAACCTTCGGTGGATCCCCTTCGTGCCCGCGCCCTTCTCGTCCCTCGAAATCCGAATCCCAAGTTCAATTCTTCCTCTTTTTGTCTCATCGTAATCTCTTTCCTCTTTTCTTGAACAGCAACTGTGCTCTGTTTGTTATATCTCGCTAGGGTTTCTCGAAAGTCTGCTTTTTTTTCCCTTCCCGTTTCTTTTTCTTTGGGTTTGATTGATCCGGGTCACCTCAAGGAGCTGACTTTACGTCTCTCGTGGGCTGTTTGTTCGTTTTGTCGAGTTGGGTCTTTCGCTAATCTTGCCATCTTTGACCCGGAGAGGGGTTTCTATTGTTTTTGTCCCGGTAATCTTAGTGGGTGATGATGAGGAAGCTCGAGCTCTTCTGGGTCTACCTCTATGTCACGTGAATTGAGCCCGTCGAGTTGCTTATGGAGGAAATTTTAGCTTTGGATTGATTCTTTTTGGGTCTTGGTGGGAATTAGATGGCATTCTACCAACCGGTGCCTGGTTCTCCGTTCACCGGTTTTGGGGACACGACTTATACGAAGGTGTTTGTGGGGGGATTGGCATGGGAGACCCAGAGCGAGACTTTGATGCGCTATTTTGAGCAGTTTGGGGACATTCTTGAGGCCGTCGTTATCACTGACAAGAACACCGGCCGATCCAAAGGCTATGGATTTGTAAGTATTGATGTTCTGTAACTTGTGACGGCTTAGCTGTTGTTATATGGGGATGTCAGTATTATTTGTTGCTTCTCAGTGGGTGTGTTCGGTTTTTTTTTTTTTTTTTTTTCGGTTCAATATTATGGTGATGAGTTTATGGCTATCGTGTTTTTATTCTTGGATTGGATTTATATGTTTATATGGAGGTTAGGTGACATTCCGCGATCCTGAATCTGCGAGAAGAGCTTGTGAAAATCCCAGCCCAGTTATCGATGGCAGAAGGGCTAATTGCAATTTGGCTTCTCTCGGCCGGCCTCGGCCACCCCTTCCTTATGGTACTTTCTGTTTTGATCCACAGTACTACATGAATGTGAACATTGCATGCGCCTACTGCTTTGATTTAAGACTTGAATTGTTTATGCAGTGCCGTGTGGCACTTGATATGGCATGACATGAGATGATGGAAGTTAGTTTTCTGTTAATTGCTGTTGGAGTCGTGCATCCCAACAAGAACTTTTTCGTAATGTAAGGGTACCAATTGTAGTAAGTAGAGAGCAAGCTAGGTTTACCACAAACTTCTATTAAAATTAATCTATCCATTGATTTGATGAAAATCGGTGTTAAAACCAGTGGATCTATGCACCACTCAGTTGGCCTGTTCAAAGATGTAATTGTTCGGTATAAGTTTCTGTGGACATTGGTCCATAGTCAAAGTATGCTGAAAATCTGCATTTAGGGGGCAAGTGGTGAGAAAATTATAGTTTGTCCCCTCAAAGTTTGTTAAATGACTGCCAAATGAGTTGTGAAATTTGGCATCTTGTATGTTGACCACCAAATAAATCCCTCAGATTGTAAGCTGCATGATGTGGCTCTTTAAACAACTACGGGGAGCAGGGTCTTTGGGCATATTCATCAATTATGAGTTTTACAATGTCCTGACGTTCGATTTGTGATATGCACTAATCACTTTTTAGACTTTCTAGTTTCTGTTTCTTAATCTAATGGATGCTTGTTTTATTGTCCTAGGGCGAATGAGACCTGCACCACCTCTGATTGGAAGTGCGCAGACTCCCAGGGGGAGCTACGTGGGGAGCCCTGTTTACCACCATCCAAGTTCTTATGGTTATCAGCCAGGATATGTTTATCCTCCTTATGGGTAAGTCCAAAGTCATGTCATTTCCTGGAAGGAACCTACAGTTATTAGTCCCAGCTAGAATTGGATGCTTGTGCTTCTGCGCAATCTGGATTTCAAGAGATATAGCAATTAGCATACCATTCAGAACTTTCAAAATCAGAGATTAGATTTATTGATCACATTCAAAATTGAAAATCAGGTGTACTTGAGTACATGGAGCATCTTCTTTTTTGTTTACTCAGAGAGATATTGTTTGAGCAAAGTTAAAGACATTACATCTCCCGGATTTTGATTGGAAGCTTTGTTCTTATCTTAAGATTGTCAAATTCATTCAACCTTTTTTCTGGCCACTTGCAGTATGAAGGACGGCATATTGATTTAACTGGTCAAATTGATGCCATCTTCAACGCATTATTTGACTGGAAAGATTCCTGTTGATGTAATACCTTGATGTGTCTATATCTTCTGAAGCGATTCAATCACTTTCTTTACTGCAGGTACACTACATATGGGCCTGAATTTGTCTTTCCACAGGTTAATCCCAGAATCCTTATCGTCGAAATTTCAACTTTTCTTAGAAGTTGTAGCATAAAGTTTTTTAGAATCCCATATCGAGCTCTCTGATATGAGTTTACTTCCTCTTCTATATTGCAGGGCGTCTATAATCCTTACATGGCCCAGCATTACCTACAAATGTATGGGTCACCATCCACAGATAACAGTGACGTATACTCATTTGGGCAATCAGGTCATCTACCTCCGGGTAATCATGGGTATACGATGTTTCGTGGTTATCGGATGCCAGGTCAGCATATTATGCAACTTGGGGGACCCAATATAACTGGAGGAACTACTGCTGCAGTTCCGACCATTCAAGTGCCTTACCCGACTGGTATATTTATTTCTCACTCTCTCTTCTAAGTCAATAAAGTGATATTTCTGGAGTTCCTATGATGTCAGGAATACACATCGTTATGATGATATTGGGGTTGTTCAACAATGCCTTTCTATTGAGACCTTCCACTCCAACACTTAAATTTACCTGTTGCGTTTATTTAGATTTAATTTTTTAGCAAGTCATCTTGACTATAAAGGTTTGTCAATTAACTGGTTTTTTAGGGTGAGCATGATGCATTGGCCTTGCTTACTAAATTACACTTTACCAGGTGTCATGATATGTTGACCTATCTTGTGGCCTAGCTTCCACTTGTGTGATATTGCTGTCTGCATCTCTGAGTAGAATGAATGGTGCAGAAGAGAAACTTTTGGTTGATAGCACAAATGCAATATAAACATGTATATGTACATGTAGTAGAGGGTTGGCACAGAAAGTCCAGAAGTCGCTTGATTCTCTTCTTAGGAAAATACATCTACCTCTCCTAATCCAATGGAAACCCTTTTACTGCCACCCACATGCACACACATGCATACACAGGCAGACTGATGGCAACCGGAATTCCTGCTTTTATAATTAGCAGCTTAATGCTGAATGGTGAACAAGAAAAGACTGCTTTATCCTGTTCTGTTGGGCAATAATCATGTGCTAACTCGATCTGTGTTTCCTGCTTCATTCAACTACTTGCAATGACTGAAATTTTTAGATGCTGCTTAACTTTAATTGTGTGAGCTTCCTTGTGTCGGCCAGGTATAGTAGCAC
Source organism: Eucalyptus virginea (assembly GCA_014182375.1). Classification (NCBI taxonomy): domain Eukaryota; kingdom Viridiplantae; phylum Streptophyta; class Magnoliopsida; order Myrtales; family Myrtaceae; genus Eucalyptus; species Eucalyptus virginea. The sequence goes on along the minus strand of CM024523.1, from coordinate 30,409,392 downwards.
CTGCTCCTGGACAGACCCAGATGAGACTACCAACTCATTCTCCTCAGTTCACTAACACTTCTGATCAAACGACTGGTTGAGGGGGAGGTCAAAGGTCATAATGTCAGGTAGAGTTCATACACGTAGCTATATCTTCCTCGTAACATTTTGGGTATATCACTGGTGGAGCTGTCATTTGAACCCTTTCGCAGGTAATCCTTAGATTGCAGCAGGACTTAGAGCAGCAGCTCTGCTACTTGAGTGGCAAGCTTCAAATCTAGCCTTGCAAGTTGTCATATTTGCATTCTAGAGGTAACTATGAATGTTCTCATTACCTTGTTAGAAAATGGAATAGATGGAGCAATCTAAAGCAGATTTAAAAAGGAGTTGAACTGGAAAAGAAAATGTGCATGCTTTACGTACTCTCTAGGATGAATTTCCTAACATCAAAGGTTTTGCTAGAAATGTTTGCTTAACACAACCTGCTCAGTTACGCTTCTGAACTGGTACTTATTTGCTGGTCTCTACTATAATATTATATCAAGAGCTCATCTTTCACTTGTAAGGCTTGGGTTACATGTGAGATGGGAGGTTAGCCAGCTTTGGACTTGGGGAACAAAATGACTGCACCCGCAAATTGGAAGTGTCTGATTACCGTTGCATGTCGTCGTTTCTTTGCTCAACCTGAATGTCTTTAGAAGTTATTTTCTTTCTGGCTCAGGATCGATGATCTAGTGATGCCTTACCATTTTCTTATGATTGTCCGGCACAATGTGGTTAAAGCCATACTTGCGAAGGGGTGGTTATAAATTTGTGACTGTTTCTTGCAGGTACCTTTGTCATATCCACCAAAATTTCACCAAAGTCAGTTGTAAGATGTTTCGAGTCAGTGAAAGGGCAATGGGTTGCTTTTTCATCTGTGTCTGTCAAGGGCTGAAGCCAAGCGGCAGAGCAAGATCAATGTTGTTGCCGGAACATAATTTCCGGCAGTACCATGTAAATAATGTAAATTTGTAAATGCTGTACCAAAGAATCAAGATATGATTCTTTAATTGTGTCAACCCTAGGCACGGGTTCTTGGTCAATTCTTAGTTTGTATGATATCTCCAATGACTTTGTTAATAAAAATTCCATCATTTCTGACTCAAAAAGCATGTTTTGACGATACAGTGGGTACCAACTTTTCCTTGCCATGGTGATGCTCATTCTCTCCTTGCCTTCTTGGCTAATTGTGTTTTATTGACTCAAATTGTAAACCTTCAACTCAATACCTATGTATATAAATAAGAGGTAGTTTGGTAGACAAGAACCCCATAAGATGGGAGAAAATTTCTGGCTCATATGATACAGTAGCAGCACTGTCACATTATGTTTCACAACATTACATTATCATCTCAACTTATATTCGAGACCAAAATTTTAACACTGTAGAACTACAATGCCAGAGTTACCACCACAAATTTGGTTCCGAGCAATGACTCGATACGGTCGTTCCAGTACGACCCATAAGATGTGGCAGCACTATCTTCCGGCTTCTGAAAGAATTGGTGACCATTAACTGATTTCACAATGACTCCGGACTGGTAGATGGTCTTATCCTCGACGGCATTCGTACAAGCTCATCTAGTCCACTGCCGAACTTGTACATCGAGGACTGCTTCGGTGTAATGGACATTTTATTCAACGCATAGTCAAATTCTTCCATATCGATATTTCGCTCGTCAAAACTTGTAGCCATCCCGTCGCCTCTGTTCTCCACTGCGCCATCAACAGACTCTTCTCCATCTTCGTCGCTGCTACCTTCCGCGTCTTCGTCTTCATCGTCATCATACGTAGTTTTGACCATTGACCAAAATATGAAGTTTGGCCGGATGAAACTGCAGAATACATGTTTCAAAGAGAAAAGTATGGTCAGCACTCCTTTCCCCCTTCCCCTATAGTTACATGTTAAAGACAGTATAGTTAACAGTCCCCACGCTGGTAGCTTGAAAAGTTGAAATCACAGTACGAAAGAAAATTTAGTTCTCATTAAATTCAACTCTAACATCAAGAATTTGCACTTAGACAAAAGATTCTATTTCATGCAGAAACCCTTAGCCCTTTCATTATTCTTAACACTACCATTCTACTAACAAATGGAAGCATTCCAGTAATTAGCATAGACAGGTTTCGTGTTCTCCAACCAAATCCAACAATAAAGAGCACATCGCAAACAGATGCCAACCTGAAACTGATTGTAGCAACCATGCAAAGAGCACATCCTTTGATGTAACTCTTACATTTTCTTGAAGTCAGCCACAGTAGGCAAATCACTTCTTAGTTGGATATTCAAAACCAAACAAAATATACCCGTTGACATGCACTCACATTCTTTTGGCCCATAATTACTAATTTGCAAACTTTTAAGGCAAGAGAATGAACCTGTCGCTTTTCTTCAATAAACACGGGTCAAAAGGAAAGAACGTGTCTAGCCTCTCCAGTCCACCAAAAGCCCTTGAAAGTTCAGTCTCCAGGATGTCATCAGAGATAGATGTCTTAGACACCGTAAAAAGCCTAGCTGCTCTTGCCTGTTTAAGAAATTCCCCCACTACAGATGGGAGGCATACCTGTAAGAAGATGAGAAAAGCTGAGGCTGTAAGTCAAGGATGAAAAAAGCTAATGTAAGGTTGGAAAAAATTCTTGTAAAGAATAATATGCGGAATGCTTTTGATGGTAATTGCAAATTCAAAAGAGAGAAAAATGCATAAAAAAAGTTCTAAAAAGTCAGAAGAAATTATAATTCATGGCAAATCTATAATTATATAAGATAGCAAAGCTCACCTTTAATGGATCGGATTTGTGCTTTAGGATTGTTTCTATCGGCATAAGGAAAAGCTGTGACTTCAGCCATGGAATGCTCATCATTGACCACATTCGAAAGCAAAGCACATACATAATAGCCTGTGATATAGAAAGCTAATGCATCAGCACTTCCACCCTAACATTCTTTCCTGTTACACATCATCACAAAGAGATTTGGTCCAAAGACCCCAGACAGTCAGACTGAATTTTTTTCTCAAAAAGACAAGGTTGTCTCAGCAAAAAGCTCTATCAGCGCAAATGTGGCAGAACAATGGCTGTAATACTAAGCCATTGATGATTATCCCCAAAAAAAAAACTTCTTCATGCATACCAAGCCAGATGAGCGTTCAAAATTTCCAATTGTCAGGAGACAGGGAAAAAATCAGTTGATAAACACACATTTTCATAAAAGGCTCCTTCTAAAAGAATATATGCATAAAGGCACTCATTTGTCCTAATAACAATAAAAACCAATCTTAATCTCAACTTGCAATCTAACTAAGATATGATGTCACCTGGCAGCCAGCATAGAAAACTCGATGAGCTAGTGGATTAACGTCCTCATCCTGAACTTTGCAATAGTCCAAACACCAATCAACCAACCTGAGGTATTAATAGTCAGCAGAATAAATTCATCAACAAATCATCTTCACATAGAACTACAGTTATACCAAAAGCTCTCTCATGGGAGCCTCTAACAGAAATTTGCATAAATTTAGCTATCATAACCTTTTCAACATTGTAGTAATGTAACTGGTAGAGAGAAACTTTCCGCGGGACAGATAGCTAGCAAGATATGCAACTGCACTCATCCTGCAAAAGATGGGATATAAAATCAATACCTAGAGCAAGAAGCTTTAAACACTAACTGCCTAGTTCAATAAAGATACCAACAAGATGTTAATCTTAACACCAGTCTAACTCTTCAAAAGAAAACGATATTGAGATCATTCATAGGTCAAGAAAACCATAACGTTGGGCATCCATGGCAAGCTATACTATTTGTTGTGTATAAAAAGGATATAATTTTTAGATAATAGTGCACACCATTCTAAGTGAACTAACGATGTGGCATTGCAATGGAACTTCAAAGGATAGGCTATATTACCTTGTATTTGGCGGGTGATCATGGCAAACAAAAATATCTAGAAGCATTCGAGCAAATCTCACACCACAGTTCTCAGGATCCAGCGCGCAGGTGTAGAACATCACAAACTGCACTATGCAAAGTTGATAAAGCTCAGAAAGGGAGTAATGAAAAGTCCGTTTCTGTAAATAAATCTGGAAGTATGTGCTCATTACCTGTGCAAACTTGGACTTGTATGCATTCAGAACAGTGATTCGAAAAGAATGGAGAAGAGTCTCAAACACCTACTCAACAAAAGATTAACAAAGATCAGTATACCTGATTAAAAAGTTCGGAACATTGGTGGACCAAAAACCAATTATAGTCAGCAAGAATTTATTGGAGTCCAGATAAAACCTCAAGCAACCGGCCACGCCCTTGACAGGATTCAAGATACTCAAAAGTCAACACCAACAAGCTATCCAATTTCTCAGCAATTATATTTCCTCGCAGACTGTTTCTGCTTAAATGCTTTCCTGGAAGCTGCACAAGTAGCTTAATCAGTGCGTCACGTAAGGTGAGACTATTGATCAAACCTATATAGCTCTAAAAACCCAAAAGAAGGATAGATATTGAAGGTAACGGAAACCATGGATCAGTATTCATTGCACAATGCACCATCATATCCCACAAAAGGCACATGACTACCCTACCATGAACCAAGAACCTCCATCAGCCAATTCCTGTTGGGAACTTACAGGTTAGGCTGGTGACCCCTATGCATGTTACCTATTTTATAGTTCATAACTACACGGAAACAGAATCCATTATAAACTTTCTAAAGGTCAAATTTTGAAAGAAAGCACGAATCTTTTGCTTAAAAGTTTTCCATGCATAGCGTTTGAGATGAGGAGTTTATGTGCACTTGCAATTGCCTTAAGGACCTCAATTGTATAGCCACACTCGGACAATTTTAATAACTAAGGCTGAAATGCCCTACGGTACATGACAGGTCAACATATACAACTAATCTGATTCATTCACAATATCCTCTGAGATTTCACTAAGCATATCAAATATAACTGGAGTGAATCCACAAAAACCTGATCCAGTCAAATCTGTAATGCTATCTCACCTCACCACCTTCGTCATTCCAGTCCTCTTCATCCTCTTCCAAATCTTCTAATTCCATCTCAAAAATGCCTTTGCTAGAGTCTTCTTGTAGAATATCCTCCCACCCAATCTCCAACTAAAGATAGTGGAAAATTGTATTAACATCAAGCAAACCCTTCAATAGGAGTATCAACAATGGAACTGTATTATGCTTACATCCAAATCTAATAGTCTGTCCACTACCGCCGTAAGCATTGTGCTCCCAACAAGTTGTCCCATACTGCCACTCTCCAGCTTGAACATGTTCTCCACATATGTCATGATGACCTACAAATGAACAAGGTTTATCTTCACATACCTTACCAACATCAATGAGCTAACTGAAGCACTATCACATCCTACTTGAGGCAACTGAACGAAGGTGGTGTTCATTTATCAGCAAAAAGTCAGAGCAGGTCTCATTGAGCCACATCCAAAACATGGAAACATAAAATATTAAAAGAAACAAATGAAAGAAAGCACTACAATTTTCACCAAGGACAAAACAAGGAGGCTGCAAATCAAAGATAATACATACAAAATACAACATGTGATTCCACATATATAAGTGACAAATATAGCGACTAAATTGGTGACATCGAGAATATTGCGTTGAGCTTTTTTTGAGTATTCTCTTTTTCAAAAGCTTTATTACCAAAACCTGCCAATTGGTGAAGGTAATCTAGAAGTTGATGCATCACTTTCAATCAAAGTAATATTATACACGAAGATTCAATCAACCAAGTAACAGGTTCATATATATCAAAAAGCATCCCAACTTAGTGGTGTTAGTTAACATCAGCATTCTAAAGGAAACCGAACTCACAGCTTCATTATCATATTGCCTTGGCATTCTTTGGACGACTAATGACAATAATCTCATGGGAGCAAGAGGAACCAAATGACCAATACTTTCTAGAGCTGAATGAACCCGAGAAAGAACTTGATCTTTTCTTGAGAGGCCCCGTGGCTGCTTTAACAGGGCCAGGTACGAATATGGCGGGACAAAATTCCTTATAAGCATATCCAAGCAAGAATCGACATATTTTCCACTCGAAGCAGCCTGCTCCAGAATAAAATCACAAAAGAAAAGGGAAAATAAATGAGACCAGGCCGAGCTGAATTGTATACTATGGAAGCCAACAACAGACCAAATTACCATACCAGAGATATGATTAAGTCAACCAACGCATCCATGACTTCAGGTCCATAATTCCACATGCTCATTCCATATATCTGAACATAAATCCATTCTTCAGAAAGCCACTTACGAGAATAAGATCAAAGTAGATGAACATATCATCGATTACTTACAGAAGAAAGAAGAGACTCGTGATGCACCACATCTATGCAGGAAACTGTACCTGATAGCGCCTTTAAACAAGTCTATCGAACAAATGATTGCAACAATTCAAAATCCACGTATGCAAATCAACAATAAGAGGTAACCATTAGACAACGGAAAGAAGATAAATGTACAGGGAAACCTACCACTAGCAGAGCCACCTCATCAGGCGAAAGTCGTTCTCTGTGATGCATGACCCCAATGAGCTCATCATAACTTTCACTATCACCCTGAACCAACGGATTTGAGAAATCTCATTAAGATACCAATAAAGCAGCATATTTCAGCATGCTTGACCTCAGAAAATTAAACATGACCTGATCATCATTCCATCTGGAAGAGCCAAAAGAGGAGAGAAGGCAGTGAAAACATCAGAGCAAAAGTAGCAGACTGCAGTCTACTGATTCGCAGGGCTTACCAAAGACACTGATTTCAGAGCAGTCCTAACGTGATAAACCAACTCATTGTCGGTGAAATTAACGTCCTCCATCTCAAGAAACCCGGCCCTTTCGTTGGCCAACTCCACGCCCATGGTCGAATACCTGGACCTGGGGCTAATAAATTATTCAACCTGAAAAGGAAAGGCAAAGAAATTATTCACCATACACGAAATTCAAACTCTTTTCTTCAACCCAATTACTGAATTCCATCAAGCATTCATCCGAGCAAAGCCTCTACCAAATCGCCAGCACAATTCATACGCAACCGCGCGAGCACGACATTCTTCTTTTTGGTATAAATGACTTCAGATACAGCTGACTCACACACATACATAAGCAAATTAGCCGCACTCAACCAAAACTAGTTCCCAGAAAGTCACACGACCATCTCCGAATCCATCGCTAAACACTAAACTACCTCTCGGAGCTGAAAACAGATGCGAGGAACTTCCGGAAAAACGAGAAACAAGTCGAGTACATACAAAAGGAATCGTCGACGAATTTCGCGGAAACTCCGCTTCCGACGCCGACCAGGGCCGCCGCCGTGCCGGGGACGCCGCCGTCCGAAGTGGGTCCGCTCGCGCCGCGCCGGCGAGGCTCTCGCTTCGCTTTCTTCCTCGCTGTCGGCCGCCGAAGCTCGAGGTCGGAGGAGGGTTTGGGAGCAAAGAGAGGCCTCGGAAAGGAAGGCGAAAGGTTATGTTTTATATATACGTTGACAATTGTGTTATTTGCACGCCGGTCCTCGAAGTTCCGTGTATTTCCGCCAAGCGCCACGTTAGCAAGGCCGCCGCTCCCTTTCCTACTTCCAAAGAACTCCGGAGTCCAGGGCTCGAGTTTTGGATTTTAGCATCGCAATATTGGATCGAAAATACTTTGATCTCATCAATAATATTTCTAATTATTAGATCGTGGTAGATTTCTAATTCGGGCTAGTGGCAAAAACATCGTATACATGCTCCTAAACGTTCCGTACAATTTTCTTTATATTGTCATCGAAATAACGTAGTTTGATTAGTTAGATTCAATTTCTATCATAATTTCGTCATCTTAGCAAATATTCAATGACGGAGTTTCATTTAATAATTACCTTTGAGAGCAATGCATAACATCTAATTTGCAATGGGACCCATCTTTCTCCTCACAATGATTTTTGTTGGTTGTGCTTTCAATTAGGATTAACAATTGCCTAAAAAGAAGCATCGATTACAGTGTTACAAATTAACAATTATTGAATACAACATATTATGCAACTCTTCCTATTAAGAATCTTCTTGAAAGATATGTGTCATATTCTCTTAATGTCACAATAATATTGTCAAATCGTATTTCTTTGTCATAAAATATAGGTAATAAGGAATTTTCTTAATGTCAAGGAGCCCTCGTATTCTACATATGATATAAATGGACTTTACGCACGCGCTATGCGCATTCTCAATCATATTATTATTATTATTACATGTACCCTCTTATGTCGTGATTTTTGTGTGTTAATTTTGCGAGTGCAATTAACGAAGTGATTATAAGTTCGAAGGGGTTCGGCCCATCATCTCTTTCGTGGTCCCATTGCAATCCAATAGAAAAGCCCAAAAGCCAACATTAATAGTGCCCAAAGGTAATAAGCCCATGATAATGATTCTTTTCCTTCTCTTTTTCGTCATCTATTGATCTTAGGGAAAAAGTCACAAAAAAGATACTAAATTATGCTCACGACACATTTATTTAAACTTTTTCGTAACACAAAAAATCTCAAATTCGTATTGATATGATACATGTGTGATACATTTGCCCCAATTTTTTGTGACACCCAAAACCTTAAACCCGTGTCCATACAATATATTTACTTTAAAATTCGGGTCTAATGTGTTACAAGAATACAAGTTTGGGGCATTTGGTGTTATAAAAAAAATAATTTTGGGTTTTCGTGTCGCAAAAAAAAATTGAGATAAATATATCATACATGTATAAATTTGGATTTTTTTATACTACAAAAAAAATCGAAATAAATATGTCAAAATAGGCATAGTTAAGTGCTTTTGTTGGTTTTTGGCCTTTCATTTAGATTTTTCACATTTGGTTATTATCTTATGTTATTGAAAAGAGGGGGGGGAAGGAAGGAATGTTCACATACAAAATCCGAATGGAGATTTATTTTTTCAATTATCTTTCCCATGAAGGATCCGAACAGTCCGCGTGAAGTTGACGATCAACTCGAAATTCATTTAGCTTACATGCATCAGCACGAAACGTGTTGCTGTGGATATTCCGCGCATTAAGTACTTTTCGCCTCGATCCTACTTCTCAATGTCACATCACCGCACATAAAAACTTGATCCTACTCAAACTTGGCTAAATCGTAGAATGATTGACTAAATCTCGATCGAGGCCAAGGCTCATCCGCACGACATTCGACTCGCCCCACCTCTAATATGGCCTCGACGTGAGACACAAACAAGACAAAGGGCTTGCCTCGAATCCGGAGGGCCTGTTTGCACGTGTACTCTAGTGAGGCGGGCTATTAAGAGTGCGCATGACAAAATTTCTAGAATAGAAATTGATTTCTGGCCATAAATTGATTTCTCAATTTTTATTTCAGAAATTGAGAAGTTAAAAATTTTAGTTTCTGATTTCTTCTTCAAATCTATTTTTGGAATAGAAATCTGTTCCAGAAATAGAAAAATCAAATTGCGTTACCAAACGAATTCCAAACCTATTCCGGAGAACGAAATAGAGAAATAGAGAAATAGAAATTTTATCATGCGCACCCTATAGTACGTTTCTTATTTTAATATCAATGCTTGCACGTTTGCTCTCCCAATTCTCCTCTAGATCTTCTTCTTCCCAAGAGAAGGAAATACCCTTTAGAAGTTTTCCATCCTGGAAATCCCAAGGTCTTGATGGAATCAGAATGAAGTCTTTAATGGACTTGTTTAGATTCATCGCGGACTAGAGAGAAGGTGCAAGAAGACGTCGCGTGGATCGGACGGGACGCAAAACACAATCATCGTACGATCATCATTAGCTGTTTTCCTTAGCGGCGTCGACGGTGCACATCATGCTCTGTTTTCGTTCTTATCTTCTTCTTCTGCTGCTGCTTCTTCCTCTTCTTCCTTGCATCATCGGATTCTTCGTGGGGAGTTTTATTGGTGATTCCCGAGGTCAAACGAAAAGGCCATTATAAAAATGAAGAAGGACAGCTCCAGTTCACGAGCAGAGCAGAGCACGACGGTGCATCGTCGTCTTCGATCTCGCTTTCACGAGTCGCACGCCATCTCTCACGCTGCAGTCCGCCCCATTAATTTAAGGAACGTATATTACATAAACAAAGCCAAACCCGCCACCCTCGCCGCACCACCTCCCCCCGCTTTTCTCGCTGCTTCACGCTCACTTCTTCTGATACAACGCATGGCGTATCAAACCAAGCTCTCCCTCTCTCTCTCTCCCCTTCCCTTATAATTATCGCCTGGATTGATGCCCGATTGAGCAAGAGAGAGGCGGAGAGCAAATGGAGATCGCTTACCGTCTGAAGTACTCGAGAAACTATGTAATGTCCCACCGGGCGGGGGCGGCGGCGGCCCCAGCGTTCTTGTGGAGGTCGGCGGCGAAGAGGGCGTGGAGGCGGCTGGCCGGGGGGAGGAGGAAGCTTTCGGCGAGGCTCGCGAGGAGGATCAGGTGGATATCGCTGCAGGTGAGGAGGAGGGTCTTCAGGGTCTCGGCGGCGAGCGGTTATCAGGAGGTGGGCGATCACGGGCTGGTGAGGTACGACATGTCGAGCTACGCCAAGAACTTCGACGACGGGGAGTGGCGGCAGGAGGAAGAGGAGTATTACAGTAGCCGGTCCTTCGCTTCTAGATTCGGCAGAGCTGTAGATGATGATTCGCCAATCTAAATAACACCTGCAAACTCCTTCTGCTCCTTCTTCTTCTTGAGCTTTATTGCATTGATTCTGTGATCGATTCTTTTCTACTTCTTACCATGCAAAGTTCGATTTTTTTTCGATGCGATGAACTTGGTGCATTAGATCCGGTGGTTCCGGCTTTCTTACATGGGATCGCCTACCCCGCCGGAATGTGAGACTCGAGATGTTGAAATACTCGATAGCCGGAACCAGCCCGATCGAATCGGACTCGGGCCACATTGGTCATTCCGTGTCGGACTTATCTTTTCGAGCCTAGGACAAGAAAGCCGATGGTTCTAGCTCAGCTCGAGCGGCAATCGGGTTAGGATACATTCTGTTTACATGCTCCGTACAAAAGAGCAAAGGTGGAGCGTTATGGTGGGGCTACTAAAATGACAACGGTAACTCCGACGAAATGTCTTAGTAGTTGAACGCTTGATGAGATGCGAAGAGCGCACGATAGGCTTTCTACTCGGTAACCTGCGAGTTCGAAATCCTAGGTGAAAGACCAAGCGAGTTCGAAATTTTTCTCATATGAACTTGGTGCACTGGCTACATCGTGCAATCCAGGTAGCTTATGCGACTCATAAAGGTGCTGTCTGAAGAAGCTCGAGAGCTTGATCCCGCCCGTTCACCTCGGGACTCGCACCTATTCGAACTTCCGATCCGAATTCGGTGTATTTGGACGGGGCTATATAATTAATTTCATTTGCGATATTACGTAACGTTCATATACCCTCTGCTGATAGGGTTTTTATTCGTGTTGAAACTGCACAAAACATGATGATGACAAAAATATTTCAGGGGAATTAATACCGCCATGGTTTGGGCTGTGAACATCACTAACTATTTCGCAATAAAATCCACTATTGCTGATACCTTCTTCCCGGTGCCTTCTTATCCTTCTTCCGTAACTTGAGAATACTAAGAATGTTGTCTAGGCAAAATCATGTGGATTAATATTTCTCTTTTTCTTTATCATTGGAGGTTGCTCTAATGATCACTAATCTCACTTCGGAGGGGACAGATAGGGAGTTCAATTTCCTGCCTTCTCAAGGACTAATATGAGGACGCGTCAACGAAGGAGCATGGTTTCACAAGCTGATCACAATAGATAGGTATAGGATTGGATCAAGAAAAAAAAGAGATTTTTTTATGCATAAGAGGTGTACAAGGTAGCAACACCTCTAATGTTGCAATCAGAGCTGCCAAGGAGATAGGGCAGACAGAACATGTCTGAACAGAACTATGCTGTCATTTACAGGTGTAAGCGCTGGCAAGGTCTATTTTTTATTTTTTATTTTCCTTTCGTGGAGCATTTGAAGAAATAGATAAACTGAAACCAACCATTTAAATCAAGCACCCTTGATTGGACTTTTGGTCGACTGAAACATATGAAGCAGCAACAAATCTTTATTGGAGTTAGATTATTAACTCAAGTTGAATTACTAATTTGAGTCGGTTATCCAAATTTTAGATACAGACATTATGTATATAAGAAGTGGATTTTGATTTTAGCTCACTAAAGAAAATGACGAAAGTACTGAGATTTTCTCTTTACTAGTCTTTTGAGTAAATTCTTTTTAAAAGATTGTGATATGGGTTTATTTGGTAGTGATCTAGTGCTTAATATATATGAAAGGATTCTTCTGTCTAATTATGCACAGTCCAAATCAATTCCTGCTCTTCCATGGCTAGATAAAGCTAATCGAAGATTTTGATGGATGGAAAGCCGGGGCACATGCTCCATCACCCAAAACTTATTCCTTCATCCTTCAGAATCTTCCATGGAAAACATCAATTCAAGGACGATTAGGGAAAAGAAGTCACCAATCATCAAGTACCAGTGATTAGAGAAGAAGGCATAAATCAATGAATTGCCAAAACCAAAGCTCGGGAATTGTTTGACTAATCAAGGAGAGAGAGAAAATTGACCTGAACTTCTAACATGTAAAAGTTACACGTGGGGGTTTCCGATTTGTCTGCGTGCTTGTTGCTCACGTGACTTGATGCGCAAGGCAAGAAGTGGTGGGGGGGTGTCAAATTCAAAGTGGCGAGAAAGTCGACATAACGACGGGAACACGGGTTAACGTCCGAGGGTGTGACGAACGTTGGGCCCCATCAATAATGTAAATTTGCGAGCGTCACTTCCTCTGTTTTTAATATTATAATTGAAACTCCCGAATTATGTCCATCATAATATAAATATCCCACACCTCTTTTACTTCGCCAAAAAAATACTAAACTTACTTACTACGACACAAATTAGGGATAATCGATTTCTAATCCAATAATTTTGAAATTGAGGATCGGACCGATTCATCTTAAGAAAAGGAACCATACCACACCATCGATCAGGTTTGGTTTAATAGAATAGGTCATTTATTTTTTTCTACTACTTTTGTCCCATTACTTTTTTTTTCCATTATTTGGAATCGCATTGATTTAATGTTTAATTCACATTTTACTATTTTTTCAAAGAAATAATAAAATAAAAAGTATATTTAGTCGATGAACGAACTAACAAAAGTATATTTAGTCGATGAACGAACTAACACTACTGAAATTGGATCACACCAATTGGTCTAGTTTGCTCCGAGTGATTCCCCATTTGGACTGTCCATTTTGTATACCCTAATACAAATACCCTCATTTTTTTTTTTTTACGTGTAACATATATATTTCCTATTAGAGCTCGATCCTAGGTATATTTATCTTATTGGTAGAGGTGTAGTTTTTTTATATCATAAAAGATGTTTAGGGGATTCATGTACAATTTGGAGTTCTTAACGATACAAAAAGGAAAGTTTGGATAGTTGTGTCATGGTGAGTATAACTTGAATTTTTTTTATAGTATTAACTTTCAATAATTGCGAAAGTGAAATTTAAAAAAATTGCAATGACTTTGTCAACAAACAGACAAGTTAAGCCGCCACAAATTTGTCCTCCTCATGGTGGCAAGTGGCCGAGCACACACAAAAGCAAAGCAGCACATATAAAAATGTTCCCTTTTCCGGCCTTGCTTTACCTCCGTCGCTTCTTCAATTCTCCCTGCCCTAAAACCCTAAAAGACACTGATTTCCACCAGAAGAGAAACTCTCAGAAAGCTTCCTCTTTTAAGGGCGGTAGGATTCCGATTAACCTCGGAGGGTGCGACAAACGTTGGACCCTATTTAATCAAATAAATTCGCGAGTGAAATTTCCTTTTCTTTGATATTTGGATAAATATAATCGAAATTCTCAAATTATAATCAATGTGACACAAATATTCCAAATTTTTTTCTCACCAAAATACCCTAAACACACAACTTTCTTTTTATCAGAAAAAACTCAAATGTATACATATGTGAGATGTATAAATGGGTATAATTTGGAATTTATAGTGTGTCACAATCAATATAATTTAGATTTTTATTATAGTATTAAGTCTTTATATTTGTACCAAAGTGAAAAGATAAAAAATTTGCAATGACTTCGTCAACAAAGCAGCCACGAATGTGTCCTCCTAATGGTGGCAAGTGGCCGAGCACACAAAAGCAAAGCAGCTCCTATAAAAATGTCCCCTTTTCCTACTTGCATCGGCATCAGCAATTTCCAGCGGCGTCCGGCGATGGCGGCCTTGAAGGCGAGCGGTGTCCGGCGGTGTCTCGGCGACGAGAGGAAGAGCACGGCATCGACGAGGGTTCTCCAGCGACTGGAGTCCAGCGGCGTCCGGCGGCGGCGGCCTTGAGGGCGAGCGGCGTTCCTAAAGAAGAAGAAGAAGAGGGGTAGGGTTTCCCTAAAGGGGAAAGAGAAGAGAGAGAGAGAGAAGAAAAGAAAAAGTTGGGGGGCACCGATTTCTTGCGGGGGTAAAAGGGTTTTTTTTTTTTAATTGTGACCCTAAAGGAACCGGAACCGAACGCCGGTTTCAACCGGGAACCGAAAACCCTCAGAAAGCTTCCTCTTTTAAGGGCGGAGGGATATCGATTCACCGTTGAGCTACAGCCCGAGTCCTCGCATCAACTTGTAAGGCTGTTTTCCTGACTGGGTCCTCGTTCTTTGATCGTAGCTCGCGCGTATTGGATTGGGATTGTTCTTGTTTTTTTCGTTCGTTTGATGGGATTGTGCTGTCAAGATCTTTTTTTTTTTTTTTTTTTTTTATCGTTTTTCGATCGTTTTGCGGGTTTTTGCTGATTTGGGCCTTTTGCGTGTGGCGATTCTTGGGCATTTGCAGATTGTTCTTTGCATCTCCTGAACGCACGCACCCCGATATGGCAACAAGTGAGCCCTTCCCCAACAGCTTTTTCGTTGTTCTGCTCGTTATTTAGTTTCATTTGCATAGATTTCAATGGAGATAGTGGTTTGAATTTGATCGGAGCTGCGTTCGTTCGATTTGTATTTTTACCGGAGCCGTTTTATTCGATGTGATTGTGGTCATGTTGGGATTCTTAGTTCCGTTCGGTGCGAATTGTGCGCAGGGCTCCAGTTTGAGAACTCGTGCGAAGTGGGTGTCTTCTCTAAGTTGACGAATGCGTACTGTTTGGTTGCAATTGGGGGATCGGAGAACTTCTACAGGTGCATTGGGTGGTTTTGCGGCAGTTTGACAATGTTTATTCGTTGTATCTCGCTTTGAAAGTCTGTGTCTTTTGCGCAGTACGTTTGAGACTGATTTGGCCGATGTTATCCCGGTTGTTAAGACGTCCATTGCAGGCACTAGGATCATTGGGCGACTTTGTGCAGGTGAAGATCGTACTAAATGTTCATCGGCTGAAGCCTCTTTTGCCTAAATATGACACTTTAACATTTCATTGCAGGAAACAAGAATGGGCTACTTGTGCCACACAATACTACTGACCAGGGTAAGTCTTTAATCTGGATGGTTCATAGCTTGTTGTATTGCGAGGCATTCATTCTAATTTTAAATTCTAATGCGACATGCAAGAGGGTGCACCCATTCTGACATATGTTTTTATAAGATACATCTGGAGTGACCTGTCTATGGGGATTAGATTCTATGATTCATAATGCTTTTACTGGATGTTAAACCCGAGCTTGTTTATTTCTTCATGTAATCTACCATCAAGGTTTTGGTTGTCTACTCATTTTAATCATTACACTGTTTGCTATTCTCTATATGCTAGTAGCCTCTAAGAAAAAGAAATTGTACACCAAATTAACTCTCTGTGAAGTAAATTTCAGAGCTGATGAAAGTGTTGGCTTAAACAGGAAGAATTGGTCCACTTCATCATGTGGTGTAGGTTCAAGCCAGATAATTTTTCTTGTCTGCTGATTTGTCTTCCATTCTCTGCTGACTTCTTTTTATTTCGTAGAGCTTCAACACTTGAGAAATAGTCTGCCAGATCAAGTTGTCGTTCAACGTATTGAAGAAAAGCTATCTGCCCTGGGGAACTGCATAGCATGCAATGATCATGTTGCCCTTACTCATACTGATCTTGACAAGGTAAGTTCATTTTTCCTTAAGAAACAGTCTCATCTCAAGCAATTCCTATCAAAATCCAAAATTTGCAGAGTTTGGTTGCTTTTTCTCCTATAAGAACTGGAGTGGTATGGCTGAGCACTTATATGTTGCACTAAGTCATAGAATTGGTTGGATAATCTCTTTAAACACATAGAAAGTATTTTTTGGAGCCCTCAGCAGCATTAATTTGAATGATCTTAGTGATGAAAAAATTGTAGAACTTGTGGGAACACTGCTACTAGCTTAGGATTTAGTGCCTGTCAGTGAATGGTTTATGGAAACAATCACCTTCTGCCTGTTTTAAGAATTTTTTGTATGCCGAGTTTAGAAGAATCCTCAATCATGTTGTCTATTGGTTGAATTAGGAAACCGAGGAGATAATTGCAGATGTTCTTGGTGTGGAAGTCTTTAGGCAGACTATTGCTGGCAACATTCTTGTGGGTAGCTATTGTGCCTTCTCCAACAGAGGTGGACTGGTGAGATAGAACTTTTTCTTCTGTACAGTTTGGATGCTTGGACTATATTTATGGCCATCTGCCTATTAGCTAAATTTCTGGCTTACAAGACGGTAAATATGTTGGGGGCAGGTTCATCCACATACATCCATTGAAGACTTGGACGAGCTCTCGACCCTCCTCCAGGTTCCTTTGGTCGCTGGAACTGTGAACCGAGGTAGTGAAGTAATTGCAGCCGGTATGACCGTGAATGACTGGACAGCATTTTGTGGCTCAGACACCACGGCTACAGAACTATCTGTGATCGAGAGCGTTTTCAAGTTGAGGGAAGCACAACCCAGTGCCATTGTGGATGAGATGAGGAAATCCTTGATCGACAGCTATGTTTAGTCATTTATCCTAATTTTATATGTTTGTCTGAATTTGCAATTTGCAGTCTTTATCAAGTTGTAGACTGCA
Organism: Eucalyptus virginea; assembly: GCA_014182375.1. Taxonomy (NCBI): domain Eukaryota; kingdom Viridiplantae; phylum Streptophyta; class Magnoliopsida; order Myrtales; family Myrtaceae; genus Eucalyptus; species Eucalyptus virginea. The sequence goes on along the minus strand of CM024523.1, from coordinate 30,392,302 downwards.
CACTGAATTTCAAGTTTGTTTGCTGTAAGATCCTTAAATATGAAAGTCGTTTTTGAGTATAAAGTTTGGTGTCACCTATCTGTGCAAAAGTTCTCTCAGAGAATAATAGGTATGATAGCACCTAAAGGAAAAAAATTTACACCTTACGACTCAGTTGCCAAAGTTTGAAAATCCAAGTTCTTTTAGCAATCTGAGTGCCCTGTGGAGAGTCTCCTCAAAGGCAATAAAGGAAAACACTTTGATTGATTTGCGACGGGCATTTACATTGTAGGCACCGAATATGACAAGGAAATACAAAGCTGGAGCACTACACAAGTTAGTTGAAAAATTTTAAAAACATGACTCATTTTTCGCCTCATGACTACCTTTGTATCTCTGCGTTTGAAAATATCAAACGTATACTGGAAACACCAAGTATACCTGTGTTCCTATTTACGTAAAAACCATGTTCTTTTCAGAAGTATCGCTATTTAGATTCTAAATTCTCACTTAAAACGATCAAAATCAACCAAACCACTCAAACCCTACATAATATTGTAAATTGCGTTCACAATAAGGGACAACTTGGTATTTCCATTATAGGGTTTTATTAAGAGGTGCATGAACGGTATTTGCAAAAATAAAGGGGTGTAAGTGGTCATTAGATTAGAAGTAAAATATATTCGGTACTTCCCTAATATTATCCAGGTAACCTTAGAGACTTCTCCAAGCTCCATGTCTTTGCAGAGAGCAAGTACATCCTCCAAGTACATGAAAACCTAGAAATGCAGTCTGCTGCCGGAAAGTTATCAAGTAGCCATATATTCTTGGCAAGAACAAGAATTTGTCATACATCGTTCAGACATGTAAGTTAGGTCACCGATGGAGAAAACTCCCATGAGCTAAAAGCAAGAACAATGGTCGAGCAAAAATCTAGAATAACTAGAGCTATAAACCACGATATGTAATGGCATAAAAGGCTGCCATCATATCTCATGGTCTTTTGGAATTGTTCAGTAGTTGCAATGATTGTAACATTCCAGCATACTGAACACCCCAAAAAGGCTCTAATTTCCTTATTTGGTGAGGACACCACCTCACTCTCTGAAAAAACAGTGCAATCATTTGGGCATAGCTCCGGCTCTTATATTCTCTCTCTGTGGATCAGCTGAGACTTCACCACTAGTTGGCCTGCAAGACACCATCAACTTGTCATTGCGCAGAGAATAGTGAAGTGTTGAAGTTCATGACAATAAAATCAGAAAGAACTATTCCATAGTTGTTGACAGATTGGAACAGAACCTTCATTTTATGCGGTTTAGTGATCCAGGTAGGTAAAACTGTCATTTTATGTCTAGCACACAAATGAAAGAAAGTTTGCACTTACTGTCTCTGATTACATTTTTGGATATTTAATAATACATTACAATGATGTCCAAAAACAAGTAGACGGACAAGCATCCAAATGCTGCTACAGGTTACAAAGAAGCCCTAGGACGAGAAACTTTCCACTATATCATTTTCTTTCCACGTACTCAACTAATCCATGCCTTGGACAATCTTGGAAAAGTTAGCCATTTCAGTATCCCAAAGATCCAAATGGATGAATATACAACATATGTCTCTTCAATGAATTGCTAGACAAGGATTTGTACGACCAATACTCGAAACCTTGTAAATAAATTTAGAGGTAGAAGAATCCCGTTTGTGCGTCCATTAGGCAATTGTCCAAGAAAAAACTCACCCATAAAGAGAAAACAAGTGAATAAGACAAGTTAATGACAAAAGAAATAGTAAAATTAGAAAGGCAAGTGTGCACTTACAATCCGCTAAGAATCTTGATAGTATCATAGAACAACCACTGCAGAGTTACTACAGGTCCAACGAGTATAATTCTAATGGGAAGGCTCCTCGTGAACAGATTTGCAAACCCAATATTCCTGATTGCCTGTTGCAAAATTGGAACTTATAGATCAGTTGCAAAATTGGAACTTATAGATCAGATCGAACTTTTCTGAGACATCAGGGTAAATAACTGCTTGCAAACATATACCAGCATGAGACTGTCAGCTTTTTTGTTGTTGATGGAAGCAACGATATTGTCGGCAGGATTTGATATGACGCTACCAACAGATCCAGCAGCATATCCAGCTAAGCATGTTACCCCAAGTTGTTGAACTTTTGAACAATCCTCCTTTCTTCTTCTAATAACATTACGATACAGGAAATCCACTGAATGCTCAAATGTTGAGAACATCACCATTGAAACTGCCTAGGGACAAAATTAAGAGAGGATCAATATGCAATAATACAAGGTTTCTCGCACACAATGGTTCAACAACTTGGTGTGAGTTTCCATACTTTATTATGAACATAATATGGACTATAAACATTCAGAAGTAAAAGATGCAGGCATGACATGAGGACAAACCAACCACCTAAAGGTCAGCTCTCCCACCTAACAACTTTGGGGATTAAGTTTTTAATGTCACCAAGAAAGAGAATGGTCTAACACAGCCCTCGCATAGAACAGCTTCCCTTCATCTAGCATCTTTTAGATGCAATATTCGATATGAGAAAGCTGACCAACTCTATAGCCCAAGAAGGAATGAAAAGATTACATGGAAGATTTCGACCCCAAAGTGGTAGAAGCCCTCTGTAAAATCTGAAAGCAAGACAAGAATTAGAATGTCCCTCCTACCTCTAACACAAGTGAACAAACTAAGGCCACAAAAAATTACCCTAGAAGGCCTTCTGATGCATATACTTTAGGGAAGCCATCAACCAAGCCTTTTGCAAAGTGGGGCTGCACTTGAACCCGAATTTTAACGGCTTCAAAAGGGCAAAGTGCCACATTTGCAAATGCTTCTGCAGAAGCACTGCTAAGAAAAAAAATCAAGCTCCTGTTGCTGCCGACCAAGGCATCAGAGTAAACCCGTTTGAAGTACTCATAGAGACCGAATCTGCACCCACCTTGAGCACCATATCCAAAGAACTTGGTAGCCCAACCTCTCCAAAAGGCAGAAGGGCCTTGCTCTCTCAATAGAGTAGTGAAACATGAATAAATGCTGTTATACTTGATTGGATTCACCTACAAGATAACAAGGATTCACATATAAAAACGTCCAAGTGAAACAAGTCTTTGCAGAAATACATGCCAAAGAAGGACAATCATGACCAAAGCCACACTGCAGAAGCATGCAATTCTTGTTGAAGATTGGACTTCCCACATTCATTTGGATTCGACCATATCAGCAGTTCCGGGTCAAAGGGCCACCAGAAAAATATGTAAACAAGTCATATAAGGAATCAAGTAAACTCATCCAGTTATAATTCAATCAATGTGGGAACATATATCAAGAGTCCACGAAAACACCACATCTTCTATTCAATCTATTGATTCTATGTCATAAATAAAACTAGTACCAAAACAGAAAATGATTTGGGGTGTTACCCCTGATACGCTGATGAGGAAACAATCAACCGACTCAATTTATTCACTGAGCTCAACTAAAGAACAGAACATGTTCCTCCAATGCATAGAATTTACACATCAGCATTCAACAAGAAGAATGCCAACAAAAACAAAACATCCATTTCACTATGACCCAACAAATAGGAGCTAAAACAAGGGGGGAGAGAGAGAGAGAGAGAGATGAAACCTGCATATTGACTTTCAAGACATCCAGAGGGGTTATGACCAGGTGGGTGGTTCCAGCACTGAGAACTCCTCCAGCCGCACAAACTCCATAATAATGTCCTCCTCTTCTGATCTCCTCGCGCATCCTCTCTTCCGCCACCTCCCTCATCATTTCCCCTAAGAAAAAAAAAAGAAACAAGAAAAATCAAAACTTGACGCTCACATCACCGAAAAACAGAAGCCCTCCAGCAGCCCTTTTCAGAGAATCTCCCCCCCTCGCCACCCTCCGCATCTGCAGGCCAGTTTCCTTCCTGCACTCACCCGATCGAGCGAGAGAGAGAGAGGACGGAGAGAGCAAATTCCTCGGAGAATCTACGCATACGTGGGCGCGACTCTAATGTTCGGTTCGGACATCTTGCGCTTAAACCCCTAAATAAACCCCGTTCTCGGAAAGGGCATCGAACGGCAATCGTAAGCCGGCACGCGCTGTCGTTTCGGCCGGCAGTCCGCGGAGAGAGACGACCAAAAGTTACCAACCAATAACCATCCTTCTTAATTAAATATGATTAAACCACTGGGGGTTCGCCCCAGTGGCCACCCTTCCAACATGGAAGGGGGGGTGAGGGGTTCAAATCCCCACCTTCTCAGGGGGGATGGGGATAGGGACGCGCAAGTTTTCGAGAGTGGGTTGCGACTCCCACGCTCTGCAAGAGGCAGGGCACAAGTCTGCGAGTGAGTGTAGAGTAGGAATAGCGTAGGACTGACCAAAAAAAAAAAATAAAAATGATTATAATATGATTATAAATAGTGGATATTATTCACATGTAAAATTAATTAAAAATGTAATTCCAGGTCGTGTTTATAGTTGTAACCCACCAATTAAAAGGATATTTCAACTCGAATGGGAGGAAAACACGATTCCTTTAATTTTCTCGAGTTGTAAACTCGAGTCATTTTTTTTTTCTTTTTCCTATTATATTGTCATTTTACTCGCGTGATAAGTGTAAAGTCACGTGTTGCCATGTTGGCAACTAAAAGGAGACAGAGAGCCCGCAAGGCTCATGTATAGGCCTGAGGAATGTCGATGAGGGTCATCGGATGCTTTTTGAATCGAGATAGGTCCTAAAAATTAGACAATTCACATCGAGATCCTTTTATATGTCAAGCCTAGGTAGCAGTACTGTGGTAATTTGCTGGAATTTTATCTGCGCAAGGATGTCGGGAAAAGATGAATGCCCGATTTTATAAAATTGAAGGTTTAATTCCGTTTTTCTTTTCTTTTCAAAAGAAAACATTTAGGTACTTATCTTTACCAAAAAAAAAAAAAAACATTTAGGTACTTATGGTAACTGAACAGGTCCAATATTCTCCGACCTTAACAAGGAAATGGAATACTATTGGATTTATCATAATTTAGTTGCCAAAAGAAAAAAGAAAATTATCCACTGGAGACCCACGACAATGCGCCGCCGCCGCCGCCGCCACCCGGGGAGTCTCCTCCCCGGCCTTCTTCATTTCCTGCGCTGCGCGCCCCTGTGTTTCAAGGAGGAAGCCCGCTTGAATCCAAAGGGCCCAGGTTACCTCTCGAAGAGAGGTGTAGCGGTCTAGCGAGTGGGGAGAGCCTATTTATCGAGTCCTCTCCCAGGCTCTAGCCAAGGGCTGAAGGGACTCCCACCCTAGGGAGATTATCTCTCTATTAGCCTGACCCTGTCTTTCCAGGCTGTCAAGGTCTTTTAAGGTCCTGCCTGGGACCCATAGAAAGTCCATTATTCATGAAGTTAAACTGCGAGGAGAGTTCTTGCCCAAAATCCATTATTCATGAAGTTGAACTGCAAGAAGAGTTCTTGCCCCCCAAAAAAAAAAAAGAGAGAACTGTGAGGAGAGTTCTTGCCCAAAATCCATTATTCATGAAGTTGAACTGCAAGGAGAGTTCTTGCCCAAAAAAAAAAAAAAAAAAAAAAAAAGAACTGCGAGGAGAAAGATTTCTCATTCTGCTCTCATCGATTTGAAATTCACAGACAAATTGATCTATCGATTATAGTACCCGTCGATTTTCGGCAAACTTATTTATGTATAATATGGCATATACATATGGACTTTCATACTAGATAGATCTTATATACAATCTCCCATTTTAAATGGATGCAACTGTGATGAACATCAAAACCCTTTAGGGAGAAATCAAAACTATACCCCAACATTATTCAAGGTCCCATTGTTTCCCTCTAGTTATAGCTTTGATAATATGAAAGGGAATGTCCAATCCGCCGGCGGCTCATGATTGAAGCGAGTTGGAGCGAAGGCATGAGGATCGACGGGCGGTCCGACGTGCTGGGTAGGGCCGACGGATCGATGAGCCGACTGAAGCGGCGGCGATCGGAGTTGTTCTTGAGGCGTTTGAAGTACTTTTGGGCATGGCTTGCGACTTGGGTCGGGTTCCGAGTCTTTACACAGTTCCTGGAAATGCTCTTCCAATCACCCTTCCCATACTTCTCCAAACCCTCAAGGAACAACCTGTCAATCGAAATCAACAATTGCACCCCATTTGTTTCGACCAGTATAACCAGAGGGCACAAAGAAGTCAAATTAAAAAAATAATAATAATAACGCAAAAACGATCGGAGTTAATATCTACATCCAAATATGGTAAAAGGCCAGTTCTGTCAAGACTCGAAATCATATACGGCCCCGTTGTGTCCATCTTTCAAATAAGTCTGCTTTCATGGATATTGTCCACTCAAATTCCATGATGCAATTAATGACTACGGAGCGACCGTTAGACGTTAACAGATCGATAAATTGATGAGATTTTTTTTTTCGTATAACGGTATCCTGAAATAACGAGTTTTTAACTGTAAACGACAAACCGAAAACAAAATTAGAGGAATGAAATCTAAAACGATTAGACGGCAGCACTAGTGTGCTTGGAAAGTGATTTTGCAAGATCTGAAATTACAAAGGCACAAAAGAACTCATGCAAACATTAGTTATATCTAGTACACAAGCATGAATTGAGGCAAAGAGTCATACTCATGCTCTTCCCTGCTCCAAGCGATTCCCCTCTTCTTTGTGGTCTGCGGAGTGCTTTGATCCTCCTCCAATGGCTCATCGCTCGGCTTTTCCTTCTCTGGCTCTTCACTTGGCTTTTCCTTCTCATCAACCTTGCTCTCAGATCCATCATAGTCGGGGATCGGCACTCGACCAGCATCGATGTTCTCGACGTCCTTGACCAGTGCCTCGAAGTGCCTCTGGATCTGCCCTACGCTCTTTTCGGGGATCCTTAGTGCAATGTTCTCGAAGAAGTCCCTAGACAGGTGGTCAAGCTCCGCAATACATCTCTCAAAGATCTCATTCTCCTCAGAAGTCCAGTGGTCCTCGATGGGCTCTGGTGGCGTTGGGGGTGACAGCAGATAGGTCAAGTAAGAGTAGCCAGGGGGTGTGACTTCAAAGAAGTATTGTGATTCCATGGGGAAAAGGACCGAAGGGGGGGGATCGATTTGAAGGGAAGAAAACCCTTTTGGAGATGATTTGAGGGGAGAGATGTGTCTGATTCTACGGGGGGGAGGGGGTCTTTTATAGAGTATGCATTGTTCTAATCTCAAGAATGGACCAACCCCTTTGTGCACATATATGGTAAATTGAGAAAACCTAAGTTGGAAATTATGTGGCAATAGGCATGCCGAGGGACGTTTTGGGGAATATTTCCTGGAGTTTTGATGGCGTTGCGAATCCATTACCATATTTAAGGAGAATAGAATCGAGTCAATCACCGGTCTAAGTGGCAGGCGTAGCTTCATGCGGGTACGTGTAATGAGCTTACTGTTTGCACAACTATTTTCCATAAATGCTTATTGCCTAGGTATGATTATGTTTCTACTTACCTGTTGTGGACACGAGATTGAGCTGCGATGAATGACGAGCGATATGAAAGTTTGGAATAGAATTTGAGTAAATATACGGATGTAGATAACCATCAAAGTGATGATTAGGCGGGGGCGGTGCGTTCCTTATCCTCACTGCTATCTTTCTTACCATCACTTCTATCGGCCGCAATTACTGCATGGAAGTTTCGATATATCATGCAATTGCAATGCACAAAAAAGTGTATTGACTATATGCTTGTATTGATTAGCTTTGATCAGGCAATTTGCTGCCTCATTACTTAGTTTTGACTTATATTTTGAGATTTGATTATTCCCTTGATAAAAGTACAGTTCCTTTCGCAATATTATTGAAAAAATTGTCTAAACAGTCATAAGCTTGTTGAACAATGGCCAATTTAATGATAAACATTTTTATTTGGCCAATTTAATGATAAACATTTTTATTTGGCCAATTTAATTATGAACTTTTTGAGTACTTTCCAAGGTAGTCTTTCCAAGTAATTTTAGTGAAAAAAAAAAATCATTCAACGTCAACAATTCATGTGGCATAACTGATGTTAATGTGGATAATTTTTACAATTTTACAATTTTTATTTTTCTCTTCTTTTGTTTTTCCTAAACAATCGACTGGTTAGTGGTTAGTGGCCATTGGATAAGGTGAGGTGCAAAGGCCGTCACGGCCCTTGCCAACCATCGCATGGAGGGTTCCCAGCCCTCATCTTGGCTAGTAAGCCCTGTTGGCCCTTTCGAAAAGATGAATATTGAAAAAAAAATGAAAAGAAAAGACACAAAAAGAAAAAAAAAATGCAAAAATTGCCCATGTCCTATCATGGCCAATAGCCGGCATAAACATTAGTGATTTCTAATCAAATTTGGCCGAAAGTATTACATTGAAAAATCCTCGTAAGGGTCAGACTAAATTTCCCTCTATTTTTTCTTGTTTCTTCTTGAATTATCCTTATTGAGATGTAGATCTAAGAGCTCTACTCTCTTGATCTCAGATTTGGGAACTCTTCTCTCCCGATCTAGTTCTAAACCTAGGATATTTAATAAGTTTACGACTAAATTAGCTACTCATAAATTATTTATGACTTTTTAGATAATTACCTATAACATCATTATTCTTAGTTTGCTGCCAAAATCTAACCGAGATACATGAATCTTTTCCAAGCTTTTTATTGATTAGAGCTCATATGGGATGGTGATGAACTTCACATGTTGCGTGAAGACTAAGGATTGAAACCCTTCTAGAGATCGAATAGGAAGAAGATCTATGTGTCTGCCGTCGGGATGGCGTCCAATAAACTGAGGAGTTTCATTTTTGAAATGAAGAACCATTTTTTGGAAAAGAATTTCTAAATAAATTTGTCAAGTGAGTGGCACGATCAAACTAAGTTCACCAAATCACCAAGTCGATGCATTGAATGATCTCAAGTGGTGACCCCATTTATATTTCTCAATGAGTTGAATTTGGGAGACAAGTTCAGGTTTAGAAATTAGCATGCACAAATCTGTGGATAATGATCCAATCAGTCCTAAATTTATTATAATGACATCAATTTAATTCTAAACTTTTTAATTTAATCTATATAGTTTTAAACTTTTATGCGAAATTCCAACATATTCCTTCCAATCAATTTCCATTGGAAATTGCCGACGTGAGTTCCAGTCATTGCTTATTGTCCCATATGGCAAGCTAATGTGAATTACTTTTAGATTGTCGCATCAGCATCTTTTGACAGCAATTGATTGGAAAAATTATATTGGAATTTTGCATAAAAGTACGGGACTACATTGGGAAAATTGAAAGTTTAAGACTAAAAGAGCGTTTGGTAATGTTTTTGTTCCAAGAAATAATTTTTGAACAAAAATAGTTTTTTTTTTTGTTTTTATTCCCTGAACAATTTTTTAGTATAAGCACGAGCTTGGTAATCGCAAAAATTTCTATTTCAGAAATAGAAATGCATTTGATCAAATTTTATAATTTTGTTGTTTCTTTTAGTTTTTTAATACTTTTTATTATATTTTTCTTTTTTTTTCTTTTTTTTTCCCTTCTTTCTCTTTTTTGGCTGGTCGCCCGCCACGGCGGCGGCCGGTGACTGGCTGGGCAAGCTCGGCATCTCCGGGGCGCGAGCAATGCTCTAGTGAGGTCGCTGGCCCTCGTCTGGCCGGTCGCTGAGATATTCCTTCTGATCAATTTCCGTTGGAAATTGCCAACGTGAGTTCCAGTAATTGCTTATTGTCCCATATGGCAAGCTAACGTGATGTACTTTTAGATTGTCGCATCAGCATTTTTCAATAGCAATTGATCGGAAGAATTACATTGGAATTTTGCATTAAAGTATAGGACTACATTGGGAAAATTGAAAGTTTTAAACTAAGTTAACATTCATAGAATAAGTCTAGAACTTTTTTTTCTTTTTCGTCGGAACAATGGGACCAGGATTAAAGTGATAACTTTCCTCATAAATCTGTCACCAGATGAATTAACTCATTAAAAAGGGACTACAGCCAAGCCCTATAACCTGCATAAATTATTTGTCACTAGATCTAAACCATCTCCTCGGGCCATATGATTAGGACGAAAAGTAGCTCCAAACGTTCTCTCTCTCGACGCTATAGGATTATATGTTAAACAACTTCGAAAATTTCGTAACGCATATGACCTCAGAAAGAGGGGAGATGATTATATTCATATGAAAAGTTCATCAGACAAGTAGAAGCTCTTCGATCATAGAACTTCTCATTCAGGATGATAATGAAACAAATGCGGGAGAATTACCAAAAAAGTCCTAAACCTATTGCAATTGTGCCAATTCAGTCCTAAACTTTTTTTTTTTTGCCAATTTAATCCTAAACCTTTTATAATTGTGCCAATTCAGTCCTTCCGGCCAAAATTGGCCGACCGGAGCTGACGTGGACGCCGGCCGGAGACAAATGGTCGGCAAACAAATTTTTAATATTTTTTTAATATTTTTTCGAATTTTCGAATTTTTTTCGAATTTTTTTTTTGATTTTTTACCTCCTTCTTCTTCCTCTGGCCAGCGAGGCTGACCTCGCCGGCCACCGGCGAGGCTCGCCCCCGCCGCCACCGGCGAAGGCGAGCCTCGCCAGATCCGGGCGACGGCGGCCTCGCCGTCGGGGGCGAGGCTCGCCTTCGCCGGTGGCGGGGGGCGAGCCTCGCCCGGCGACGGCGAGGCCGCCGTCGCCCGGCCAAGGCGAGGCTCGGCCTCGCCCGGCCATGGTGAGGCCGAGCCTCGCCGGATCCGGCGACGGCGGCCTTGCCTTCGCCGGTGGCAAGCGAGGGCGAACCTCGCCCGACGACGGCGAGGCCGCCGCGCCCGCCCAAGGCGAGGCTCGGCCGCGCCGATCCGGCGACGGCGGCCTCGCCTGGCCACTAGCGAGGCCGTAACCAGATCCGGCGAGGCTCGCCTCGCCATGGCCGGGCGAGGCTCGCCGCGCTGGCCGGCGGGGCGAGCCTCGCCGGTGGTCGGCGAGGTCGGCCTCGCCGCCTCGCCCTCGCCTCGCCGGCCGGCCAAAGGAAGAAGAAGAAGGTAAAAAATAAAAATCAAAAATTAAAAAAAAATCAAAAAATAAAAAAAAAAAAAATTGAAAAAAATTTTAAAAATTATTAAAAATTGGTCGCCGGCCAGCCTGTCTCCGGCCGGCCCACGTCAGCCCGGCCGGCCAATTTTGGCCGGAAGGACTGAATTGGCACAATTATAAAAGGTTTAGGACTAAATTGGCAAAAAAAAAAAGTTTAGGACTGAATTGGCACAATTACGATAGGTTTAGGACTTTTTTGGTAATTCTCCCAAACAAATGCTGCTCCTTAAGTTTTCGATTCTCGGCGCTTCACTGGACGCATAGTATGTGTCATTCTGTTCGAGCTGTAGCGGCCGAAGCTCCGAATCGAATGCGGTTGAGCTCATGATTTGATATATAAGTAAACATCCGTCCCACAATGTCTTCATAGTGCCGACTGCTGAACAAGAACACCCCAGAGATAGAACTACTTGGGCTATTACTAGCTTTGGCAAATTCTGAAAACTGACACTGGACAAAAATATGGTAACTGCGCAAAGTAACCAGTTCCAACAAAAATATCACTGCTACCACATAGATTATGGGTACTACATGAGATTATAAACAGTGTGCAGAAGACCCTTAATGAAAATCCGGGTTGTCGAGCTCACACTAGAACAGAGCTGGTTACCTCCTCCATTCCGAGCCATTCTCAACACCCTGCTGGACAACTACATTGCCTAGCAACTGTCGCCGTCAACCCAGATCGTAAGCCTAGCCAGCTCGTTCACGGTTCTTTCGTCGGGGCAGTCTTAACGAATGAAAATTCATCGGTATCACTGGCTCTATCCCCATGATCAGAGTCGTTCACTTGTATTACCTGTTCCTCAGGATCAACATTCGCGATTAAATTCTTTGTGGCCGATGTCGGTGACAATGCATCCCCATCGTACTCAGATAGATTGTTGTCGCTGCTGTCGTATGAGCGAACCGAGTGCCCAGTCGTCTTAAAGCGGCGCAGCCTCTGGCTTGGAGATCGCACGGTCGACGGGCTTGGGCTCGGGCTCCGGCTCCGACCGAACATCTGAGTAGGGGATTTGCCACCCTGTGTGCCTTGCTTCTTTTTCACAGCCATGTGCCACTTCTTGAGAGCCTTGGATGTCTGCTCGTCGAAGATCGTTTTCTTCATGCCTGAGCCCATCTGTGTTCATGCGCCAATTTTATTGCATTCAACATCAGATTCCACGCTAGATTCTCAATGTTTGTACTAAATATACAGATCAAAATGACAAAGGCATTCTGATGATGAATCTTTTGTCAACGAAATATACCTGAGTTACGAGGGAGTACAAGGGAAGAGTAATGTAGCTGCAGAGAAATAGGACTCCTATCCTGCACATTTCGATTAAATATGAGATCAATCAATCCAAGGTAAACCAAATGTTTTCCTTGAGATTATATAAAGCTTCAGGACTTAATTGTAAACTCATCTGCTAGGCACTTCCAGTAACAGCTTAATTCGACCTATGCCAGCTATCAATAAAGGATTAACCGAATTTGGGAGACTGTTATATGACCAAATGTTAATACAAGAAGAAAAGCAATTTTGCGACCAATTTTATGAGACAATCTTCCATTTGATTCACAGAATCTAATGCCCTTCATAAGAGATGATGATTTGAAGACTAGCAATATTCAACGTGTTGTTAACATAAACAATGTCCAAGCTGTAGCGATATCACAAAGAGAAGAAACATCGTATCAACGGCTTACCCTAGAGCAACCTTCACGATTGCAAGCTTTACATTGTCATGGAAGCAAGTATCCCAGCCGAATGAGTACTACAGAGGAAGAGAAACTTTTATTAGAATTGAGATGACCAAAGATGATTTTTTTAGTGTACAAGGAAGCTTGTAAAGATCAGGTCATTACCCAAATCCACAGAAAATATGTGATTTGAAATGCATTCTGCACCAAAATCAAGAGTTTAGTGAAAAATTATAAGCAAATCAAGCTAATGTATAATTATATCTGCATGCTTATCCTTAGAGTAGCGCCTATAGAAAAAAGCTGCAGATTATTTGTTTCCCTAAAGAACTTGAAGCCCCCTCTCTCTAAATAAAAATTCAAAAAAAATAAAAATGCATAACATTTACTAGACAAAAAAAGTTTTTCAAAAAGCCCCCACCCTCCTATTCAACGGGGCTATTATACAAGCAGCTTCATTCCTTGACTTTTACTAGACAAAAAAAGTTGTTCCTTAGTGTAGTCTCGGTCCATAGTTTCGGACTCTTAACAAATCAAAATATGCTGCCTCACCATGCTTCTTCAAAAAGAAAACTTTAAGCAACCAAGAGTTTTCATTAAATTGCTTTTGGAAAAAGAGTTTAGAGAGAACATTGCGTCAGATCTATTAGTTTTGTTATTCCAAATATAATCTGACAAGTGAAAAGAGGTAAGCATAAATACCTGAAACAAAGCGAAATGGATAAAATGAAGAACTAGATGAGGCCGACCAAACCAGAAGTATCTATCTGAGCCTTGTACTAGAGGAATCCCTTGAACAACCGCATGCCTTTCAGTGATTTCCAGAGCCATCTTTGTCAAAACTGCTTGGAGCTCCGTTCCGATGGCTAATATTATCTGCAGTTATTTATATGGTCGTGAGATGTAGTCTCCAAGCTGACTCAGATAGTATAAACCACAAAGAAGATCTTATCTCTTACAATTAGTGGGATCAATGAAGCCCAAAACAGTGCATGCCATCCTGAAATTCATATGAGAATAAATTTGGTCATATCACTCTCGAATTTAGAAAAAGATGAAGAATATACTAAAAACCTTTCACTGAATAAAAAGGACTCACCATTAACATTGAGAAGCAAAAATATTACAAAGGAAGCCCACAGCACAGGACTGGCAAGAAAAGGAAGAGCTAATGTAAGAATATGGCTTCTTCTTCAAAACTTCTATTAGTGTGGATTTCCACAAACAGAATTACAAAGCCAGGCAGGTCATTACCTTACTCCAACCACGAACTTGAAGTCATCCTCTAGTGATCGTTTGATGTATTTCTGGAAATTAAATTTACTCCCTGGAGCAATATGGACCTGTTCATGCATAGCATGGTCAAGAGTACTTATTTTAAAAGTCACAAGGAATGTCCATTTGAGGCCAAAGACTCACAGCGATGAACCCATTTCGCAATGTCAAGTAGTCTGTCTTATGAACCGACCTGAAAAACTGTCGAAAGAAGCATCCCTGCAACAGAAGATGTTGGAGAAATTTCAGGTTCCACTACACACAAAATGTATGAAATCTGGAACACAGAGATTTCAAAAAAAAAATTTGGTCTCCTTGCCTGCCGCAAGGGTTGAAGCTTTTTCAGCATATCGATTTCTCCAGAAGCCTTGAGTTCTTTATTAATTCTCCCATTTCTTTTTTGGCCAGAATTTAGTTCTCTTTTTACATGGCTTGGGGAATGCTTTGTTTATCCTTCGATATTTAGTCTTTGGCCCAACTTTGGAATGTGGTAGTCCACCCAAAAGTTGGGCCAAAGTTGGGCCAAAAGCTAACTATACAGGCACCATTCTTAAAAGCATGTTGCTTGGGTGGTAAATGGTGCATGCATATGACTAGTAAAGGTGGCCAGTGTTTAATATCAACCTCTATTTAGTCGTCCCATTCATATTATGAGCTGCACCGTAGACATGCTGACCTGCTGGACATATCTCCCTATTTGACCTCTTATATCATTGTAACAGCGAAAATGAAACCAAACACACAAGTTGCTCAGATCATACTAAATTTACTATGTTCCTCTGAGCACCTTGAGTGGTTAAATTGAAGGTGGTTTGAAATGCAAAACCACTGTATATCATGTCTTTGCATCTTTGCTTTGAGAAATTATGTATGTGGAGCAAGATGCGTTACTCACAACATAGAAGAAGAAAGGTATCCTTGTCCAAAAGCTGGAATGAACTCTAACAAATGATGTTTCGTGAGTGAGTCTGAATCTGGAAGGATCTGCATCAAGGAAACATATTATATTAGCTCTAATAGCAGCTCATTGCTACTCAAGTAACTAGTCGTGTTGAATTGTTCTCATAGTCATGAATAGTGATTACCGTACCAGTGGAGAACTCATAGTCGTGAGATGAGGTTTCTTGTTCCCATTGCTTCCAGCCACGAATCTATCCAATGTTTCAGCGACATTTAGCAATTTATTATTATCAAACAAAGTGATTGCTCAAAAATCGAGAGCACAACTCTGGGTGGTTTAACTTGACAGCATCAAAATTACAATGAAGAGAATACTAGTGGCGCTTTTCAAAAATAAGGCTACAGGGTCAAGTTACTAAGTGAATTAAGTGCCAAGAGAAAAAACCACTGGTTCGAAAAAGTTAGGTCATTCAATTCTTTGATGTCAAGCAATGAATTTGTGTTCCTACCGCTGCAAACAATCTAGTTCAGCTTATTTTATTCTCCAAACCTTCTTCACAATTATCTTTTCTCCTAGAAGACAATGCATGGAAGAACAGGATAATTCCAAGGACATATAAATTATATTTTTCTCCTCACAAGCCACTGCATTAGCAATATCCACATTGCACCGATGTTGCTTGAATATTGTATTGGGGGTTGAAGCCATCTGAGCAATTGCCGTCTAATGGTCCCAATTCAAATTTTGATATAAATGACCATGCGAACCAGAGAAGTCAAGAACTTCTGATCATGTGAATCATAGCAGTCTAGGAGCTTTTTTGTTTGCATCATGACATATTAGTCAACCAGATTACTTGAGTCACCATGACAGAGGGGGCATCCATACCTTTAGCCTTCCAAGCATCATGGTAACAGCACTGTACAACACATGAAAGAAGGCTAGGAAGAATATGAGGATGTGTAACTGATGCAATCCATTGACAGATATCAACGGGGTTCCCTGTTGAGCAGAATTAGACAGACCATTAAGCTTAAGGAATCATTACTGAGACTTCTCAAGACTACTGAACTTCCTTAACCTAAAAATTGACGAAAAGAATGAAGCGCCTAATTTTGAAAAGATTAGGACAAGGCATTATGGCAGTGGAGATGGTAAAGCAATAGCATTATAAATTTGTTTGCTTCACATTTGTTTGGAGAAAAAGGACTTGGAGAACTTCATACCAAATAGAAATCAACAGATATTCGAGCACAAAGTGACAATCATTATCACTTAAGTTACAAAACCCTGTCCTGAGCTTCGTTTGGGAAGAAAAAGATATCATTTAAATGCAGATTTTTATCAACATAATAATCTTCACATGGTTGAATCATGAAATTCAAGGAATTACGAATATAGCTTTCCTTTCGTAGACAATCAGCTATAAATGAATGAAATAGAAGATGTTTCATAGGGATTCTCAAGAAAACAAGGAGTGTTAGCTGTTGACCCCCGGACATGCCCCTCACTCCTCCCGCATCCAGATTCGCCATGGCACTGGCTGTGTACCATTTCGTGAATAAAGAAGATGAATACTGAAATCAAGCAACTCGAGATCTACCCTTTTCCCTCGAAAATAGCTAAAACAGCAATGCATGCACTTACCGATGAGCAATTAGTAGCATAGCTACCAGCCGCCAAAGATCTCCTTTCATTCCATAAAAGTCTCCGCCGTCTATCTTCAGTCGTAGTTGATGTCGAACTTTTCGTGCATGGCAGCATCGTTTCAGCTACGCTTGTTGGGATACATATTTTGGCAATGTAGCTCTGCCCAAACGTCAGAAGCAACGAAATGAAGCCTAGAATCATCAGCTCTGCAGTAACAACACCAACGTTAAACCAAAAACGTAGGAATCACCGATACTCACAAGATGTCTTATTAGAAGAAGCATCATCAGACTCACATTTAATTTACTAATCAACTATGAAAATCTCATTCTTACCATTTTTTATTTTCTCCAGAGCCTCGTACAAAGCATTTTTATGCCTTTGAGTAAGCCACTGAAATTCCAAAAACAAACGAATTACACATAAAGTGATTAGAGAGGGTATCCTTCAGCCGAACAGAGCAACAACATCTTAGCAATCGTTGGAACTTCAGAATTAGCGCAAGCTGTTGAAGTGTCAGCTTCATCAAAAAAAAAAAGAAGAAGCTCGAGATCGTGAACAGGCCACCGCAACAGAACTAAAAGTTTTACTCAAACTTCACTTTCACAAACTTGAAGAACTACTTCCTTTTCCCGGGCATGTCTGCTGGGTTCATTCAAGCCCAAGAAAATCAGAAATCTTGCTCCAAGAAACGCATGCATCAAGAGAAACCATGTGGGAAAAACAGCCAGAAGAACAAAAAAAAAAAAAAACCTTCAAGAAACGTACCCACCAACAGAATTTAATTCACCCCACATACACAAAAGACAAAAAAAGTAAAGGAAGCATTGAAGCACAGATGAAGCCGTATACCGTTCCAACTTTATGAAGGAGTTTCTCTAACGCGATGGAAATCATGATGATAATAGCACAAACGCCAGCAACGGCCCACGTCGGAGTCTGATCGAGCTCCCTGCTCTGCGAACCGCTGGTGTCCGTCGCCATTCTTTCGTCCCTGTACTTCTCAAAGCCAGAAAAGCCCACAGAGAAGGACAGAGAGAGAGAGAAGTCCTCTGAAGGTTTCTATGGAGAAGGAAAAAGTCTTTATGGGTATTAAAGGTCTAGGAGGAATGCTTCCAAATAAAAACACGCGCATTTAATCCTTATTTATATGCATTCACTAGTGAAAAGAAAAAATGGGGAGCTCTCAGCTCTGCACCGAAGATACTGTATATTGGGCCAGTAGGTGGGAATGAATGGAGGAAGGTGGAAGCAGGGGTGGGTGCGAAACTTCAGTAAAGGGAGGGAGCTTAGAAAAGAAAAAAAGAAAGGCTTTCCAGGTTTGGCTATATGCCACTGAATTCCTGACAAATAATGCGAAAGTGAGGATGATGATGGTCGTGTTCTCGACGCGGCGGGGCCTTTGGATTCTCTCTCTCTCTCTCGACATCGACCTACGGATTCTTCGAGATCCGCTGGTTTTTGTCTAAGACCGTGTTTTAGGTACCTCGCTTGTCGGCTCGTTTTATGCTATGGATAGAGGCAGCTCAAGAAAGGTAAAAAGCCAAAAAAAAAAAAAAAAAAAAAAAAATTCAAATTTATATTAACATGACACACAATGAAATCAAAAATCTCAATTTTTTTTCTATAACACTAAATGTGTTACATCCATATAAATTTGAGATTTTTATATCACAAGAAGAAATCTAAAGTAAATATGTCATATTGTATAAATTTAGAGTAAATGTATCGTATATATGTACATTCGAGATTTTTAATGTCACAAAAAAGTATAAGACAAATGTGTCACGTTAAATAAAGTTTGAAATTTTTATAGCTTTTTTTCATTAAGAAAAGCATGAGTCTACGGCCGCCGCCGGCCAGTATGAGATCTTGGCCATCAAAAAAAAAAAAACAAGCACGAGTCTATGACATTGTTTACTAAACAAATTCTTGTGCCATCTATTGCAAAATGTAAAAAAAAAAATTCGAAAACGTGGCGAGAGATCGGGAGATCCGATCTGAGATTTCGAGCATTTATCAAATTTGCGGACGTTGCGTTATCATGTGTCATTATTAAATTATTCGCTCGCGTTGAATGAAAGGATACACTAGTGGTAATTTTTTTATAATTTTCTCTTTCTTCGTCTCCTTTTTCGATTTTTGAATAGTTTCGGAGCATCGCACTGATAAGTCAACTCGTGATTCCTGCTGGGGTCGGATGGATGGAGGGCGTTTCCACCGTCCACACGACCGACCGCCAATTAAGGAATCCGCCTGGCGCTATTGCGCCGACGCGCGTTCCGTCTCGGGTGCGGTCAGAACTCACGGAAAGAATCTCCAGGATTGCGGAAAACTTTGCAGATTTTTGTTTATAATAATATTTAATGGAATCAATCTCGGCGCCAAACATGAGATGCGCGTTAGTTTTTTTTGTCTTGTGCAAAATCCCAAATCGATACTCCCGATCTAAATCTATTTCTGTCAACATTTGGGTCTAATACCCCATCTAAGATGTGTAAGTGTGAAAGAGACGATGTGAACATGAGACAAAATGCTGACCGATAAAATATTTGAGTCGAAGGTGCCAATTTGATATTTTATGAGAGACGAAATATGTCCTGGGTACTAATTTGAGGTGTTGAATGGCATTAATCATCTTTCGTAGAGTTTGATTTGAAATCTTGCTATTTATACTCGTGCATATTGTTCTGACATATCAAGTCAACATCCATCATTAAAGATATTGAGTTTTTCTTTTTTGTTTCGTATATGTCCTATCAGATGTTTCCTAATCGAGTCCATGTACTTTAAATTTATCTAATCAAGTCGTTTTAATTTTACAAATTTCTAATCAAAGTCTACCTTATACCATATCATACCAAATTAGGGTGAGATGGAATTCAACCGTGCCAAAGTATGGCGTGGATAAAATATACAAACACGCACACATATGAATATGCATGAAAAGATTTAGTGAATATAGATAACGTTGAAGTATAATGTGGATAAATTTTAGTCCATATGGATGCTCAAGTGGACATCAACAGTTGGAAAAATTTTGTACACAGTCACACTGACAATATAATCTTGCTTGACGATCATGTCAGTTGGATTTGGCCCATTTGGGTGTCAAACAAGCTTGATTATTTGTAAAAGTGGAATGACTTAATCACATAAACTAAAAAAGTACAAGAATTGGATTGAAAAGAGTGTTAAAGTATGGGGACAAAAAGTAAGATTGTTTCTAAATCGATAATTGCCATGGATCGTCAACTTGGCAATCTTTTCATTTGGAACCTAGGGTTTGTTTGTAAATTATTTATTTGCCAACTTCTCGATATTTGGATGAAGTAAAACATATTATATGGACCAAAAATGGCAAGTTTAAATCGGAAGAAACAACTTCCCTTTTTGACAAGGAGAAGGTCACTCTCACTAAATTACCAAATAAATGAAAATGAATCATTTTCATTAAAAAAAATTACCATTGATTATATTTTCCTCAATCAATAAATTTTCAATAAAACTAACGCATCATTATATGTTATGATTTTACCTCTAATAATAGCTGATTTGGCTTTATTTATTTTATTTTATTTTATTTTGTAGTACTTGGCTTTATAATTTCCCTGTTACGATTAGGTACTCCCAACGTTGAGGGGGTCGGACAGATAGAATTTGTCGTTGTTCGGATTTCCCTTTTTTTTGGTCGAATATCTTTCCGTAATTAGAGGAGCGGGTGGGTTATGACCAGACTCTCTCTCTCTTCTGAATCAATGTCCCCGGATTTCAACTAGTGTATACACGCGGTCAGTCATTAATCATTATCTTACTTTTCGTCATCAGTCCCTTTACGTGTCCCTTTTATAAGGCTTAAACTGTCCTTTTTCACTTCAGTTTCGTTTTCCAGTCCATCCTTAAAGATTGTAAAAATTATCCATCATAACTTGTTAAACGGATGTCAATTTGATTTTAAATTTTTAGTTCTAATAATTTAATCATAAGTTTTTGCGTGAAATTTTAATATAATCATTTTGGTCAATATCAAAGTGAACGGCTAGTCGTCTTACGTGGCACACACAACATTAGCCGTTTTTAGAGAAAATTGGTCAAAAGAATTGTATTGAAATTGGCACAAAGGTTTAAAATAGCATATGACCGAATTGGCATCCATAAAATAAGTTTAAAAGTGACTAAATAATTTCCTCTTAGAAATATACTTAAAGTCAAATTTAAGAAACAAGTAGATTTTTATACCTTAGAAAAACTCGTAATCACTTCGATCTCATTATGAGATGTTTTGGTGCTAATTCTTTTTCGTGAGTAATTATTAGTCTCAATTTAATGAGAACTTCAAATGACATCATATATACCAATTATAAATGTTAATTTAGCCAACGTTGCTCACTATTTAAGAAATGTCAATTATTGAAGAATAAAAAAAAATTATAGAAAGTGACATCCATTTATTTATGTAGTCATTCCGGTAATTTTTTTTGTCTTGTAATGGAGCGTGAGTATATTTTATGATATTAAAAAAGGTGAAATGAGACGTGTCTGTTAAAGAAAAATAATAAATAAAAGGGGTTTGGGAGAGCTGAAAGTGCCCTTTTTTTTAATCTTTAAATACAATAATTAGCCAATGATGTGGGCGTTAAGGTGGGAAATATATAAGTAATGGTCATCATGCTGAACGTGACGATGGGGCCGTATTTGATTATTATTTTTTTGGTGTCCACATAGACTTTCCGGCGTGCTACCGCATGGACTTGTCCGGAGTTTGCTCCTATATTTTTCTTTATGATCTTAGATTCAAGTTTTGTTAGAGCATTTCACAAGTAAAATCCTAAGAGTATTAGGGTGACGTGAGAGGAGCTCGTCTTCAAGATTGCCTAGGTTAGGTGAACCAATCGAGGCGCACGAAATCCAGTTTGAACACCACCTGATCGCTGCTAAAGTCATCGCATTCTATCTCTAATGCTCATTTTTTAAAGAGATCAGAGCTTGACGCATTTCGATTCGTCAAACACATTGCTGATTGACCGTAAAAAGGGTACATGATATCTACGAAAATAGGTTATTTTTTCATGTTGCTATTTATGTACCGACTCGAAATGAAACGATTTCATACTTTCGTATGAACACGACGAAGCACGCGTTGACGATGTCCGCCTTTTCATCCATTCACATTGCCAGTGTGCGCCCCAGCTAAGGGGTAGGGGAAAGTCCACATCAAGGCTAGAGTTAGGATCGAGTTGCAAAGACTAAAGAGTCTAAAGCCTTCTTTCGCTTGCTTTCATTTTTCTTCTTAATTTCATGTGGTCATCAAAAATTATATTTTAATAAGTCGTTGGTAACCCTTGACATGACATGAGACGGTCCGTTTCATTGTACCGCCGCCACATGAGGGCATGACAAGATTTTCCGTGTAAACATAACATGTGGGAACATCCCTTTTTTACTCTTCATTTTTTCGCGTGTTGTGAATTTTAAGTGTTGTTCGCCTCAACGCAATTTGTCCATTTTCAAACTTACTGAGTCAAAGGACGGTGATTTTTTTATTGTATTAAAAGGTAAGAAATCATTAGCTGTTTTTCCGCGTAACATGTCAATTTTAAAAAGTGGTGCTTTAGAAGTCCAACGCATTATATTTCTTCCTTCGTCGGAAAAAGGGCAGGAAAAAGAAGATGGTAATTTTGAATAAGTGCCGCATTCTTACAAATTACAAAACACAGTTTCAAATGAAATAAAAAAAAAGGTAAAAAAGGTAATAAAAAGCAAAGAATTCTTTACTTACATATCTCTTCTCCCAATAGATGGTTTAATTTTTTTCTTTTGTTGAATTTTAGATTTATAACGAGATTTGATTGGAGAGGTCTGCAAATTTTACCCAACGAAATCACCACAGAGTCCTTTTTTTTTTTGGACTTTTGGGAGGGAATAATTGAACCGCGTGGGGTCCACCAGGCGAAATGCTGAGCCAGCGGACAAGGGACCATCTATTTCAAGTGGAAAAATGATGACCTAGCGGACGTGGTGGGACGCGCCACGTCCACGTCGAGTTAGACAGAAGGACGAGAGCAATCAGGATCAAAATTGCATATTCCATGAAACGACATAACACGGTACTTCTTTTACGATAAAGGCGAAATCACTTTCGCGTTACTGCGTAATCCGTGACTAACCACTCCATCAAGATTTTTTTTTTTTTTTTTAATATTTAAAATATTGGACGGATACATCCAGTAAAGGCTTGACGGCCCTTTGGGCCCTATCATGAGCCGGACAAGTCGTCTCCGACTTACTGGCATTCGAGTATGTCTCGTCCTTAGACCCAATGCGAAGATTTCTGCGTGAAATTGGGTCCAGTAAGGAATATTTAAAGACTCCAGTCTATTGAACGACAGAAGGTCGAGGCAAATTCGCGGACGACGAACTCATCGGGAATGGTGATCCTAGCCTCTGCAACTTCGGCTTGGACTATGACATTAACCAACCTCATATGATACTCGAAACATGTCCTGACCGTCCATTTATTGCCTACGCACCCATCCTTCAGCAGCAATCTCACGAATTTCTAGATAATATACAATGTACAAGTAGCGACCACTTATTGATACTCAGACACAATTTTTCGCAATCTCACGAAGCTGTAGTAGGATGATATGTCGTCGACAATTTTTCGCAAGACAAAATCAACGTAGATTATCATTTTAGTAGTAGAGTGATTGCATTGGTACTCAGACACAATTGCATCTTCGTTTACTGTGAATGAAGTACATCTATCCGAAGCCAAAAAGTGGGAGGGAATGTTGACTCTAGGGTCTTGACCGTTTTGTCCGGACTCTAAGCACAGACAAAGAAGTGATGATCGATCCATTTTATACCTAGCTAAGCATGTTCGGCCTCACATTATCTCTTGAAGCATATTGTTGCCAAGTAAAACTCT
Source organism: Eucalyptus virginea (assembly GCA_014182375.1). NCBI lineage: Eukaryota > Viridiplantae > Streptophyta > Magnoliopsida > Myrtales > Myrtaceae > Eucalyptus > Eucalyptus virginea. Next base: position 30,368,750 of record CM024523.1, on the reverse strand, counting down.
TGGACCATTTGCTCAGTTTCAAACCAATTAAGCCTTTCTGCTCATGGACAAGGATCAATGGTGGTTCACTTGTACATGAAAGGCCAGGCCAAACAATTACCAGAAGCAAGAACCTAAGGGCTCAACACTAGTGTCAAGTATCAGCAAGTTTGAGAAGGGGTGGGGGAAGAGATGGGTTTTAGGTCATTGTTTGGAGTGGCTTCGATGCTGGTTCTGCAAGTTCTCATCATTTGTGTGATGGGAGCTTTCATGGTGACTGGTCGCTGCAATCTTCTCCCTGCAGATACTAGGAAGGTCCTGAACAAGGTAAAAAGCTGAAAAAACCCAGTGTAAACTAGCATAGATGCTATTTGGTCTAGCAGTTGGAAGAGTTAAGCGGTAGCTCTTGTGTTCTGGGATGTTTCATTGTCGCGTAATTTTTCTGCTGAATGCAGATAGTGTTCATCGCCTTCACACCGTCGCTAATTTTCACCAGCCTGACCAAGACAGTTACTCTTCAGGATATAATCTCACGGTAAGCCAATTTTTGCAATTCTACCTATAAAAGTAGAAGGTGCATTATATTTTGTTTTGTCATGCTTTGTTGAGCCATTTGTGGAGCCTATAAATTTCTTGATCTGTTTGGTCTTTTTAACTGTTCTGAACCGTTCGAATTTTGTTGCCAGGTGGTTTATGCCCATTGACATTGGAATTTCCTTCCTCGTTGGAGGGGTTCTTGGATGGATACTCGCAGAAGTATTGAAACCGATGACTCACCTAGGTCTGATCATCGCCGCTTGTTCAACAGGTATCCCTGTCTTAAGAAATATGACAGACGCGGTTCCTCCACATCGTCGTTTCAGATGAATTGAAAAGACAAGTTGGGTTGTTATCATTTACTCAGTCAATTGCCATTAGGAAACTTGGGAAATTTACCCCTCATTATAATCCCGGCGGTCTGTGATGAGGGCAGTAGCCCGTTTGGCAACTGGAATGCTTGCCTCTCCGCTGGACTCTCATACGCATCTTTCTCGATGGCGGTATGTTCCCTTCCTTGTATGTTTAAATCATTTTATCAAATGAAAATTGGCTTCTCAGTAAAAGCATATCAGGGATGGGTAGTAAATATGTTTGCCGTTTTAAAAATGATCAATGTGTTGACTGGGTCCACCTTCATGTGGAGCCCAGCTAGCATTAAAAAAAAAAAAGAGAGAGAGAAAAGCTGAAAAGAAAGTGGTGCCTTCACGCGTTTGTGGTGTGCCCAAAGTGAGGACAGAGAAAAGAGAAAAGAAAAGGGGTGTTGCTTTGTGCAGACTAGAAGGTAGAGAAAAAAGAAAAAGTAGAAAAAGAGAGAGACCCACCAGGAGAAAGTGCATGAAGGAGAAGAGAGGATCGAATTTTTGTGATCTAGATTCAAAGGCCAAATGTTGATGGAATCGGCTCAAATTTGAGTATATTGTTCGTGAGACCGAGGGCTACAAGTTGATGGTTTTCGTTTGTCGAGAATCGCCTCCGAATTCTCCAGTTACGATTATAATTTTCTTGCTACGAATTTGTTTATCCAACTATGTGGTGATGAAATGAAATTGTAATATTGATGTTATGCCTCTAGTATGTGACTAGAGAAGAATATTTGGTGTATTATGCTATTCTTGGTGATTAGTGGATGTTTCGGGCGGTCCGTGATTTTTTCTGCATCGGGTCTTCCACATTAAATCATTAGTATCGTTATTTACTTTGTCCACTTATTATTTATTGCGAGGTTATATATTGCTGGTGTGTTACTGGGGGTTAAGAGAATTTCAGTTGATTTAGTTTTGGAGGAGAAATTGATCATGAATTGTGTTTGGCTCGTGGTGAATTATTGTGCCCAAATTCTCCCCAACACAATGATGCCTCAAATTCATGTTTCTGGTTTTAGCTGCATTGAGTCTATAAAGCTCCGGTGTGCGGCTATTGGACTCACGTGTACTTTCTTCTCTGCTGTCAAAGCAGCTTGGTGGTTTCTACATCTGGACTTACACATGCCAACTGATCCAAACATCATCCTCGAAGTATAAAGAGCTTCAAGCAGCCAAGGACGCCTCAAAGGCACCTAACATCCACCAAAATGCCGGTTTAGAAACGCATCTTCTCAAGGAAAGAGATGGAGAACAACGAATTGTTGTTAGTGTGCAATGGACAAAGGCTAGTGAAGGTGCAGAAACACAAGCTGCGAGGCTCATTCTGTTTTTGCCCAATCGACTTGTGGTGCAAGAAAAGTTACATTGTCGTTTCTCTATTGTCATGAGCAATTGTATTTCAGATTTCACATGGGGATTCAGATAAGTCCAGTACATCATTCTGAAGTAAAGTTAGAGAACCTCTTCAACATGTGCTAGAGGAGCTAATGTCGCCTCCTACACTTGCTGCAGTGAGTTTCATCCAAATTCTCCAGCATTATGCTTGCAAAGCATAAGGTTTTCTTTCTAGAGGACATGAAGAGACAATTTTCTCTATGCAAACAGATAGTTGGATTCATTGTCAGGGCAATCACATTCTTGAAGAACCTCATAATCGGTGAGGATGCACCCCTTCATGTGATACAGGACACTATTCAACTACTAGGATAAGAACAACCTTCTGAGTTGAGACTTCTGCAAGCCTTAGTTTTATTTCAGTGATTTTGGCCTTAAAGTGATATTCTGTGAAGCAGGGATGTACTATTCCTTGTATCACACTTATCTTAGGAGGCAACCTCACTCAAGGCAAGACTTTCTTGACCCCCCATTTTCTCTCAAACAGACATTTTTGAAGTTCCTTAATCGATTGTTTTGCGTGCACAGGTTTACGCTCTTCAAGAATCAGACCATGGGCTATCGCTGGGGTGATTTGTGTTCATTATGTGATACTTCCGGTGATCGGCATGAGAGTCACGAAGTCTGCCAGCAAGCTTGGTTTTCTGGCATCGGACCCATTGTATCACTATGTCTTGATGGTTCAGTTCACACTCCCACCAGCCATGAATATTGGTAAGTATGGCTAGCTAACTTCTCCTAAGAGAAAGGAAGAGGAAAAAGGTAGTCAGATAAAAAGGCCATCTTTTAAGTCTACTTTATTAGTTTCATGCCGAGAGGGCATATGATGCAGTATGTGAAGCAATGCAGACTTCTTGTACCTTCGTCCAATTTTTCTGAAGTAAAAACACGTCTCGGCTAGTCACTTGCACTTCTACATATTCAATCGAGCAACATAGACAAAATCTTGATTGCGAAATGGGTATTTAGAACGAATCTTTCACTCGAAAACATACAGATGGAGAGCTCAACATTGGAAAGTAAGTATAATTCAACCAAAATAGGTCTAGTTCACCGAGTATTTTCATGCTACTAATTCTCTCAAGAGAGCTGCTGATGGTTTTGTGAAATTTGCGGGGACAATGACCCAGCTCTTTGACGTGGGGCAAGAGGAGTGCTCAGTGCTCTTCCTCTGGACATACTTGTTTGCAGCCATAGTTCTCACTATCTGGTCAACTGTATACATGTGGATCTTGTCCTAATATTATATTTTCAGGCTAATCGAATGAGAGTCGGACTCTGCCAAATTCGCTGTGAGCATGTTATTCATATAAGAACTATAAACTTCACATACATGTATGCCAACAACAGTATAGTGAAAACAATTGCCCTTTGATTTACCTAAAATGCCGTCAAAACAACGTAAAGCTGATGATTTTTTTTATGTAATTTCTAGCACGCTACTAGTATTAACTTTCTTGTACAGCCATCAAAGCAAATGGCTTATATAGGTTTTAATTTTTTTAGTAATTTTCCACTACACGACCATAGTTAAGTACATTTAAGTGAGGTTTCTCTCCCTTTTTCTTAGTTCATTTAATTATTCATCTTTAGCATACTTTTGGTTCTCATACGATATACAAAAAAGAATTGCACTTTTATTTATCTTATTTCTTGAGCTATCTTTTATTTTCTTGTAAAAAAATTCAAGTATAATAAAGTTGTCACATATCTCTCGTTTATTTTCTTTTTAGGAAACCTTTTCTAACTAGGAAAACCTTTCAATTAGGAACCCTATTCAAAATAGGAAACCTACTTGAATTAAGAAACTTTCGTTTTGGGGCTCAAACTCAAGACATATTTAATAATTTATTATAGATTTTTCGTGGTATTATTAACCCTTCTTTGAAATCACAAAATCGCTACATCCACAATTACCCAATAAAAATTTCTGTAATTACCAAAAAACCACGCCACGTCACATATGCATGTGCCCCTCTCAAGTAAGCATCATGGCCATCGAAGAATGGAGATTGACCGTATAAAAAAAAAGTATCTAAAAATTCTAGAAGAAATCGACGTTTAGGTAGAACGGGATAGAAAAAGGAAATATCGGTCAAAGAGAAAGGATTTGGAGAAATTTTGTCAATTCGCCTCTCATCCGCCATCGTCAAACGCCGTTGTATATTATGTTAGGAGAGATCGACGTAAAAGGGAAACGCAGATAAAACCTAATCTAAGCACCTTCCTCGCCCTCTCCCTCTCCCCCTTGGCGACCCGAAAGCCCTCGCCATAATATGGCTGAGGAATTGGCTGAGGCGCCTCTCTTGGATGAAGTTGGTTCATTAGTTTTTAAGGGGGGATCAGAAAGCGTCGTGCTGCTGATGACCTTGAAGATGCTGAATACGTGGTCTCGCCCTTGTCCTCGTCCTAGTCATAGGATTGAATTGATCCCGGAACACCTTCCTTAATTGCATGTTCGACATGGTTACGGCTAAATTTATATTTGACTTAATGGCAAGCAAGTTTGCCCATTTCCTTGTGATCTTGATTTTAAATCTTGTTAGGAGCACTTCATGAGGAAAATCCTATATACACTAGCCAACCTAAGGTAAAGTGCCTTCAAGATCGCTAGGTTATAGTGCACAATATAAGATTCGAACATCACCCGATTGCGAATAAAAAAAGAATATAGAAGAAAATTTGCGTTTAATTTTAATGAAATAAAACTCAACACATTTTGATTTTCCGAGTACATTACACATCACGCCGTGCAATGAAGATTAAGACTGTTCATAAAGAAGCTCCGTCCATGCACTAAAAATACAAAGGCTTTCCATGCTTCATCTTCTGACCCTAGAAAATGAAGTGATTTCATACCTTCGTTTGAACACAAGAAAGCAATTGCGTTGATGATGTTTGCCTCTTGATCCATTCATATTGCGATGTTCACATTGCCAAGGAGCAAACACCCGGGGCAGGCTAAAAGTTTACATTAAGGCTTGATTTAAATTTGAGTATGAGGAGATAAGGTCTCTGTAAAATTTCAAATCTCCCTAGTCAAAAAAGTGTAAAGTCACTTCTTTTATCTACTTTATGGTATACACATCTAAATTTTTATATAGTTACTTAAGATTATAATTTACTGAGTAGTGAGTAAGTCATGACAAAAATGAGTACATTTCGCTATGCTGCCGGAACGCAACTTGCTTTTGACGTAAAAATGGTAGATCACCGTCGGTGTTGATCCTTTTTTGAACATTTTCATGCGTTGAGATTTTAACACGAGATTGACCTTAAAGCAAAATTAACGAAGTATATTCCATAATATATGTAACTATATCATTCTCTTTTTTTTTCATATATATATATATATATATATATATATATATTTTTTTTTTTTTTTTTTTGTCTTTGCCTCGATGTGATCCGAAATATGGTGTGCTAATTTTAGGTTAATATGGCTTTTTTTTAAGAACTTTATTCCGTATTTTCGAACTAATCAGGTCATACGATAATGACTTTTTAATGGAAAACTAGGTTATTTATTTTATGCGTAAGTAATCGAATTAAAAAAGCAGTGCCTTCCGGAGTCTAACGTATTATAAAACTTTCGCCCAAAAAAAGATTAAAAAAAAAACAACAATGACAACGACAACAACTCGGTTTTCAAATAAAAAAGAAGCGAAATAACATATTCTTCACTGATTCTTGCTTCAAAACTAAAACCCTAATCCTTTCTAAACCCTAAGCACCTCTCCTCGGCCTCCGTCTTTCCCGCTTTCGCAGCATGTCCGACCCGATCATCGACCGGGAGGAGGTCTCCTCCCCGGACAGAGATGCGACGATCCCAGAAGTCGAGTCTTCTTCAGAAATCGAGGGTACGCTTGACAATAGTTGGAACCATGACCACATACGGACGCCGGAAGAGGTTGATTTAGATGTTAGAGACGTGTATCATTAATTTCGCTTTTTTTTTTTTTTTTTTTTTTTGGAAGGGCATGGAAGTCTTGACAGAAAGGACGATCGCGTCTCTTCAGAAAACGAAGGCAGGCTTCACAAAAGAAGGAGCAAGTATAACCCGGGAACGGAGTATAGTAACTTTACTGGTGGTGGCAATGGAGAACGTAGCATTGGCAAACTCTGCGTATCAAGAACAGAAATCGGTAGGGGAAGTAATGGGACGATCGTCGTCGAGGGCTCTTATGAAGGTCGGGCTGTTGCGGTAAAACGAATGGTCCTTGGTCATCATGAAATTGCCTACAACGAGATTCGGAATTTGATGGAATCTGACAAACATCCAAATATTGTTCGGTATTATGGAATGGAGCAAAACGATGATTTCATGTTTCTTGCTCTAGAGCATGCTGTTTGCAGCTTAGATGATTTAATTCAAGCATATTCAGATTCTCCAATTAACTCATTCAATAATCCAGCATTGGTTGGTTATAAAAAGAAATTGGATTCTATTAGGGTTCGGATGCAGGATGTTGAGCTGTGGAGGGCAGATGGACATCCCTCACCTTTGTTACTGAATCTAATGAGGTAATTTTCATGTTTTCACGTGCCAAAAAGGATTGAATTGAGAGATAACTGTATATTGTGCTTATGTGCTTCTCTCGTAGATATCACTATGAACTCTTATCTAGGCATCAGGTGCTAATCAAAGGACTAAATAGCTCTCCTGCAAAAACTTTTTGAGTTTTGAACCTTGCGGCTTAGGTTAAGTTGAATTTCACTGGCTGAACTCTTAGTTTTCTTCCCATGGAAATTGATTAGTTATCATCAATTTTAGTGATGACATCATAAAGTTCCCATTTTGGTAAGATCAGTATATTCAGCTCCCTTTTTAATTCCATAAATCCTAATCCTTATGTGCTCATATCAGCAAATGTTGATGTGATTCATATGGAAATCAGATTCCGTACCGGGTTTTTCATTCAGAGTTTATAAAATACTTATGGCATCCGATCGGGTCTTAGTGTGTTTAGAGAAGTTCCTTAATTTCCAATAGGATATGGCTTAGTTTTTAATTATGTATCCAATGCCTTCAAGTGGCCCATATACTATTTGCTTCCAGATACTTTGTTGGTTGAAGTCATAATGTCTACTTTGTATTATGATACAGGGGCGTGGTATTAGGACTTGTCCATTTGCATAATTTGAGATTGATCCATCGCGACTTAAGGCCTCAAAATGTCTTGATTACTGAGAATAGATCATTAGTTAGCTCATTAGTTGCTCAGCTATCTGACATGGGCATTACTAAATGCCTTCCTGAAGATAAATTCTCTCTGGAAAGTCCAGCCACTGGTAAGTGTTCATGACAGCTTTATTCAAACCTTTCATCTTCTTTTCCTCATGATCGATCCAATCATAATCTGAATATATACGGAGGTAATCATTTTCAGATTACTAGCTAAAAACTTATGCCAATATTGTGACTTGCTGGACCAGTCTCTTTTTATTATGCTAGAAGTCGGGTTGATTCGTATTGCCTTCTATGTCGGGTTAAAGTTTGTGGAGATTGACAGCTTTTGCCACCGTTTCCCTTCATTGACCGGCGATTCTGTCATTTTTATCTATATGTGGTCCTAGTAACGATGGCTTTTTATTTTTTATTTTTGGGTTGATTTCTAATGTCTGTATTGCAGGATGTGGAAGCTTGGGATGGCAAGCACCTGAACAGCTTCTTCATGAGCATCAAACATGCGCAATGGATATGTTCAGTTTAGGTTTGGTCTTGTTCTTTTGCATTACCCGTGGAAGACATCCATTTGGTAAACTTCGAGAACGCTGCATGAATATTGAGAACAACAAAAAGGACTTGTTCTGGGTGGAGTTCATACCAGAAGCTCATGATCTGATTTCACGTTTACTTGAGTGGGATTATAAATTGAGGTGAGTACCGTCATTTTTTATTTGCATCACTGCTATTTTCATTATGTTGTTTGATAGATTTTGTAACCATTGTTAATTTCTATTTCCCTATATCACTCAAATTTCTATTTCCCTATATCACTCAAATTTAATGAGTATTAAAGGTGGCCTGAAATTGTTGAACTTGGCTTAATCTCTTCCTCCTAGTGAGGCTCTACTTGATCATCAAAAAATGCGTTGATCCCATTCATTTCAGGAGAAAAGGTTGACCATGTGATTGTCTAAATGTCTTTGACAATTGTGATATGCAAATGTAAGATTATCATTGTCAGAAGCTTGTTTATTAGGGTTAGTGGGTTACCCTCCTACGAATATATAAATTCTGATTATTCCTAGCACACTATTTAGAGGATTCTTGCTATACATACACTACGAAGATTTTGTGTGAAGATATACAATGTTTAGCATATGGAGCTAACTACAAAATTAGAGAATCACTACCTAATTTTGTCTTGAAGATTTCTACGGACCGAATGATTATGTTACTAATTCAAAGTACTCCGAGTAAACCATTCTTGGCTTCTTGTTATAGTCAAACTACAGTCATTTATCGTAAAGTGCATGGAAGTTTTTGGTCATTTTGGTCACTCTCTCATTTGAGCTAATGCAATTTTAATTGCTTTAGACATTGTGCCGATATCATATTTGTGATGCGCATGAATTTAGCAAGTGGGCCATCTTTGTGTTGGTATTCATATAATTGATTTCTTTGAGCATTTTGGCTTACAGTTCATCTTTTGTTATAATTTTCCAATAGTCAATAGTTAATTGCTTTTTATCGTCAGGCCAAAGGCGTCGGAGGTGCTTTGCCATCCATTTTTTTTGGAGTTCAGAGATGAGATTGTCCTTTGTTCATGACACTAGCGATAGAATACAACTAGAGGCTGAAAGGGTGCCCAATTCAGATCTTCTGAACAAATTGGAGAGTAAGGCGCCACTGGTTTTTGGTAATGGGATGATACAATAGAACCTATATTTTTGGCTAACATTCTCAAAAGCAATAGGCTCTGCAACTGTAGCCGTCTCCGAGACTTACTGCAAGTTGTGCGAAATAAGCGGAGCCACTACATAGAGATTCCAGAAGAAGTTCGGGTACTTGCACTGTGTGTCAATTGTTGTTGATTTCTGTAGCTGCATATGCATGTAAGGCTTCTTCAGTAATTTCCCATATCTTGGATCGTGCAAACTTATCACCTCTAATTGGTTTTGACAGGAGCTCTTTGGACTAGTTCCCGAGGATTATTACAATTACTTCACTAAACAGTTCCCGAGACTCTTGATGGAGTCATACGTGGTATCCCAATTCTGCAAAGAAGAAGAAGACTTTCGAAAGTACTTTGACTCGAATGCATTTTGTACTTAGTATTGGGGATTTTTCTCGTATTACTCCAGAAAATTACTATCAATGAATACGCAATTAGTAACTCTGACTTGTCTACGTGCTGAGTAGGTTTTTATAACACAAAAATCATTACCCCTATGTTGAATATTTATTGAGTAATTTCCATGTGCGTTAGTAATTTCCCATAGGTGAAGGTAAATATGTAAACCTCCCAGCTTTTTCTTTTTTGCCAAAAAAGTTCCCAACTTAATTGTAACGCTTTTGTTACCTGCTATTAGTGACTCTTTTATTTATTTATTTAAGAGTTTCCAATTAATTAATAATCACATTTACCGAGCAACGCTTATTCAATGTCAAACATAAACATTAATTACAGAATGATTTATTTTAGCGAAAATTGAAAAGAGTTAACAAGCTGGCACTTGTTCCCCATAAAAGTTGAAGTCCCCAGATCACAAATTACCACAAGGCCTCGCATTTCATGACCTTCAGTAAGTACGTTATAACTTAGAATTGCGAACGAAGAAGGTAGTCTAACAGAGCTGTCAGGACTCAACATGTTTCGGTAGATTATTGGCTGCACGTTCTTAACATGTTGCAAAATTTTTAAAGTGATCGGTGCATGGCCAGCAGTAAAGCACCTAACTTGTGGTGCAGGGGTTGCAAATTTGATCCGTCGTGCCCTCGCTGGTCATCGCTGAGGTTAGATGACCAGTGGAGGAAGAACGAAAAATACAAAATGAAAAGGAAAAAAATTAAAAAATTAAAAAATTAAAAATCTATAAAAAAAAAAATTATCAACATAAGAGTCGATAATGTCAAGTAAAATGATTGGCGTCCACATCAGCAATTGCCGATCAAAATTGGTTAGAAATATTACATTGGCATATCATCAAAAGATTTTTTATTAAATTGATAAAGTTAAAAGGTTACAATTGAATTAACGTCCATATAATATTTTTTTTGTGATAATTTTCTCACTTCATGACCATAGTTAAGGACATTAAAGTGTACCGACCAAAAAAAAAGTACATTGAAGTGTGGTTTCTCTCCCTTTTCTTAATCCTTTTATTTATTGATCTTAGTATACTTTTAATTCTCATTTGATGTAAAAGAAGATTACACTTTTTAAAAAACATTTCTTGAGCTATATTTTATGACCTTGTAATAAAATTCGAATATAATCATGACAAAAAGGACAAGCATGTATCTCCAGAGAACGAAGGCAGGCTTGGTAACGGTAGGAGTGGAGGTGAGGGTGATTGTAATTTAAAATCACTTTCCAAGTGGAAGGAAAGACGCGAGTCTGGAAAGAGCAACGGAAGTCTTGATGGAAAGGAGGAGCATGTCTCTTTAAAGAATGAAGGCAGGCTCGGTAATAGTATGGAGCATGATGATGTGAGGATGAACCTAAAGAAACCTGTTGTTGGTGGCACTCCTGGGCGTTGTAGCGGTAAACTCTTTCTATCAAATACAGAAATCACTAAAGGAAGTAATGGCACCATTGTCCTCGAGGACTTTTATGAAGGTCAATCTGTTGTAGTGAAGCGCCTTGTCCTGGCTCGCCATGCTGTTGCTTTACAAAAAAATAGTCTCTGACAGCCTCTGACCAAGACCCAAATATTGTTCGGTCGTATGGAGCTGAATGTGATCAGGATTTGGTGTATCTTGCTTTGGAGCTTTGTGCTTGCAGCTTAGATGACCTAATACGGGCACATTCAAATTCTTCGGAGAAATCCGTCTTCCTTCATGACCCAGCATCAGATGCCACGCAATTGGATTTAGTTGAGGGGACGATGCTGGATATTAATTTGTAGAGAGAAGATGGCCATCCCTCACCTTTGCTAATCAAACTGATGAGGTAAAGTTTGAGTCATGACATGTGAAAAAAAGGTTTGAACTGAGAGACTACTGCAGTTTTTTGCTTCTGGTGGCACTCCTAAAATGGACTGTTGCTTGCCTAGGCATTACTTTTACCTGACTCTCAAACATGTTCACAGAGACAATCTTCACGCCTCAATGAAACAGAGTGCTTTAGTCCTCTTCTTTTGCTGGCACTGAATTAGTTCTCAGGCAGCAATATCCAAGTCAGCCATAGGAGAGGCAATTATTAGGCCACTAACTGGCCTCAAGTTACCCGATGGATTCGATATAATGGGCTGAGTTTTGAACCTCACACGTTTCAGTTTCATAAATTAAGGCCAATCTTTCTATCTAGGCTGAACTTGGCGGTTTCTTACTATGATACTCAGGAACCATTTAGTGATGAAGTGGTAGTTCCCATTTTGATTAAATTTGGCTCACGGGTGGCAATTCGAATTGTGCTACCTTGTTCATCTCGGTCTTTATTGTCATTTCATGTTTGCCAAAGTAGTTTGAATTCGATTCAATATGAAACAAACGAAGGGTCATGGAGTATCAATGTGGAGTTAGTCGTCCTCGTGTTGTTCCGGATTTGGGTTTCTCCCTGTGAATTGGAGTAGCTCTCTCGTGTCATCAATTTGCCACCAGCTTCTTGCGGCAGTTGACATAATACGAAAATATCCTATGCATGTTTTTCTTTTGAAGCCAGTCCTAATAGTTATTTTTTTCTCCCCTGTCGTCTTGACATTCTAACTCTTTCTCATTTCATTTTGTGTTAGAGAAGTTTCTGACAATCGGGCATAACTATCAACCGATGCCTTCAAGTAGGATTTCTGCTCTTAGCTACTGGTCAGTCAATTATCGGGAGAGGGCAGATGACGACCTTGTTCAGTCTCGACAAAAGACAAGCACGTCTTTTCTTTTCTTTTCTCCGAATTAGAGCTGGATTTCTTTCTACTTTATAATTTACACGATAAACTAAATTGTGAAGAAAATAGAGGAGGACATGCTAGAATTTAGAGTAGATAAAAGCATATTATATATATAAACCAACCCGAACCAATCCTAAACTCTTAGCATCAAGAATCAACCTGCACAATGCAGGATCCAAGGGTCACTGGATCAAGCACCGACCTAATCCCCCTAAGAATCGGACCAAGATCGGCTAGTTTGGGCCGATCCGGGTTGACCGATCCAATGCTCAATCCTATCGCTAATAGTAAGGAAAAAAGACATTTATGATATAGTATAAAATTGAATTTTTTTTTCATCATTGATCTTATAGTAATTTTATTTGGTTAAAATCTTATAACAGCTTATATTCTTTTATATTCTTTTATCTCAAAAGCTCACTTTTTTGGCGAAACTTTTATTAATTTTGTTGCGATAAGGCGAGCGATCAAACAATAATATAGATAAAAGAAGAAAATAAATCGGATACTGGATTTATGTGATTCAATCGTAAAGATCTACGTCCACGGGGAGAGTAACGACGAATTTCACTATAGATCAAGCGATACAAGAAGATTACACACTCGAGTCACTCAAACACGGTATTTCCTAAGCCCTAATTACATCGAATAATGCACGCAGCATTTAGCTCCGAAATTCCTTAAGAAATAATATCTCAATCTCACGAAGGAATTACACGCAAATCTTACAACAAGATTTAATCGGCTATAAGCACTAATAATTCTTGGATGTAATTCACGGACAAGAATGACAAAGAAAATCTCTCCCAAGCACTTGACGACAAGACATCACTTCAAGACCAATTTTTCATGATCAACTCCCTACCTCCTACAGCCACGAGTCTATATATATATAAGTGAGACCCCTATTCTTTTGCCAATTTCTCATATGATTATGTTTTTTTATCTTAAACGATTTTATCCAAAACATATCTCTGTATATTTTAAATAAAATCCAAGCCCAAGTCCAAGTCAAAGTTGGACTTTCCTATTTTAGCGATCAAATTCTCTAACGCAGATTCGAATTTTTGGAAGTTGATCTTCGGATCTTTGCTCGATTTCAAACGTCCACAACATATCTAATTCGGAATATTCACTTAAACTTGAGATATATCTTAACAAATTTCATTAGCCTAAAATATATATAAAGTCTATTGGAAATTAAGGATTTCTCTAAACCCTAAGTACCTCCTCGGCCTCTGTCTTTCCCGCTTTCGCAGCATGTCCGACCCGATCATCGACCGGGAGGAGGTCTCCTCCCCGGACAGAGATGCGACGATCCCAGAAGTCGAGTCTTCTTCAGAAATCGAAGGTACGCTTGACAATAGTTGGAACCATGACCACATACGGACGCCGGAAGAGGTTGATTTAGATGTTAGAGACGTGTATCATTAATTTCGCTTTTTTTTTTTTTTTTTTTTTTTTGGAAGGGCATGGAAGTCTTGACAGAAAGGACGATCGCGTCTCTTCAGAAAACGAAGGCAGGCTTCACAAAAGAAGGAGCAAGTATAACCCGGGAACGGAATATAGTAACTTTACTGGTGGTGGCAATGGAGAACGTAGCATTGGCAAACTCTGCGTATCAAGAACAGAAATCGGTAGGGAAGTAATGGGACGATCGTCGTCGAGGGCTCTTATGAAGGTCGGGCTGTTGCGGTAAAACGAATGGTCCTTGGTCATCATGAAATTGCCTACAACGAGATTCGGAATTTGATGGAATCTGACAAACATCCAAATATTGTTCGGTATTATGGAATGGAGCAAAACGATGATTTCATGTTTCTTGCTCTAGAGCATGCTGTTTGCAGCTTAGATGATTTAATTCAAGCATATTCAGATTCTCCAATTAACTCATTCAATAATCCAGCATTGGTTGGTTATAAAAAGAAATTGGATTCTATTAGGGTTCGGATGCAGGATGTTGAGCTGTGGAGGGCAGATGGACATCCCTCACCTTTGTTACTGAATCTAATGAAGTAATTTTCATGTTTTCACGTGCCAAAAAGGATTGAATTGAGAGATAACTGTATATTGTGCTTATGTGCTTCTCTCGTAGATATCACTATGAACTCTTATCTAGGCATCAGGTGCTAATCAAAGGACTAAATAGCTCTCCTGCAAAAACTTTTTGAGTTTTGAACCTTGCGGCTTAGGTTAAGTTGAATTTCACTGGCTGAACTCTTAGTTTTCTTCCCATGGAAATTGATTAGTTATCATCAATTTTAGTGATGACATCATAAAGTTCCCATTTTGGTAAGATCAGTATATTCGGCTCCCTTTTTAATTCCATAAATCCTAATCCTTATGCGCTCATATCAGCAAATGTTGATGTGATTCATATGGAAATCAGATTCTGTACCGGGTTTTTCATTCAGAGTTTATAAAAGACTTCTGGCATCTGATCGGGTCTTAGTGTGTTTAGAGAAGTTCCTTAATTTCCAATAGGATATGGCTTAGTTTTTAATTATGTATCCAATGCCTTCAAGTGGCCCATATACTATTTGCTTCCAGATACTTTGTTGGTTGAAGTCATAATGTCTACTTTGTATTATGATACAGGGGCGTGGTATCAGGACTTGTCCATTTGCATAATTTGAGATTGATCCATCGCGACTTAAGGCCTCAAAATGTCTTGATTACTGAGAATAGATCATTAGTTAGCTCATTAGTTGCTCAGCTATCTGACATGGGCATTACTAAATGCCTTCCTGAAGATAAATTCTCTCTGGAAAGTCCAGCCACTGGTAAGTGTTCTTGACAGCATTGTTCAAACCTTTCATCTTCTTTTCCTCATGATTGATCCAATCATAATCTGAATATTTACGGAGGTAATCATTTTCAGATTACTGGCTAAAAACTTATGCCGATATTGTGACTTGCTGGACCAGTCTCTTTTTATTATGCTAGAAGTCGGGTTGATTCGTATTGCCTTCTATGTCGGGGTAAAGTTTGTGGAGATTGACAGCTTTTGCCACCGTTTCCCTTCATTGACCGGTGATTCTGTCATTTTTATCTATATGTGGTCCTAGTAACGATGGCTTTTTTTATTTTTGGGTTGATCTCTAATGTCTGTATTGCAGGATGTGGAAGCTTGGGATGGCAAGCACCTGAACAGCTTCATGAGCATCAAACACGCGCAATGGATATGTTCAGTTTAGGTTTGGTCTTGTTCTTTTGCATTACCCGTGGAAGACATCCATATGGTAAACTTCTAGAACGCGGCATCAATATTGAGAACAACAAAAAGGACTTGTTCTGGGTGGAGTTCATACCAGAAGCTCATGATCTGATTTCACGTTTACTTGAGTGGAATTATAAATTGAGGTGAGTACCGTCATTTTTTATTTGCATCACTGCTATTTTCATTATGTTGTTTGATAGATTTTGTAACCATTGTTAATTTCTATTTCCCTATATCACTCAAATTTAATGAGTATTAAAGGTGGCCTGAAATTGTTGAACTTGGCTTAATCACTTCCTCCTAGTGAGGCTTTGCTTGATCATCAAAAAATGCATTGATCCCATTCATTTCTTTTGGTAATTGAGATTAGAAGCAGGAGAAAAGGTTGACCATGTGATTGTCTAAATGCCTTTGACAATTGTGATATGCAATTATAAGATTATCATTGTCAGAAGCTTGTTTATTAGGGCTATAAGTGGGTTACCCTCTTGCGAATATATAAATTTTGATTGTTCTTGACACACTATTTAGAGGATTCTTGCTATACATACACTTAGAAGATTTCGTGTGCTAACTACAAAATTGGAGAATCACACCTAATTTTATCTTGAAGATTTCTATGGACCGAATGATTATGTTACTAATTCAAAGTGCTCCGAGTAAACCATTCTTGGCTTCTTGTTATAGTCAAATTACTGCCTTTAACCTGGAGTCATTTATCGTAAAGTGCATGGAAGGTTTTGGTCATTTTGGTCACTCTCTCGCAATTTTAATTGCTTTAGACATTGCACCGATACCATATTTGTGATGTGTATGAATTTAGCAAGTGAGCCATCTCAATGTTGGTATTCATATAATTGATTTCTTTGAGTATTTTGACTTACAGTTAATTTTTGTAATAATTTTCCAATAGTTAATAGTTAATTTCTTTTACCGGTAGGCCAAAGGCATCGGAGGTGCTTTGCCATCCATTTTTTTGGAGTTCAGAGATGAGATTGTCCTTTTTTTGTGACACTAGCGATAGAATACAACTAGGAGGTTGAAAGGGCGCCCAATTCAAATCTTTTGAACAAATTGGAGAGCAAGGCCCCACTAGGTTTTTGGTAAGAATTGGGATGATAAAATAGAACCTATATTTTTGGCTAACATTCTCAAAAGCAATAGGCGCTGCAACTATAGCCGTCTCCGAGACTTACTGCAAGTTATGCGAAATAAGCATAGCCAGATTCCAGAAGAAGTTCAGGTACTTGCACTATGTTTCGAATTGGCACATGCATGTAAGGCTTCTTCTAATTTCCCATATCTTGGATCGTTCTCATTACCTCTGATGATTTTGGCAGGAGCTCCTCGGACCAGTTCCCGAGGATTATTACAATTACTTCACTAAACGGTTGCCGAGACTCTTGATGGAGTCATACGGAGTGGTATCCCAATTCTGCAAAGAAGAAGAAGGCTTTCGAAAGTACTTTGACTCGAATGCATTTTGTACTTAGTATTGGGGATTTTTTCTCGTATTACTCCAAAAAATTACTATCAATGAATACGCAATTAGTATCTCTGACTTGTCTCTTGTCTATGTGCTGAGTAGGTTTTTATAACACAAAAATCACTATCCATATGTCGAATATTTAATAAGTAATTTCGGTGTGTGTTAGTAATTTCCCATAGGTGAAGGTAAATATGTAAACCTCCTAGCTTTTTCTTTTTTGTCAAAAAAGTTCCCAACTTAATTGTAACGCTTTTGTTACCTGCTATTAGTGACTCTTTTATTTATTTATTTTTATTTAAGAGTTTCCAATTAATTAATTATCACATTACCGAGCAACGCTTATTCAATGTCAAACATAAACGTTAATTACAGAATGATTTATTTTAGCGAAAATTGAAAAGAGTTAACAAGCTAGCACTTGTTCCCCATAGAAGTTGAAGTCCCCAGCTCACAAATTACCACAAGGCCTCGCATTTCATGACCTTCAGTAAGTACGTTATAATTTAGAATTGCGAACGAAGAAGGTAGTCTAACAGAGCTATCAGGACTCAACATGTTTCGGTAGATTATTGGTTGCACGTTCTTAACATATTGCAAAATTTTTAAAGTGATCGGTGCATGGCCCGGCAGTAAAGCACCTAACTTGTGGTGCAGGGGTTGCAAATTTGATCCGTGGTGCCCTCACTGGTCATCGCTGAGGTTAGATGACCAGTGGAGGAAGAACGAAAAATAAAAAATTAAAAAATTAAAAATCTATAAAAAAAATTTAAAAGAGTTAAAAAAAATTATCAACATAAGAGTTGATAATGTCATGTAAAATGATTGGTGTCCACATTAGCAATTGCCGATCAAAATTGGTTAGAAATAATATATTGGTATATCATCAAAAGATTTTTTACTAAATTGATTCAGTTAAAAGGTTACAACTGAATTAACGTCCATATAATATTTTTTCTGTGGTAATTTTCTCACTTCATGACCATAGTTAAGGACATTAAAGTGTACCGACCAAAAAAAAAAAGTACATTGAAGTGTGGTTTCTCTCCCTTTTCTTAATCCTTTTATTTATTGATCATAACATCCTTTTAATTCTCATTTGATGTAAAAGAAGATTACACTTTTTAAAATACATTTCTTGAGCTATATTTTATGATCTTGTAATAAAGTTCGAATATAATAAAATTGTCACATGCTTCTCGTGTCTTCAATAAAAGTTATTATTTTGACAATGTTATCGGATGTTATGTCATTTTTCTTAATCAATCCATTTCTTTGTCCCTTTATAAGGCTTACAGTTTCTTTTTCACTTTAATTTTATTTTCAAGCTAATCCCTAATAATTTACTTAGAAAAAGTTTCAAATAAAAACTTAAAGTGTGGTTGTTTTCTAAAAAAATAAAGCCAAAGTGAACATTATTTTAAATAAAGGTTTGAAGTGATCAACATAATCTCAAATAATTTCAAGTGACAATGTAGTCCCAATTAAGGGGCCAGTGAAACATTTGCATCTCACACACCACACTGATGAGGGCATTTTCGTCCACGTGTTTTTTGTTCTTTTCTTTTATTCTGTAATCGTCTTCTTCATTCTTCATCAGTTCGGTTCATCTTCCTCGCCCTTTCACCTAATACTTTAACTTTTTTCCTAAAAAGATAGAAAAATGAGAAATCGCACTAATTGTATTTGCAAGATAATGCAATCAGGTACAAAACCTCCACCAATCTGTCAAGTCAACAGGAGAAACCCTCCCCCAGTCCCCTCCAGTGGAACCGAAATCCCCAATTTGCTGGTGAATCCCCATGAGTCGTCACCGTCACCTTCGGCTCCTTCAAGTTTCCTTAGAGGATGTACCGGAGTGGCAGCAAGCTGTCGATGCTTTAGGCGGTGAGAGCCCACGAAGGCGATAAGGACTCATCTATGAGCGTGCACTTCAGCAAGAGTGATCCCTGTCTAGAGTAGGTAGCAAACATCTTTTTACAGATTTTTCCCACCTGCCACAAACATTCCATCCTGTATAAACAAACAATTCTCCTTCACCTCTTTAATTTTCAGCGAAATTCAGGTCCATGCATTTATTTTGTCACAAAAGGAACGTAATTCTTCATCTCCATCCCAACCCATCATTGACTTGAAATGGTTGAGAATTTCAATTTTTGCTTCTGTGGGTTCATATTGATCTTGGTTATAAGCACAGAGGATGTAATCATCTTTGACTCATTGATATTTTTGCTTTTGCTGTTTCAGTCGAGACTCCTTTTACTAGTCGATCAGAACCAGCCGAGATGTTGCTTTTGCTTTGTGTTTTTGTTCGAAGAAGGGGTTTCGTTCAACATGGGAAAATTGTCACAAATAGTCCCTGAACTTTCATCTAATGTTCAATTTCATTCATGAGTTTTCGATTTGCTCAATTTGGTCCATAAACTTTTATTTAATGTTCAATTTCATCCCTGAGCTTTCGATTTGCTCAATTTGGTCCCTAAACTATTAACAAATGTTCCATCCAGTCATTGACTATTTGAAAATTGACCAATTTCGTTATTCCGTCAGTTAAAAGTTAACGGAATTGGCTTACATGGCTTTTAGTCTCTTAAATACAAAATAAAAAAAAGGACATGTGGAATATCCACATGGAAATTACCTTTAAAACAAGTCAAATTGTGGCCACCATCCAAAAAAGAGATACAAAACAACTTATTCTTTCTACTTTTTTGATCAATGCTCTCATCTCTAGCTGACCCCTAATTTGTTTTCATTTTTAAAGATATATATTAACTCATAATTCTAGTAATCCAACTTAGTTCCATGCCATCAGTTAATGCTCCACATCATCACTTAACAGTTTGAACAAACGAAAGGACTAGATGGAACATTTGTTAATAGTTTATGGACCAAATTGAGCAAATCGAAAGCTCAGGGATGAAATTGAACATTAAATGAAAGTTCGGGGACCAAATTGAGCAAATTGAAAGCTCAGGGATGAAATTGAACATTAAATGAAAGTTCGGGAACCAAATTGAGCAAATTGAAAGCTCATGGATAAAATTGAACATTAGATGAAAGTTCAGGGACCAAATTGAGCAAATCGAAAGCTCATGGATGAAATTGAATATTAAATAAAAGTTCATGGACCATTTGTGACATTTTCCATTCTTTCTACTTTATAATTTACACGACAAATTGAATTGTGAAGAGAATAGAGGAGGAGATGCCAGAATTTAGAATAGATAAAAGTATACACTATATGATATATATATACCAATCCTAAACTCCTAAGATCGAGGATCAACCTGCACGATGTAGGATCCAAGGGTCGCTAGATTAAGCATTGATATAATCCCCTTAAAAATTGGACCAAGACCGGCTAGGTTAGGCTGTCACGCCCCGAACCCCGAGCGTGTGCCCATCCCTATGTGGTCGATAATAATTTGCTACTTCCCAAGACGAGTCGCCGACCCTTTCCATTTTATTGCACATGTGGAATCGAAAAGAAATCCCCTGACAATAATCATCTCGGGATAGAAAAGCAGGATATAAATTCATAAACAAACATGCTTTTATATATACACTGAGTCATGTACAAAGGTCTATGGCCAAAAGACTACAAAAGACTGGCCTCCCAAAAAGAAGCGGTCCTAACCGACCTATGCTTCCAATCATCTCCTCTCAGCTCCAGGTCCTCCACTCGATGACCCTGAAAATGTTATCCCACAACGGGGTGAGATATCATCTCAGTGAGTCTAAGCTCTAAACCCCAATTAGGACGGAAATACGCCCAGAAGTGTCCTAATCACACAATCAATGAGACTTATCTCGTCTCAGATCCACCCTGCAGGTCAATACAATTTATATCACAGACAACATGACAGCATGAGCAACAATAAGCTCCAAATAACTGAAACGCCACACTCAATTAATCATGCGTTCCTAGTTTTGATCTCGACATATAGCACAGCCTACTCTCTATTCGGTGGTCTTCTGGCATTGCTAGGCATTGTCTCACCCCATTGAGCACGGCATGTCTCTTTATCAGACGGCTTTCCCGAAGGAGCATAGGATCCAGAATCTACTGCGACCGGCTTCCCGTTGTCCAGGGGGTATCCCAAATAAGAATAACGTCCAGCTCAACAGCCCGGGACGATTTCTCTTAACCATCACACGATCACTCAAATATGGCCCAGGGCACCGTGCATTACACTCAAATGCTTTAATTAAAATGATGAGCCTAGCCTTTTTCTTTGTATTAGAAATTCACATGAAATTACTTGTGTGTGGGTACACGGTCAACTTGACCTAGAAAAATTGATATTCTTCTTTTTTTGAAATCCCACTATTTCATATAGTACTAAAAACCATTTTCGGTGTTAAAACCCGACACTTGAGATTTTCTGAATAAATATTGAAAATTCATAATTTTTGGAATTAAATACCAAAATCCAATTAGCACTCAATTTGCATAATTTAACACTCAATTGCATAAATTAACCACACCATTGCAATTAACGCACGAAATTCCGGTCACCGGCTATTCCGGCCTAATTTCCGAAAAAATAATTAATAATTAAATAATTATTGAAATTAATTAAATAAATCAATTTAAATTCTAAAATACTAACCTAGGCCAGAATCATTAAATTAATAATCAATACGGACTCAGAGGAATTCCCGAACCCTTCTAGATAAATAGTACAATTTATTTAGGCCTTAGCTAAACCATGCTAACCACCTAACATGCTCAATTAAATAATTCAATTTCTAATTTAATCTAACTAACCACCTAATTCCTAATAAAATAAATCTAACACCCTTAAACGTTATTAAATTTATTAGCGAGTTTAGAGTATAAACTCACGGGTTAATTGCAGAAACCGGTTCACCACGACGACGGCGCGACGGTGGCCGAAATCGAAATTTTCGGCGGCGTCGACAAACTTGGGCTGGGCCTAAACTTGGCCCAACTGAGATTTGTTGCTGAAATGGGCCGGGCTTCACTAGACTGAGCTGACTTCAAGATGGGCTGCTGGACTTGGGCTTAAAGTTTGGGCTGTCTTGCTTGGGTTGTTGGACTTATTTAATGGGCTGAGTTGGGCTGCGAAAACAACAATTTGCTGGGCTGCTGCTTGGTGAAACTTCGACTGGGCTGGGCCAGTCAATGAAGCAGCAAAGGCCGCTGTTGGGCCTTGAGACAAGAAGACCAACGTTGCTGGAGAAAAAGCACGGGCTGGACCGAACGTTGGGCTGCTTCGGCTTCGTTGGAATCTTCAAGCAACGGCGTTGAAGGAACTCACGCGGACTGAAGAGGAAGTGGAGCTGGCCGCGTGGACTGAAGCTTGCTGGTGGAGGCGGCGTGCGGATCGACGGAGGCGGAGGAAACGTGGACCCGCAGGCAGAGGAATTCACGGATGCGGGGTCAACAAAGGGAGAGTTCCACCGGCTGTTGACCGAACCGAATGAAGACTTCGGCGTGGCAGCTTCGGTCGTGCGGTGTCGCTTGAAGACTTCAGATGAAGATTTACCGAAGAAGACACGAGCGTGGAGATGAAGACACGAGGGGCAAGATGGAAGAGCTTCGGTGGATTGTTGAAGTTGACCGAACAAAGATGGCACACGGACAAGTGGCGTGAAGAGGGTAGACGGGCGAAGGGAGAGAGATCGTGGGGCTGTGGTCTTCGGTGGAGCTGCAGGCGTGCAGCGTGGATGACAAAAAGGGGAAACAGCCAAGGGAAAGAAAATGAAAGAGAAGGCAGAAGCTGAGAGAGATAAATGAGAGCGAAGGAGCACCATGAAGGAGGAGTCGTGCGGGAGAAGCCAAGGAGGTGAGGAAGCCCAAAATATCCAATTAAATATCTCACATTCATCATTGTTTGGTCCCACTAGGCCTTCAACATTATCTTTATAGTCTCCTAATACTTTCTAGCTCAATTTTCACTAATTAAACCCAAAAGATGCCAAAATGCAGCCTTCTCACTTTGATCCGAATTTTACTCTTTGGTCTCCAATTTCTTTAACAATTTTCCCAAATTCCATGTCAAATTTTTATGTAGAAAAGCCCACATAATTTCTACAAGTCTCCTTCGTCATATAGCTCGGTTTGCAAGTCGAAAATCTCTTCAATTAGGCTAATCCGAATTTCTGTTATTTTTTCGCGACGTCCGAATCGATATTCCGAAAAAAACCTCGGAATCTCTGAAAATTCTTCGGAGAATGAGTCGACGTTCCTCAAATAAATTGTGACACCACGTAACTTTCAATTTTTGAAATCGGGTTCAAATTCGCGGTTATTTTCAATCCAAAGATGCTTTTAGCGTGACCTGGTCTACGGGTAACTTTTAGGAATTTTTGGCGCAATTGACCCGTGATCGATTTATCTCGAGTCACAATGTACATCTTCGACACACGGCGACTCTCGATTGTAGTGAAAATCTCAAGATTTTAAATACGGACATAGTACATCAAAACGATAGAAAATCAATTTAGTGCTGATCAATGAGAATTTTGCAATCAAGTGGAATCACCCACATTTTGATCACCTATCTCAGTCGAATCGACATATCTCTGATCTTTGATCGATTTTTAAGTGTACCGTAACGACCCTTGCAAATTAGCACGGTCGAGCAGTCGATTCCTAGTCGAATTCTCAAGTCTTTTGCGTTAAAATCCCTTAATGACTTCCCCAGATAGTCTAGTTATCTCTTGAGTGATCGGCTCAGAGCTCAGAGAATAGCACTATAGACGCGTCGACGAAAGACCCGATTTATTAAATTGAAATCAGATTTGAAAAATTAGGATGTCACATAGGCCGATCCGGGGTTGACCTAATCTAGTGCTCAATTCCATCGCTAATAGTAAGGAAAAAAGATATTTATGATATAGTACAAAACTAAAAAAAAAAAAAACAAAAATTATCATTGATCTTATAGCAATTTTTTTTTTTGGGTTAAAATCTTATAACAACTTATATTCTTTTATTCATTTTATTTCAAAAGCTCACTTTGTTAGCGAAACTTTTATTAATTTCATTAGTCATAAATATATCAAGTCTATTGGAAATTAAGGAATTCTCTAAACCATTTATTTATCCCGTTTGCAGCATGTGCGATCCGATCATTGACTGGGAGGGGGTCTCTTCTCACTAGAGGTGTCAAAATAGGTCTTAGACCCATATATGACCCATTTAAATCATAAATGGGTCATATATTTAAATAAGTCATATATGGGTCACTTGTTTTTGACAAAAAGTAGTTAAATGGGTTTACTGGGTTTTAAGTGGGTCTTAAATTGGTCTTAAATGGGTTTGGTTTTAACTTTTAAGTGGGTCTTAAGAGAGAGACTCTCTTTTCTCTTTTTAACTTTACAAAAATAATTTTTATAAATACCAAAATAATTTTTTTTTTTTAATTTTATTTTCTTTCTTTCTTTTTATTTTCTTGTTTTTTTCTTTCTTCTTCCTCCGATCGCCGACACGGCAATGGCCGGCGACCGACCAGGCGAGCCTCGAGCTTGCCGGATCTAGCGAGGTGGAGGCCTAGCCGACGCCCGCCGAGGCTCGAACCTTGCCGATTTGGCGAGACTCGAACTCGCCGGTCGTTGGGTGAGGCTCGAGCCTCGCCGGATTCGGCGAGGTGCGAGCTCGAGCTCGCCCAACGTCGGCAAGCCTCGCCAGATCCAACGAGGGGCGAGCTTGAGGCTTGCCTGGGGCCGGCTGCCAGCCGTCATGGCCGGCCAAAGAAGAAGAAGAACCAAAAAGAAAAAAAGAAAAAGAAAATTATATTTTAAAAATAAAAATAAAAATAAATTAAAAAATTTAATTTTTAAAAAAAAAAAATTAAAATAATAATTTTTAAAAATAAAAAATAATTTTTTAAAAAATAAAAATAATTTTTAAAAATAAAAATAATTAAAAACTTCCCCACCCGGACCTACCCCCAACCTAGAGTAGCTAAGTGGGGAATTCGATTTTTAAAAATAATTATTTTTAAAATTATAAAAATTGTCCATTAAATTTATGTTGTATAAAACTGTTTTAGCAATATCATATATATATAAGAAATAAGCTTGGAAGTTTTTTGGTAATATAATCTTTAAAAAAAATATAAGAATAATTTTTCCTAAATTTGGTTAAATATGAAAATATTTTATTAATATGGGTCGGGTCGGGTATGGGTCGGGTCAGGTATGGGTCGAAAAATTTACATTAGACTTAAATGGGTCATAAATGGGTTAATGGGTCAATTTGGGTCGACCCATTAATGACCCGACCCACCCGTTTGACACCTCTACTTCTCGCACAAGATCCTAAAACTCGATTTGGCGAAGTTAGCGGCGACCCAGAAGTCGATTATGGGAAGTTAGTGAAGTTAGCGGGGGCTCGAAAAGCCGAATTTGTGGAGTTATTGGCTTCTCATGGATTAGATTGCGGCGGTATCCATTTTCGTAGAAAATCGAAACCACCTTTCAAGAGGAGAAAAGCGGTCGAGTCTTCTTCAGAAATCGAAAGTAAGCTTGACAATAGTTGCAACCATGACCGCATATGGACGCCGGAAGAGGTTGATTTAGATGTTAGAGACATGTATCGTTAATTTCGCTTTTTCTTTGGAAGGGCATGGAAGTCTTGACAGAAAGGACCGTCGCCTCTCTTCAGAAAATAAAGACACGCTTCACAATAGAAGGAGCAATTATGACCCATGGACGGAGTTTAACTTTCCTGGTGGTGGCAATGGAGAACGTGGCATTGGCAAAGTCCGCGTATCAAGAACAGAAATCGGTAGGGGAAGTAATGGTGGCAATGGAGAACGTAGGATTGGCAAAGTCTGCGAATCAAGGACAAAAATCGGTAGGGGAAGTAATGGTGGCAATGGAGAATGTAGCATTGGCAAACTCCGTGTATCAAGAACAGAAATCGGTAGGGGAAGTAATGGGACCATTGTCGTCGAGGGCTCTTACGATGGTCGGGCTGTTGCGGTAAAACAAGTAATCCATGTTCATCATGAAATTGGAGATTCAGAATTTGATGGTATCTGACCGACATCCAAATATTGTTCGGTATTATGGAATGGATTAAAACGATGATTTGATGTTTCTTCTGTTTGTAGCTTAGATGATTTAATTCAAGCATATTAAGATCTTCCAATTAACTCATTCAATAATCCAGCATTGGTTGGTTATAAAAGATATTGGATTCTATTAGGGTTCGGTGTGGAGGGCAGAAGGACATCCCTCACCTTTGTTACCGAATCTAATGAGGTAATTTTCATGTTTTCACGTGCCAAAAAAGATTGAATTGAGAGATAACTGTAATATTGTGTTTATGTCTGAAAAGTATCTCATAGATATCACTATGAACTCTTATCTAGAGGTGCTAATCAAAGGACTAAATAGCTCTCGTGCAAAATTTTCTGAGTTTTGAACCTTGCAGCTTAGGTTAAGTTGAATTTAACTGGCTGGACTCTTAATTTTCTTCCCATGGAAATTGATTAGTTATCATCAATTTTAGTGATAACATCATAAAGTTCCCATTTTGATAAAATCAGTATATTCGGCTCCCTTTTTGATTCCATAAATCCTAATCCTTATGCGCTCATATCAGCAAATGGTAATTGTTAACACATAAATTTTATAATTTTATTTAAGATTTAATTGCGTAAAAATTAGGGATTAATTTTCAAACCCTAGCCAAAAAAAAAAAAAAAAATTTACTAAATTGTATCGCGTTTTAGCATTAGGAATATTGGCATCACTAATGATTTTTTATTATTTTATTTTATTTTATTTTTTTTATCAAAAATTTTGCTAATTAAAAAAATGAGAAAAAAAATGAGAAGAAAATCGAATGAAGCCGAGTAGAGAGCTTTTCTTCGTTCGTGGGCTCGTCGACCTATCTCTTTTCCTTTTCTTTCTTTTGCACTTGGGCCGGCCCATCTCCTCTTATTTCAGCCCAGCCCATGCGTGAGTTTTCTTGCTCCCCACGCCAACCACGCCTCTGCAAAAGAAGAAACAAAAGAGAAACGTACAAACCGGGGAGGCAGAGGATCGCGAAGGGAGAGGACGGCGTGATCCCAGGGTCGGAGATCAAGCGACCGAGACAGGCTGGCGGTGGCAGAAGCCAGCGCCTGTCGTTGGCCGAGCTTAAAAGGAAGAGAGCAAAGAAGGAGTGGGGGTTTCTCGGCTGGTTCTTTGGTTCGAAGCGAAGGACAGAGAATGGGAGAGAGCTCGAGAGAGTAGGAGGCGAGCCAAAGAGAGAGAGTGAGACTGAGAGAGCGTTTCGCTGTCGCCTGAAGTACGCCCGTTGCTCACCATCCGAACCAGGTAGGCTTGTGCTTCTTTTCGGGGTCTTGGGCCGGAGCTCACGGCCGACCAGTTCGCGCGAGCTCCGGCCTCACCGGTCCTCCATGAAAGCTCCTAGATGTCCTGGTGCATGTTGATAGACGTCTAGGCTTGTGCTCGAGTCCATACTAGTCCGAAGATCCTTCGTTTCTGTTGTGTATGTTAACCGGTTGTTGAAATGCCCGAAAGTGATTCGAATCCGTGAGTATGTTGTGGCTGAAGATGCTTGCTGTGTTCGTATCTGTTTCGAGTGTACCCGTTTAGCCTTTTTACTCGCTGCCTACCAAATGTTTGACAAAATGCCCCAAAGAGAGTCAAAATATAGTGGGTGTTTTTAAACTTATGATCGACTAATGCCTGTCGCCATCTCTGTTGGTTCATATTAATTTTTATTGCTTACGCTATGTTATGTATGGTTTGCGTGAATATCCGCATGTTATCGAACCGATTTTTTTTTTTTTTTTTGTCGGGATGGAAACGGCCGCCGAGTAGACGGCCGGCGGAGGTCGGCACCGGTTGCTCGGTGGTCGGTGGTGGTTCGGCGATAGGAAGAACGGTGCTTGCTCCCTCTGGTGTTATCGTGTGGGTGAGATAGGTTGAAGCACGGCCTCGCTGAAGAGTTGGGCATGAAAGCGCAATGAGGAAGAAGGTCAGAAGGGAGGAGGGAAAGAATAAAAAAACAAGGAACAAAGAAAAGCCAGAAAATAAGAAAATTATTAAAAAAAAAAAAAAAAAAAAAAAGAAGAAGAAGGAAAACCCGAAAAGGGAAGAAAAGACGGTAGATGGGGATGTTCGGTGAAAAGGTCAGAAGGGAGGAGGGAAGGAATAAGAGAAGAAAGGAAAAAGAAAAAAACCAGAAAATGAAAAAAAAAAAAAAAGAAAGCAAAAAGCAAAACCAAAAAAAAAGAGAAAACTATAAAATGGCAAAAATTGGTCTCGTGAAGGAGGAATCGCAGGAGGGGGAGTGCGCAGTGAGAAAAGACAAAAGAAAGAAAAAAATTTAATTTTTTTAAAAAATTGAAAATAAAAATCAAAAGTGTTGGATCCGGGTTTGGATTGGGTCCACGGGCCGGATTGGTTTACCCGGTCCGAACCCATTTTCTTGAAGTATAATAGCATTAAATATTAAAAATACATTAAAAACTCAAAAATCAAAACAAAATAAAAAAATTTTGAAAAATAATAAAAATTCAAAAAGGCTCTCCGAAAATTCAAAAAAACTCAGAAAACATTAAAAAATGCGTACTTTTATTTTTTTTTTAAAAATTAAAAATTTAAAAAAAATTAAAAAAATTAAAAATTAAAAAAAAATTCCTACGAATATATAAATTCCGATTATTCCTGCCTCACTATTTAGAGGATTCTTGCTATACATACACTAAAAGATTTCGTGTGAAGATTTACAAGGTTTAGCATATGGTGCCAACTACAAAATTGGATAATCACTACCTAATTTTGTCTTGAAGATTTTTAGGGACCGAATGATTATGTTACTAATTCAAAGTATTTCGAGCAAACCATTCTTGGCTTCTTGTTATAGTCAAACTACTGCCTTCAACCTAGAGTCATTTATCGTAAAGTACATGGAAGTTTTTGGTCATTTTGGTCACGCTCTCATTTGAGCTAATGCAATTTTAATTGCTTTAGACATTGCACCGATACCATATTTGAGATGTGTATGAATTTAACAAGTGGGTCATCTCAGTGTTGGTATTCATATAATTGATTTCTTTGAGCATTTTGGCAGTTCATCTTTTGTAATAATTTTCCAATAGTCAATAGTTAATTACTTTTTACCGGTAGGTCAAAGGCGTTGGTGGTGTTTTGCCATCCATTTTTTTGGAGTTTAGAGATGAGATTGTCCGTTTTTCATGACACTAGTCATAGAATACAACTCGAGGCTAAAATGGCGCCCAATTCAGATATTCTAAACGAATTGGAGAGCAAGGCGCCACTAGTTTTTATGGGAATTGGGATGATAAAATAGAACTTATATTTTTGGTTGACATTCGTAAAAGCAATAGGCGCTACGATTATAACCATCTCCGAGACTTATTGCGAGTTGTGCAAAATAAGTGGAATCACTACATAGAGCTTCCAGAAGAAGTTTAGGTACTAGTACTGTGTGTCGAATTGTTGATGATTTCTATAGCTGCACAAGCATGTAAGGCTTCTTTAGTAACTTCCCATATTTTGGATCATGCGAACTCATTACATCTGATGGTTTTGGCGGAAGCTCCTCGGACTAGTTCCCGAGGGTTATTGCAATTACTTCACTAAACGGTTTCGGAGACTCTTGATGGAGTCATACGGAGTGGTATAAAGTACTTTGAAGTTGATGCGTTTTGACCCTAGCCAACTTCTCACGAGATTCTTTTGTTCGATAGAAGAAGAACGCTTTCGAAATTACTTATTAAATATTCCACATGTGGAATGCCCTCATAATACTTGAGCCACCGCCGATTGGATTAAAGAAAGAATCCCTTGGGAAGTTGGCCAGGGTCAAAGCGCATCAACTTCAAAGTACTTTCAAAAGCCTTCTCATTTGCAGAATTGGGATATCACTTTGTATGACTCCATCAAGAGTCTCCGGAACCGTTTAGTGAAGTAATTGCAATAATTATCGGGAACTAGTCCGAGGAGCTCCTGCCAAAACTATCAGAGGTAATGAGTTATGAGTTTGCATGATTTAAGATATGGTAAGTTACTGAAGAAGTCTTACATGCATGTGCAGCTACATAAATGATCAATAATTCGACACACAGTGAGAGTACCTGAACTTCTCTTGGAAGCTCTATGTAGTGGTTCCACTTATTTCGCATGACTTGCAGTAAGTCTCGAGACGGCTATAGTCGTAGCGCCTATTGCTTTTACGAATGTCAGCAAAAAATATAGGTTCTATTTTATCATCCCAGTTCCCATAAAAAATCAGTGGCTTTGCTCTTCAATTCGTTCAAAAGATCTGAACTGAACTGGGCGCCCTTTTAGCCTCGTATTCTATCGCTAATGTCACGAAAAGAGGACAATCTCATCTCTGAACTCCAAAAAAATGAATGGCAAAGCACCTCTGATGCCTTTGGCCTGCCGGTAAAAAGAAATTAACTATTGATTATTGGAAAATTA
Source organism: Eucalyptus virginea (assembly GCA_014182375.1). NCBI lineage: Eukaryota > Viridiplantae > Streptophyta > Magnoliopsida > Myrtales > Myrtaceae > Eucalyptus > Eucalyptus virginea. The sequence continues at coordinate 30,338,266 of CM024523.1, read as the reverse complement.
TTACAAAAGATGAACTATAAGCCAAAATGCTCAAAGAAATCAATTATATGAATACCAACACTGACATGGCCCATTTGCTAAATTCATATGCATCACAAATACGCTATCGTGCAATATCTAAAGCAATTAAAATTGCATTAGCTCAAATGAGAGCGTGACCAAAAACTTCCATGCACCTTACGATAAATGACTCCAGGTTAAAAGGTAGTCGTTTGACTATAACAAGAAGTCAAGAATGGTTTACTTGGAGCACTTTGAATTAGTAACATAATCATTCGGTCCCTAAAAATCTTAAAGACAAAATTAGGTAGTGATTATCCAATTTTGTAGTTAGCACCATATGCTAAACCTTGTAAATCTTCACACAAAATTTTCTTAGTGTATGTATAGCAAAAATCCTCTAAATAGTGTGCTAGGAATAATCGGAACTTATATATTCGTAGGAGGTAACCCACTTATAGCCCTAATAAACAAGCTTTCGATAATGATAATCTTACATTTGCATATCACAATTGTCAAAGGCATTTAGACAATAATTTGCACACATAATCCTCTTTCCCTTTCACTTTGAAACCCTCACATGGTCAACCTTTTTTAACATCCATTTGCTTTTAAATCTCTAGCTGCCAAGCCTAGTACCAAAAGAAGACATTTTCAGCCAAAAATGGGAAACAACTCAATTTTTTAATAACTCCCACAGACAGTGAAACAATCATAAATTAACCAAGTGCGTAGCCCCTCCCAGCCTCCAACCATGGAGAGAAGAGATTAAGTAACCAACCACAGTTACCGCGCAGAGACAAACGGCAACCAAAATTACGCAAAGACCCTCGATCCTTCCTTGTCTCACGCGTCAGTGGGAAGAGGCAGTTTCGTGAACTGCGCGACGGTTAAATTTGAAATGAATGGGATCATATTTTTGATGAAATAGAAATTAACAATGGTTACAAAATCTATCAAACAACATAATGAAAATAGCAATGATGCAAATTAAAAATAGCAATGATGCAAATTAAAAATGACAATACTCACTTCAATTTATAATCCCACTTAAGTAAATGTGAAATCGGATCATGAGCTTCTGATATGAGCTCCACTAGGACAAGTCCTTTTTGTTGTTCTCAATATTGACCAAATGGATGTCTTCCACAAGTAATGCAAAAGAATAAGACCAAACCTAAATTGAACGTATCCATTGCATGTGTTTGATGCCTATGAAGAAGCTGTTCAGGAGCTTCCACATCATGCAATACAGACATGGAGATCAACCCAAAAAAAAAAAAAAACCATCATCACTAGGATCATATATAGAAACAGTGGCAAAAGCTGTCAATCTCCTCGTCCTTTCACCTGATACTTTAACTTTTTCCTAAAAAGAAAGAAAATGAGAAATCACACTAATTATATTTGCAAGATAATGCAATCAGGTACAAAACCTCCACCAATCTGTCAAGTCAACAGGAGAAACCCTCCCCCAGTCCGTCCTCCTCCTCCAGGGGAACCGAAATCCCCAATTTGCTGGCGAATCCCCAATGAGTCGTCACCATCACCTTCGGCTCCTTCAAGTTTCCCCAGAGGATGTACCAGAGTGGCAGCGAGCTGTCGATGCTTTAGGCGGTGAGAGTCCACGAAGGCGATAAGGACTCATCTATGAGCGTGCACTTCAGCAAGAGTGATCCCTGTCTAGAGTAGGTAGCAAACATCTTTTTACAGAATTTTCCCACCTGCCACAAACATCCCATCCTATATAAACAAACAATTCTCCTTCACCTCTTTAATTTTCAGCGAAATTCAGGTCCATGCGTTTATTTTTTGTCACAAAAGGAACGAAATTCAGTGTTGTAACTGTGGTTCTTCTCCTTTTGGTCTCCATCCCAACCCATCTTTGACTTGAAATGGTTGATTTGAATTTCATTATTTTTACAAAAAAAAAAAACGCTTCATCTCCATCCCAACCCATCTTTGACTTGAAATGGGTTCATATTGATCTTGGTTATATTGATCTTGAGGACATAATTTTTCGCTTCATGATTGATTTAAAAGAAAAAATTTGTAATGTTCCTGGTCCAAATGAAGCAGTGTCTTTTACCCAGGAGCCGTGACTCGTTTGGCCGGTTGAGCATATGCAGTTCCATGCCGTAATTTCGATGGCGCGAGTTTAGTTTAGTGGCAATTTGGTGTAGTAAGTTCTTGGATGTGAGCTTGGTTCTTTTGGTATTAACGGGTTCTGCCAAAGTTTCTTAGGAGCTGTATGGTCAAATGGCATAATGCAGCTGGTTAATACAGGGTTTGAGCAGAGGATCACGTGCATGGGTGTGTGGCGAGGGGAAAAACTGCTCATTGCCCTTGTTTAGAGTTACCTAGTCTTGTTACTGAGTTTTGCAATGACGAAAACCCTGCAGATGAGGGGGAAGAACAGAAAGGGACAGAGAAGTGTGACTTATGCATTAAAAAATAAGTTCTGCCTTGCATTCTACCTGTGGAAGTCTTGTGAGAAATGGTCTATTTGGAATTCTGCATGGTAAATTGAGATCCTTTCAGGCTTTATCTAATTAGAACAACCGTTGATCATTTGTCTAATCAAGGATATCACTAATTTCAGCATTTCCCTGTACCTTCCATCATTAGATTGAGGTTGGTAGGGCTGCCTTGACAGTGGCAAAAACTTGTACCCGACCATCCAGAGAGATCTTATTCTCTAATGTTTGTAAGGCGGAGTAGATGAATTGAGTCTATGGTATTCCAGTGTGTGACTATCTCACTCAAGTGTACTTTCTTCTCTGGTGTCAAAGCAGCTTGGTGGTTTCTACATCTGGTCTAACACTTATCAACTGATCCAACATCGCCCATGAATGTAAGTGCTTCAAGCAGCCAATGAGGCCTCAGAGGCACCTATCATTGACCTAAATGTCGGTTCAGAAACTTGTCTTCTCGAAGAAAATGATGGATGGCAACAAGCTGTTGTCAGCGTGCAATGGACAAAGGCTCATGAAGATGCACAAACGCAAGCTGTGAGACTCATTCTTTTCTTTCCCATTTGACTTGTGGTGCAAGAAAAGTTACATTTTTGTTGCCCTATTTTTATGAGCAATTGTATTTCATATTTCACTTGGGGATTCAGATGAGACCATTACATCACTCTGGAATAAAGTTAGAGAGCCTCTTCACCAAGTGTTGGAGGATCTAATGTTGCCTCCTAGGCTTGCTACAGTGAGTTTCATCAAAATTCTCCTGCATTATGCTTGCAAAGTGTAAGGTTTTCTAGTCAAGGGACACGGAGTGACAATTTTCTCTATGCAAACAGATAATTGGATTCATTGTCAGGGCAATCACATTCTAGAAGAACCTCTTAATTTGTGAGAATGCGCCCATCATGTAATGCAGGACACTATTCGACTACCAGGGTAAGAAAGGTCGACCTTATGTTGTGACTTCTGCAAGCATTAGTTCTATCTCAATGATTTTGGCCTTAAAACTGAAATTCTGTGAAGCAGGCCAGGGACGATTCCTTGTATCATACTTATCTTAGGAGACAACCTCACTCAAGGCAAGACTTTCTTGACCCTCCATTTTCTCTCAAACAGAAATTTTGGTGTTCATTTATCAATTGTTGTGCGTGAACAGGTGCCTGCTCTTCAAGAATCAGACCATGGGCTATTGCCGGGGTGATTTGTGTCCAGTATGCAATGCTTCAGGTGACTGGCATCAGAGTCGTGAAGGCAAGCTTGGCTTTCTGGCATTGGACCCATTGTATCAGTACGTCCTGATGGTTCAGTTCACACTCCCCCAGCCATGGATATTGGTTAGTATAGCTGTCTCCAAAGAGAAATGAAAAGGAAAAAAAGAATAAAAGGCAGTCAAATAAAAAGGTCATCTTTAAGTCAACTTTATCAGTTTTATGCTGAGAGGGCATTTGATTTGGTATGTGAAGCTATGCAGATCTCTCATACCTTTGTCCAATTTTTCTGAAGTTGAAACAAGTCTCGGCTAGTCACTCCCACTGCTACATATTTGATTGAGAAACATAGACTGAATCTTGATTGTGAAACAAGTATTAACAATGAATCTACATTTGGAAACATACAGATGGAGAGCTCAACATAGGAGTGCAAGTGTATTCAGCCAAAGTAGGGCTACTTCACTAAGGATTTTCATGCTACTGATTTCTCAAGAAAGCAGCTGAGAGTTTTGTGAAATTTGCTGGGACTATTACCCAGCTCTTTGATGTGGGTCAAGAGGAGTGTTCAGTGCTCTTCCTCTGGACATTTATTTTTGCAGCCATAGCTCTCACTTACTGGTCAAGTGTGCACGCGTGGATCTTGTCCTGATATTATTTGTTCAGGCTAACAAAGTCAGACTTTGACTCGGTCAAATTCGCCAGAACTTTGGGAAGCTGAGCATGCGATTCACATAAGAACTATAAATTTCACATTAATGTATGCCAACAACCGATACAATGTTGTAAGTGTCCAAAACAAATGTCCGGTGTTTTACCTAAAATGCCTGCGAAACAATGTAATGCTGAGTCCACAACTGGCAATTTGAAAAGTTTGAGCTGATAGAAAATGGTGCTGATTTTGGTTTTTCATATTAAAGGCAGTCGAGTAACACTATGCTCTAACTGGAAGTTCATGCATCACCATTAGAACGACCGAGGTCTCAAAAGAGTTGATTGAATATGGAACCGGAGTCCTACAATTAATATAATATAACGCTCATTTATAATGGTATCATGTCAAACTAACGGGTTGTCAAATACATCAAAAACTTCAGAAAAAACATGAAATGTTGGGTATTTTGTGTGTTACTAGGCTTATAGTGATGCTTATACTGAAGTTAATTCTATATATCCTACCCTAAAATTTAAAAAAGATCCCTTCGCCAATGTTCAAGAATTTCATTCAATATCAACTTTAGTGTCCATTTCAATATTAACTTCAGTTCATGTGATCATTCGTTGCTTAGATAAAAGATGGCTAACGAGACTTCACCAAAAATTTATGTACTATGTACAAATCAACAAAGAGGGTGTATATCACCTAGCCTGGAAAATGCAAATCCCTAAGTCTGTTCAATGTCTATTCGCTTGTGCTAGATTGGCGTCAAAAGAGTTTTTTTAATTTTCTCTTTGCCGACTTCTGAAGCCATTTGTACGGTTAGAGTCAACTAGCATGCAAGTCTTGTTCTTGTTGGACGAAGATTCCACTCTTTTCTTTTACGAAAGAGAGTCGTGCGAACTTGTCCGAAAAATCAAACTAATCGAATATCGAGAAGCGGGGGCCTCACAATCTGTCTCATCAGACTAAAGACAAAATGGACGCAAGCTTTATACTTTTTCCTATGCCTGAACCAGTTTCATGAACGCATTTTTCGCGAAACGGGTCAATCCGATAAACTCTGTTCTTTCTCGGAAAGCACTCTCGCTATCATCATTCCTCATCGCACTTAACCTAACTCGTTATGATAATCATAGAGCGATAAGCATGTTAGAGTGATCGCGCCGAGCAGTGATAGTTTGCGACGTTCATTATGTCTAGCATTATTGGGCCAGTAGGACCCCGTGGGCATTAAAGCGCCTTTAGTCCTATGATCTTTTCCTTTATAGTACGACAATGGTCGGAAGAATCTCGTTATCGTGCTAAGTAATCTTCCCTTCTTAAGTTTTGCACATTGCAATAATGCAGCGATGGCAGGAAGGTTGGGATGTTCCTTCGTTTGGTTGCTGCTGAGCCTTTTGGGGTCTCCTCAGTCTCGCTCGTGGTTTCATCAGTCTGTACTTCAGAGCTGATGAAGTGTTACTGACGTTGCCATTTGGTCCTCGCTGGCTGTCTTTCGGGCCGAGCGACGGCGATTTGGCGTTGGTTCGGAGCGGACGAGACAGAGACAGGGTGTTGATGCGCTTGCCTGTAGGGATTCTCAAGCCTCTGCAATCGTGAGTACAATTTCTTCCGATTTCTTGTGATTTGTGGTAAAGTAGGAACAACTCCTAAAGAGCTAGTGAGATTAACTTAGAACAATTTCTTCCAGTTTTGCTTAGCAAAGGAGCAAGGGAGAGACTTTATTCCCACAGTCCGACACACACTCTTTGCCTTTATATTTTAAGCGATTATTGACGATGAAAGTCACGACAAGGACAAGCATATCTCTTCAGAGAACGATGGCAGGCTTGGTAACAGGTGGAGTGGTGATGAGGGTGACTGTAGTTTGAAAACACTTTCCAATTGGAGTCTGGAAAGAGCAACGGAAGTCTTGACAGAAAGGAGGAGCATGTCTGTTCAGGGAATTGAGGCAGGCTTCATAATCGTTGGAGCTACGACGAGGGTGATCCTAATTTGAAGATGCCTCCCAAGATGAAGAAAGCACACAAGTCAACAGCGAGCGTTGCAAGTCTTGACAGAAAGGACAAGCATGCCTCTCCACAGATCAAAGGCAAGCTTGGTAGTAGTAGGACCAATGATAGGGATCATTCTAAATTGAAAATGCCTTGCTCGGTAAAGACAACACAGCAGTCTGGAAATAGAAAAGAAAATCTTGACAAAAAGGACAAGCATGTCTCTTCAGAGAACAAAGGCAGGCTTGGTAACAGTAGGAGTGGTGGTGGGGGTGATTGTAATGTGAAAACACCTTCCAAGAAAAACAAGTCTGGAAAGAGCAATGGAAGTCTTGACAGAAAGGGCGACATGTCTCTTCAAAGAATGAAGGTAGGCTTAGTAATCGTGGGAGCTACGGTGAGGGTGATCCTAATTTGAAGATGCCTTCCAAGAATAAGAAAGCACACAAGTCAACAGCGAGTGTTCTAAGTCTTGACAGAAAGGACAAGCATGTCTCTCCAGAGATCAAAGGCAAGCTCAGTAGTGGTAGGACCAATGGTAATGGTCATTCTAAAATGAAAATGCCTTGCTTCATGCAGAAAACACAGGTGTCTGGAAAGAGAAAAGAAAATCTTGACAAAAAGGACAAGCATGTCTCTGCAGAGAACAAAGGCAGGCTTGGTAACGGTGAGAGTGGTGGTAAGGTTGATTGTAACGTGAAAACACTTTCCAAGACAAACAAAAGATGTGAGTCTGGAAAGAGCAATGGAAGTATTGACAGAAAGGAGGAGCATGTCTCTTTAAAGAATGAAGGCAGGCTTGGTAATCTAGGAGCGATGTTGAAGGTGATCCTCATTTGAAGGCGCTTTCCAAGAGGAAGAAACAGCACAAGTCCAGAATGAAAAATCAAAGTCTTGACAACAAGGACGAGCATGGTTCTTTAAAGAATGATGACAGGATTTGTAATAGTAGGAGCTATGATGAGGGTGATCCTAATTTGAAGATTTGTTCCAAGATGAAGAAAACACACAAGTCAACAGAGAGGGTTGGAAGTCTTGACAAAAAAGACAAGCATGTCTCTTCAAAGATCAAAGGCAAGCTCGGTAGTAGTAGGATCAATGGGAAGGGTCATTCTAAAATGAAAATTCCTCTCTTGATAAAGAAAACACAGGAGTCTGGAAAGAGAAAAGAAAATCATGACAAAAAGGACAAGCATGTCTCTCCAGAGACCGAAGGCATGCTTGGTAACGGTAAGAGTGGAGATAAGGGTGATTGTAATTTAAAAACACTTTCCAAGTGGAAGAAAAGATGTGAGTCTGGAAAGAGCAATGGAAGTCTTGACAGAAAGGCGGAGCATGTCTCTTCAAAGAATGAAGGCAGGCTCGGTAATAGCATGGACCATGATGATGCAAGGATGAACCTAAAGAAAACTGTTGTTGGTGGCATGCCTGGGCGTTGGATCGGTAAACTCTTTGTATCAAATACAGAAATCACTAGAGGAAGTAATGGCACCAGTGTCCTCGAGGGCTTTTATGAAGGTCGATCTGTTGCAGTGAAGCGCTTTGTCCTGGCTCGCCATGCTGTTGCTTTACAAGAAATTGAGTCTCTGACAGCCTCTGACCAAGACCCAAATATTGTTCGGTTGTATGGAGCAGAGCTGTGATCAGGATTTTGTGTATCTTGCTTTGGAGCGTTGTGCTTGCAGCTTAGATGACTTAATACGGGCACATTCAAATTCTTCAGAGAAATCTGTCTTCCCTCGTGACTCAGCATCAAATGCCATGCAATTCAATTTAGTTGAGGGGACAATGCTGGATGTTAACTTGTGGAGGGAAGATGGCCATCCCTCACCCTTGCTAATCAAACTGATGAGGTAAATTTTATGTCATGACACGTGAAAGAAAGGTTTGAACTGAGAGACTACTGCAGTATTTTGCTTCTGGTGGCACGCATAAAATGGACTGTTGCAGATTTCTTATCGTATTTTGTGCTTGCTTGCCTAGGTATTACTTTTCCTGACTCTCAAGCATATTCACAGAGACAATTTCCACGCCTCAATCAAACTGAGTCCTTTAGTTCTCTTCTTTTGCTGGCACTGAATTAGTTCTCAGGCAGCAATATCCAAGTCAGTCATGAGACAGGCAATCATTAGGCCACTAACTGGCCTCAAGTTACCTGATGGATTCGATATTATGGGCTGAGTTTTGAACCTCTCACGTATCAGTTTCATCACTTAAGGCCAATCTTTCTATCTAGGCTGAACTTGGCGGTTTCTTACTATGATACTTAGTAACCATTTAGCGATGAAGTGATAGTTCCCATTTTGATTAAATTTGGCTCGTGGGTGGCAATTCGAATTGTGTTACCTTGTTCATCTTGGTCTTTATTGTCATTTCATGTTTGCCAAAGTAGTTTAAATTCGATTCAATATGAAACAACTGGCTTTTGTCGAAGGGTCATGTAGTATCAGTTTGGAATTAGTCATCCTCGTGTTGTTCCAGACTTGGGTTTCTCCCTGTGAATTGGATTAGATCTCACGTCATCTGAAAATTTGCCACTCAGCTTCTTGTGGCAGTTGACGTAATATGAAAATATCCTTTGAATGTATTTCTTTTGAAGCCAGTCCTAATAATTATTTTTTTCTCTCCTGTTGTCTTGACATTCTTACCATGTCTCATTTTATTTTGTGTTAGAGAAGTTTCTGACAATTGTGTATAACTATCAACCAGTGCCTTCAAGTAGGATTTCTGTTCTTAGCTGCTGGTTAATCAATTATTGGTAGAGGGCATACGATGACCTTGTTCACACTTGCCTTCATTGATCTTGGATGTCCAATTAATAGTAAACATTGATTGGTTCAGATGTCTTGTTGGTTTAAGTCCTATGATCTACTCTATGTCATCATTCAGGGATGTGGTCTCAGGGCTGGTCCATTTGCATCGCTCAGGAATAATTCATCAAGACTTAAGGCCTCAAAATGTTTTGATCACTAAGGAATTATGTGCCAAGTTATCTGATATGGGCATTAGTAGACTCCTCCCTGGGGATGCATCTTCCTCAGAATATCTTGTTTCTGGTAACTGCTCTTGACAGCTTTACCTGGACCCTCAATCTTCTTTGCATTTAAGATTGATCCATGCAGGTCTGAATCTGTTAGGTGATACTAAAACCTTCAGCTGCATAATTTCGGCTGTAAGAGCTGTCTTTTTTCTCTAAAAAGGACCTTCTATTGAAACTTTGTTGTTTACATCGGGGTATGATTTTGGAGATCTAACAGTTTCTGCAGTTGTCTCATTTGATTGACTGTTGATTCAGTAATGCCACCTCTGTATCTGTCTGAGTGACAATGGCTCTTTAAAAAATGCAAATACCCAATGTCTACCTTGCAGATTGTGGCAGATTGGGATTGCAAACATCTGAACAACTTCATCCTGCGCAGCATACATGCTCAGTTGATGCTTTTGGTCTTGGTTGTGTCTTGTTTTTTTGCATCACTGGCGGAAGACATCCATTTAAAGGCAGTCTAAAGGGCAAAAGCAATATCAAGAAGAACACAATGGATTTGTCCCCAGTGGAATTTGTGCCAGAAGCTGCAGATTTGTTTGCTCATTTACTGAACCCCAATCCTAACCTGAGGTGAGAGTATGGCATCGTAATGTGCATGATCACTTTTTCTTTGCATCCATCGATGGATTTTGTACCGATCATTTAGTGACTCTCAATTCCATATCGCACTCAAATCTTCTGTTTATCTGTTCCTTCTAGAAGTACAACAGCCAATCTACATTGAACTATAAATGCCATTGATAGTTACATGTTCCAACATAAGCCGATTACGGACGAAGCCTGGTTAGATAGCTGTTGTAGCTTGTCTATACTTGAAGATGCACCAAGAAATCATTCTAAAAGTAAAATTTATGGGACTGAATTTCTCAGGGTTATAACAATGTTTCTTGCTAGTAAGGATGTCAAAAAAATTATTTTCACCTTCTGATTTTTTGTCAAAGATGCTTTGTGAGTCACTGAAGTCGGTCTATCTCTTGCGGCTGAACAACAGACACATTTGCATTCTGAACTCTTTAATATCTGGCAGGCCAAAGGCATTGGAGGTGCTTCACCATCCACTGTTTTGGGATTCAAAGAAGAGACTGTCCTTTCTCCGAGAAATCAGTGACTGGGTACAACCGAAACCTAGGGGGGGAACTGATCCTGATCTTCTGGAAAAATTGGAAAGCATTGCTCAGCGTGTTTTCAACGAGGAATGGAATGGAAAGATAGATTGTGAATTCATTAAGCACATGCGTAAGTTCAAGGCCTACGAGTTTAAAAAGTTCAGAGACTTGTTGCGAATTGTGCGAAACACATTTAGCCATTACAGAGAACTTCCACCAGAAATTCAGGTATGTTTCTACTTCCCAGTGCAACTAATGCAGGAAAATTTTGCATCTATAATGACATGGGCGTTATTGATTACATTATCATCACCAATGCGTTGAGTCATTATTTCACATTTGATGTTTATCTATTTTACAAGCAATAAACACATCCTGCGCTGAACTATCACTGTATAGATATGCATGATTACTGCAGCTCAATCTCCACAAGGCCGATAGATTGAATGTATGAACGAGCAATTGTGTGAGTTTGTGGCTTGATATCACACTGATGGTCGGGTGTGGCAGGAGATCGTCGGAACATCTCCTGAGGATTTGGATAGCTATTTTGCGAGACGATTCCCCAAACTCTTGATCGAAACATACAGATTCATCTCCTTGTGCGGTGAAGATGATCGCTTTCCAGAGTACTTCAACCGGTGACTGCAACGGTTTTATGGCAGGGCACTTTGCAATAATTCAGGTCAATGACTGCAGTTTGAGGATGGTTGATTTCGGCATCGCGTATAAAGATGTCATTACACACTTGGAAGAATATACAGTATAGACATGTTTGTATATGTTTGTATGATGAAAATATGGGATGTAAGAGATGATCATTAGCATGTACAGTCAGCTACAATATATCAAGTCCTTGTCATGGGTAGGTTATGATATAAGTCCAATGCGTTAAATGCCATCCTGAGGCAACTGATTCATGCCTAAATATGCCTAACAGAGAAGGCAGGATTTTCAGAACATGTTGATCTATTATCTATGATCCCCCAATATCGCAATAACTGCAATTTCTGCTGCAAATGTTCTTTTCGAAGTAATAGAATGGAGTCAATCCAAAACAAAATTGAGCGGCAATCATTATATTAAAATTTATGTACAAAAAATGACGTTAGAATCAGAATATCATAAAGCTTGTGTCGAGGTTCTTTCTGTGTATCCTACTCCAAAAAATCTAAAAGAACTTCTTCAGAATTTCAATCAATATCAACTATATTGCCCACTTCAATTTTAATCCCACCACTGACAGCTGGTTAGTTCGTGCGATGATTCATCTTATTCGAGATGGATGACAAACAAGACATCACCTTGGTTTCTACCAGAAAAACTTGTTTCCTATGTACGAGTCAATCTAGATGGTGGATACCGCATAGCCTGGAAAATACAAGGGAAAGGCCTAATTCCGTTCAATGTCCGGTCACTTGTGCTAGATTGGTGTCAAACGTGCTTCTTCAGTATTCTCTTTGCTGACTTCTGAAGCGATTTGTACAGTTAGATTCAACTAGCAATTCAACCAAAACCCCCACCATTTCTTCTTCTTTTTTGCCATTTTTTGGGCCCATGTAAGCCTCGGTATTCTTGGACGAAGATTCCACTCTTTTCTTCACGATGAAGTATCGTGCATGCAAACTTAGCCCGATAAATCGAACCGGTTGAATATCAAGAAAAGGTGAGACTCACATTCAGTGTCATAGGACAAAAGGGAAAACCGACCCTAAGCTTTCTTACTTTTCTCCATGTCATGACCGGTTCTACGGATGCATTTTTCCCGAAACGCGTAGGTCCGATAAATTCCGCTATTTCTCGGGAAAGTGCTCTCCCTATCACCATTCCTCGTCGTACTATATCTAACTCGTTGTCATGATGAAAGGGCATTGCGATTAGCAATGATGATTAGCGATGCTCATTAGGCCAGTAGGACCCCTTGTGCATCCATCGGCAATCTTTCCCTTTTCAGTTTGACAATGGTTGGATGAATCTCATCATCGTCCTAAGGAATCTTTCTTCTTGATTTTTGCTCTTGCTTAGTTACATTGCAACGATGCCACAATCGCGGGAAGCTTAGATCTTCCTTCCACGGGTTGCTGCAGTGCCCTTCAGGCTCTCCTCAGTCTCGCTCGTGGTTTCATTAGACAGCATGTAGCTTGGAGCCGATCGAGTGTTATGGACGTCGTCGCCGCCACCGATCTTTCTTTTGGGCCGAACCACACCAGTTCGGGGTTGGAGAGGTCCGAGCCCGAGGCGGTGGTGGCGGCAGTTCGGAGCGGACAGGACGGAGTGTCGATGCACTTGCCCATCGGGTCTCTCGAGTCTCTTCACCCGTAAGTACAATTTCTTCCGATTTCCTTTTAATTAGTAATAAATTGGGAACAACTCCTGGAGAATTAGTGAGATTAACTTAGAACAATTTCTTCCGGTTTTGCTTAGCAAAGAGGTAAGGGAGGGACTATTCTCACAATTTCTTCCGGTTTTGCTTTGCAAAGAGGTAAGGGAGAGACTATTTTCACATCTGACGCCCACTCTTTGCTTTTATATTTTAACGGAAATTCAAATAAAGATCTTAAGTGAAATTATTTTCTTAAAAAAAAAAGGGTTTCAAGTTGACATTATCTCACATAATAATTTAAAGTGGCCAAGTAAAAAGTGGTCTAAATTCATCAATTGACTAGCGCGTAATGTGATTGTTCTAGCCACATGAGGAATGACACTTTTGACCCCTAAAAATTATAATTTTATTGGAACAAAACTACCCTACATGCTGGTCAGTTGATGAGTGCAAACACTCATTTAAGATTGATTTGATTTTTTCAAATTTTATTTGAAATAATGTCCATTTTGTATTTTCTTTTGAGAAAATGGCTCAATATCAAACTCTTATATGAAAATTTCCTTATTTTATGCTATTAATTATGAAATTCATCTATTACGGACCTCCTTAATCCTTTCAAAAATTACAGTCCCCGAAATTCGTGGGTAACCTTTAGTAGCGATCCCGATTTCTCGGTTTGGTAAGTGTCACTTTATATTTTTCAATATTTACCTTTCACATTAAGAAGTTATTAGTTTACATGTATTCCAAATGATTATGATAAAAAAAATAGTCTTCACACGATTATGAATTTTCAGTTCAAGAGAATAACCATCAATAAAACCAATGACTACTAAATTTTCCATAAAGGCAACTAAAACAACGTCAACGGATTTTCGAAAACAATGGTCGCAATTTGACTCGAAAAATGTAGAAATGACCGATTACAATCATGATTAGCTATTGCAAGAATTGACTCAGGCCCCACGTACCCAATGTGAAGAAGAGGCCAACAAACTTTATCATTCGAATCATGATGATGGTCATAGCGCCAAAGACACCAAATAAAATTGACATTCCCTCATATAATATTCGTATATAATCATGTAGCTATTAACTAATGGCTACCCAAAAAACAAAAAAAATAAAAATCCAACCTAATCTGCCTTAATAGAGCACAAACACTAAAGGAAAGGGCAAGTTGCGAATCTCCTAAATCAACATTCAAAAGTTGAGAAACTCTTACTCTCCATATTACGTAACCCAAATAGACAACAGATGGTTGATTTGACGTTGACCATATCGGAGTTGGGTAATCGACTAAGAGAAAGTTGCACCGATGAATGGAAATTATTCGAGATTAATGAAATCTCGGATATGAGCCGGCTGAGTTTTGAGCTTTACATGTTTCAGCTTCATAAATTAAGGTCATTGTTTCTATCTAGGCTGAACTTGGCGTTTTCTATGACGGCCCGAGTGGCGGTTTTCGGACGTGCGCAAGAATGAGTCCCTTTCTTGTCCCACATCCCATAGGGAGGAGTCCTGGGCTATCTTATAAGGCCATGGGTCCCTCTAAACTGTATATACGCATTTTTTTGGGGTAGCATGAGTTGCTCCGAGAGAAACAAAATCGTGAGGACTTAAGTGTCCAAAGCGGACAAAATATGTGTACACGCTCTTTTGTTAAGAGGTGGAGAGTGTGACGGCCCGAGCGGCCCGGCGGTCTTCAGATTTCTTACTATGATACTTAGTCATCATTTAGTTATAAAGTGGCGGATTTCCCATTTTAATTGAATTTCACTTACAAGGGTGGCAATTCGTATTGTGTTACCTTGTTCATCTCAATCCTTATTGTCATTTCATATTTGCCGAAATAGCTTAAAGTCAATTTAATACAAATGAACTGATTTTTGCAAATAGGGTCATGCAGTACACGCTTTGAGTTAGTCATCCTCATGTTGTTCCAGATTCGGGTTTCTCCGTGTTAGAGAAGTTTCTATGAATCTAGTCTAACTATCAAACAATGCCTTCAAGCAGGATTTCGGTCTCTAGCTCTTGGTTAATCGATTACCGGTGGAGGGCACACGACCACCCTTGTTCACATGCCTTGCCTTCGTTGATCTTGAATGTCTGTTTAATTAATGGAAAACATCGTTGGGTTCTTATGTCTTGTTGGTTTAAGTCCTAAGACCTACTCTACATTGTCATACAGGGATGTGGTCTCAGGGCTTGTCCATTTGCATCACTTAGGAATAATTCATCGGGACTTGATTACTAAGGAATTCTGTGCCAAGTTATCTGATATGGGTAGCAGTAAAGTCCTCCTCAGGGATACGTCTTCCTCAGGATATCATGTCGCTGGTAAGTTCTCTTGACAGACACCAGGACCCTAGATCTTCCTTGCATCTAAGATTGATCCATGCAGGTCTGAATCTGTTAGGTGATACCAAAACCTTCAGCCATATAATTTCAGCAGTAAGAGCTGTCTTTTTTCTTCTCCCCCCCCCAAAAAAAAAAGACCTTTTATGGAAAGTTGGATCACTCGATATTTTGCTGTCTAGATTGTCGTATGATTCTGGAGATCCAAACAGTTTCTGCCGCTCTCTTTTGATTGAATGTTGAATCCATAATGCCACATCTGTAGATGTCTGAGTGACAATAGCTCTTTGACAAATGTGAATACCCAATATGTATCCTGCAGATTGTGGTGGCTCGAGATCGCAAGCGCCTGAACAACTTTGTAATGAGCACCAAACATGCTCAGTCGATGTCTTTGGTCTTAATCATGTCTCATTTATTTGCATCACTGGCAGAAGACATCCATTTGGAGAGAGTCTTAAGGGCGATAGAAATATTGAGGAGAATGTTATGGATTTGTCCTCGGTGGAATTTATGCCAGAAGCCGCAGATTTGTTCGCTTGTTTACTACACCCTGATCCTTACCTGAGGTGAGAGTACTATGCAATTTGCTTGATCTCCTTTCTATCCTTCGATGGATTTTATGCCAGTCATTTATTGACTCTCAATTCCCTGTAGCACTCAAATCTTCTTTGTAACCGTTTCTTCTAGAAGTACAACGGCCAAATACTATTGAACCGCAGATGCCATTGATTGTTGCACATGTTCCCACGCAAGCCAATTACAGTTGAAATGTAACTTGTCGGTACTCAAAGACGCACAGGCCAATCATTCCTAATGTAATATTTAGGGGACTGAATGATTTTCAGGATTGTAATTATGTGTCTTGCTAGTAAAGGAGATTAGAGAAAATCGTTTTCATCTTCCAATTTTTCATCAAAGATGGTCAGTGAATCACTGAAGTCAATATATCTCGTGTGGCCAAACAACAACAAAATATTTGCATCCTGAACTCTTCTAATATCTAGCAGGCCAAAGGCATTGGAGCATGCCTGTTTAGAAAATCAAGGCAGGCTTGGCAATTGTAGGGGTGATGATGAGGCTGATCCTGATTTGAAGGCACTTTTCGAGAGGAAGAAACAAGGCAAGTCTAGAAAGATAAATCAAAGTCTTGACAACAACGATGAGCATGGTTCTTTAGAGAACGATGACAGGATTAGTGATGGCAGGAGCTACAATGAGGGTGATCCTAGTTTGAAGATGCCTTCCCAGATGAAAATAGACAAGTCAATACAGTGTGATGGAAGTCATAACAAAAAGGATGAGCACGTCTCTTTGGAGATTGACGGCAAGCTTGGTACTAATAGAATCAATGATGAGAGTCAGTCTAAACTGAAAGTGCCTCGCTGGATAAAGAAAACAAACCAGTCTGGAAAGAGAAATGACAATCTTGACAAAAAGGACAAGCATGTCTCTTCAGAGAAAGAAGACAGGCTTGATGACAGTAGGAGTGGTGATGAAGGTGATTTTAATTTGAAAACACTTTCCAAGAGGAAGAAAAGTTGCAAGTCAGGAGAGAGTAATGGAGGTCTGGGCAAAAAGGAGCACCATGTATTTTCAGAAAATGAAGGCAGGCCTGACAATAGTGTGGGCAATGATGATGCGTGGATGAACCTAGAGAAACCTGTTGGTGGTGGCACCTGCGGGTGTTGGATCGGTAAACTCTTTGTGTCAAATACAGAAATCGCTCAAAGCCAGGACACCATCATCCTCGAGGGTGATCCTAGTTTGAAGATGCCTTCCCAGGTGAAAATAGACGGGCCAATACAGTGTGATGGAAGTCATAACAAAAGGACAAGCACGTCTCTTTGGAGATTGACGGCAAGCTTGGTACTAATAGAATCAATGATAAGAGTCAGTCTAAACTGAAAGTGCCTCGCTGGATAAAGAAAACAAACCAGTCTGGAAAGAGAAATGACAATCTTGACAAAAAGGACGAGCATGTCTCTTCAGAGAAAGAACACAGGCTTGATGACAGTAGGAGTGGTGATGAAGGTGATTTTAATTTGAAAACACTTTCCAAGAGGAAGAAAAGTTGCAAGTCAGGAGAGAGTAATGGAGGTCTGGGCAAAAAGGAGAACCATGTATTTTCAGAGAATGAAGGCAGGCCCGATAATAGTGTGGGCAATGATGATGCGTGGATGAATCTAGAGAAACCTGTTGGTGGTGGCACCTCCGGGTGTTGGATCGGTAAACTCTTTGTGTCAAATACAGAAATCGCTGAAGGAAGCCAGGACACCATCATCCTCGAGGGTGATCCTAGTTTGAAGATGCCTTCCCAGGTGAAAATAGACGGGCCAATACAGTCTGATGGAAGTCATAACAAAAAGGACAAGCACGTCTCTTTGGAGATTGACGGCAAGCTTGGTACTAATAGAATCAATGATAAGAGTCAGTCTAAACTGAAAGTGCCTCGCTGGATAAAGAAAACAAACCAGTCTGGAAGAGAAATGACAATCTTGACAAAAAGGACGAGCATGTCTCTTCAGAGAAAGAACACAGGCTTGATGACAGTAGGAGTGGTGATGAAGGTGATTTTAATTTGAAAACACTTTCCAAGAGGAAGAAAAGTTGCAAGTCGGGAGAGAGTAATGGAGGTCTGGGCAAAAAGGAGAACCATGTATTTTCAGAGAATGAAGGCAGGCCTGATAATAGTGTGGGCAATGATGATGCGTGGATGAATCTAGACAAACCTGTTGGTGGTGGCACCTCCGGGTGTTGGATCGGTAAACTCTTTGTGTCAAATACAGAAATCACTGAAGGAAGCCAGGACACCATCATCCTCGAGGGTGATCCTAGTTTGAAGATGCCTTCCCAGGTGAAAATAGACGGGTCAATACAGTGTGATGGAAGTCATAACAAAAAGGACGAGCACGTCTCTTTGGAGATTGACGGCAAGCTTGGTACTAATAGAATCAATGATGAGAGTCAGTCTAAGCTGAAAGTGCCTCGCTGGATAAAGAAAACAAACCAGTCTGGGAAGAGAAATGACAATCTTGATAAAAAGGACGAGCATGTCTCTTCAGAGAAAGAAGACAGGCTTGGTGACAGTAGGAGTGGTGATGAAGGTGATTTTAATTTGAAAACACTTTCCAAGAGGAAGAAAAGTTGCAAGTCGGGAGAGAGTAATGGAGGTCTGGGCAAAAAGGAGCACCATGTATTTTCAGAGAATGAAGGCAGGCCTGATAATAGTGTGGGCAATGATGATGCGTGGATGAACCTAGAGAAACCCGTTGGTAGTGGCACCTCCGGGTGTTGGATCGGTAAACTCTTTGTGTCAAATACAGAAATTGCTCAAGGAAGCCAGGACACCATCATCCTCGAGGGTGATCCTAGTTTGAAGATGCCTTCCCAGGTGAAAATAGACGGGTCAATACAGTGTGATGGAAGTCATAACAAAAAGGATGAGCACGTCTCTTTGGAGATTGACGGCAAGCTTGGTACTAATAGAATCAATGATGAGAGTCAGTCTAAACTGAAAGTGCCTCGCTGGATAAAGAAAACAAACCAGTCTGGAAAGAGAAAAGACAATCTTGACAAAAAGGACGAGTATGTCTCTTCAGAGAAAGAAGACAGGCTTGGTGACAGTAGGAGTGGTGATGAAGGTGATTTTAATTTGAAAATACTTTCCAAGAGGAAGAAAAGTTGCAAGTCGGGAGAGAGTAATGGAGGTCTGGGCAAAAAGGAGCACCATGTATTTTCAGAGAATGAAGGCAGGTCTGATAATAGAGAGGGCAATGATGATGCGTGGATGAAGCTAGAGAAACCTGTTGGTGGTGGCACCTCCGGGTGTTGGATCAGTAAACTCTTTGTGTCAAATACAGAAATCGTTGAAGGAAGCCAGGACACCATCATCCTCGAGGGTGATCCTAGTTTGAAGATGCCTTCCCAGATGAAAATAAACGGGTCAATACAGTGTGATGGAAGTCATAACAAAAAGGACGAGCAGGTCTCTTTGGAGATTGACGGCAAGCTTGGTACTAATAGAATCAATGATAAGAGTCAGTCTAAACTGAAAGTGCCTCGCTGGATAAAGAAAACAAACCAGTCTGGAAAGAGAAATGACAATCTTGACAAAAAGGATGAGCATGTCTCTTCAGAGAAAGAAGACAGGCTTGGTGACAGTAGGAGTGGTGATGAAGGTGATTTTAATTTGAAAACACTTTCCAAGAGGAAGAAAAGTTGCAAGTCGGGAGAGAGTAATGGAGGTCTGGGCAAAAAGGAGAACCATGTATTTTCAGAGAATGAAGGCAGGCCTGATAATAGTGTGGGCAATGATGATGCGTGGATGAAGCTAGAGAAACCTGTTGGTGGTGGCACCTCTGGGTGTTGGATCGGTAAACTCTTTGTGTCAAATACAGAAATCGCTGAAGGAAGCCAGGACACCATCATCCTTGAGGGTGATCCTAGTTTGGAGATGCCTTCCCAGATGAAAATAGACGGGTCAATACAGTGTGATGGAAGTCATAACAAAAAGGACGAGCAGGTCTCTTTGGAGATTGACGGCAAGCTTGGTACTAATAGAATCAGTGATGAGAGTCAGTCTAAGCTGAAAGTGCCTCGCTGGATAAAGAAAACAAACCAGTCAGGGAAGAGAAATGACAATCTTGATAAAAAGGATGAACATGTCTCTTCAGAGAAAGAAGACAGGCTTGGTGACAGTAGGAGTGGTGATGAAGGTGATTTTAATTTGAAAACACTTTCCAAGAGGAAGAAAAGTTGCAAGTCGGGAGAGAGTAATGGAGGTCTGGGCAAAAAGGAGCACCATGTATTTTCAGAGAATGAAGGCAGGCCTGATAATAGAGAGGGCAATGATGATGCGTGGATGAAGCTAGAGAAACCTGTTGGTGGTGGCACCTCCGGGTGTTGGATCAGTAAACTCTTTGTGTCAAATACAGAAATCGCTGAAGGAAGCCAGGACACCATCATCCTCGAGGGTGATCCTAGTTTGAAGATGCCTTCCCAGTTGAAAATAAACGGGTCAATACAGTGTGATGGAAGTCATAACAAAAAGGACGAGCACGTCTCTTTGGAGATTGATGGCAAGCTTGGTACTAATAGAATCAATGATAAGAGTCAGTCTAAACTGAAAGTGCCTCGCTGGATAAAGAAAACAAACCAGTCTGGAAAGAGAAATGATAATCATGACAAAAAAGATGAGCATGTCTCTTCAGAGAAAGAAGACAGGCTTGGTGACAGTAGGAGTGGTGATGAAGGTGATTTTAATTTGAAAACACTTTCCAAGAGGAAGAAAAGTTGCAAGTCGGGAGAGAGTAATGGAGGTCTGGGCAAAAAGGAGCACCATGTATTTTCAGAGAATGAAGGCAGGCCTGATAATAGTGCGGGCAATGATGATGCGTGGATGAACCTAGAGAAACCTGTTGGTAGTGGTACCTCCGGGTGTTGGATCGGTAAACTCTTTGTGTCAAATACAGAAATTGCTCAAGGAAGCCAGGACACCATCATCCTCGAGGGTGATCCTAGTTTTAAGATGCCTTCCCAGTTGAAAATAAACAGGTCAATACAGTGTGATGGAAGTCATAACAAAAAGGATGAGCACGTCTCTTTGGAGATTGATGGCAAGCTTGGTACTAATAGAATCAATGATAAGAGTCAGTCTAAACTGAAAGTGCCTCGCTGGATAAAGAAAACAAACCAGTCTGGAAAGAGAAATGATAATCTTGACAAAAAGGACGAGCATGTCTCTTCAGAGAAAGAAGACAGGCTTGGTGACACTAGGAGTGGTGATGAAGGTGATTTTAATTTGAAAACACTTTCCAAGAGGAAGAAAAGTTGCAAGTCGGGAGAGAATAATGGAGGTCTGGGCAAAAAGGAGAACCATGTATTTTCAGAGAATGAAAGCAGGCCTGATAATAGTGTGGGCAATGATGATGCGTGGATGAACCTAGAGAAACCTGTTGGTAGTGGTACCTCCGGGTGTTGGATCGGTAAACTCTTTGTGTCAAATACAGAAATCGCTAAAGGAAGCCAGGACACCATCATCCTCGAGGGTTTCTATGAAGGCCAACCTGTCGCAGTGAAGCGCCTCGCCCTAGCTCATCACCATGTTGCTTTACAAGAAATACGGTCTCTGAGAGCATCTGATCGAGACCCAAATATTGTTCGGTTCTATGGAGCCGAGAATGATCAGGATTTCGTGTATCTTGCCCGGGAGCGTTGTGCTTGCAATTTAGATGACTTAATACGAGCACATTCAAATTCTTCAGAGAAATATGTCTTCCCTGATGACCTGGCATCAAATGCTATCAACGAGTACAAAATGCGATTGGATTCGGTTAAGGGGACAATGCAGGATGTTAACTTGTGGAGGGAAGATGGCCATCCCTCACCTTTGCTACTCAAACTGATGAGGTAATTTTTATGTCGTGGAATGTGAAAGAAAGGTTTGAACTCAGAGATTACTGCAGTATTCTGCTTCTGGTGGGTCTCCTACAATCGACTGTTGCAGACCTCTTATTGTATTTTGTGCTTGCTTGCCAATGTTTGACTTTTACGTGACTCTGAAGCATGTTTACAGAGACAATCTCAACGCCTTAATCAAACTGAGTCCTTCAGACCTCTTCTTTTGCTGGCATTGAATCAGTTCTCAGGCAGCAATTTCCAAGTCATACAGGAGACAGACAATTATTAGGCCCCTAACTGGCCTTGATCTACCCTGATGAGTTCAATATCTCAGGGGTTATGTTTTGAATCTCACACATCTCAGTTTCATAAATTAAGGTCATTGTTATTATCTTAGCTGAACTGGGCGGTCTCTTACTATGACAATCAATAACAATTTCGTGATAAAGTGACAGATTTCCCATTTTGATTAAATATGACTCAATGGGATGGCAATTCGTATTGTGTTACCTTGTTCATCTCAGTCATTGTCATTTCATTTTAAGCCGAAATAGCTTAAATTGGATTCAGTATGAAAGAACTTGTTTTGGAAAAAAGGTCATGTAATATCAGTTTTGAGTTAGTCGTCCACGTGTTGCTCCAGATTCAGGTTTCTCCCCGTGGATGAGTTCTCTCTTGTCATCTCCAAATTTGCCACCCAGCTTCTTCCAGCAGTTGATCAGAATACAGAATTATCCTTTCCACATTTTTCTTTTAAAGTTAGTCCTAATAGTTATTTTCTTTAATGTTGTCTTGCGTTATTTCTTGTCTCCTTTCATTTTGTGTTAGTGAAGTTCCTATCGATCGGGTTATAACTGTCAACCAATGCCTTCAAGTAGGGTATCTGTTTCTAGCTGCTGTTTAATCAATTACGGGTAGAGGGCACACGCCCACCTTGTTCACAAACTTTGCCTTTGTCGATCTTGAATGTCTGTTTGGTTAAAGGAAAACATTATTTGGTTCGGATTTCTTGTTGTTTTAAGTCCTAAGATCTACTTGATATTGCTGTACAGGGATGTGGTCTCAGGACTTGTCCATTTGCATCGCTTAGGAATAATTCATCGAGACTTAAAGCCTCAAAGTGTTCTGATTACTAAGGAATTTTGTGCAAAGTTATCGGATATGGGCAGTAGTAAACTCCTCCCCGAGGATACGTCTCCCTCAGGATATCATGTCCCTGGTGAGTGCTCTTGACAGCTTTACCTGGACCCCAGATCTGCTTTGCATTTAAGACTGATCCATGCAGTTCTGAATCTGTTTGGGTATACTAAAACCTTCAGCTGTATAATTTCGGCAGTAAGAGCTGTCTTTTTTCCTATAGAAGATCTTATATTGAAAGTTGGACCACTCGATGGGTTGGCTATCTAGATTGTGGTATGATTTTGGAGATCGAACAGCTTCTGCCACTCTCTTTTGATTGACTGTCCAATCCATAATGCCACATCCATAGTGACAATGGCTATTTAACAAATGCGGATGCCTGATGTCTATCTTGCAGATTGTGGCAGCCTGGCATTGCATATGGCTGAACAACTTTGTCCTGCGCACGAAATGTACTCAGTCGATCTGTTTGGTCTTGGTTGCATCTTGTTTTTTTGCATCACTGGTGGAAAACATCCATTCGGAGACAGTCTAAAGGGCGATAATAATACCAAGGAGTACTCGATTGACTTGTCCCCCGTGGAATTTTTGCCAGAAGCTGCAGATTTGTTTGCTCGTTTGCTAAACCCCAATCCCAACCTGAGGTGAGAGTACTGACATGCAATATGCATGATCTCTATTTCTTTCTATTCTTCAACAAATTTTCTGCAAGTCATTTATTGACTCTCAATTCCCTGTGGTGCTCGAATCTTCTGTGTATCCGTTTCTTCTGGAGATACAACGACCGAACAATATTGAACCGTAAATGCCATTGATAGTTGTACATATTCCCACATAGGCCGATTACAGGTAAAACCATGGAACGGCTAGCTCTTTAACTGGTCAGTACTCAAAGATGCACATGCCTATTATTCCTAATGTAATATTTATGGGACTGAATGATTCTCAGGGATTACAACTATGTTTCTTGCTAGTAAATGAGGTTAGAGAAAATTGTTTTCACCTTCCAATTTTTCTTCGAAGATGCTTAGGGAATTACTGAAGTCGGTCTATCTCTTGCGGCCAAACAACAAAGACATTTGCATTCTGAACTCTTCTAAAATCTGGCAGGCCCAAGGCAATGGAGGTGCTTCACCATCCATTGTTTTGGAATTCAAAGATGAGACTTTACTTTCTTCGAGATGCCAGCGACTGGGTAGAATTGAAAGCTAGGGGAACCAATCCTGATCTAATGGAAAAATTGGAGAGCATTGCTTGGCGAATTTTTGACGAGGAATGGAATGGAAAGATAGATCGTGAAGTCATTAGGCATATGCGTGGGTTCAGGGCCTACAAATTTAAAAGAGTCAGAGACTTGTTGCGAATTGTGCGAAACACATTTAGCCATGCGATAGGACTTCCACGGAATATTCAGGTATGTTTCTACTTTCCAGTGCAACTACTGCAGGGAAATTTCGCATCTATGATGACTTGGACATTACCGATTACATCACTATTACCAATACGTAAGTCATTGGTTTATGTTCGATGTTTATCCATCTACTCTACAATCATTAAACCCGTCCGCCAGTGAACTATTGCTGTAAGGTTATACGTGATTACTGCAGTTGAATCTCGGCAACGCTTATGGAGTGAATGTATCTGCGAGCAGTAGTGTGGATTTTGCGGCTCATATTCATTATTGTTCTGATGGTTGGTTATGGCAGGAGATAGTTGGATCATCTCCCGAGGATTTGGACAACTATTTCACGAAGCGATTCCCCAGACTTTTGATTGAAACGTATAGATTCGTCTCCACGTGCTGCAAAGATGAGGAACGCTTTCCCTTTCCTGAGTACTTCAGCTGGTGATCACAATGGTGTATCAGCAATGGACTTCGCAATAATTCAGGTCAGTGACCACAATTTGCAGAAGGGTTGATTTCGGCGTCGTGCATATCAAGAGGAAACATATACATTTAGGAAACCTGTATATACATGTGTATATGATGTACATGGTTTGTGGTAAATCGATAGGTAGAGGTGATGGATTCATGCCTGTATCTGCCTAAAAGAGAAGGTAGAATTTTCAGAACACGTTGACCCACTATTCATTAGCGTAAGATGTATCATACTGCAATTTCTGTTGTAAATGTTCTTTTTGGCGGAACAAAATGTACTTAATCCACAATAAAATTGAGTGATAATTAACATTTAAATTAATATACGTATTTTGAAGTGTATCATGCATGATATCACCGGTCACTAGAATAGCAAAACATAAAGAATAGTGACAAAAGGGGAGTTTTTGACCATAAGATTATTCATATCATATCAAGACATTTGGGGGAATATATTCTCTTCTTTTTTTTTTTTTTCCCTAGCAAGCAATAGACATGCATGCGCTCTCGTAACCTGTGTTGGACAATGACTTATTTTGTGCCACACAGGATAAAACATGAATAATAAAAAATAAAAATAAAAAGATACGAGACGACATGACACGCTTAACTTTTTATGTTGATGCGAATCAACATGTCTTCATCATAATTCGATTATTCAACAAGTCGAATCAAAATCAATACGTTTTATACTAACTCAAGAACCGACACGGATTACAAATACGGCTATGATATGCGAGCACGAATTGCCAACCCCTCCTCCCTTTTCAGCTGGAATTTGCTGGCAGTTTTGAGCTCCTCTGCTGATTTGTCCACTGCATATCCTTCTAAAGGCCTTTATGTCAAGGCTCCCTCTCACCTACTTGGGGTTCTCTGGCTTTCTCAGCATGCGGTAGACCTGAGTTAATGATTTTTTTTTTAAATTTTCAATCTTACCCTCGTTCATTAATCATAATTCCACATTTACCCCTTCTTACTCTCCATCACAATACATTCTTTTAATGATTCTCACTGTGTTAATTCCCATGTGTCGAAAAAATGGACCGAATGTGAGGCAAGTGTTAAAGTATACCAATTCTTTTCAATTAAGACACAACAACTTCAATTGAGGGGGAATTACTTTAAATGATAATGCATATTCTGATATGATATGTTTACGTGATCAAATAGTTTAGGATGAATTATGCTTTTTTTAGTTGAGAAAGATCCACTTTGATGTAACTTTTTTAGCCAAAAAAAATGTGATTTTTTATTTATAAATATTATAATACGTCTATTGTACATTATGCTCAATATGAAAATATAAAAGTTACAGCTATTGTTTCTCTACAATTTTAAACAAATTAATTATTAAAAATTTTAAATTGATCACACTGAACTTTCTAAATATATTTCTATCAAACTGTATTTCTCTTACAATTGCTTTTTAAGACACTTTACAATCACAATTTATTAAACAGTTTGTGTTTTCATGAAAACCTTCTGGGTTTGTATTTTTTTCAAAGTCTTTCCCTAAACTAAATGCCCCCATAGCCTGGAAAACACAAAAGCCTATATCTGTCATGTGCCTATTCACGGACGCTTGAAGCCATTTGTACAATTAGAGTGAACTAGTCAAAACCCCAATTGTCTCCTTTTCCTTTCTTTTTGTTGGCCGATGCAAGTCTTTGGTCAATTAAACGAAGTATCCCCTCTTTCCTTTGCGAGAAAATATCCGGCGGACTGGTCTAATAAAACAAATTAGTCAAATATCAAGAAAAAATGAGACGTCTGACTGGGTAAAATAATAATAGACATAAGTTTCCGTAAATTTTTCTCGTGATGATAAGGAAAGGACGACAAGTGTACTAGTGGATAGCGCTTAGCAATGAAAGTAAACGTTCATTTGGGCCAGTAGGACCTCGTGGGCATCAACTACACCGCAATTCGGTCCTATAATGTTTCTTCTTTTAGTCCGACCATGGTCGGAAGAATGTCATAGGTCCCAAGTAATCTTTCTTCTTAATTTTTGCACATTGCAATAATGCAGCGACGGCAGGAAGGTTGGGATGTTCTTTCGTTCGGTTGCTGCTGGGCCTTTTGGGCGCTCCTCAGTCTCGCTTGTGGTTTCATCAGACAGTCTGTAGTTCGGAGCTGATCCAGCGTTGTGGACGTTGGCGTTTGATCCTTGCTGGCTTGTCTTTTGGGCCGAGCAACGCCAAGTCGGCGACGGTTTGGAGCAGACGAGACAGAGTGTTGATGCACTTGCCTGTTGGGATTCTCAAGTCTCTTCAATCGTGCGTACTATTTCTTCCGGTTTCTTGTGATATGTGGTTAAGTAGGAACAACTCCTAGAGAGTTAGTGAGATTAACTTCGAACGATGTCTTCCAGTTTTGCTTAGCAAAGAAGTAAAGGGAGAGGCTGTATTCTCCCTGTCCATCGCACACTTTTAGCCTTTATTTTTAAGGGATTACTGAAGACGAAAGTCATGAAAAGGACAAGCATGTCTCTTTGTCTGTTCAGAGAACGATGGCAGGCTTGGTAACAGGAGCTGTGGTGATGAAGGTGATTCTAATTTGAGAACACTAACCGAGGGGAAGAAAAAATGCTAGTCTGGAAAGAGCAACGGTAGTCTTGACAGAAGGGTGGGGTACGCGTGTTTCAGAGAATGAAGGCAGACTTGGTAATCGTGGGAGCAATGATGAGGGGGATCCTAATTTGAAGATGCCTTCCATGATGAAGAAAACACACAAGTCAATAGCAAGTGATGGAAGTCGTGACAAAAAGGACAAGCATCGTCTCTTCAGAGATCAAAGGCAAGCTTGGTAGTAGTAGGATCAATGGTAAGGGTCGTTCTAAATTGTGAATGCCTTGCTTGATAAAGAAAACACTCAAGTCAATAGCGAGTGATGTAATTCACTTTTCCATCTTTCTAGAGCTCAGACATGACTAAGATTTACTATTTACCATTCTCTCTTTCTTTCGCATGGTCTTTGGGACAGGAATCAGGATACTGCTCTGGTGACTGCCTTAGATGGGACTGTATATTTGGTGGGCAGTGATCTCAGGAGGATCATCTGGTCATTCACATCTGGACCTCCCATTTATTCTTCACTTCCGACCAAGCAAAATCCTTGTGACCTACCAGTGGCTTCTTCATAGACTGTGGTGAGGATGATCGGGAGCTTTATGAACCCCATGAGCACTTGGGCAAAATGGTATGACTAAAAGACCACTAAGTTGCTCATGACCACTGAGTTTCGTTTGATGTACCCTTATTAATTATCCATGTTCAAGCAACTTGTCTGCTAGTGCTAGGGTTGTGGCTTGATTGATCTTTTTGCAGGCTTGGTCCATGTGAATTAGGTCAGTTGTTTACGAATAGTGTTAGAGCAATCCATAAAACAAAAATATGGAAACAAGAGATGGCTGTCACCTAGCTGATGGCTAACTTTTTTATTCTGATTTCAGATATGAATGTGAATTGTGACATGGTTCTCAGGAAAAGGGATGACTATATGTTCGAAAATTCAATTCTGCTGGATAATCTTTTCTCGAGAAAGCAAGACATGCTTGCAATTTGGTTTATTGTAATGTTTGCAGTTTCTGAAATGCAAGTTGAATAAACCATGTTGCTGCCAGGAAAAATCTTAATTTTTGTCTCGAACATGTGATTCATGTCTAAACTCATTAAAATATAGATGACAAAATTTTTAAACTTTTATCTGTTGGTACAGTGTGGCAAATCAGTTACTGCATTGCTCAGTTTTGGACCAGTGGATGGATGTTTAATATCATGTCTCTGTCTGCCTTTAAGAATTAGGAATATCTCCTGGTTACTGTGGCTGTTACTTACATCTCTGGTCTCTTATTACTGGTAAAAATTGTTACTTGCTTTGCTTATTGCCCGCTTTATATGCCTCGTTAAACTGACTCCTGCAAATGCAGAAATTAGGAGCTAATGTCGATGATTTAATCAAAAGCACACCACTCCTATCAGAGGATGGATCAGTTGGACTTGGATCTCAGAGAAGCACTGTGTTTGAAGTTGATACTCTGACTGGAAGACTAGTACATGTTCATGGTTAATCATATATTCCATCCACCTCTCGAAAGGACATGGAAGAGAGTCAAGACACTGTTTTATTTATTAATGATGTGATGGATTTGGCAAAGGCAATCTTTAACAATGAGCAGCTGCATCTGAAGATCATACGGACAGACTACTCACTGCAATCATTTTCTCCAAACTCCAATAAACTTTTGCAGAGCTTGTCCCTAGCTGAGATAGAGGCTTCCTTGCTTGGTAAAGAAGACAATGGTCATTCTAGTAGAGTATCTCCTGTTGATTATAGATATCGACTTGGTTGGGAATATGGAGACCCCTTTACAATGCGGCTCTCTTTCTCTTGTCTACCTATTGTTGTTCATGTTCGAATTTGTCAGATGTACAACTCATTTACTAGACCTTCTCAGGCTGAGATTGGTCGATCCTTGAGTTCTGAGCCCAAGAATGTGAGACTTCCTTATTCAGATCTTACACTTCATCAGCAACTGAAGATGAATATTAAGGTTGCAAAATGAGGATGCTTTTGATGTGATACTCTCACTGCCTGCTCCAGAGATCCTTAATTCAGGAGTTGTCTATTGGTTTTACCATACAGCCTTCTCCGGCGATATGTCATATATATCTTTTGAGCTGTCAGAAGCTTCATCTATCATATTGATGATCCTTTTGATCATTGGCTGGTTTGTCTGCTATTCCATTCAAGCGCCAAATGAACAACCAAAGCTGTTGGGGGACTCTAGTTTGAAAGAACTTTCTAACAGGAAGAGAAGGCACAAATCTAGGAAGAGTAATGCAAGTCTTGACAGCAAGGACAAGCATGCTTTGTCAGGGAACAAAGGCAAGCATGGTAATATTAGGAGCGACAATGAGGCTGATCGTAATTTGGCAATGCCTTTCAAGATGAAGGAAACACATGACTCAAGAAACACTGGTGGACGTGTTGTTCATCAGCAACTGAAGATGGATAGAATGTTAAGGTTGCAAAACGAGGATGCTTTTGATGTGATACTGTCACTGCCTGCTCCAGAGATCCATAATTTAGGAGTTGTCTGTTGGGTTTACCATATAGACTTCTCTAGTGATATTTCATATATCTTTTTTGAGCAGCAGAAGCTTCATCTATCATATTGATGATCCTTTTGATCATTGGCTGGTTTGTCCGCTATTCCATTCAAGTGCCAAATGGACAACCAAAGCTGCTGGGGGATTCTAACTTGAAAAAACCTTCCAAGTGGAAGAGAAGGCGTAAATCTAGAAAGAGTAATGCAAGTGTTGACAGCGAGGACAAGCATGCTTTGTCAGGGAACAAAGGCAAGCATGGTAATATTAGGAGTGCCAATAAGGCCAATCGTAATTTGGCGATGCCTTCCAAAATGAAGGAAACACACGAGTCAAAAAGCAGTGGAGGTCTTGTTCATCAGCAACTGAAAATGGATAATATTTTAAGGTTGCAAAGTGATGATGTGATTCTGTCACTACCTACTCTAGAGATCCATAATTCAGGAGTTGTTTGTTGGGTTTACCACACATCCTTCTTGAGCTATATTTTGGGTATATTTATTGAGCGGTTAGAAGCTTTATCTATAATATTGATGATTTTTTTTATCATCAGCTGGTTTGTCTGCTATTCCATTCAAGTGCCAAATGAACAACTGAAGCTGTTGGGGGATTCTAATTTGAGAAAACCTTCCAAGAGGAAGAGAAGGCGTAAATCTAGAAAGAGTAATGCAAGTCTTGACAGCGAGGATAGGCATGTAGCTTTAGGGAATGAAGGAAAACATGGTAGTATTAGGAGTGACAGTGAGGCCAATCGTAATTTGGCAATGCCTTCCAAGATGAAGGAAACACATGAGTCAAAAAAACAGCGGTGGTCTTGTTCATCAGCAACTAAATATGAATAGTAGGTTAAGTTTGCAAAACGAGGATACTTTTGATGTGATACTGTCACTACCTGCTTCAGAGATCCATAATTCAGGAATTGTCTGTTGGGTTGACCGTACAGACTTCTTTGGTGATATTTCGCATATCCTTTTTAAGCAGTCAGAAGCTTCATGTATCGCATTGATGATCTTTTTTATCATTAGCTGGTTTGTATGCTTTTCTGTTCAAGTGCCAAATGTACAGCCGAAGCTGTTGGGGGATTCTAATTTGAAAAAATCTTCCAAGAGGAAGAGAAGGCGTAAATCTGAAAAAGAGTAAGGCAACTCTTGACAGCAAGGACAAGCATGCTTTGCCAGGGAACGAAGGCAAGCATGGTAACATTAGGAGTGCCAATGAAGCCAATCATAATTTGGCAACGCTTTTTAAGACGAAGGAAACACACAAGTCAAAAAGCAGTGGAGGTCTTGTTCATCAGCGACTGAAGATGGATAGTATTTTAAGGTTGCAAAGTGAGGATGCTTTTGATGTGATACTGTCACTACATGCTCCAGAGATCCATAATTCATGAGTTGTTATTGGGTTTACCACACAGCCTTCTCCGGCAAAATTTCGTGGATCAAGTGGTCAGAAGCTTTATCTATAATATTGATGATCCTTTGGATCACCGGCTGGTTAGTCCACTATTCCATTCAAGTGCCAAATGAACGACTGAAGCTGTTGGGGGATTCTAATTTGAGAAAACCTTCCAAGAGGAAAAGAAGGCGTAAATCTAGAAAGAGTAATGCGAATCCTGACAGCAAGGATATGCATGTTTGTTTAGGGAATGGAGGCAAACATGGTAATATTAGGAGCTCTATCTATCATATTGATGATCTTTTTGACCATCAGCTGGTTTTTCTGCTCCTGTTCAAGTGCCAAATGAACAACCGAAGCTGTTGGTATATTCTAATTTAAAAAAACCTTCCAAGAGGAAGAGAAGGTGTAAATCTAGAAAGAGTAATGCAAGTCTCAATAGCGAGAACAAGCATGCTTGAGGGAACGAAGGCAAGCATGGTAATATTAGGAGTGCTGATGAGGCCAATCATAATTTGACAACTCCTCCCAGGATGAAGGAAACATGAGTCAAAAAGCAGTGGAGGTCTTGTTCATCAACGACTGAAGATGGATTATATTTTAGGTTGCAAAAGGAGGATGCTTTTGAGGCGATACTGTGACTACCTGCTCCAGACTTCTTATTGTATTTTGTGCTTGCTCGTTTGTGTTTTACTTTATATGGCTCTCAAGCACATTCACAGCGACAATCTCCATGCCTCAGTGAAACTGAGTCCTTTAGACCTCTTCTTTTGCTGGCAGTGAATTAGATCCCAGGCAGCAATTCCGAGTTATACATGAGACAGGCAAATTAGGATGCGTTTGTTTGTGTTTTTACGTTCAAAATTGTTCCTGTGGGACGAAATAGAAAAAACTATTTCTGTTCCGGGGAACAATTTTTACCGTAAAGACGCGTTTGGTAAACTTGTTTCGGGAATAAAAATGAATAGAAACACGTTTAGTAAATTTATATTCTTTTTTGTTTCTTTTTAATTTTTTAATATTTTTATTTTATTTTTCCTTTTTTCTTTATTTTTTCTTTTTTTCTTTTTTTCTTCTTTTGGCCGGTTGCCGGCCATGCCGAGGCTGGCGACCGGCCGACGGCGGCCGACAGCCTCGCCCGGATCCGGCGAGGCCGAGCGTCGCCGGCCCTCGACGGCCGGTCGCCGGCCATGGCCGAGGCGCGCAACCGGCCAAAGAAAAAGAAGAAGAAAAGAAGAAGGAAAAAAAAGGAGAAAAAAGAAAGGAGAGAGAAAATTTGTTCTTCAGATGTGTTTCTGAAACAAAAAACAACTTTTTTTGTTTCTTATTTCCATTCCAATTTTGTTCCAGGAACAAGAAAACAGATTTTGAACAAAAACGCAAACAAACGCGTTTCTGTTTTTTTTTTCCCGAGAACAAAAAAATAAAATTTTTGTTTATAAACAAAAAAAGAAGAACATAAACATGCACGTCCTTATTAGACCGTTAACTGGCCTTGAGTTACCCTGATGGATTCCATATCATGGGCTGAGTTTTGAACCTCACATGTTTCAGTCATAAATTAAGTTCAATGTTACTATCT
Source organism: Eucalyptus virginea (assembly GCA_014182375.1). Classification (NCBI taxonomy): domain Eukaryota; kingdom Viridiplantae; phylum Streptophyta; class Magnoliopsida; order Myrtales; family Myrtaceae; genus Eucalyptus; species Eucalyptus virginea. The sequence continues at coordinate 30,305,593 of CM024523.1, read as the reverse complement.
AGGCTGAACTCGGTGCTTTCTTACAATGATACAGAGTAATCATTCACTTATAAAGTGGCATATTTCCCATTTTAGTTGAATTTAGCTTACAGGGGTGGCAATTCATATTGTGTTACCTTGTTCACCTCAATCTTTATTGTCATTTCATATTTTCCAAAATAGTTTAAAGTCAATTTACTATGCAAAAACTGGTTTTTGCAAAAAGGGTCATGTAGTATGAGTTCTGAGTTGGTCAATGTTGTTCTGGATTCGGGAATCTCCCTGTGAATTTCAGTTGCTCTCTTAACATCTCAAAATTTGCCACCCAGCTTCTTGCGGCAATTGTCATTATACAAAAATATCCTTTCCACGTTTTTGTTTTTCTTTTATGTTAGACCTAATAATTATTTTGTTTCCACTGTTGTCTTGACATTCTTTCCTTGCCTCATCTCATTATGTGTTAAAAAAGTTTTATGAATCAGGTTTAACTATCAACCAGTGCCTTAATGTAGGATTTCTGTTTCTAACTTTTGGTTAATCGATTATAGGTAGAGGGCACAAGACCACCTCTGTTCACTTACCTTGCCTTCGTTGAGCTTGAATGTCTGTTTAATTAATGGAAAACATCATTTGGTTCATATGTCTTGTTGGTTTAAGTCCTAAGATCTACTCTATATTGTCATACAGGGATGTGGTCTCAGAGCTTGTCCATTTGCATCACTTAGGAATAATTCATCTAGACTTGAAGCCTCAAGAAGTCTTGATTATTAAGGAATTGTGTGCCGAGTCATCTTATATGGGTGGTAGTAAACTCCTCCTCAGGGATACGTCTTCCTCAAGATATCATGTCACTGGTAAGTGCTCTAGACAGATACCTGGACCCTAGATCTTCCTTGCATCTAAGATTGATCCATGCAGGTCTGAATCTGTTAGGTGATACTAAAACCTTCAGCCATATAATTTCCGCTGTAAGAGCTGTCTTTTTTTTAAAAAAAGAAAAAAGAAGACCTGATATTGAAAGTTGGATCACTCAATATTTTGCTGCCTAGATTGCGGTATGATTCTGGAGATCCAAGGAGTTTCTGCCGCTCTCTTTTGATTGACTGTTGAATCCATAATGCCACATCTGTATGTGTCTGAGGGACAACAACTCTTTGACAAATGCAAATACCGATGTCTATCTTGCAGATTGTGGCAGCTCAGTATTGCAAGCACCTGAACAACTTCGTAGTGCGCAGCAAACATGCTCAGTCGATGTGTTAGGTCTTAATTGTTTCTTGTTTTATTTCTCTCACTGGTGGAAGACATCCATTTGGAGACAATCTAAAGGGCGATAGTAATATCGAGGAGAATACAATGGGTTTGTGTGTAAGAATTATTGTGGCCCATATTATGTGATTTATTATATGGTTTAATAATTATTAAAATGCTATAATTAATTATTGGTTACGAGAAGGTACGACTCTAATAAAACGAAAGGGTATATCGCTTTGATGGAAGGCACCTTTTCAACGAACGTATAAAAGAGTCCGGTCCTCTCTCCACCCACATACGAACAACAATAACAGAAAGAACGTATTCTCTCCTCCATCAATTGAATACATTAAGGTTTAGTGGGTTAAGGGAGAGAAATCGGATTTCTTCTTTTGGATCAAGTTCAAGTGTAGCGCTATGGATAAAGGTATGTCTTCATCTATTTGTGAGAATCATGAAGATCAAAGATCCTTGTTTTTACTTTGAATTTCCGCATCAAAGTATTATATGAATTATCTAACATTGTGCTCAGTGGAATTTATGCCAGAAGCCGCAGATTTGTTCGCTGGTTTATTACACCCTGATCCTTACCTGAGGTGAGAGTACCATGTTATGTGCATGATCTCTTTTTCTATCCTTTGATGGATTTTATGCCAGTCGTTTATTGACTCTCAATTCCCTGGAACACTCAAATCTTCTGTGCGACCGTTTCTTTTAGAAGTACAATGATGAAACACTATCGAACTGCAAATGCCATTGATTGTTGTACATGTTCCTATGCAAGCCAATTAAAGGTGAAATTTAACTTGTCAGTAATTGAAGATGCACACCAATCATTCCTAATGTAATATTTAGGGGGCTGAATGATTTTCAGGGATGTAATTATGTCTCTTGCCAGTAAATGAGATTAGAGAAAATCGTTTTTGTCTTCCAATTTTTCAGCAGAGATGCTAAGTGAATCACTGAAGTCAATCTATCTCTTGCGGCCAAACGACAAAAGAATATTTGCATTCTGAACTCTTCTAATATTTAGCAGGCCAAAGGCATTGGAGCATGTCTATTTAGAGGATGAAGGCAGGCTTAGTAATTGTAGGAGCGTTGATGAGGGCGATCCTAATTTGAAGGCGCTTCCAAGAGGAAGAAACGAGGCAAGTCTAGAAAGATAAATCAAAGTCTCGACAACAAGGATGAGCATGGTTCTTTAGAGAACGGTGACAGTAGTTGTGATAATAGGAGCTACAAATAGGGTGATCATAGTTTGAAGATGCCTTCCGAGGTGAAGAAAACGCAAGGGTCGATAGAGAGTGATTGAAGTCTTAACAAAAAGGACAAGCATGTCTCTTCAGAGATCGACGGGAAGCTTGGTACTTATATGATCAATGATGAGGGTCAGTCTAAAATGAAAGTGCCTTGCTGGATAAAGAGAACACACGAGTCTGGAAAGAGAAATGATAATCTTGACAAAAAAGACGAGCATGTCTCTTCAGAGAATGAAGACAGGCTTGGTGACAGTAGGAGTGGTGATGAAGGTGATTTTAATTCGAAAGAACTTTCCAAGAGGAAGAGAAGATGCGAGTCTGGAAAGAGTAATGGAAGTCTCGACAGAAAGGAGCGTCGTGTATTTTTCAGAGGATGAAGGCAGGCTTGATAATAGTGTGGGCAATGAAGATGCGGTGATGAACCTAAAGAAACCTGTTGGTGGGGGCACTCCTGGGCGTTGGATCGGTAAACTCTTTGTAGCAAATACAGAAATCGCTAAAGGAAGCAAGGATGCCATCATCCTCGAGGGCTTGTATGAAGGTCAACCTGTCGCAGTGAAGCACCTTGCCCTAGCTCATCACTATGTTTTTTTTTGGTAAGATAGCTTATCACTATGTTGCTTCACAAGAAGTCCAATCTCTGACAGCATCTGACAGACCCAAATATTGTTCGGTATTATGGAGCAGAGAATGATCAGGATTTTGTGTATCTTCCCCTGGAGCGTGTTAGAAAATAGTAAAATTGGTTTTGTGTTTTGATTAGCTTATTTGTCTTTTAATTGTTTTTTGGCTATGTGTAAGCAAGAGTTAGTCGGTTTGTAAACCGTCAAAGAAACGTGTGCTACAGCACCACGTCTCTCTAAGCCGCCGGAGAAGAAAAATCATGAAGAAAGTACAAGTATCTTGGGCACACAATAAAATATTTTTCTTGGCTAGCAATATTTTATTCTCACTGAAGACAGCAAGAAGAAGAGATACGCAGCCCACAATTTTTGACTGCCAAGAAGAAAAGTTCAACTTTAACTCTTGCACGTTTGAAGTCCATGCGGTGAAGTGCTTTTAGATATAGGGTTATGTTAGTTTATTTAGTGTGTGAAAGTGTGTGAGAGTGTGTGTGAAAGTGTGAGAGAGTGAGATTTTGGAGAGAGTTTTAAGCTTAGCAAAGTTAGTGTGTGTACTCGCTTAAGCCTTTGAAAGGCATATTGTGTAATATAATCTCTCTTTGTGTGTGTACTCTCTCCCTCCAAGTCCTTTTGGTTCCAACAATTGGTATCAGAGCTAGCAATGGCATCCACTAGTTCCGTTCAGATGCAACTTCCGAAGTTGAACGGAAAGAATTTCAACAACTGGTTCGTCCAGATGAAGGTTCTATTCAAGTCCCAAGATTTGTGGAACCTGGTGGAGAACGGCTACACCGAAGTAGCTGATGCTGAAGAATTCAATGCTTTGAGGAAGGAGGAGAAAGAAGCGTTGGTGGAATCTCGAAAGAAAGATCAGAAAGCATTATATACGATCTTTCAAGCCGTGGAGGAGACGATATTTGAGAAAATATCGAGCGCGGAGACTGCGAAAGAAGCGTGGGATATATTGCAAAAATCCTATAAAGGTGATGATCGTGTCAGGCGGGTGCGGCTCCAAACACTTCAAGGAGATTTTGAGTCTTTACGCATGAATGACTCGAATCTATCTCGGCTTACTTTGATCGTGTACAAACCATCGTTAACCAACTGAGGGTTAATGGTGAAGAGCTCCAAGATGTACGAGTCGTAGAAAAAATCTTGAGGTCTTTGACTGAAAGATTTGACTACGTGGTTGCGGCGATCGAAGAAGGCCAAGATATATCAACCATGACGTTGGAGAGGTTGATGGGTTCATTATGTTCGCATGAGCAAAGAATGAACCAGAAGTCTATCAGTTCGAATTCTGAGCAAGCACTGCAGAGTCGGGTCACTCAATCAAATCGAGGAGGTCATCATGGTGGCCGAGGTCGTGGAGGTGCCGGAGGTAGAGGTGGAAATCTGAATTCCACTAAAAGATATAAAACACGTGACAAATCAAAAGTCAAGTGTTTTAACTGTAACAAATTCGGACATTACAAATCCGAATGTCGAGCAAACATGAGGCAAGAGCAGCCAGAATATGTGCACGCTGTTGATGCAAATGAAGGCGTGGTGTTAGCATGCCAAATGGATGACTCAAGTACCATGGACACAAAAATTTGGTACCTTGATACTGGGTGCAAAAGAATCACATGTGTGGTCAAAAGGAGCTATTTTCGAAGTTAGATGAGACAGTTTGTGGTGAAGTCAACTTCGGGAATAAATCCAAAATTCCCGTGATGGGCAAAGGTAACATTGATATCAACTCAAAAGATGGTACTAATGTTACTATTGCAGACGTTTACTTTGTGCCGGGACTCTTTTGGAATTTGCTGAGTGTTGAGCAACTATCCGAAAAAGGCCACAAAGTTAACATTGAAAATGGTGTGTGCACCATTAGAGGCGCAAACAATAAGTTGATTACAACGACACAGATGACGAAGAACCGGATGTTTCCTCTATCCCTTCAGACGAAGACTCTATTGAGTTTCCAAGCAATTATAAAAGACATCAAGTGGCTATGGCATCTTCGGTTCGGTCATCTAAATTTTCGTGGACCTAAATTACTAGTCCAGAAAAAGATGGTGACTGGCATGCCCTTGATCGACGCTCCAGACCGCTCATGTGAGGGATGTCTCGTTGGAAAGCAACATCGGAAATCTTTTCCAATTGGGAGAGCTAGAAGAGCCAAGCAACCTCTGGAGTTGGTACATACAGATATCTCAGGGCCCCGTTGAGGTGGAATCATTTGGACAAAAAGGTACACGCTAATTTTTGTCGATGATTTTACTAGAAAACATGGGCTTATTTTTTGAGAGAAAAATCCGAAGCTTTTGGCAAATTTAAAGAATTCAAAGTCTATGTTGAGAAACAGAGTGGCTTTAATTTAAAGACATTGAGATCGGATAGAGGTGGAGAGTTTACTTCCAATGAATTTGACAATTATTGTAAAATTCATGGAGTGAAACGTCGGTTGACTCGCTAGCTATACTCCTCAGCAAAACGGTATAGCGAAAGAAAGAATAGAACAATTTTGAAATGGCAAGAAGTATGCTAAAGGCTAAAGCATTACCGAAGAAGTTTTGGGCAGAAGCCGTTGCTTGTGCTGTATTTGTGTTGAACAAGTGTCCAACAAGGAGTGTTCTTGGAAGAACTCCAGAAGAGGCTTGGAGCGACAACAAGCCAGATGTTTCGTTCCTACGGGTATTTAGGTGCGTAGCATATCCCCATATACCGGACGAACGAAGAAAAAGTTGGATGATAAAAGCGAAAGTGCATTTTCATTGGATATAGTAATGTGACTAAGGGTTATAAGCTATATAATCTCTGTCACGGAGAAGGTAATTATTAGCAGGGATGTCCAATTTTTTGAAGATGAAGCCTGGGACTGGAATCAAAAGGCTGACCAGAAAGACATTCCTATGGAAGATGAACCATTGGTGAGGGAGACCGAAGAATCTTCAATTGAAGATCCATCACTTTCACCTGGTAGTTCATCCTCCTCACCAGAACGACCGGCGTAACCATTGATTCGTCGTTCACAACGACCGAGAAGACACCAGTAAAATTCAAGGATTATGTGGTCACAAGAGTTGATCATAATGACAATGACGAAATCACTGATGAAACAATGGTAAACTTTTGTTTATTTACCGAATGTGACCCCATATCCTATGATGATGTAGCAGCAGATGAGAAGTGGAACCAAGCAATGGATGAAGAAATCCACTCCATTGAAAAGAATGACACGTGGGTGCTAACTTCTTTACCACCTGGTAAGAAGCCTATAGGTGTCAAGTGGGTGTACAAAACGAAGTGCAAACCCAACGGTCAGGTGGACCGTTACAAAGCTAGACCGGTGGTGAAAGGCTACAAGCAAAAGCCAGGTATTGATTATTTTGAAGTATTTGCACCGGCTCGAATGGATACCATTCGAATGATCTTGGCACTTGCGGCTCGAGAACCGTTGGAAAATCCATCAAATGGATGTGAAATCGGCATTCCTTAATGGTTTTCTCGATGAGGAAGTATATGTGGAGCAACCACAAGGTTATGTGAAGAAAGGGCGTGAAAATCAAGTTTATAAACTGAAAGAAAGCGTTGTATGGGCTAAAACAGGGCACCTCGAGCTTGGTACACGAGGATTGATACTTACCCGTTGGAGCATGGCTTTCAAAAGTGCCCTTATGAGCATACACTTTGTATATCAAATCAAATACTAACAGCGATATTATAATTGTTTGCCTTTATGTTGATGATTTGATATTTACAGGAAGCTGTGAGAAGATATTTGCTGAATTCAGGGAGGCCATGACAAGTCAATTTGAGATGACAGATTTGGGATTAATGTCCTATTTTCTGGGCCTTGAAGTGAAGCAGACAAATGAAGGCATATTTGTTTCACAGCAGAAGTATGCTAATGATATTTTGAAGCGATTCAATATGGAAACGCTCAAATCAATTCGAACTCTGTAGCGAAAAGGTTGGAGTTGAAGAAAGAAGGAACCGGTGAACTGGTAAATCCCACTTATTTTAAAAGTATTGTTGGCGCTTAAGATATTTGGCTACCACTAGGCCGGATATAACTTATGGTGTGGGAATTATTAGTCGGTTTATGGAGAAACCATACCAATCACATTTGCAAGCAGCAAAAAGAATTTTAAGGTATGTCAATAGAACTTGTGATCATGGAATTTTATATTCTTACACTGACAACTTCAGTTTAGTGGGGTATACAGACAGTGATTGGGCAGGTGATACTGAAACACGGAAGAGCACTTCCGGATATGCGTTCTTTCTTGGATCAGGAATAATTTCTTGGTCATCAAAGAAACAACAAGTTATTGCACTCTCAACAGCTGAAGCAGAATACATTGCAGTATCTTCAGCAGCATGTCGACGATGTGGCTTCGAAGGATGCTTTTGAGCTTATGCATGAACAAAAAGGTCCTACTAAATTGATGTGTGATAACAAGTCAACGATTGCATTGGCCAAGAATCCCGTATTTCATGGCGGAGCAAACATATCGACATCAAGTATCATTATATTCGTGAGCTGATTAAAGAAGGTGAGATTGAACTTGATTTCTGTAAATCCGAAGACCAGATTGCAGATATTTTGACAAAACCATTGAAGGTAGATTTGTTCGAGAAATTGAAGACAATGCTTGGTGTCGTAGTCTTACAAAATCAATTTTAAGGGAGGCTGTTAGAAAATAGTAAAATTGGTTTTGTGTTTTGATTAGCTTATTTGTCTTTTAATTGTTTTTGGCTATGTGTAAGCAAGAGTTAGTCGGTTTGTAAACCGTCAAAGAAACGTGTGCTACAGCACCACGTCTCTCTAAGCCGCCGGAGAAGAAAAATCATGAAGAAAGTACAAGTATCTTGGGCACACAATAAAATATTTTTCTTGGCTAGCAATATTTTATTCTCACCGAAGACAGCAAGAAGAAGAGATACGCAGCCCACAATTTTTGACTGCCAAGAAGAAAAGTTCAACTTTAACTCTTGCACGTTTGAAGTCCATGCGGTGAAGTGCTTTTAGATATAGGGTTATGTTAGTTTATTTAGTGTGTGAAAGTGTGTGAGAGTGTGTGTGAAAGTGTGAGAGAGTGAGATTTTGGAGAGAGTTTTAAGCTTAGCAAAGTTAGTGTGTGTACTCTCTTAAGCCTTTGAAAGGCATATTGTGTAATATAATCTCTCTTTGTGTGTGTACTCTCTCCCTCCAAGTCCTTTTGGTTCCAACAGAGCGTTGTGCTTGCAGCTTACATGACTTGATGCAAGCACATTCAAATTCTTCAGAGAAATCTGTCTTCCCTGATGACCCAGCAAATGCTATCGAGCACAAAATGCGATTGGATTCAGTTGAGGGGACGATACAGGATGTTAACTTGTGGGGGAAGATGGCCATCCCTCACCTATGCTACTCAAACTGATGGGGTAATTTTTATGTCGTGAAATGTGAAAAAATGGTTTGAACTAAGAGATTACTGCAGTATTTTGCTTCTGGTGGCACTCCTACAATCGACTGTTGCAGACTTATTGTATTTTGTGCTTGCTTGCCCATGTTTTACTTTTACATGACTCTCAAGAATGTTTACAGGGACAATCTCCATGCCTCAATCAAACTGAGTCCTTCAGACATCTTCTTTTACTGGCATTGAATCAATTCTCAGGCAGCAATTTCCAAGTCATACATGAGACAGGCAATTATTAGCCCACTAACTGGCCTTGAGTTACCCTGACGTGTTTGATATCATGAGCTGAGTTTTCAACCTCACACGTCATGGTTTCATAATAAGGACATTGTTACTATCTAGGCTGAATTGGACGGTCTCTTGCTATGACACTTGGTAACCTTTTAGTGATAAAGTGACAGATCTCCCATTTTGATTAAATATGACTCAATGGGGTGGCAATTCGTATTGTGTTACCTTGTTCATCTCAGTCTTTATTGTCATTTCATGAATTTGATTCAGTATGAAAGAACTGGTTTTTGAAAAAAACGGCCATGTAATATCAGTTTTGAGTTAGTCATCCACTTATTGATCCAGAGTCAGGTTCCTCCCAGTGAATGAGTTCTTCTCTTTTGTCATCTCCAAAATTGCTAACAAGCTTCTTGCGGCAGTTGATCAGAATAAAGAATTATCCTTTCCACATTTTTCTTTTAAAGTTAGTCCTAATAAAGAATTATCTTTCATTATATCATGTCTCCTTCTATTTTGTGTTTGAGAAGTTTCTGTCACTCGAGGTATAACTGTCAACCAATGCCTTTAAGTAGGGTTTCTGTTTCTAGCTGCTGGTTAATCAATTACAGGTAGAGGGCACACGACCACTTGGTTCCCAAACCTTGCCTTCGTTGATCTTGAATGTCTGTTTGATTAATGGAAAACATAGTTTGGTTCAGATGTCTCCTATATACATTATCATACAGGGATGTGGTCTCAGGACTTGTCCATTTGCATCGCTTAGGAATAATTCATCAAGACTTAAAAGCCTCAAAGTGTCCTGATTGCTAAGGAATTATGTGCCAAGTTATCTGATATGGGCAGTAGTAAACTCCTCCCCGAGGATACGTCTCCCTCAGGATATCATGTCCCCTGTAAGTGCTCTTGACAGCTTTGCCTGGACCCTGGATCTGCTTTGCATTTAAGACTGATCTATGCAGTTCTGAATCCGTTTGGGGATACGTATAATTTCGGGCATAAGAGCTGTCTTTTTTTCTAAAGAAGATCTTATATTGAAAGTTGGACCACTCAACAATTTTGCCATCTAGATTGTGGTATGATTTTGGAGATCGAACAGCTTCTGTGCTGAACTATTACCGTATAGGTATACATGATTACCACAGCTCAATCTCCACAAGGCCTTTAGATTGAATCTATCAACGAGCAATAGTGTGAGTTTGTGGCTCATATATGATATCGCACTGATGGTTGGTTGTGGCAGGAGATCGTTGGGACATCTCCTGGGGATTTGGATAGCTATTTCGCAAAACGATTCCCCAAGCTCTTGATCGAAACATACAGATTCGTCTCCATGTGCAGTGAAGATGATCGCTTTCCAGGGTACTTCAAATGGTGACTGCAACGGTTTATCGGCAGGGCACTTTGCAATAATTCAGGTCAATGATGGCAGTTTGAGGATGGTTGATTTCAGCATCACGTATAAAGATGTCATTACACACTTGGAAGAATATACATTAAGCAAATCTGTATGGACATGTTTGTACGATGAAAATATGGCATGCGAGAGATTATCGTTAGCATGTACAGTCAGCTACAAAATATAAAGTCTTTCTTGTCATGGGTAGTGTATGATATAAGTCCAATGCGTTAAATGCCATCTTGAGGCAACTTATTTGGGAAAAGTGCCAAAAAAGTCCTAAACCTTTTGTCATTGTGCCGATTTAGTCCTAAACATTTTTTTGGTGCCGATTTAGTCCTAAACCTTTTTAAGTTGTGCCGATTCAGTCCTTTCCGGCCAATTTGGCCGGATTTTGCTGACTGGACGCCGGCCGGCTGACGTGGACAACTTTTAATAATATTTTAATTTTTTTAATTTTTTTAAAATTTTTATTTTTATTATTATTATTTTTTTTTTTTTTTTATTCCTCCAGCCGGTCGCCGGGGTCCGCGACCGCCACCCGCCGGTGGCCGCGGGGCGGCGTCGCGCGGGCGGGCGTGGCTCGCCCTCGCCGGATCCGGCGAGGTCGAGCCTCGCCCTCGACCTCGCCGGATCTCGACCTCGCCGGATCCGGCGAGGGCGAGCCTCGCCCGCCCGCGCAAGGCCGCCCTCGAGGCTGGCGGCGAGGGCGAGCCGCGCCAGCTCGCCGGATATGGCGGCGGGTCGGCGAGCAACGGTGGACGGCATCGGGCGGCAGCATTGCGGCGGTGGTCTCACGTGGCCAGGGGTTCCTTGGTTTGGCCGGGAGAGGACTCTCTCTCTGTTTCTTTCTCGATCTCTCTCTCTCTCTCTCTCTCTCTCTCTCTCAGGTCCCGCCCAGATCGAACGCCCTCAGATCTCGAACCGAATCCTTGAAGACCGCGAGCTCCGGCCTGGTCCGACCAACGCAAGGCACAAAAAAGGACCGAGGCCTACCGGAGCTTCGGCGCTTGAAACCAGGCGCGGCCGTAGGCCGACGGCCGCGGCTCAGGTGCGGTGGCCGGCGGTCTACCCCCTCCGACTCTCTCGCCCGCTCGAACCCCCTCACTCGCCGGATCCGGCAAGGCGGCGGGGCTCGCCCTCGCCGGCCATGGGCGAGGCTCGACCCTCGCCCGGATCCGACGAGGGCGAGCCTCGCCGGCCAGCCTCGAGGGCGGCCTCGCGGGGGCGGGCGAGGCTCGCCCTCGCCGGATCTGGGCGGCGAGGGCGAGCCTCGCCCATGGCCGGCGAGGCTCGACCCTCGCCCGATCCGGCGAGGGCGAGCCTCGCCGCCCCCGCGGCCACTGGCGAGGTGGCCGGCGAGGTCGACCTCGACCTCGCCGGCCGTCGCCTCGGCCGGCCGCCGGACCCCGGCGGCCGGCTGGAGGAATAAAAAAAAAAATAATAAAAAAATAATAAAAATAAAAACAAAAATAAAAATAAAAATTTAAAAATATTTAAAAATATTAAAATATTATTAAAAGTTGTCCACGTCAGTGACCGACCGGCGTCCAGTCGAGCAAAATCCGGCCAAATTGGCCGGAAAGGACTGAATCGGCACAACTTAAAAGGGTTTAGGACTAAATCGGCACCAAAAAAGGTTTAGGACTAAATCGGCACAACGACAAAAGGTTTATGACTTTTTGGCACTTTTCCCGATTCATGCCTAAATATGCCTAACAGAGAAGGCAGAATTTTTGATCTATTATCTATGATCCCCCAATGTCGCAGTTACTGCAATTTTTGCTGCAAATGTTCTTTTCGAAGTAATAGAATGGAGTCAATCCAAAACAAAATTGAGTGAAAATTAGTATATTAAAATTTAGGGTTAATACCCTGAAAAACTCTAAACCGATACATCTCGTGACAAATTTATCCCAAACTATTTTTTTTACCATAAAAAATCCCAAACTTGTACACACCGTGACAAATTTACCCCGATTGACCATAAAAAACCCTAAAGTTGTACATTTATGACAAATTTATCCCAAACTAATTTATTTGACCACAAAAAACCCAAAACTGGTAAATTTGTGACAATTATACCCTCCAGTAAATTGGATCAATACCACAAAAAAATCACAAAAATTGTAAACTGTGACAAACGGAGTGTAAAATCCTAAATTGGTATACCAATCAAACGTCACATGTCATTTAACTTAATTAAAATTTAACGAAAACTAACAGAGGGTAAATTTGTCACAAGTATATCAGTTTTTGGTAAATTTGTCAAAGGTGTACCAGTTTGGGGTTTTTTGTGGTAAAAAAAAAATAGTTTTGGGTAAATTTGTCACAGGTGTACCAGTTTAGGGTTTTTCAGGGTATTAACCCTAAAATTTATGTACAAAAAATGATGTTAGAATCAGAATATCATGAAGCTTGTGTCGAGGTCTTTTCTGCGTATCCTACTCTAAAAAATCTAAAAGAACTTCGCCGAAAGTTCAAAAATTTCAATCAAAATCAACTATAATGTCAAATTAAAGTTGAACCCCACTATTAACAGCTGGTTAGTTCACGCGATAATTCATCTTAGACGAGATAGATGACAACAAACGAGACATCGCCGTGGTTTCTACCAGAAAAACTTGTTTCCTATGTACGAATCATCCTAGATGGTGGATACCACATAGCCTGGAAAAACGAGGGAAAGGCCTAATTCCGTTCAATGTCCGGTCGCTTGTGCTAGATTGGCGTCAAACGTGCTTCTTCAGTATTCTCTTTGCTGACTTCTGAAGCGATTTGTACAGTTAGATTCAACTAGCAATTCAACCAAAACCCCCACCATTTCTTCTTCTTTTTTTCCATTTTTTGGGCCCATGTAAGCCTCGGTATTCTTGGACGAAGATTCCACTCTTTTCTTCACGATGAAGTATCGTGCATGCAAACTTAGCCCGATAAATCAAACCAGTTGAATATCAAGAAAAGGTGAGACTCACATTCAGTGTCATAGGACAAAAGGGAAAACCGACCCTAAGCTTTCTTACTTTTTTCCATGCCATGACCGCTTCTATGAATGTATTTTTCGCGAAACGGGTAGGTCCGATAATTTCCGCTATTTCTCGGGAAAGTGCTCTCGCTATCACCTTCCTCGTCGTACTATATCTAACCCGTTGTCATGATGAAAGGGCATTTGCGCTTAGCAATGATGATCAGCGATGCTCATTAGGCCAGTAGGACCCCTGGTGCATCCATCGGACTGCCCCTTCAGTTCTACAATCTTTCCCTTTTCAGTTTGACGATGGTTGGATGAATCTCATCATCGTCCTAAGGAATCTTTCTTCTTGATTATTGCTCTTGCTTAGTTACATTGCAACGATGCCGCAATCACGGGAAGCTTCAGATCTTCCTTCCACGGGTTGCTGCAGTGCCTTTTGGGCTCTCCTCAGTCTCGCTCGTGGTTTCATCAGACAGCATGTAACTTGGAGCCGATCGAGTGTCATGGACGTCGTCGCCGCCACCGATCTTTCTTTCGGGCCGAGCAACACCAGTTCGAGGTTGGAGAGGCCCAAGCCCGAGGCGGCAGCGGCGGCGGTGGTTCGGAGCGGACAGGACGGAGTGTCGATGCACTTGCCCATAGGGTCTCTCGAGTCTCTTCACCCGTAAGTACAATTTCTTCCGATTTCTTTTTAATTAGTAATAAATTGGGTACAACTCCTAAAGAATTAGTGAGATTAACTTAGAACAATTTCTTCCGGTTTTGCTTAGCAAAAAGGTAAGGGAAGGACTATTCTCACAATTTCTTCCGGTTTTGCTTAGCAAAGAGGTAAGGGAGAGACTATTCTCACGGTCTTACACCCACTCTTTGCTTTTATATTTGTCTCACATAATAATCTAAAGTGGCCAAGTAAAAAATGGTCTAAATTTGTCAATTCACTAGCGTGTAATGTGATTGTTCTAGCCACATGAGGAATGACACTTTTGACCCCTAAAAATTATAATTTTATTGGAACAAAACTGCCCTACTCTGGCGGTTAGAACAATCATGTGACACGCTGATCAGTTGGTGAATGCAGATGCTCATTTAAGATTGACTTGATTTTTTCAAACTTTTATTTGAAATAATGTCCATTTCGTATTTTCTTTTGAGAAAATGGCTCAATGTCAAACTCTCATATGAAATTTCCTTACTTTATGCTATTAACTATGAAATTCATCTATTACGGACCTCCTTAATCCTTTCAAAAATTACAGTCGCCAAAATTCGTGGGTAACCTTTAGTAGCGATCCCGATTTTTTGGTTTGGTAAGTGTCACTTCATATTTTTCAATATTTACCTTTCACATTAAGAAGTCATTAGTTTACATGTATTCCAAATGATTATGATAAAAAAAAATAGTCCTCACACGATTATGAATTTTCAGTTCAAGAGAATAACCATCAGTAAAATCAATGACTACTAAATTTTCCATAAAGGCAACTAAAACAACGTCAACGGATTTTCGAAAACAATGGTCGCAATTTGACTCGAAAAATGTAGAAATGACCGATTACAATCATGATTAGCTATTGCAAGAATTGACTCAAGCCCCACGTACCCAATGTGAAGAAGAGGCCAACATACTTTATCATTCGAATCATGATGATGGTCCTAGCACCAAAGACACCGAATTAATTTGACATTCCCTCATATAGGCTGCGTTTGGTTTAGCATTTCTAACGAGCTTTCAGGCCTTAAAGCCATTTGGGGAAATCTTTGACTGTTTGGTTCGACTTTGAAGCCGACTTTCAGCTTTCAACTTGCCTTCAAAATGCTGAAAGCTCAAAGCTAGTAGGAACTAGCTTTGGGCTTTCAGCATTCCGATGAATAATGAAATTATTTACCAAACACAATTGCATTTCCCCAAGTAGCTTTGGGCTTTCAGCATTTGCATTGAATTCAAAGCCCCTTGTAAATGCTGAACTAAACGCAGCTATAATATTCGTATATAATCATGTAGCTATTAACTAATGGCTACCCAAAAAAAAAAAAAAAATCCAACCTAATCTGCCTTAATAGAGCACATACACTAAAGGAAAAGGCAAGTTGCGAATCTCCTAAATCAACATTCAAAAGTTGAGAAACTCTTACTCTCCATATTACGTAACCCAAATAGACAACAGATGGCTGATTTGACGTTGACCATATCGGAGTTGGGTAATCGACTAAGAGAAAGTTGCACCGATGAATGCAAATTATTCGAGATTAATGAAATCCCGGATATGAGCCGGCTGAGTTTTGAGCTTTACATGTTTCAATTTCATAAATTAAGGTCTTTGTTTCTATCTAGGCTGAACTTGGCGTTTTCTTACTATGATACTTTGTCATCATATTTCCCATTTTAATTGAATTTCACTTACAAGGATGGCAATTCGTATTGTGTTACCTTGTTCATCTCAATCCTCATTGTCATTTCATATTCGCCGAAATAGCTTAAAGTCAGTTTAATACGAATGAACTGGTTTTTGCATACAGGATAATGTAGTACACGCTTTGAGTTAGTCATCCTCATGTTGTTCCGGATTCGAGGTTATCCGTGTTAGAGAAGTTTCTATGAATCTGGTCTAACTATCAAACAATGCCTTCAAGCCGGATTTCTGTCTCTAGCTCTTGGTTAATCGATTATCAGGGGAGGGCACACGACCACCCCTGTTCACATGCCTTGCCTTCGTTGATCTTGAATGTCTGTTTAATTAATGGAAAACATCGTTGGGTTCTTATGTCTTGTTGGTTTAAGTCCTAAGACCTACTCTACATTGTCATACAGGGATGTGGTCTCAGGGCTTGTCCATTTGCATCACTTGGGAATAATTCATCGGGACTTGATTACTAAGGAATTGTGTGCCAAGTTATCTGATATGGGCAGTAGTAAACTCCTCCTCAGGGATACGTCTTCCTCAGGATATCATGTCGCTGGTAAGTTCTCTTGACAGACACCAGGACCCTAGAGTTTCCTTGCATCTAAGATTGATCCATGCAGGTCTGAATCTGTTAGGTGATACCAAAACCTTCAGCCATATAATTTTAGCGGTAAGAGCTGTCTTTTTTTCCCCCCCAAAAAGACCTTATATGGAAAATTGGATCACTCGATATTTTGCTGTCTAGATTGTGGTATGATTCTGGAGATCCAAACAATTTCTGCTGCTCTCTTTTGATTGAATGTTGAATCCATAATGCCACATCTGTATATGTCTGAGTGACAATAGCTCTTTGACAAATGTAAATACCCGATGTCTATCCTGCAGATTGTGGCAGCTCAAGATCGCAAGCACCTGAACAACTTTGTAATGCGCACCAAACATGCTCAGTCGATGTCTTTGGTCTTAATCATGTCTCATTTATTTGCATCACTGGCAGAAGACATCCATTTGGAGACAGTCTTAAGGGTGATAGAAATATTGAGGAGAATGTTATGGATTTGTCCTCGGTGGAATTTATGCCAGAAGCCGCAGATTTGTTCACTTTTTTACAACACCCTGATCCTTACCTGAGGTGAGAGTACCATGTACTTTGCTTGATCTCCTTTCTATCCTTCGATGGATTTTATGCCAGTCATTTATTGACTCTCAATTCCCTGTAGCACTCAAATCTTCTGTGTAACCGTTTCTTCTAGAAGTACAACGGCCAAATACTATTGAACCGCAAAAGCCATTGATTGTTTGCACATGTTCCCACGCAAGCCGACTAGAGGTGAAATGTAACTTGTCGGTACTCAAAGACGCACAGGCCAATCATTCCTAATGTAATATGTAGAGGACTGAATGATTTTCAGGGATTGTAATTTTGTGTCTTGCTAGTAAAGGAGATTAGAGAAAATCGTTTTCATCTTCCAATTTTTCATCAAAGATGGTCAGTAAATCACTGAAGTCAATATATCTCGTGTGGCCAAACAACAACAAAATATTTGCATTCTGAACTCTTCTAATATCTAGCAGGCCAAAGGCATTGGATAATGCCTGTTTAGAGGATGAAGGCAGGCTTGGCAATTGTAGGGGTGATGATGAGGCTGATCTGGATTTGAAGGCGCTTTTCGAGAGGAAGAAACAAGGCAAGTCTAGAAAGATAAATCAGAGTCTTGACAACAACGATGAGCATGGTTCTTTAGAGAACGATGACAGGATTAGTGATGGCAGGCGCTACAATGAGGGTGATCCTAGTTTGAAGATGCCTTCCCAGTTGAAAATAGACGAATCAATACAGCGTGATGGAAGTCATAACAAAAAGGACGAGCACGTCTCTTTGGAGATTGACCGCAAGCTTGGTACTAATAGAATCAATGATGAGGGTCAGTCTAAACTGAAAGTGCCTCACTGGATAAAGAAAACAAACCAGTCTGGAAAGAGAAATGACAATCTTGACAAAAAGGACGAGCATGTCTCTTCAGAGAAAGAAGACAGGCTTGGTGACGGTAGGAGTGGTGATGAAGGTGATTTTAATTTGAAAACACTTTCCAAGAGGAATAAAAGTTGCAAGTCGGGAGAGAGTAATGGAGGTCTGGGCAAAAAGGAGCACCATGTATTTTCAGAGAATGAAGGCAGGCTTGGTAATAGTATGGGCAATGATGATGCGTGGATGAACCTAGAGAAACCTGTTGGTGGTGGCACCTCCGGGTATTGGATCGGTAAACTCTTTGTGTCAAATACAGAAATTGCTAAAGGAAGCCAGGGCACCATCATCCTCGAGGGTTTCTATGAAGGCCAACCTGTCGCAGTGAAGCGCCTCGCCCTAGCTCATCACTATGTTGCTTCACAAGAAATACGGTCTCTGAGAGCATCTGATCGAGACCCAAATATTGTTCGGTTCTATGGAGCCGAGAATGATCAGGATTTCGTGTATCTTGCCATGGAGCATTGTGCTTGCAGTTTAGATGACTTAATACGAGCACATTCAAATTCTTCAGAGAAATACGTCTTCCCTGATGACCTGGCATCAAATGCTATCAACGAGTACAAAATGCGATTGGATTCAGTTAAGGGGACGATGCAGAATGTTAACTTGTGGAGGGAAGATGGCCATCCCTCACCTTTGCTACTCAAACTGATGAGGTAATTTTTAAGTTGTGGAATGTGAAAGAAAGGTTGGAACTCAGAGATTACTGCAGTATTCTGCTTCTGGTGGGACTCCTACAATCGACTGTTGCAGACCTCTTATTGTATTTTGTGCTTGCTTGCCAATGTTTGACTTTTACATGACTCTGAAGCATGTTTACAGAGACAATCTCAACGCTTCAATCAGAGTCCTTTAGACCTCTTCTTTTGCTGGCATTGAATCAGTCCTCAGGCAGCAATTTCCAAGTCATACAGGAGACAGGCAATTATTAGGCCGCTAACTGGCCTTGATTTACCCTGATGAGTTCAATATCTTAGGGGTTACATTTTGAATCTCACACGTCTCAGTTTCATAAATTAAGGTCATTGTTATTATCTAAGCTGAACTGGGCGGTCTCTTACTGTGACAATCAATAACAATTTCGTGATAAAGTGACAGATTTCCCATTTTGATTAAATATGGCTCAATGGGGTGGCAATTCGTATTGTGTTACCTTGTTCATCTCAGTCATTATTGTCGTTTCATTTTAAGCCAAAATAGCTTAAATTCGATTCAGTATGAAAGAACTTGTTTTGGAAAAAAAGGTCATGTAATATCAGTTTAGTTAGTCGTCCACGTGTTGTTCCAGATTCAGGTTTCTCCCCGTGAATGAGGTCTCTCTTGTCATCTCCAAATTTGCCACCCCGCTTCTTCCAGCAGTTGATCAGAATACAGAATCATCCTTTCCACATTTTTCTTTTAAATTTAGTCCTAATAGTTATTTTCTTTAATGTTGTCTTGCGTTATTTCTTGTCTCCTTTCATTTTGTGTTAGTGAAGTTCCTATCGATCGGGTTATAACTGTCAACCAATGCCTTCAAGTAGGGTTTCTGTTTCTAGCTGCTGCTTAATCAACTACGGGTAGAGGGCACACGCCCACCTTGTTCACAAACCTCGCCTTTGTCGATCTTGAATGTCTGTTTGGTTAAAGGAAAACATCACTTGGTTCAGATTTCTTGTTATTTAAGTCCTAAGATCTACTCGATATCGTTGTACAGGGATGTGGTCTCAGGACTTGTCCATTTGCATCACTTAGGAATAATTCATCGAGACTTAAAGCCTCAAAGTGTTCTGATTACTAAGGAATTTTGTGCAAAGTTATCGGATATGGGCAGTAGTAAACTCCTCTGCGAGGATACGTCTCCCTCAGGATATCATGTCCCCGGTAAGTGCTCTTGACAGCTTTACCTGGACCCCAGATCTGCTTTGCATTTAAGACTGATCCATGCAGTTCTGAATCCGTTTGGGTATACTAAAACCTTCAGCTGTATAATTTCGGCCGTAAGAGCTGTCTTTTTTCCTATAGAAGATCTTATATTGAAAGTTGGACCACTCGATGGGTTGGCTATCTAGATTATGGTATGATTTTGGAGATCGAACAGCTTCTGGCACTCTCTTTTGATTGACTGTCCAATCCATAACGCCATATCCATATGTGCCTAAGTGACAATGGCTATTTAACAAATGCGGATGCCTGATGTCTATCTTGCAGATTGTGGCAGCCTGGCATTGCATACGGCTGAACAACTTTGTCCTGCGCACCAAATGTGCTCAGTCGATCTGTTTGGTCTTGGTTGCATCTTGTTTTTTTGCATCACTGGCGGAAAACATCCATTCAGAGACAGTCTAAAGGGCGATAATAATATCAAGGAGTACTCGATCAACTTGTCCCCTGTGGAATTTTTGCCAGAAGCTGCAGATTTGTTTGCTCGTTTACTAATCCCCAATCCCAACCTGAGGTGAGAGTACTGACATGTAATATGCATGATCTCTTTTTCTTTCTATTCTTCAATAAATTTTCTGCAAGTCATTTATTGACTCTCAATTCCCTGTGGCGCTCAAATCTTCTGTGTATCCGTTTCTTCTGGAGGTACAACGCCCGGACAATATTGAACCGTAAATGCCATTGATAGTTGTACATATTCCCACATAGGCCGATTACAGGTAAAACCATGGAACAGCTAGCTGCTTTAACTGGTCAGTACTCAAAGATGCACATGCCAATTATTCCTAATGTAATATTTGGGACTGAATGATTCTCAGGGATTATAACTATGTTTCTTGCTAGTAAAGGAGGTTAGAGAAAATTGTCTTTGCCTTCCAATTTTTCATCGAAGACGCATAGGGAATTGCTGAAGTTGGTCTATCTCTTGCGGTCAAACAACAATGACATTTGCATTCTGAACTCTTCTAAAATCTGGCAGGCCAAAAGCGTTGGAGGTGCTTCACCATCCACTGTTTTGGAATTCAAAGACAAGACTGTCCTTTCTCCGAGACGCCAGTGACTGGGTAGAATTGAAAGCTCGGGGAACTAATTCTGATCTTATGGAAAAATTGGAGAGCATTGCTCAGCGAGTTTTCGATGAGGAATGGAATGGAAAGATAGATCGTAAAGTCATCAAGCATATGCGTAGGTTCAGGGCCTACAAGTTTGAAAAAGCCAGAGACTTATTGCGAATTGTGCGAAACACATTTTGCCATGCCATAGGACTTCCACGGAAAATTCAAGTATGTTTCTACTTTCCAGTGCAACTACTGCAGGAAAATTTCGCATGCATGATGACATAAACATTACAGATTACATCACCAATACGTAAGTCATTATTTCATGTTCGATGTTTATCCATCTGCTTTACAATCATCAAACACATCCACCGGTGAGCTATTGCTGTAAGGCTATACATGATTACTGCAACTGAATCTGGGCAAGGCTTATGGAGTGAATGTATCCGCGAGCAGTGGTGTGGATTTTGCGGCTCATATTCAGTACTGTTCTGATGGTTGGTTGTGGCAGGAGATTGTTGGATCATCTCCCGAGGATATGGACAGCTATTTCGCGAAGCGATTCCCCAGACTTCTGATTGAAACGTACAGATTCGTCTCCATGTGCTGCAAAGATGAGGAACGCTTTCCCTTTCCAGAGTACTTCAGCTGGTGATCACAATGGTTTATCAGCAACGAACTTCGCAAAGACCACAATTTGCAGGAGGGTTGATTTCAGCATCGTGCATATCACGAGGAAACGTACACATTTAAGAAACCTGTATGTACATGTGTATATGATGTGTATGGTTTGTGGTAAATTGCTATCCAGAGGTGATGGATTCGTGCGTGTATATGCCTAAAAGAGAAGGCGGAATTTTCAGAACAGTTCGACCCGCTATCCATTAGCGTAAGGTATATCATACCGTTGTATCTTGCAAATGTTCTTTTTGACGGAACAAAATGGACTTAATCCAAAATGAAATTGAGTGATAATTAACATATAAGTTAATATACTAAATGATATGACAGATTTCTAATATTCGAGTTACCGAGTGATACATGTGGGACTCACTTAGATCGTGCGAGTATCGACCGATTGCTTGGATTGGGATGAGCCCAGGCTTAAAAATATTGAATATTATAAATAATATCACCATCCCAAACTAGTATCTTCATATTACATTTATCACAAACTAATTTTTGTGTAGCAAAAAATTATAAATTGATATACT
Source organism: Eucalyptus virginea (assembly GCA_014182375.1). Classification (NCBI taxonomy): domain Eukaryota; kingdom Viridiplantae; phylum Streptophyta; class Magnoliopsida; order Myrtales; family Myrtaceae; genus Eucalyptus; species Eucalyptus virginea. The sequence goes on along the minus strand of CM024523.1, from coordinate 30,283,798 downwards.
CGTGACACATTTAGTCCAAACTAATTTTCATATTATGAAAAACCCCAAATCGATAAACATGTGATAAGTCCGCCCTCCACTAACTTCTATCCTATATCCTATAAGTTGGTGATGTGAAAAAACACACGTCCGACTTAGATTTTTTCTTCTCTTTTCTTCTCTTTTTTCTTCTTCTCTTTCCTTTCCTTCTTCTTCCTTTTAGCCAATCATCGGCCTCGGCCATGGCTGATGATGAGCCGACGAGGGCCGGCAACCTCGCTGAAGCTTCGCCGGCCCCCGACGACACCGAGCCATGGCGAGGCCCGGCCTCGCCTTGGCTGGGCAAGAGTTGGTTCGGCGAGGCCGAGTTTCATCGGTGGTTGCGCGAGCTCAACCTCGCTAGATTTGAGCCAACTCGAGCTCGCCCAACCAAGGCAAGGCCAAGCCTCGCGGACCTCGCGTCGGCTAGGTGAGGCTTGGCCTCCTAGCCACCGGTGAGGCCGAGCCTCGCGGTGGCCAAGCGAGTCTCTAGCAAAGCTCATCGACCCTCGCCCGGCCCGGTGGCCGCCGATCGCCGCCATGGCCAGCAATCGCCACAAAGGAGGAAGAATGAGAGAAAAGAAAGAAGAAAAAAGGAAAAATATAATAAAAATATTTAAAAATTAAAAGAAATAACAAAATTATACAATTTTACCAAACGCATTTCTATAATAGGAATAGAAATTTTGTGCGGTTACCATGCGCATTCTTATACTCTGAAATTATTCCCGGAAATGGAAAAAAAAATCTAATAAAAAATTATTCCCATGAACAAAATCGTTACCAAACGCTCTTACTCGCTCATTGCTCTTTTATGAGAATTATCTAAAATTTTATGGGAATTATCTAAAATTTGAGTATTTTAGTAAATTTAACAATCAAGATTGTAATCTATATTTCTTTGAAGTTCAATTTTAAATAATTTCTTGTCATATACAATTCTCAATACAAGTGTTTACTGAGAGAAATTATTTGGTTAAAGTTGTGAACAATTTATGAACAAAATTTATATTTGTAATATGTTAATTAACAATTATTGTCGACATTGTTCAAAACTATCGTAAGAAAAGCCTTCATGAAAATCACCTTGAGCACAACGGTAAGTAAAAGAGAGGAAACTTAACCTATATAAAAAATGAATTGAACATACCAAAAATTCACAAACCTAATGCATTATTGTCATTTTAGTCCCAAACCTTTTAATTAAATCAATTTAGTTCTAAACATTTTAATATTTTGCCAATTAAGTTTATTCAGCCAATTTTGATTAGAAATCACCGATATGGAAAATTACAATCTTACATTACACAACCGCCACTTAATTGGACAGGAATCTTTTTCCTTTACCCTGGCCAGCCAAAATGAAAGGAATGAAAGAAAGAAAATAATACAATAATACAATATAATATAAAAAGACCAAAAAAATTAAAAATCAATAAAATATTAAAAATATTGTTTACAAATGTCCACATTTGTGGCGGGATGTCACATAGGATAACAATTGTCTACATTAGCAATTTTCGCCCGGATAGAATCTATTGACAAAATGTAAAAAAGTTTAAATGTAAAAAATAATAACCGAATTAGTATCAATCTAAAAAGTGTATATGACTAATATGAATAATCTTGTACTCAATGCATGGTTTTTATATTTACAACAAATATCCACTTTTAATCTTTATCAATTCTCTTGAGATTATTTTCATCAACTCAATTAGCTAAAAAGTGCTATAATCCTCTATATAATGTGAAAATAGCGTGGGCCTATTTACATTTATAAATTAAATAATACCACGGATTTCGAATATTTGAATCCCCATGTGATCCAATGTTGGACCTTATCAGACCTAAATGATGACCGAGTCTCGACCCGAGCGAGTCTTACCGGACCGGCTTAACCCCAAGAAAGAAATTGCTTCGAGTCGACAGTGCTTCATCGGGCGCCAGGCGTGCGATCGGGTCCAAGTCTCTCTGGACCGGGTCGACACCGCACGTGTCGGAGCTCAGTGCTGGAGCCCACCCGACCCGACCCGGGCCACCAGCGAGCGCCGCACGGTCAAACGCGCCCCTTTGAACGACCAAAAACGACGCCGTCAGACCAAGTAAACGCCGGAACGGACTTTTTTTACCGATGGAAAAAAGACAAAACAATCAGCTCCGAGGACGCGGACAATCCCGTGCCGTTCGAACGGAGAATCGCGGCCGCACGACAACGCAATCTCCGAATCCCAATCGTGTACCGGTTGGGCGACTGGATTCAGCGGCAATCTATCGGAGATCCCAAGCCCGCGGCGACCGCGGGAAGCTTCGAATCTTGTTTGATTGCTGTTCGAATCTTCTCCTTCGATTGCCGTTCGTCCGGACCTTTCGAACGGCGGCCCCTCGTTCTATAAAGGGAAGGATCGCTTCGATCTCGTCGTTTCGTCGGCTTCTCGGGCGCGATTCATGAGGGGCGGGATTCGGCGGCGGCTATGGGCGCCGTTGTCGATCGTCGGCTGGTTGCTGGGGCTGAGCGCCGTCCTCTCGAGGTCGGAGAGCTCGGAGGTGTCGGTGCCGAGGCCGTGGGACAGGGGATTGACGCGCCTGCCCGTGAGATCGCTCAAGTCTATTCAACCGTGAGTTGGTCTCTTGCTGTTCGGCTTTGATTTCTCGCTTCGTGATTGATTTGGAAGAAAAAATTTGTAATTCTTGTGGTCCGAAGGAAGTAGTGTTTTTTGCCATGGAGCTGTGATTCGTTTGGCCAGTTGAGCGTGTGCAGTTCCGTGCCGTGATTCCGATGGTGCGAGTTTAGATTAGTGGCGATTCGGTGTGGTATGTGCTAGGATGTGAGCTTGGTTCTTTTAGTAGTAAGCAGTTCTGTCAAAGTTTGTGAAAATCTGTATGTTCGAATGGCATAATGCGGCTGATTAATAAAAGGTTCGAACAGAGTTTAAGTTTTCAGACGTGCATGGGTGCAGTGGGGAAAAACTGCTTATTTCGCTTGTTTAGAGGCACCTAGTAGTCTTGTTATTGAATTTGGCAAGGACAAAGTCCCTGCGTACGAGGGGGAAGAACAGAAAGGGACAGAGAAGTGTGACTTATGTATTGAATAATAAGTCCCTGCCTTGCTGTCTACCCGTGGAAGTCATGTGAGAAATGGTCTCCTCGATGTCCTATGTACATCAATTTGGAATTCTGCATGCTAATATGTCTTGTCGGGACTCGTTACTAATATCTTCTTCCTCATTGTTTGGTAGCAAATTGGGGTCCAATGGATGCATGATATGGCTGCATGATTTGTGTACTCCTGATTTAGAAATCTAGGATCAGTTGAAATTCAGCTTTGCTTTGCAGCATAGTCATAAAGTGTTGCCAAGAATTTGGAAAGCCTTGATATGTATATCCATTTGGAGCTTATGACAAGTACTTTCTATTCAGTGGTTGAAGTTGCTGATAAGCACGCCCTAACTGTGCTGGTTTGATGTATAATTCGATCTAGCTTCTGCTTCTGATATGTCTTGTTGGCCTTTAAGCTATCATTGGCTAGCCATGAGTTAGTGACCAGTTTGAGTCCATTTTTCAGTGATTTGCCATGCCATTCTCCTCTGTATTGGGGAAATAACTCTACCATTTCTCTGTTATTTTGCATGCCTTTGCTTGTCGCTTCTACTTTCGGACAGAAATCATGACACTGCCCTAGTTGCCGCCCTAGATGGGACAATACATTTGGTGGACAGTGACTCTAGGAAGGTGATCTGGTCAGTCACGTCAGGACCTCCCATCCACTCTTCATATCAAGCTCCAATCAACAAAGATAATGAGAATGAAAGTTCTTCTGGACCCAGCAGTGGTTACTTTATAGACTGTGGTGATGATGACTGGGAACTGTATGTGCACAATGAGCACTTTGGTAAAATGGTATGGCTAAGACTTCTATTTGTGACAAAAAACTCAAGATCTTTTTAGGTTTTGTCTAATTAGAACGACTGTTTGATCATTTGTCTAATCAAGGATATCACTAATTTCATCACTTCCCTGTGCATGGTTGGTAGGGCTGCCTCGATGGTGGCAAAAACTTGTACCAACCAGTGGGAGAGATCTATCTCCTATGTTTGTAAGACAGAGTAGATGAATGCATTCTACTATTTGATACTACCAATGCTTTATTCTGTGAAATACCTTGCTGCTTAAAGGTTTTTCTATGCCAGGTGATCTTTACCCAAGAAAGCAAGGCATGTTTATGTTAGGAAATATGGAGTTTGCAATACTTAAATGTATAGTGTGTTGCTTTGTTCAGGGAAAAAAATGGCTGTATTTCTTTTGTCCTGAAGATTTTACTTGGACTTGTTTTGCCTATTAAAGGTTGTAAAAAGGATTTCCAGATTTTGCCTTTTGTACTTAAATGGAAAATGCCCTTATCTATATGTTTTAGACCCATGAACTTGAATGTCATCTCTCCTCCTTCCAAAATTGAGGAGAAGTCTCCGGATCATAGTGGCTGTTTTTCTTATTAACTGTAAAAAAAATTGCTGCCACTATTACCCGCTGCATATACTTATGAACTGATTGTCCCATGCAATGCAGAAGCTGGGGATGAACATCGACGAATTCGTAAAAAATACACCATTGGTTTCAGAGGATGGATCAGTTACACTTGGATCTCGGAAAAGCACGGTGTTTGAAGTCGATGCTTTGACCGGAAGAGTCATACGTACTTATGGTTTATCGGATTTTCCATCTACCTCTCCAAATGATATAGAACAGACTGCTTTACAAGATAAAATTGCCAATGATTTGGTGGAATCTAACTCTGATACTGCTCAGCCGCGCCTGAAGATTATGAGGACAGACTATTCTTTGCAATCATTTGCCGCAACATCCAACAAAGTATTGTGGAATGTGTCCGTGGCTGAAATAGGGGCCGCCTTACTTTGTCGAGGTGATGATAATTCTTTCAGCGGATCTTCTGTCAACTCGAGACATCAACTTGGTCTGGAATCTGGAAATTCCATTACAATGCCACTTTCTTGTCAATCAAGAGCTATTGTCTACCGATTTCGCAAACGTGATATATATGATACATTTTCTAGGCCTCAGCTTCATGATGGGAGGAAACTTCCATCTCCTAGTCCAAAACAACAACTACTACCTTCCCAGGATGAAATCAATCCATCATTGAACTTTCAGCTTGAAAATCCTTCTTCAGAGCTCATGCTTCCTCCACTAACGAAGATAGACAATATGTTCAACTCGCATGATGGTAAAGCTGCTGGGGTTATATTGCCATTGCCTGCACCGGAGATCCACGATACGGTAGTTGTTCGTTCGGATAACAATGCAACCGTTTATGCTGATGGTTCACGTAATATGTCTTCTGAGTGGTCAGCGACTTTATATGTTATATTAGTGGTCTTTATGGCAGCTGTTGGTTTGATTGTCCGCCGTTTTTTTCGAGTACCAAAAGAACAGGCTAAGCAGGTTGGTGATTCTAGTTTGAAAACACCTTCCAAGAGGAAGAAAATGCGCAAGTATGGGAAGAGTAATGGAAGTCCAGACAGAAAGGAGAATCATGTCTCTTCAGAAAATGAAGGCAGGCTCGACAATAGTAGGAGCAATGATGACGCATGGATGAAGCTCAATAACCTTCTTGATGGTGGCATTGCAGGGCGTAGGATCGGAAAACTCCTCGTACTAAGTACAGAAATTGCTAAAGGAAGTAATGGGACCATTGTCCTTGAGGGCATCTATGAAGGTCGACCTGTTGCGGTGAAACGCCTTGTCCAGGCTCATCATGACGTTGCCTTGAAAGAGATTCAGAATTTGATAGCATCTGACCGACATGCAAATATTGTTCGGTGGTATGGAGTGGAGTATGACCAAGATTTCGTGTATCTTGCTCTAGAACGCTGTACTTGCAGCTTAGATGATTTAATTCAAGTACAGTCAGATTCTTCAAATAATTCTGTCTTCCCAAATGATTTAGCATCAATGGTTGAATATAAAATCAAATTGGATTCAGTTAGGGGTATGGTGCAAGATGTTAATTTGTGGAGGGCAGATGGACATCCCTCACCTTTGTTACTGAAACTGATGAGGTAACTTTTATGTTTAGCCTTGCCAAAAGGGTTTGAGTTGAGAGATGACTGCATATCTTGCTTTTTCGGCACTCCTAAAATTATCTTGTCACAGATTTGAATTTGTATTGAGCTTGCTTCCATATGTTTAACATGACTTGGAAGCATCTCAGAGAAATCATTACCTTCATAAACTTTTCTTCGCTGGTGCATGTGGGTATTAGGTGCTAATTGAAGGACTTAAGCTCTTCTGCAAAAAACTTCCAAGTGATACATGTTAAGAAGGACTTGTTAGACGACTACCTTGACTTTGGTTAGCCCAATCCAATTTACATCGTGGGCTGAGTTTAGAACCTTGCAGCTTCCTTTCTAGAGTCGTAGGTTTAAGTTCAATGTCACTATCGAGGCTAAACTCTTAGTTTGAAATCAATTGGGTATTATCAATTGCTTAGTGATAAAACATAGATTTTCCTGTATTGGATAAACCGGTATACCTTCTCTCTTTGTGAATCGTGAATGCTACAAAAACTTTATGCACTCAAATTAGTAAATGATTATGTTATTGCTAAATAACCTGCAACAGGTTTGATTCTCTAGTGTACTTCTGGCATCCTTATTGGGTATTAATATGTTATAGAAGTTCCTTAATTTCCAGTAGGATATGGCTTAGTATTAATTATGTATCTGATGCCTTGAAGTGGCCCAGTTACTATTGAATTCTAGATATATTGTTAATTTTAAGTCATAACGTCTACTCTACATTATAATGCAGGGATGTGGTATCAGGACTTGTCCATCTGCATGACTTGGGAATAATTCATCGGGACTTAAAGCCTCAAAATGTCTTGATTACAAAGAATCGATCATTATGTGCTAAGCTATCTGATATGGGCATTAGTAAACGCCTTCATGGAGATACATCTTCCTTGGGATATCATGCCACTGGTAAGTGCTAATGACAGCTTAACCAGACCTTTGATCTTCTTTTCCTCAAGACTGATCTATGCAAATCTAAATCTATAAGATGGTAATCATTTTCAGATTCCTGACTAAAACTTCAGGCCAATAATTTTAGTTGTTAAAGCAATCTCTTCTTTTATAGGATAAGTTATGTTGGAAGTATGGTTGCTTTAAATTGTTTTTTATATTGTGTAAACTCTGTGGAGATTTAATGGTCTCCCTTTATTGACCAGTGAATATAACATTATTATCTAAACTTGGTCCAAGTGATTATGGCTCTTTGGTTGATCTCTGATATTTGTCTTGCAGGTTGTGGAAGCTCAGGATGGCAGGCACCTGAACAGCTTCTTCATGGGCGCCAAACACGCACAGTAGATGTGTTCAGTTTAGGATGTGTCTTGTTCTTTTGCATCACTGGTGGAAGGCATCCATTTGGTGAACGTCTGGAACGTGACATCAATATTGTGAAGAATAAAATGGACTTGTTCTTGGTCGAATTCATACCAGAAGCTGTGGATCTATTTTCGCATTTATTAAACCCAAATCCTGAATTGAGGTGAGAGTACTGTCAGCTCTAATTTGAATCACAGCCATTTTCATTTTGCTGTTGGATAGAATTTGTAACTGTTGTTAGTTGACTAATTTTCAATTTCCTATGTCACTAAAATCTCATGAATATTAAAGGTGGCTTGAAATTTGTTGAACTTTGCTCCACTTGATGAGCAAAAGAAGTGTACATCCCCTTAATCTCTTTTGTCAAATGACAATAGAAGCTGCAGAAAAGGTTGACCTTGTGATAGCATAGATGCCTTTGACAATTGTGATTTTCTAGTGTGAGATGATCATTGTTGGTGGCTTGGTTATTCTGGCTATAAGTTTGTTACCAGCCCATGAATATATAAATTACAATCATTCCTAGTGCACTATTTAGAGTATTGTTGCTATACATACACCAAAGAGGATTTTCATGTGGAGGTTCCGAAGCTTTAGCATATTGCCTTAACTTTAAATAAGATCGTAGGGACTGAATGATTATTTTTCTAATTTAAGATACTTGGAGTAAATCATTCCTGGCTTCTTGTTATGGTCAAACTACTGCTTTCATCCAGTAATTATGAGTTGTGAAGTTCATGGAGCTAATACAATTTTAATTGTTATGGAGATTGCACCAATCTTGTATTTGCGATGCTAATGAATTCAGGAAGTTGGTCCATCTTGGTGTTGTTCGTGTAATTGATTTCTTTTAGCATCCTGGGCTATAGTTTATTTTTTGTAATAACTTTTAATTTGCTTTTGATTACTGGCAGGCCAAAAGCATTGGAGGTGCTTCACCATCCAATATTTTGGAGTTCAGAGATGAGACTGTCCTTTCTTCGTGACGTCAGCGATAGAGTAGAGTTGGAAGATAGGGCACTCAATTCTGATCTTCTAAAAGCAGTAGAGAGCACTGCACCAATGGTTTTCGGTGGGAAATGGGATGAGAAAATAGAACCTGAATTTATGGCTGACATAGGCAGATTTAGGCGCTACAACTATAGTTGTGTCAGGGACTTATTGCGAGTCGTGCGTAATAAGTTGAGCCACTACAGAGAACTTCCTGAAAGAGTTCAGGTACTCTCTCTTGTGAGTGGAATTGGGATGATTTCTGCAGCTAAATGCATATTCAGGCTTTCTTGGTGGCTTTCTACATCTTGAATGGTGTGAACTTGTGGCTCATATCTGTTATTGCTTTGATGGTTATGGCAGGAGCTCCTTGGACCAGTTCCTGAGGGTTACGACAATTACTTCGCTAAGCGATTCCCGAGACTCTTGATCGAGTCATACAAGGTATTTTCCAAGTTCTGCAAAAAAGAGGAATGCTTTCAGAAGTACTTTCGAAGTGATGAGCTTTGACCATCTGGCCACTCCACCGGTGATCAAAATGGGCTCATTTGCAAGGTAAGTTTGCAATGATGCAAGTGGATGGTGGGAGCATATAGCCTGTACAAAAGCATGTAAAATAGTGTGTGTCAGTATAGTATGTATATGCAACAAACTCGTATAATTAACTCAATGAACATTCTCTGAATATTCATGTTTCGCTTGCACCGGTCCTAGGTTGGTTCAGGGATTGATTTTCACGCCACGCGAGAATGTTTTGCAAATCGGATACGCGGATGGCTAATTTATGTCCCGTCCTTAATGATCCAACCATGTAATCTTTTTCACATCACATTCGTCGGAGGATTTCTGGAGTGCTCTGCAAATTCTTCCTAGGCTGGATGAATCTCAGGCGTGTTCTTTGAGGGATTGATCGGCACTATGAATGCCACGCCGTGTTTATTTGTGAAATCTAATCACTCAAAAAGTTTAGTGATCATTTTCAAATCAGCAAAGCCTATGTACTTTTTAGATGGGTCGAAAACCAGAATATGAGGACAAGTGATTTACTTTTACACTGTGTTTGGCATTTTAAGAAGCAAATTGAAGGAAATGGTGCGGAGGAAAATATAATTATCGATTGACGGATAACCCCGTTGTCTTACTCATTTAAATAGGTGTGAGGGGCATTATGGTGGAAATTATTTTTGATATCAGCAATTATGGGGAAAAGTCTTGAAAAAAGTCACCTAAACATTTTGAACTTTTATCTTGATTTAGTCACTAAACGCTTTTTGGTCTTGGATTTAGTCACTAAATCTTTTTTACGTTGTCTTAATTCGGTTCTTTTCCGACCAATTTTGGCCGGGTTTCTTGAAACTGCCGTGGCCGGCGACGTGTACATTTTTAATAATATTTTTTTTTTTTATTTTTATTTTATTTTTTTCTTTTTATTTTTATTTTTATTTTTTTCTTTTTTTTTCTTTTTCTTTTTCTTCTCATCTTCTTCCTCCAGCCGATCGCTGGAGATCGCGACCGGCCGGGGCGACGGCCGGCAAGGTCGACCTCGCCGGCCACCTCACCAATGGCCGCGAGGGTGAGCCTCGCCGCCCGACGCGAGGCCGCCCTCGCGGCTGGGTGGCGAGGCTCGCCCTCGCCGGATCCGCGAGGGCTTGAGCCTCGCCCATGGCCGGTGAGGGCGAGCCCCGCCCGGCTCGGCGCAAGGCCGCTGGACTCCTCCCGGCTCCGTTCTCCGATCCCAATCTCGCCCTAGAAATTTCCTCCCTCCTCCGCTCGTTGTCGTCGTCGTCTCTAGGGTTTATGGGAGCTCAGTGTCTTCGGTCGCGCGGCTCCGGCCCCGGATTTTCGCCTGTTTCTCTGCGGCGGCGATTCGTCGGGGTGGGGTTTTGTGATTCTGGGGTTCTCAGGCGGGCACTGGCCTCGCGTCAAGGCGGCGGGGCTCGCCCTCACCAGCCATGGCGAGGCTTGATCCTCGCCCGAGATTCAACGAGGGCAAGCCTCGCCGCCGGCAAGGCGCCCTCGCGGCCACGCGGTGAGGTGGCCGACGAGGTCGACCTCGCCCGGCCGTCGCCTCGGCCGATCGCCGAGCTCCGGCGGCCATTGGAGGAAGAAGATGAGAAGAAAAATAAAAAGAATAAAAATAAAAATAAAAAGAGAAAAAAATAAAATAAAAAATATTCTAAAATATTAAAATATTATTAAAAATTGTATCGTCAGCCGCCGTCCCCGTCGTCAGTACGTCAGTACTGCGTCCGATCGAATCCGGTCAAAATTGGCGGAAATGATGAATTGGCACAACATAAAAAGGTTTAGGACTAAATCGAGTCAAAAAAGGTTTAGGATTAAATCGACAAAGCCAAAAGGTTTAGGACTTTTTTGGCACTTTTCCCGCAATTATGTGGCCCCGGGGAAATCGTTTTTAAAATTTTTATTTTATTTCCACCTACTTTTCTCTCAATTTCCACACCAAAATGAGAAAAAAAAACAATGTTTGGTAATAACCAAAACATAGTGTTATATTTATTTTGTTGTTATGAGATTGTAAAGTACCAAAAAATAGCAAGTGGTCCTCTGGGACCGCTTTTCTAACCTGGACGTGTCCGAGTTGGACCTCCTTTTTTTGTTAACTTTGTTCTCTTGTAAAATTGTTATTTTTCTTCTTTTTTTCTTCAAGTGATAATAATTCCTACCATCATTTCAATTTTATTGAACGTACTTATTATGTTACAAATCAAATGTACGACAATAAAAGAGAATATGCCAATTTTTTTGTCACAGTAATAGTCACCCTAGTTATGTCAAGATTACACTAATAGGTGTGCCAAAAAAGTGATGTCACATATTATCTCACGTATCAATTTTTTTTTAATTTCTCTTAACACTATTTACTATGAAATGTAAATTACATCTATTATTTTGTTTGAATACCAAGATGAAGTTCATAATTTTGTAGAAAGTAAATCTATTTGATTTATTTTCTTATCAAATTAATTCATTATATCAAACTAAAGCAAAAAAAAAAAAAAAAGGGAAATGATTTGATAATGAGTATCAACCAAAAAATAGGTATTGATTTGCCAATAAAATTTAGTTCCCTTCACCAAATTAGTTTTTTTTATTTTTCCTTATTGAATTGTTCAAATGCATTTCTATTTGTTATATCATGTGTTATACGTTATCTTTCATTGTAATAATATCATATCATAGGTGAATCATTTTTGTTATTTCATCAACCAGAATATGGAAAAGCAATACTTATTTTTATAAAATTACTGGGATTAAGTTAATATCTTCATCTTGTAATCAGCAAAATGAAAATAATAGTGCGCTACACTAAACTCCTTCAATAGTTAATGCATGTTACATTTTAATTTCCAATCGTATTAAATTTCAACAAACTTATTTAATAGTAAAGAAAATAATGACATTAAAATAATGCATTTTCTAAAATAAGGAATTACACGGAAAATAATGAGATTAAAATATTCTGACAAAAAAATTACACGAAAATGGAAAAAAAAAAAAGAAAAAGAAGAAGATAAAATAGTGTGAGAAATAAAAGATGAGAAAAAACCATAATTAATTCTTACATTGGGCCGTTTCAGCAAAAAAAAAAAACAAAATGGGCCCAACAAAAATCTGGAGGCCCACAGGGTTCAACTAAACCCTTCTCTCTCTCTCTCTCTCTCGCTCTCTCTCTTTCTCTCTCCTCTGCACTCGCTAATCCCCGTTCGCCACCACCATGTCGACCTTAAAGGAGATCTTGACCCGCCGCCCGGTGGCGGCGACGATCCGGCTCACCGTCCCCGCCGGCGAGGCCCGGCCGATGCCGCCGGTGGGCCCGGCGCTCGGCCAGTACAGGCTGAACCTGATGGCGTTCTGCAAGGACTTCAACGCCCGGACGCAGAAGTACAAGAAGGACACCCCGATGTCCGTCACCGTCACCGCCTTCAAGGACAACACCTTCGAGTTCACCGTCAAGTCGCCGAGCGTCACGTGGTACCTGAAGAAGGCCGCCGGGGTCGATTCCGGCAGCGGCCGCCCCGGCCACGAGACCGCGTCCAAGATCACCCTGAAGCACGCGTACGAGATCGCGAAGGTGAAGCAGTCAGATCCCTACTGCCAGTACATGTCCCTGGAGTCCATCTGTAAGTCCATCATCGGAACTGCTAATTCCATGGGAATTCAGGTGGTGAAGGAGCTGGAGTGAGTTGATTTTGCCAGATGGGTCGGGGTAAAATTACCTTCTTGGGGTTGCGTTTCTGCTGGAATTCGTCGGGGACAGAGGAATGCATGAGTGAACTGTTTCGATGTAATTTACGTTTGATGAATTGGGGAGATTCCATTACGTGTTTTCTTCTTGATTCTGAGGTTTTACGTCATGCAGGACATAAAGGTTTGATGTTGATTTGATGTTTGATTCAGAGAAAATGTTGGGTCATTCTGAGATGTAAGAAAAGCTTCAATCTTGCTCCTCAGATTATTCACCAAAGATTCTAGCTTTGGATTAATCTTCGATAAATCTTTTTCGATTTGGTATCGCGACAGCGAGGAAATTGCCTTCTTTAAGAATTCGAAACCAAGCAAAGGCGTCTTGAAATTTTGCAGAGCACCTTTGCGGTCAGTATGTTCAAGAATTGACGTTTTCTTCTTGAGGTATGTGATCAAATGGGTCATCGATCAATTAGGCTGCAGCCTCTCAAGCAATTTATCTCCTCAATCATAGTCTAGAAATTCTTTTGGGTAATCATCATTCCACAAAGTCAAAATAACATGGAAATAATACGGACTGGGTATTGATTTTGTTTACACCCAGTGTTTACTATCAGGATGAAACTTAGGTCCTCTAAAATGTAAAAGCAAAGATAAATCTGCAACCCTTACAGACGGCAAGTGACATTGGAGGACCGCTACACAAAGACTAGTTTTCCTTTAATTCGAGATTCATATCGATCATTTAGTTCTCTGTGCAGTTGGTACATTGTTGTTTCTCGAAGAGCTGTTCATGACTCGGTGCAGTCTCCGAGCCAGTTCTTCGTCCGTCTTGCAATTCGCAATCAGCCTGTTCCTTTTGTACAGCGAGTGAACCGGGACGCGCTTCTTCAGCTTGTTCCTCTTGAGAGACATCTGACTTTGATTTCCCTCGCCGGAGAAAGAAGCGACTATCTCCAAAGTGCTCTTGGCCGCGGTAATTGCCTTAACTGCAACGGCTGCCTTCTCTTCAGCAGCTGCTCTAGCAGCCTTTGCAATCTCAGCAGCGGCTAAAGCTGCCGATCTTGAGGCCTCCACAATTTCCTCAGGCGAAAGGTTCGGATCACTATGGATGCTTATTAAATTGTTCAGGTGGGCATCATATGCACACGATGACGACGACGACGATAGAGATTCGGCAGGCGAAGAAACAAGCGAGGCCCCCTTGGTATCTGAGTTCTGTTTCTTCATTCCAGCAAGCAAACGCTTCCGAGGAGGCAACAACACATCAGCATCCACTCGCTCAACTACACATCCGTTAGCTTCCATGGTTCCTTCTTCAGTCGAACAATCAAAACTCAGACAATGGGAACTGCTCCATCCACATCGGTGCTGTAACCAATGACATCGAGATCTAAACCTTTCAGAGCAATCTGCCAAACAAACATGTCATGGGGTCTGATCCATAAAATGCATGTACAAAATTCAGTCACATTTCCAGATTCAATGCAATTCCTATACAAGAACTCAGTTGCTACCAAGCCAGATCACATGATCGCCATGATTAATGATAATGTGTTCCTCCGTCATTCCGGCGCAAAGAAAAAAGCATGAAAAAACAATCAACAGATAACCAAATCCAGCTCCACTCATCGAGCTCGACTCGCATTCGCAATCTACTTCCTAGAAATTCAACAAGAACGGTGTGACAGACATGAATGCCTCTTCCACATCATCTCATTTAACTTCTTCGACAACAAACCAGACTCCAAAACCAATAGACAATCCACGAAAACCTCCGGAACAACAACAGATTATCTTAAAAAATGATAGCTTCCATATGATGAAACATGAAACCGGGAGCCGCAGCATGGGGCCAAAGCCGGCCAATGCTCCGGCCCCTGTCGCGAACGTGGGCGCAGACGGTCGAAACTATGGACGATCAAGACGGAACGGAGCTAGACACGACGGAACGGAGCTGATCCAACGGAATTCACACGCTCGGAATCGCGATGCGATCGAGACGCACTGAGGATTTTCTCTGCACGTGAGGGGGGGAGGGCCACGATTACCTTGTCTCGGTTTTCTCCCTGTCCACAACGAGAGCAAGGCGGTGGAACAGGTGCCGAGGGGCTTCGGGAAGGAGGGCAGGCGATTAGGGTTTTTGGAGGTTGCAGAAGAGAAGAGAGAGAGAGAGAGAGAGAGGTGGCTGTGGTGGTCCTTGAAGAGGGAGGAAATGGAGATCTTGTTCTGTTCCTTTCTGATTGGTTTCAATGGAGTGTGATGAAGATGTTGGGTCGGGTTTTGTGGGTTAAACTGCAACATGTAAATGTGGCTGAATTTATATTTGGTCCTTGGTTCTAGGAAGGAAACCCAACTTTGCAAATCCCCCAAAAAAAAAACTTGCCCGGCTTAGGATTTCTTATTTTCTTGAGACGTGCGACGTCGTTTTCTTTAATCTGACTTTTGATCTTCGGACTTTGAATTTATCTATCCAGATCTTTCGATTTTTTGTAAATTTTTCTAATGAAATATCGGCATTAACTTCGACGGTTTGAGTGGATACGGCTGTTGGAAGGTATTGAAATGTGACATGGAAAAAAAGTTAACCTCCGGAGACACATGGTAGTGAAAAATGACCTTCATATTTACCTTGCTAGATGAGCCAACATGAGAAGCTTTTTCGCAACATACTGAAACATGATTTGTCAACCATGTTTACTTGAGTCGAATGAAATGAATGATGGAGATATTTGATTTGAAAATATAATAGAGATTAAAGACATTGAACGTTAGATAGGCAAGCCTAATGAACTATGGGGCTCGTGATCAGCTCTATAATGTTGAAAATTATTTTCGTACGCTATTGAGAATATAACAATATCAAAGTAATGGGATGGAGGTGATCATTCAGGTCCATACATTATTTATTAACGGAAATAGAAACAACATTTTTTTAAGCAAAGTGGGCTAGGATCAAGTCAGGTTGAGCTTTTCTGCTCCTAAATGAAATTGCATAAACCCACCCAAAGGGTTGACATGATAATTGGATGAAAGGGTCTAACTTGTTGCGTGGGCTCCCATCAAATTATATATATATATATAAGATAATGAGGAGTTAAAATCGTTTTTTTTTTCTTTTTTTCTTTTTTTTTGTCGCAACAACAATGAAGAGTCAAGATTTGAACTCGGGATTTCAAGGTTAAAAGTTTTTCAAGCTATCAGACTATTCTATTTTGCAATGAAGATAAGAAGGTTCAAATAGACAAACAAGAAAAAAGCTTGAATACACTAGTCATCTACGGCAAATTTGAAAGTGCATTAAAAAAATTAGATCATCCTCGTTAAGATGTACAGCAAGTACTATATCAATGTCTCACATGATACATATATATGCACATACACGCATATGGCAATAACTTGTCAAGAAATGCTTATATATTTCAGGCCGAGTGTGCTTATCTTGTTGCTTAATCAGTCAAGTGAGATTTTTTACTTAGTCATTTTATGTCTTTACCTATGTCCATTCAAATCCATTTTAAAACTCAATTAACTCAAACAACCTTGACTGATCAAGAATTCAGAGTCCCATGGATTGATTGAATTGAGGAAAGGGAAATGGGAGTAAAGTATCTAATTATAAAATTATTTCTCTCATACCTTAAATGTCTCAACATTAAGTGTTGGTGAAAACGAAAGGTGATTGGTTCCCCATCTAATCTGGTTCCACTTAGAAATTAGGAACTAGATCAAGAGGATCAGTTCCCATTTTTGAGGATCGAGGATCGGATTGAACACTTCTAAGACCGGTAATCAAAACTAGCCACTTATCAGAAAAATTAAAAAAAATAAAAATACTAAAATTATTATAATTTTAGGATTTATTACTATTTTAAGAAATTAAAAATATTTATAAAAAAAAAAAAAATCGGTTCGATCCGATCTGGTTCCCCGAGAATCAGAATTGGATTGAAAACACTAGTTTCATTTTTATGTAATTGAAAATCGGACCGGCACCCTGAGAGCCGGACCAAATCGGCCGGTCCGATCTGGGCCGTCCGATATGGCCCTTTCCGAGACTGCAAAGTGATAGTTTTCATTCAACCATTTACCGCCCTTCAATGGCGTTGCAAATTCAATCCGCGAGAGTCGGTCGAAGATGGCATCGCGCGATGCGTTAACCGATCGAGCATCGTCGTTTCTACAGTTCGGTTAAAACTAGAGCGGCGCCTGGGCGGGACGCGGGAGATGCAGTTGCCACCGCCACTTTTCCCTCCTGCGTTTCTGGGTTTTTCGAAACCCCCTGAATTCTCCACTTCACAGAGGTTCGATCGAAACCCTATAATCACATCGTCTTCGTCATCAAGACCCTGTATATCCACCGACCCATTTTTCTTTTCCCTTCCAGAATTCGCGTTCGGGAGCAAAATCTCAACTTGGCGTCGGGGTCGATGCGACATTGCCGTGATTTAGCGCGGTCGCGGTTACAGGTACGATGGTCTTTTGGACATTACGGTTGTCGAGCTGTTGCGGAGAATGGTTGTGGTGTTTACGTCAGTTTCTGCTGGTTGAATTTGTCAGCTTTGAGGACTGATGAGTGCCGTGAAGCTCCTGTCCGGTGCCGTCCACAGCTCGATGCGTTCTGGGGT
Source organism: Eucalyptus virginea (assembly GCA_014182375.1). NCBI lineage: Eukaryota > Viridiplantae > Streptophyta > Magnoliopsida > Myrtales > Myrtaceae > Eucalyptus > Eucalyptus virginea. The sequence goes on along the minus strand of CM024523.1, from coordinate 30,266,547 downwards.
GGTTTTGTTCGACTTGGCGAGTGTGGTCGAAGAGCTAGTCTTTAACAGCGTGGATGCCGGTGCCAAGAAGGTAATTTGCTTCGCTCGAATGTCTCTAGCGGTGGACCCTCCGGGTGTGCCGATGAGCCCTCCTCAGGAGTGAGCAGAGGTTCTGCTGAACCTGTCTATTAGAGAGAGAGTAGATGGTAGGTTTGGATTGTAGAATTCCAGAATCTGCGGCACCAAGTGATGCCCACTCAGCAACTACTTCTAAACCGGGAACCCACCCGGGAGGTTGTTCCACAGGTTTTGGGAGATTCCAAGGTATCACAAGATGGGTTTAAATTCAAAATATAAAAAAAGGCAATCCTAGTCCTAGGATAGGGCCAGTTTCCCACCATTCCAGAACCACTCGTTATTAGCACTAATTCAGAATATCTCTACCTACAAGCTCTTGTTTTTTTCCCACGTCCCATCTAGGATGGTAGAGAAAAGGGACATAGTCGTCCATGATTTGTTTTTCTTTTTTCCTTCTCCTTCTTTTTGACGGAGTGAACCTGTGCATACTTGTGTATTTTGATTTTTCCTCTATATGTGAGGAAATCGAACTGTTCATTCTGCACGCAATGGCTGGGATGGTGATAATCTCATTTTGAAGAGAAAAAAATTCATTAGTGACTGACAGCTTGATTGGTACAATGAAGATCATGTTTATCATGTTCCTGTTGTGATGATGATAATTCATAAAATAATTAAGGGAAAACTCGATTTCGTACTAAATTAGTTAGCTTGTTCCAAATGCCAAGATGGGATAGACTACTAATTTGTAAGTCTATGTTGAAGTGTGTGATCTACAGATTGCCATTCTTATGTTTACATGCATATATTTGTTGAGAAAGGTTCACATATTGAGAATGAGAGTATATTTCCAGAAAAGAAGTAGAAGCAATGATAGCATGAAATACATACTGTTTGGTAGCAAAAACCCTTTGTCCATGTGAATGCACTTTACCATTGGTTATATAGCATATAAAGGTCTTTCTAAGTCGGAAGCTGATCCTTAACATTATGCACGGTTCCAGGTATCAGTTTTTGTGGGTATCAGCAACTGTTTTGTGAAAGTGGTTGATGATGGTTAGTAGTGATTTCCTCTTTTGAGTTGAATTTGTATACCATGCCTGTTTTACCCAATTTATTTTGCTTTTTATTTGATACACATGTAGGATCTGGCATTACTCGGGATGGCTTGGTGTTATTGGGAGAAAGATATGGTGAGCTATTCATTACTTTTCTGTGGATTTCACATTAATTTGAACGGTCTATGCATGTCGACAGGTTTGCATGCAATTGATCAATGTGGGGTAGATGATAGTATGTACTTCCATTGCATATTGGTGTTTTGTTTTGCTAAAATCATGGTTACTTGAACAACTTGAATTATTGATCTTAATCTTTATCATAGGCCGAGATGGAATATTTGCTATTAAAACAAAATGATCTTTTTCATTATATTCTTTTATCAACCTTATGTACCAAAATCCTAATTAATACACCAGCAGTGGATCTTCTGAATCCTTTGCCTGCTCCATAAATTTGTCAAAAGTAAGTGTAGGATGAACAGTGATATCTAGATATCAAGACTAGGTATACTGGCTGTCATCTGGAGCCTTAGTAGCTAGAATTGATGTACCTGAGTGCTGTAGGTGAGCTGTGAGAAGAGGGCCTTCTAGATGTGAGAGATAGGAGTATGCTGGGTTAGTGCATTTTCTGCTTTCCAATTGTGGTAGCCAGCCTTTTAGTTCGGAGTTTGATCTTTATGATTTGCTTTTAGTGACATCCAAAGATCATCAACTGGATGACATTGACTCTTGTTCTGGGAGCTTTGGTTCTCGGGGAGAAGCATTGGCTTCAATTTCTGATATTGCCGTACTGGAAATTGTAACCAAAGCTCCTGGCAAACCGAATGGATATCGCAAGGTTTTAAAGGTATTGATAGCTCATTAATGGGTTAAATGTGGAACTTTACAAGGATGCTACCTAATTCCTTCTTGTTTGTTGAAGATTATGAGTTTTGTTGATTTTCTTGTTTTAGGGATCCAAGTGTTTGCATCTTGGAGTTGATGACGACAGAAAAGATGCAGGCACATCGGGTAAGACATTAATTGGTAAGGTGGCTTTGCCATCAGATAAGAAAGTTGGAGGATGGGCACCTTCCTTGCAAATGGAAATCACCTGGAATGTACTTCCTTGTCAATATCATTTTGGGATGCTAGAAGTTGACTAATCTAATAGGGATTTAGACTACCCAGCCTCCAATTGCATTTGATGGACCTCATTGATCATAGGCATCAATACTGTGTTGAGCAATGGCCAAGCTACGTGGCCTATCTGGAAGAATTTTAATCTTGATTATCAATAGAACCCCATTTAATTGACTTGCTATTCTACTTGCATTTGTTGCTTACTACTCATTTGTGTGCACATAGGATAATACACCAGATTTTGTCTGCTTAAGTAGATTGTGTTAGCTGTTTGATTATATTTGGATTTCACTCTGATTCACATTGGCTCCTTGCAGTTGTAGTTCGTGATTTATTTTACAATCAACCTATTCGGAGGAAGTCTATACAATCGAGGTTTAACTTCCCTTCTCCTTGAGTTCTTTCAGTTTATTTAGTAGATACTGAATGGCCTCGTAAGGTATATGATTTCTGTAATGTTACCATCTGCCTGATGAACCTCTAATTTCTCTACAAACTAAAAGTCCCAAGAAGGTCTTGGAGTCCATCAAGAAGTCTGTATTCCATGTTGCGATCATTTACTCAGAGATATCCTTTCAAGTTGTTGATATGGAAAGGTACCTTTCTATCACATAGATCACTTTTATCATGTGAGATCATCTTGTCCTCACATGATTTTGAAATATTACAGTGACGACCAGCTGCTCTGTACGCGTGCTTCCACCACCCCTTTGTCAATGTTGAGAAGCCTTTTTGGAAATGAGGTTGTCAGTTTTCTTCATGAGCTGAATGCTCGTGAAGGATCATTAAAGCTTACGGGCTACTTGTCTGGTCCATGTGACTCTTTTGCAATTAAGGTTACTCTCTCTCTCTCTCTCTCTCTCTCTCTCTCTCTCTCCTGAGAGGCCTTTTTCTATTCTTAGGACCTCATTCTATATCATGTTTGATGCAGGCCTTCCAGTATGTATGTATCCAGCCGTTGTGTATTGGTAAATAGTGTAGTGTTATTACTAGCTTATCTGAGATGGTTTGGCAAGCATCGTTCCACTTGACACATTTGATTTGAACTTGACTGGAGTAGACATAAACTCACGGTTTGTTTGCAAGAGCCCTATTCATAAATTGGTCAATCAACTTGCCAAAGAGTTTGAGTATGTAAATGCACGAAGGAGTATCGACGGTTTGCAGAAGGGCAAGAGAAGTAGGTCTTGCGCAGGTCCAGCTTACATTTTGAAGCTGAGTTGTCCTTGCTCCCTCTATGACTTAAGCTTTGAGCCATCAAAGACATCTGTTCAGTTTAAGGTGAATCATGGTCTTGTTATCTCCCTTATGCTCATACTGGTTGTTGATTGTCCCCTGGGAGTTGTGGCTTCTGATTAAGGTGAATCATGGTCTTGTTATCTCCATTCTACTTATACTAGTTAATGATTGTCCCCCTGCAAGTTGTGGCTTCTGACACGATTGTTCTTTTTTTTTTTGGTTTCTTTTTAATGAACCCTTGCTTCTCTTTCCATGCAACTGATTTGATGATTTTACTTCAAGCACTCTTCTGTTTCTATTGGTTTGCCACTAGTTAGGATGGAAATGTTTTTTTTTTTTTCCCTAGTGCAATTTATAGAAGTGCCAGAAGGGTAATGCTCTATGCCTTTGTTTTTTATGCCATCAGTCCAAGTCTATGGCTCCTTTTCTTTATTGGCACTGGCAGTGTTTTACAGTTTCTAATAGTCAGATGTTACATCTATGAGATTTTTTGGGAGCCATTGCTGATATATATGTCTCTCTCTCTTTGCAAAAAGGATTGGGTTGCCATACTTGCTTTTATTGAGAAGGAAATTCAGCTTTTCTGGAAAGTAAATTCAAGTGGAGGTAGGGCATTCCATGAACTTAATGTTGGGTGATGTTATGTATGAGATTCTGAAGTTCTTTGACTTTCTTGAGTTGTTTGCAGCAATGTGCTCTCAGCAAAATTTTGATATGCTAGGAAAAGATGTGGAATTTGAGGAAGAACAGAAAAGCCTCTCAGGAAAACCAGGTATTGGGCTTTCTAGCCTGATTCATTTCGACCTGTTTGAGTTACCTTCCCCTCAGCCGCACGAGTGACCTGATTTTGCATATAACCTAACTGAAATAGGCCTTAGAATTGGAATGACATATGAGTCTGATGACATTATTTTATGATGTCATGTGGATCGTGTCTGAAGTGTTTCCTTTCTTCCTCAACTAAACTTGTAGTTGGAGATTACTCTGAACTGGCAAGGAAAAAGCGCAGATTCAATGAGGAGGGCATTCTCGGTCTTCCATCATTCCTTCTAGAGATGCCAGGCAAAGAGAGCCATCATAACTGTAAGGTGACCGAGGGAGAAATTCAATTTAGAAAGATTCGCCATAAAGGTGTAGAATTCAATACCCAACAAAATGAAATAGATTCACTTCTACAAGATGGTTATCCTCTACCACAATCGGACAATTCCTTTTCTGATCATGTCTTGGGTGTGATCTCCAAGGATGATGATTATCAGTGGTCACCAGATAATGGTATGCAGCGCACTCAAAATGATGTCTTGTATGCAGAAGATGATACTTTGGTAAAGTGTTTTAGCCTAGATGAAAGATCTGAAAATATTGTAGGGGGTGATATATTTACTTCAACATCTGAAAATGAATCCTTTAACAATGATCCTCTGGGCTGCAATGGAGCAAAAATGAGCTTGGTATCTTCTGTTATCCTGGAAGGAAGTGACAAGTTCGAGGTTGGATCTTGTAGAAAGAGACCCTGCCTGCAGAGTTGCTCCTCACGTGATAATTTGAGATTCAGTCCTCTGAAATTTGCTAGTTGTGAAGGATTTGAATTTGAAAGTGACATCTTCCAAATCAAACAAAAACAGTCTAGCCTTTATGATGACCCCAGTTTTCGGAGATATAGTCATAATAAACAAAGCTTCAGTTCCTTTTCTGGGGCTCTGTGGCCAGATGAAGTATGCAGTGATGCTCACCCTGTTCCCAAATATACAACCAAGGAGAGAAAGCCTGTTGATACTGATTTTCCATATGCTGCCTCTCATAAGTCAGTTCCATGTTACACAGATGATTTCATTGAGGAGGATGGTCTCTCTTCAAGAGATTTTTTTCAATTGCAAAATCCTGGCTTAGATTGTTGGTCTTCAGATTTTGATTTGTTTTCTGATATTTTGAGCCCCTTACGTGAAACAAAGCCTTTTCGTGGGAAACACAGCATTGACAATTTTGTACTGGAAACAAGTTCAGAATGCCACAAAAAGGCTAGTTACAGGTCTCCTTTTAATGATAGAAAGAATGTAGGCACGTACAATCGCATCTCAAAGAGCCCCAGCAACAAGATGTGCACCACAACCCATATGGCTGCAGAATGTGGCATAGAAAACATTACTAATCTAAGTGTAGATCCAAGCAAACAAAAAGCTAGCAGTTCACTAAAGACTCCCCAAAACGTTATGATATATTAGCTGATGAAAGAGCACAGTTTTGTCAAGAGTTGTGCCATTACCATCACGAAGCAACAAGAGATGATGCAACCCAAAAAGGACCGATCTGTGATAACAACGCTTGGCAAAATAATGTTCATCGAGAAAGATCAAGAAGCCATTCTGCTCCTCCATTTTATAGAAAGAGGAGGAGTTTCATTTCCTTAAATCATCTTCCACTGGCAGACCCAGGCTTCTCTGATGTTGAGACCTACCATGCTTCTAAGGCTTATCTAGGTTTGCTGCATAGGCAACTCTCTTGATTGTAGCATAATGGTGCAAAGAGTAAAGTGAATGTGAACTGATTTTCCTCCGACCTGTGCAGAAGCTGGTGAACTGAAACATTCCCAACTATCTAGTAGCTTATGTCATTTGTCTTCTGGAGAAGAAGGTTCTGTAGAGCTCCCATTCTACGGTAACAGGTACTCTATGTATGTCCCACCTGACTTTGACTCTGTAAAATGTGGGGTTGACAAAATACTCACTCTGATTGGCATTCCAGGATAGATATTGACAAGATGCATGACAATGAGCTGAAAATCAAGGAACTTCATGAAGGTTTGAACTTCAATCTATTTGATATCTAAACTTTGGGAGTTTTGAACAATCACTTTAATTATGCTTGTGCTTGTTAGGGTCCCACTGACCTTTGTCAATGGTGATCTGTTGATACTTGTGTCAAATCTAACATGTGAACATTGAGAAATGAAGGATTACACATAATAATTAAATTGTAAGATTGCAGGATTTAGTCCATTTTATCGTCTATTGGGTCCCTAGAGATGTGAATATGGTCAAATGACAAAATGCCTTCTACCTTAGTATCTATGGATCCAGTAGAAACACCATGGAGAGCTGGCTGCCTAAGCTCTAATTGAACCTGACACCATCTTAAATCGTTGTTTACTGCTATTTCTGTGCTTTACGTTTCAGATATTATCTCTGGGAGTGTTCAAGACTCAAGAGATTATGGGTCTAAATGGCGGGATAGTTGTCTACAGGTTACGGTTGAGCAGCTTGGCAGTCTTTCTTCCGTCTAGTGTTTTTAATTATTCAGTGATTGAATGCCTTTTTTCGCGCAGAAAAAGTGCGGATCATCTGAGATTCTAGGCCAGACCCATGTGCTGGATATTGCATCAGGATTCTTGCATCTTGCTGGTGATTCATTAGTACCAACATCCATCAGTAGAAATTGCCTTGAGAATGCCAGAGTCCTTCAGCAGGTTGATAAAAAGTTCATCCCTGTGGTAGCTGGTGGAACTCTTGCTGTCATCGACCAGGTTCAGTTTGCCAACCTTCTTTTTTTTTTTTTGTTGTGGTTCTGTGGTTTGACATGAGTTTCCTTTCTTTGGTATATGGTGACGATCTAACCAGGCTGGTGAATTAGAGATGTTAACCATTGACTGCAAAGTTGTATAGTATTTATATAGGTGATTAAGAGTCTCAAACAAGAATTCAAAATGCCCCTTCTATACTCAAGAGATGCATGCACGCTTCCAAACAAGCGAATACTTGAGATAACACAAACTGACATATCCAGCCCTTGCAAAGATGAAGCATCAAGAGTTTCTCTAACGGCATTTTATTTTACCTTCTCTTCAACAGCATGCTGCAGATGAAAGGATTCGGCTGGAAGAACTGCGTCGAAAGGTAAACAGATGCTTGTCTTTCGAGATTGAACGATCCCTATTACTTCAAGCTCCTAAGACTGGTTGATCTATAGGTGTTGTCTGGAGAAGTGAAGACAATTAGCTATTTGGAGTCGGAAAAAGAGTTGGTATTGGCCTATCGACTGATATGTTCTGTGATGGACCTCTACTTATGGCATTAATTATCGATTTTATTATTTTTACCATTTTAAACATCTGAAGTGCAGGTGTTGCCAGAGATTGGATGTCAACTTTTGCTCAACTATGGTGAGCAGATAAAAGATTGGGGATGGATATGTAATATCAATGGCCAAGGTTCAAGGTCCTTTAGCAAGTAATTATTGGGTTCCATTTGTGCGACTTTTTCTTAACCATTTGCACATCAGGTCCTCATAATCAAAGTTGACCTAAGATATGGATTATAATAGCCTGAGGTTCAAAGCACTATATCAAGTACCTCTTCATCTATTCTGTGAAAGTTTGTGGAAAAAGTACAGAGTTGTTATTGATTAAGAGTCTCATAGGTCAGCTGCCATCACGTAGTTATTTACATTGGTTAATTTCACTTGATCTTATTGAGTCTTGATTGCAGGAATATAAACCTTCTCCAGAGGCAGCCAACTGATGTCACTCTTCTTGCAGTGAAGTATCATTCTCTTAATCTTATCTTGCTGTTCTAGTTGGATGTTACTCAACCCCCAACAAGTGAAACCCCCTTCCCCAGTTCCACCAGCCTCTTGATTGTCTTTTTTTGTGACTTTGAATGTGTGATGCTAACTTATTTTCCAAGATGCATTTACAGATAAATTACATATATATCCTTGCAGGTACCATGCATTCTAGGTGTAGATCTGAATGATGTGGATCTCCTGGAATATCTTCAACAGGTATATCTCTGTCCTGCTAGGCTTTCTTGTTTCATGTCTATGCACCTTTTGGATGCAGGTGCACTGCTAAACCTACCTCTTTGATTTAATGTGCAGCTTGCTGACACAGATGGAGCATCAACTATGCCTCCAGCCGTTCTTCGTGTTCTTAACTTTAAAGCATGCAGAGGTATAAGATATTGTTCTTTTCTCTTTTAGTTTATTGCCTAGATTAGTTTTTGGGTATGGTGTTCCAAGCCCACAGGCAGCAATCTCCAAGCTCCAACCATCCCCTTTATATCTATCTGCTTTGTTGAGCACTGGGGTTTTTGTTAGTGATTGATTGATTTTGGAGTAAATCAGAAGGCTCAGGTTAGGGATTGTGCATGATATAATCTGTTAACAAAAAAACATGTGCAATATGGATACATATTCTATGGAGAAGATGGACTGGTTGGTCTTCATTTTTGAGTTTTGTGGGGTCTGATTGTTCTCCCACTACATAAGGGAACAACCTTGACTTGGTTAATCTATTATGTATAATTATGCTTTAGGAATTCTGGATCTTCACCTATACGCTTCTCTAACTCCATTTTTCATGTGATCTTCAAGGAGCAATTATGTTTGGGGACACTCTGCTTCTTTCAGAGTGTTCCCTTATCGTGGAGGAGCTTAAAGGGACATCACTCTGTTTCCAGGTGAGTCAGTCATTTCTTGGCATATATGCTGGTAATGTGGTCTGGGAAGATCCTTTTTATCAAGTTCTTTTTAGCATGACAGCTTAGAGTTTGTGTGCAGTGTGCTCATGGACGACCTACCACAGTTCCCCTTGTCGACTTGGAGGCATTGCATAAGCAGGTAAAGAGACTGTGCCTGCCAGATGATTGTCCAAATGATTTGTGGCATGGACTGCGTCGGTGTGAAATAAGTCTGGAACGTGCTGCAAAGCGGTTAGATGTGGCTTCAGGATAGTGCGTTATGACTAGACGAGAATGTTGTTACTCTGTATATTAGTTGATACGTATAGTGTATAGATTTGTTGTTACAGCACAATCAATTTAACTGTACCAATCAACATAAAGTTGCGGGGTAACAGTTTGCACCCGCTAAGTTCCCTTATGCATTTGTCAATGCAATAAAGTTGAAATCATGTCAATGGTGTTCTCATTGTGATGCAGCTGGATTTCAGTTTTCCTTTAGAATAAATTTTGTATTTGCTCAATGAAGATTTTGTCTAATGATCGAGTGGAAGCATCATTTCAATTCTCAACATCAAGACTGTTAATTGAACTGTCTAGCCATTGGTTGAAGGTAGCTTTGAGTATAGTTTCTCCTCTTTGTAAAGAAAATGACAGCCTGCGAATTTTGCATAATGCCGCTTGCAAACTCAACCTTTTTATCCCTTCTCTTGGCTGGAATCAATTAGAACTTCCTTGTCGCTTCCTCAGTGATAGGGCTTGTTCTCCTGCGTTGAATACACGTCTTCTTAATTGTGGGCAAAATGTTCATAAGAAAAACGTACTAATATCTTTGAACTGAGATTAGATCCCAGAGTGTGATATAATAGTACAATGCATGGCTTGGATGCAACTGCATAATTCAGTTCTTATATTGCAGTTCTCTTGATTGTGTTTGGTATACCATTAACATGAGTGATCAGAGCGGCAAAAGCATTATGTATTCCCGGTGAAGCGTGTTCTGTTTCCTTCTTTTTTGGGCTGAGCAAGTTCAATATGCTCCTTACCGAAGAATGGACAGTGATTTTCCAGACCTTCGGACTTCCAGGTATATCATCAAATTATCAAAAAGGGTCTAAATACGTACATTGTAAATCATATACAGTTTGCCCTGGCTACGAACCTCTTTTTGCAACTCCAACGTCAAAAGCATCGACGAAAATTATGTACAAATGCACACGCAATGCCCGTAGCAACACCCAAATCCCACACTATCATGTACTAATCAACAGCACTAGCTATGCACCTCCGCATTCTCCTTCTTATCAATGCTTGACCTGACGGAGAGAATTGTCTCGCGTTATAGATAAAGAAAAAGATCTTCCCTCGTGCACATTTTTAACACATGTCCTTTACAATTTCCTCAACTAAATCTCCAATTATTAGACTTTCCACCTCTTTCCCTAGTTGATTCATTTCATCATCCAACAAACTGAGCCACGGGATTGATTCGAGATCCCGGGCCATCATATTATCTAGTGAGTAATATGACCTGTCAATTGGAGGATAAACACAAACTCGTATGATCTCCCAAACCGATCTCAGCAATTCCCTTCCTCGCGGATGTAGCACTTTGAACGAACCAGCATTCTTTCTTCTCGGTGGTCCTAGAATTGTTGAAAGTGCTTCATTTAACAAATCATGTAATAACTTGTGCTCTGTTCCTTTTTCATTCTTGTCGTTCACCAAAGTGCCGTGTTGGTTGGCCAACTTCCCATGAGATTCCTCCACTTCTTCAAATACCAAGTCACTGATAGGCTTTGCAAGTGTGTCTACTCTGGATAGATACACATTAGATGATCCGTCGTACAAGCCAGAAGCAACAAGCAGATCTCTTATGTATTCTTCCATCTTGTCCTCTAACTCGACCATTTTACATTCGATAGGCTGCTCTTCAGTTGTTGTCTCCAGAGGCTCATCAGATCCAAGCTGATTTATTTGCCTCCTCAGCTCTGCACATTATGGGATGATGTTGTTAGGCAATATCAACATAATCCTGAAAACCTATTGTGTTTTAGCAGCTTAAGCATTTGGTCATTTCGGCTAGTCCAGGCAATATACAATCTAAGTTACTCAGAAAAAGCAATGTTGCAAGCCATAGGCTCATGACTACCTTGTAAAGAAGCCGTTCAGCACCATGTTTGCAGATACGGTGTTACTTACCACTTGGCGGAAAATTTCTAGAGTGCCATACATAATTTCAGGAATATGACTTATCTTATTCATTTTCAAACTTTTACATATTTGTCAGTTTGTCTGAGTAAATATATATTTATCTCAACACCACAAAAGTAAATCAATTTGGGACAAAAGCCACCTTGACTATCTGGGTTTTCTAAACACTAAGGAGGGAGTTGAAGCTGCAATCTATCAAAATGAAAGACTGACACTCCCAACAGCCTGGAGAGACCATGTTGCTCCTTCATATCATGCAATAAAAGAGGAAAAGTAAACAGCCTAAATAAATACCAAAAGGGTGAGTTGTGCCACTACTTGAACATGATCACGCTATTGCAGCTGCACAATTGTATAGCATGGCCATGAAACGGAAGCGGGAGGATTGTTTCATACCATTCAGATTCAAGCTGATTTCTCTGAAAACTTGTGGCACCACATCTTCTTCTCCAACAGTCCTGTCTGGCGTTGACATAGGGCTCAGGTTGTTACTTGGTCTCCAAAGCTCTTCTTGAGAACTGCTGCACACAGACGCAGGGCTAGGGGGCACTTCAGTAGAATTCTCCTAGGATGACACAAGAAGGCAAAAACTAGTCAGTACAGTATAAGAAAAGACGGAAGAAACTACCACTAACTGTATAGAAATGTTTCGACAGGACAACCAAATTCTTACATGCCACTCGCCAAAGTTCATGACGACTGTTGGCCCGCTCATAATGTCTTTCATGAAGTCAGTCTCAAAGTTATATGATTCTGCTACGGATTGGACCCTTTTGCCAAACAGCCTCTTTCTCAGAGTGAATGTGTATCTGAAGTTATGGACCTTCTCTTTGAACTTGAGCTTTTCCTTTTTCACTTTCTTGGCATCTATTGGCACATTTTCAACAGCTTCATGCTTTCTTCTGATATGAGCACCAGTCAAAATGTGGCGGTCTTCAAGGAGAAGTTTCCCAAAGGATGTTCCTGATACAGGAGCGGACAAGGATCTTACAAGGTTTCTTGGGGATAATTCCTTGTGGAGAACACGATCATCATCTGACCCATGTCTGAACGATCTAGCTTGCATTTGATGTTCATCTTTTACATTTTCCCAATAGCAAGGTTCATTTATCATTCTCAAAGCATTGTCCACGTGTTTTATGCTAGGCCTTTCATCGCCTAACAAGGACGAACTGGAGCTGTCACTTGCTTCTCTGGGCAAATCCAAAAGACTATCACTCTTCAGAACATTCCTCAACCTCTCTGTCAAGAACTTCCTTGTATCTCGGTTAATAAATTCTGGGGAACCTGGTGGATTCAACTGAATTTCACTTCTATAAGATCTAGTTGATTCTGAACGGAGCAAATTCACCCCAAGATCCCTAGTAACACTCTCTCTGACTTGTTTTGCTATGTTCTGTGCTATTTGCTTTGAATCAGATGGTCTTTCATTGAAAGGGGTCTCAATTCCACTTCCTCTGACCACGGAACTCCTTTTAACTGCCCTTCCTTGAATTTCACTTTTCAACCGTTCTTTCACCTCCTGAAGAAAATCTTCTATGCTGCCCCTTTCATCTGTTCCGGAGGAACTGGGCCATGATTCTTCGTGCCAGAACCTATCAGGACCAGGCTTCAATATTACTATCCTCGTAGGGCCAAGATAAGAGTCCAGTTTCTCACCAGAAATCACTGCACTACATTGTTCAATGTCCTTGTTTAGACTTTTGCTCATCAAAGAACAAGAATCATACTGCTTAGCTGGGACGAGTCCAGTTTTTTCCCTGTGTAATGAAGGGTCTCTTTCAATCGATTTCGCTTTTGCTATATCAGTTCTCCTGGGCTTCTCAATCATGCTTTTTTCATGATTTGCATGAAGTGATATCATTTTTAAGTTGCAGCTCTCTTGACCACCAGCCAACTGCATAGGAGCATCGTCAAGCTTGACAAACTTTGTAAATTCCCTGAGCCTATTTGCTTGCCAAGCTTCAAATTCTTTCTTGAACTTCTGCAGTTCCTCCTCTTGTGGATGTTCTCGGCGCCTCTGTTTTGTTGATTTTTGAACGCTTCTCCCTCTGTCAACATCCCTATCTGAATTATGAGAGGATGAGCAAAGCTCCATGTGCCTCAAAGAACCAGAGTTAGATGAACTGTGAGACATCAAGCCCCTTTCCTTCCTCTCTTTTCTTGAAAAGTTGGTTTTCATGCTCTCTTTTTTCTTCTCGGTTGAATGGGCTTGAGAATTGTTATCTGGTGGCAAGATATCCATCCCCATTAGCCGAGCCACGATGCTTGGTGAGTTTTGTCTGTTAAATGATCTGCTGGACATCTCCTCACTTATCAATTTCTTCATTGGAGCCTCAACTGGATGACGCTTCATCTTATACCGATCTTGTTCCATGCCATAAGAATACTGGTATTCAAAGCTATTGGATCAATACATGCTTAGCGGACAAAGGGGATGCAAATGTCAAGAGAGTGAAAATTGTCTTTAGGCATATATAGCAGTCATCTCACTGCAGTATGACTAAGACACCATGTGAATTTTCCAGGGCAAGAACCTTAAAGAAATCAAAGACCGTCACCAGTTTGATCAAATAGGGAGTGAATAAAACACCACTTTTGACTCAAGAAACAGAGAGAGGTATTGAAGAAAATGGTAAGGCTAATGTTCTTCACTACTATGGAATCGCAGCTTAAGCCACCAAATATTGAGTTTTGAGGACATCTATAAGAGGTTCATGAGAATCCCAAGCAAAGGCTCGTGTATTAAATCAAGCCAGTCAAGTGAGTCAAAAAAATTTCACTTATGACAAAAGAAAAGTCGAAACACTGGTAGCCCACCTTCCTAATCAATGTTTGGCCAAATGAAAAGCTTCCTAATCAATGGAAAAACAGGATATATTAATATGTCAATGCATCACAGTGACAGCAAGATTTTGTAATAAGTTCGATACCGGCATATCGCCTATAGCACAACAGCCCTCAGAAGCTTCTGCTTGCAGCTCTAAACTATTCCTGGGTGCTTCATGACCTGCAAAATGGTTCGATTCAGAAGAATTAGTTCCCTAAAAGAAGAAGAAATCGTACAATTAGTTTGTTACTTCGATTGATGTCTACCCTTCATCAGGACCAACAGGACAGAGTTCACACAAGATAACTTTCTCATGAAGTCAAAAACTGCAATAAGGCTAATGACCAAAGCTCTTGTGTAAATAGTGGGAGCCCAGTTTTCACAAAAACATCATGGCCCCAGAAATCAAGACTCAATGACTAAAGTAGTGTAAATAGGATCTCTGTAAACAATGCATCAAACATTGTGACTTCCCCAATGACTAACAGAAATTAAACTTAGCATCAATGAACTCCCTCACTCTTCTGGGCTCTATCCATGTCAAACATCACTGCCATAACTCATTAGGTGATTGACGAGAAAAACAAACTGTTATGTTGCCAGTCAGATTTTTTCCATCTCAGAAACTAGATAAAAATTATTGCTGGTAATTGCTAAAGCCTTGAAGAGAGTCAGAAAGATGTGCCTCCACCCAAAACAATAAGACTTCCCAGAGTATGCCTCTTTTAAGATAAAATTTAAGGATTTGTCTAGAGGAAATACATATTACCTCCGACATGTTTCTTTTGGGAAAAGACTTTCCTGGCCATGCTTCTTTGATTAAAAACATGTGATAAGCCTCCCATGCAGCTAGAGCATCCACTGCAGTAACAAATGATATTCCTATTCCATCTATGCCTCACTGATCACCAAAGTGTCCCATTATGAGCCAAGACACTCTCACACTTTGACTTAAGCCCTAAAAGACACAGAATACCCAGAAACAGTTAAAGGTCAGAGTTATGCAAAGGAGCACAATTTTTCTCAAACACAATAAACCTAACAGAATAAGTAGCAGCGTGGATGGTTTATGCATCAACTCGCTCATGAATTTTGCAATCAATGAAAGAAAAACTGTGTATAAACTCTCTTGCGAAAACAAATCCTGAACCCCCAAAAAATGCATAATAAACTGAAGAAAACAGGAAGGAAATGGCTATAGCACTTGCACACAAGCTTGGGTACTTAACAAACTGCCTCAAGATTTCAGCCACTAAAAGAGACACTGATGGATACAACATAGACAGTGTAAGCAGATGGTCATGACCCCATTAATTTTGGCTAATCCTTTCAGCTGTAGTGAAACGAATTTCCGGTATGATGTAAGAATCGCAACATTTAGGTGCATCTGCCCAAATTTTAAAACATATTGGTGAATGACGATAGCCCTGATCGCTTATATACCAACCGTCTTATGAAGAAGTAGCGCCATACGGCAGATTTACCGAATAATTCTACAATCATAGGATCGCAAATGGAAAAAAAAAATTAAATAAACAAAGAGGGGGCTAAAGCCTTCTCAGTTTGATCAAGGCGGAAAAAAACTCAGTTTTTCGGTCGCAATGCAGCTTGCAGACATCCCTTTGGTACGAAGAAAGACCACAAGAGACTACAGAAGTTATGTCTGAAGCATGTTACAGAAGAGATGAGCCACGACCAATGAAGGGACTAATCCAGAAGATCCGGTTCATATTATCGTCTCGAAAGTAAGGGAAGAAAAGAGAAGCAACATGATCAACAGGTACGAAGTCAGTCAAAATACAGACGAAAACATCAAACCCATGAACACAGTTTTACTACCAGACGCCTCAGGCCGGAAAAAGGAGTAAACCCATGAATCGGGTAAGCACGCAACGGCAAGAACGCGAGAAAGCGAAATTCCAAGACCTCCAACAGCTAATGCAGAGCCAAATCTCTGTCCGACAAAGCGCAGGACTAGGAAAAAAGTTGGAATCTTTTCCTTCTCTCTCTCACTTTCTCCCTGTTTCCAGACCACCAAGCACGTCACTTTCGCAAATCAAGAAACGGGCAGTCCTCATTCTCGACGTACCTCGAGGGGTCAGAGATCAGAACAAGCAGAGAACCCATGACTGTCATGGCCACAAAAGCAGAGTCGTTCTTCCCATTGCTGTGGGGGGAAGTCAAGCGTCAATCACTCCCCCATCCAGCGACATTCCTTCGCATTGAATGGCGTCCAATTCGTAACAACCACGAGACGGCCAAAAAGGAGGAAAAAGCTGAGAGACAAGGAGGACTTGGGACGCTCGGTGAACAGGAGAAACTGCGGAAACTCAAAGGTGGGATTTTTATGGTAATCGAAGTCTTTAGAGAGGACCATCATGATGATGATGATGATGATGACGATGATAGTTTAAAAGAAGTTTCTTTTTCCTTTTCTTGTCTTTTTATTTTTATTTTCCTTTCTTAATGTGAAAAAGGTAAGTGTAAAAAATAAAAATAGAAAGAGCTTTCTTTTGGCCCGGAATCAAAAACTGATGGAAAGCGAAAAGATCTTTCGAGTCCTTTCCCTTTATTCTTGCGTTAATCATTAATTAATCGATTAATAAACTGTAGTCGTGACATAGTTGAACTCATTATCCTCACGTGGGTTTCACCTTTTTCCTATCCAAAAGAAGCTTTGCTTGGGTTAATTACAATCGCCAATTGCAATGATTTTTTTTTTTTATTAAAGATGCATAGGATTAGGAATTGAAATTCGTCGCAAATTCTATCAATAGGACTTCTAAAACCCTTCCCCATATGGATCAAGATGTGCCCACATGCATTGAATTATCTTTTCATAATATCATCAAGTAAAAAACATAGCATGAAATTTAATTGACGAATTCTGAAATGCTAATATGTTAATTTGTAACGCCGTTGATTACCAATAAACTAGAATGGAATTTTATATTGTATTCGATCTCAAGCTCAAGCTACAGATGTCATCAATTATATAATCACGCGAGTTTGCATAAGAGAGAAGTGATCATTGTTTGTTTTATGGTGGAATTTCAGTTTTGATTAAATTGTACAACTTGTGCTGCGTTTAAGCAAAGAGAAGCGTATTTTCCATCATGGAGTATGGAATACAGCTAAGGGTCACGAACCGATTAGTTATTTCTCTAATTTAAAAATATATATATATATATATAAAAAAAAATTTCTATATATATATATATATATTCTGGTCGTATCCTAGATCGAGATGTTTTCGGAATATTTTTTTATTCGTTTTTAGCGACTCGCTTTTTCGCAGGATCACACACCAAAACCAGCTCATCCCCCGACAGTTGCTTTCGCGCACGACGCCTCCATTTGGCGCCAGATATAACCGGGGCGACATCGTATTCGTTCCTTGCAGCAGACGGATCGCTAAAATGACGCGCGCGTTCGCCTCACGCGAAGGGGTTTAGGTCGGCCGTTGGATCTTCACGTGTCGCGCACGCGCGGGGGGCGAGGGTCGGCCGAGCGGCGTGCCGGGGAATTTTGTGGCCCTCTATTTTATTTCGGGAAGCAAGCCGCGGGTTTGACCTTTGACCCGCTACGCCCGGCTGTTCCCGAGTCCCTTTGGTTAATTAACGAACTCTTCGGCTCCTGAGAGCCAACTTGAGCTCCATTTATTTGCTAATCAAGGCATATCTTTTAACGTCGATTGCATCATTTAGAAAAATTAATGAACGAAAAATATTTTTATTATACATAAAAAAATTTAATATAAAATTTTAATATTTTTCTTTAAATTTTTATTTTGAACGATATGAGCAATTTTAAAATATATATTTTTCAAATTATTTATTTTTCGTTAAATAAATTGTGCCTTTGTTGTAATTCTTGCAACATTCCAACATTTATGCCTAGAAAGGATTGTTGCCGGACTTAATTCAAAGCTTGAAAAATTAAAGGGATTAAGTGTTGATTAGTTTTTACTTTTTCTTTGACTGATGATAGATCACAATGATAACCGACGAGTTCAAGCCTCGTCATAAGCCAATGAGGCTCGAGACCTCGCTAGATCAGTAAACTCGAGCCTCGCTACAAGCAAGCGAGGCGAGAGGCCTCACGAGTCGCAACTAGCTCAAGCTTGCGAGGTGGGATTATAGTTGGACTTAATTCAAAGCTTGAAAAATAAAGAGATTAAAGTTTTGCATTTGCACTTTGCGAGGTGGGACCCATTTACGTGCGTGCATGCCATGTCCATCCACGTTATCGTGCAAAATTGGGGGTGAAGTTGCCAACATGCACGAGATAAAGTGAACATGCCGCTGCTTGCTTTATTTCTTTCTTTTTGCCTTTTTGTGGTGTCCTCGAATAAAATTGCTGGACTTTTCGATTATTCGATTATGACGGAATATACAGTCTAGCCAATAATAGACCGTACACGCTGAAGTGGGCGAATTACACTAGTAACCCATCTTTCAAGTGAATTGTGAAAGTTCGAATTTCATATCATTTTGGATATTCAAGTGAGCAATCATCTTAAGACTAAGGAACCTAGAAAAACCTTAAAAGCTCAAACTTAATCAGAATTCCAAATTTATCGCAACATGTCAAATATACACCGAATTCGCTTCTCAAGAATCGAGCACTAATCATCCATTCATGCTTGAAATTCTTCTCTCGTTTTCCTAACAATTGTGGCATTGACGAGTATCATGGTTGGTACTATGGGTGTCAAAACCGAACTGAAAAACCAAATCGAAATTTCATGCATTTTCAATTTGATTCAATTTGGTTTTCTATTCTAATAACTGAAAAGTAATTGCTTGTTTTTCAGGTCGGTTCAATTAATTGAATCAAATTGAAAATCTCAACAAAACTTAATGCCCAACTTAAAACCTCTTTTTTTCTCACTCTTTATTTAGTTTGGTTCCAATAAGTAAGATAAAAATAAGAAAATCGAAAAACTGAACCAAACTAAATCG
Source organism: Eucalyptus virginea (assembly GCA_014182375.1). NCBI lineage: Eukaryota > Viridiplantae > Streptophyta > Magnoliopsida > Myrtales > Myrtaceae > Eucalyptus > Eucalyptus virginea. Next base: position 30,247,607 of record CM024523.1, on the reverse strand, counting down.
GGTTTTCAATTTGATTCATATTCGATTCAATTCAAATTCAATTCGTGTCGGGTTCACATCTTATAGGTTCGCTTCGCTTCGCTTTGGTTTTCTTGAAAACACGAATTGAATCGAACTGTTGACACTCCTAGTTGGTACGTCAGATACTATCTTATACCAAAGCATATTTTCCACCTTTCCCACAAGAACTGCACCATCATTCTCACGGCAAGCTCTTGCTGCCTATATATAAACAGCAGAAAAGGAAAGATGGTCCTCTCTCTCTCCCTCTCTTTTTCTCTAACGCGCACAAACAACTCAGGAAGATGATTGATGGTGGGGCTTTAATTTGCTAAAGGAAGCGGCTTCACCTAATGATGTCCAAGAGCGTCCGTCATGTGATTAGGGTAGCCTCCCTGTAACTATGATAGTTCAGGCTGTGGTTAAATGACTTCAATCATCACTCATTTCCCCAAAATTGTTCGCGGGGACCACACCTATATCCAAGGCCATCTAGCTCTAGGAAAAGGAATCATAATAAAGATCCGCCTAACAAAAACACTGTACATTCCGTTCATACAAGCATTATTGATCCCGACATAAATATCTAATACCTATAAATATATATAAATATATATATATATATATATATATATATATATATATATATATCCCTTTATGGTGCATATGTGCGCATTCGTATGTCCCGATCCCAAGAGCTATCTTTCAATAAGAAGTCGAATGAGGTAAAACTCATTCTATTTGACATTTCAAAATGAATTTCAATTTGGATAAATTTGGATAGTTATGAACAAATGCCAAATTACCCATCTCTCCCTATTGAAATTCTTTTGCAATGACCATGGCAATAAAGGCAGCTACCACTACGTATCATTGAAAGGCGACCACCTTGGCGGTCACTGTAGTGGCTTAAGATTCTATATCTAGCATTTTTTTCATTATTTCTTTTCAAGTGAATTCGTTCAAATTCATCTTTTTCTTTACATCCCAATTTAGTTTCATTAAACACTCATATTAGATCGGGTGTGATGGTAAGTTCTATATGACAATATCCGATATTGTAACCTGTAGTATTTCCCATCCAATATATCGGACATAATCAATTCCAAAAAGCATGCCCCATCCTATTCAACAACCTTCTCCGCGACCTTACAAAGTACTACTAAATACAGCTAACGAGCCTTTTCTCGTCAGAGTTCGGGAATGTGCCACGTGGCCGAACGGCGACACCGACAAGTGTCATGTTGGTAAAAGCAGCAGTAGCAGGGGGATCAAAGGGACAGGGGAAAGAGAGGACCGTTGGGCTCCGGCGAGCCCACCGTGTCGGATGGAAAAGAAAGGATGGTGTAATAATTGAGGGCGGCTCTGCTGTTGGGGAGCTCCGGCAAAATAAAGCTGTGGGGCCCACCTCTAGCTCTAGCTCTAGCTCTAAGCCGCCGCATCTTCCTATTTTTCATTTTCATTTTTTTTCTTTTTTTGGCCTATTTTGGCAATTTACGAAGTGCCCCCCCTTACATTTGACAACGAAATTAAATGCTCGCTCTGTTGATAAGAGAACATCGCGACTTCTCCGCATCATTATCTTTTCCTATTCTGTAAGAGGAAATGGCGTTCGATTATATGATGTTGTTTACAGTATTAATGATCATCATGTCATGTGATGTTTACATCTTTATCGGGGAAAATGAAAGACGATCATATTATTGTCATTGTCCTACTTCGGGCGACGCTTAGCCATATTCGACCTGCCGATGTTGAGGGTTGGTGCTGCCAAGAAAAAGAAGGGCTGCATGAGAAGATCAAAGGTAAGTTTTGAAGCACTTTGGGAAGTAGCTTTAGGCTCGTGAAATTCTTTGATCGAAAGACCTGGTATGTAGTAAAATCATCCCGAAGCTCATTTGAGTTTGAACCCCACACTTTCACAGCCCATAACTCAAATCAAATACCTAATCATTTCCCTTGATACTCAGATGATTTAAAGAGTTTTTTTACCTCACAGGGAGATACTGAGATATTATTTACAAGACTGGTAAACGAGTGTTTTGGGCTACTAGTCAAGTATACTTTATTCAAAATAATTCAATTTTTAAGAAAAATAGATTATACATAACACGAGGACAATTGGTATATTGAAAGCTATAAAGTGAGAGAGATTCTAACTTGATTTTAGAATAGGACTATTGTCGTGGGCCAAATACATGTCCAAAATCCTTAGCTAGTTATTGGGCCTTCGACAGCCCATGTGGCTGCAGGCTCCATGCAGCTGCTACTTTCGGGAGATCTGCATCTAGTTCAAAAGATTAGGGGCCGTGCCCTAGAGGCCCGATTCGAGTCTCTAATGCATTCGAATTGTAAAGGAACGCTTTGCTGCTTCAATCTGAGGATGATTCGATTTTCATGGGAGACAACGTTGGGCCTGACTGCTTTCTCAAGGCTTCCGTGCCCATTCATCTCTAACTAAAAACCCATCATCTCTTTTGATGGAAGAAGTTGAGGAGCTTGAGACCTGTGTGAGTGCGAACTCGAGGCACGAAAACACGGCTCAGAAAGACCAGGTGGAATTTGCCGATTCCATGGTATCACGATGGTGCTTGGTCAGAACATGGAAATGCCATTGGTCCTAACATAAATCGATCTATTGAGTATCTTATGAAAATCCACTCATTGACCAGGTTTACTACCACGTTCTTAGATATTTGCCAACTTATATGGAACGGTGAACAAACAAGAAAGGCGATCCGCGTTAGCAATTCTCTTTGGGCATCACCAAAAGGATCTTGTCTCGTAAAAATTGGTTAGCTCGTCATGCAGCCCTAATGAGATGCAAATTGATAGCTTTGGTAAGGCCGAACTGAGTAATTGCTAATTGATCTGCACGTCTTCGTTAGCTACACGGTACCCATCTCTACATAACGGTTTTAAACCTGATTAAGGAACATCTTTTCGCGAATAAAGCAAGAGGAGATATAAAGTAACGAAAGCAATGTCAGCAAATAAGGAGGCCCCCAGCCGATTAACTATTGGTAAATCCAAAAGCGCCTAAGGCAAGAACGCTGCAATATCCTATACCGGTCGGGGGACCCACGCGGACGCTCAGTGCAGTCCACGTGTCCTAGCGAGGGTCGCTGTCGCCAAGTCGCCCATGCTTTTTTGGCTCTCGGAGAAGGAGAAGCTGTCGATTCGTTGGATCGGATTTGCGGTCAAATCGTCAAACATGTTTCCCATCCTCGCCGACACCTGGCTCACCTAATCACCCTCCACGTGTCCTCATCCGAGGCCCTCCGATCTCGTTTAATCCCCTGCTCCCGCCCCTATAAAATAACCGCCCGCTTTGTCTCTCTTCCCCATGCGAACGAGCTTAAAACTAAAACAGCGTTCAACCGTTTCTCTCACTAACTCCACTTCTCTTTTTCTCTCCGACGGTTATCTCAAAGCAAGCTCTCTCTCTCTCTCTCTCTCTAGAAACCAGAGACTGCGAGTTCCTTCGAGCGGCCGCATTCCCGTTCGCCGGAGGTTATCGCCGCCGATTCGCCTCGATGTTCGTGAAGAAGCTGGTCGAGAAGGCTGCGAAGAAGGTAAGAGTCGTGGATCGTCTCTCTCTCTCTCTCTCTCTCTCTGTGCTTAAGTTGATCCGCTTCTCTGCGTGTGCGCGATTCTCGATTCGATCGGTCGTCGGCGTTCGTTTCCTCGCCTCTAGTCGCGTCGATTAAGCATCTGCTAGGTCGAGTGCTTGTTTCGAGCTCGTTTGCCGCACGAGGTTTCGACTGATTTGGATTCAGTTTCGACTGGTCTCCATACGATTATGTTTCGTCGTCGTCGTCGTCAGGTCGTCGTCATCGTATTAGGTAACGAAAGGCAGGAGATATCTTGAATCAATGAATTGCCGTTCGCACGCTGGTTTGCTTGCTCTCGCTCTGGCTTGATCTTTAATGAGGAAGAGAGGAGGATCTGTTTCCCGATTGAGAGGGAGATATATCATTAATGCGATGGTCGCTTAGGAACGAGCTTAAACTTGCGAGTAGTGATTACCGTGTCCGGCTCATTGAGATCGGCAACGGGCAAGTCCATTTGAATTTATCGGAATGATAAATGGAAGATTTTACGGTCTATATAATTACTATTTATGGAGAGTTGGTCCCAGCGATCATGTGGAGCTTCCCTGTTTCCTCGGTTTCTTCTGTCAGTCAAGCGAACCGTACGCATCTTAGGTAAGCCTAGTGGATGCGATGATTATGACCACGAGGCGGCGATCGAGTGGCTTGAGCATTTGATGGAACTGTGCTGACTGAGTGAAATTCTAATTTAAACCAGAATCAAGTGAGATTCCAGCCATCAAAGCAGTAATATTATAGCGGAGAAGCTGTCTCTGATCTGGATTAGATAAGATTTAATCATGATTAGGAGGACGAGCTGTAGACTACCCTTGAAGTGGAGGAGGAGCATTGATTGCGATTAAGATCTTTCCTCCAGGACACGTCGCATCCTGCTTCTTCTGGCCAGCTTTGGGAAAATTTAGGCAAATAATTTACACATTGGGTCTGGGTAAAATGGGAATTAGCCTCGGTCGCTTTGTTCTTTTTCTCGTCCTTTTCCTGATTGTAACGGCCGACTACGGTTTCGACGAAAGGCTAATGCGCCGACGACCCCATGCGGAAACTGCCTCACAACTCACAAGGTAATAGACAGCGACTTTCCACGTGGACCAACTAGAGCTTAAGTGACTCTGTCTTGTCCGATAGTTTAGCCCCCTTGTTATTGTTATCGTGTGGTCCTGTCTTTCTTCGATGTCTCCGAAAGGTACGTGGCCGTTTCTTTTTTGCTGAGCTCCGAGGTCAAACATCTGGACTTTTTCCAAAGGAGTGAGTTAAATCATGTTGAGGATCCGAACGAGTTTCGGATTGTCCTGAAGTCCAGCTAAAAATTTTGTTGCGGCATTTATAATTAATAATATAGTTCTCGTTTGTTATATCTCGGGTCCTCTTTTAGGTTTTTAGGACGCGTGAAATTTCAATCCATTTGGAAGTAGGTTGATTATCACGATGAGGACAAGTTAATGGACCTCTTAAGAAGGGGAATTTCCTCGGTTGGGCCGTGTCCAAGCAAGTATTTACCTGCTTGCCATCTGTCCTTTGCGCATGTTTCGCTTCTTGGACGGTGGTGTTGCAGTCCACAGTCCACGTGTCCCCTTTAAAAAGGTCAAGCTCATGCTTTTATTCTTTTCCTTCGGGGCCTTCAAACTCGATACGCTATTGCCCCTAATTATCTTATTCTAAGCAGACCCGCTCTCTTAATATATTCTCTCTTTTCTTTATCCTCTGGGCCCGCGCAGCGGGAAAAACGGACCGAAACCACCGACCAGTGTCTAAATTACTGTGAATCGGACAGTGACCAAAAGTATCTTATGCATAGGATCCTTTCCCAGGACGTTAAAACTTTGCCTGCCGAAGACGAGGAAACAAAGAATGGATTACAATTTGGTCCTTCCGTCTACATAATCTTTTACCATCTCGTGGGTGATTGGATTACATCCTCTATAGGCACGGGTTATGTATTAATTTTCCATTTCATGACCCGAGATGCTGCGTGATATGATCGTTATGTCTTCTTGACGTTGATATAGAAATGTCCTTGCTATGGAATGTTTGATGTGTGCGAGATGAATTCTTCTAGATAACATGCCTCAACTTGCGCATTCAACTTAATTTAACCTAAGTTTTAAGGCATATCATCGAGCAACATCCATCCCCACTGTTAGTCATGGATACTATTTTATCCCTGGTACATAAAATGAAGCTATGCCCTTGGTCATTACTGCTGCTGAGTGTGATGATTAATTGTGACATTGTGTTTGATTCTTCTGGCAGCCTGGAGGAAGAAACACAGAAGGACTGAAATCTAGCGATATCAACCCACATATCGTATTCCATTATGGGATTCCATCGGGATGCACCAAGTTCGCCTATGACTCAATTCAGAGCATACTAGCTGTTTCCACAAAGTATGATTCTTTGCCATTGTTAATTTATTCTCTTATGTTTTCTGTCGATGGAGTGCAATATCAGTTTCGCAGGTCAAAAATAACTTGGACTAAGATGATTTAGATAGCTCCTGAACAGCTCTGACTCTCCTAAGTCTTAGGTTGCAAGTGCACAAATGCTACATTTCCTCTCGCTAACCTGGTTATTTGATGCAACACTTTGAAAACTGAAACTACTAAGAAGCAGAAGTAAGGTATTGGTTGAAATTACCACTCTCATTGCCTTTCAGCAAATGAAATTTCTCCCACAAACTCGCATTTTCTCTTGAAACAGCAATATGATGTCCATGTTTTGAGGCTTTGGTTGCAGATTCAATGGAAACTCTTTGACAAACGTGCTTCTCTTTCGTTCTGTTATCCAGGAATGGCCAGATCAAGTTATATGGGAAAGATAACACTCAAGTCATACTTGAATCTGAGCAAACAGGACCGAGCAAGTTTCTGCAGGTTTTCTGGTTTAGTCCGTGATTTGCATTTCCATGCTTTATGCGATGGATTGCCTTCTTAGTTCCTTTTCAAATAGTTATTATGTTATCATATTGTGAATTCACTAATTATTAATCCACATCATTATTGTCAGTTCATCGAGAATCAAGGCATTCTTCTGAATGTGACCTTCAATAATCAAATCGAGGTAAGTCTTCATCAGGAGACGCACTCTGGCCATGTGTCATGCAGGGGGCAGTCTCATGAAAATCAAATTTATTAGTTTCTTTATATTTGAAGTTGTTCTTGAGAGATCAATTTAAATGGGAATCGCATTTTAGGTTTGGGACATAGACAAGAAGCTATTGTCGCACATTTACAATTTCAAAGATGCAATTACCTCTTTATCAGTCCTGCAACATAGTTTGTACATGTAAGTGTTTTCCAAAGTCAAACTGGTCTGGATAATAGGGGCATAACATCATTCATGTTATTGTTTGACACATATATTGGCAGGTATGCTGGAGATCCTCTTGGAAACGTGTCTGTTTTGAAGCTTAATCAGGAGCCATATAATCTAGTCCAAACGAAGTACACGATACCTTTTGAAGTATCTCATGGTTAGATGCCTTCCAGTTTAATTTGTGTTTTCGGTGATCTTGTCAGTGTTTTTTACTTGTCTTTTTTTCAGCTCCTTATGATCTTACAATGCCATGCTTTACTACAATATCTATATGCAAGGAGATCATTATTGACATTTCGTGTTTGATAAATCATCCTATTCAGGAATTCAAAATGAATTATCTGGTCACGTGGCTGTCATGCATGCACTGCCTCAACCAATGGCTGAAAGCAAGAGGTAGTCTTATTTCTATCATTTTTCTTGTTGCAGCATTTACATTGTTTGCAACCTATGATAATCTAATGACGTCATGCCTCTGGAGAAAAACTATACCATGAAATGTCTCATGTTGCATGAAGTTTTAAGGTGGCTAAGAAGCACCTTTTTATTTCACTGTCCCACATGCTTTGCCCTTCAACTGATGCCACTTTCGATTGACTTGCAAAATTTTTTTCGTGGCGCTACTAGTTCAGCATATACGTAATAACTCTGATATGGTTGAAGAACTAGTTCACACAGAGATGTAAGGTTTCATGCCCTAGTGGCATCATATTTTACTAATGGTTTGCAACCTTGTACCAATAGCATTTAGGAATTAGATTCCAATAAAATCCTAGACTTGGGAAACATAGTGAATGATGTGGGGAATTTGTTACAAACAATGAAACACAGGTCTAGGTTATTGTACAGTTTTCTTTACTAACTCCAGTTGAGCATCATCCACTCATGTGCTACCAAGGCACTAAATAGTTGCTTGCTTCAATTTCTTCTGCTAATTCTTTATAGTACAGGTTTATCTTATTTACAGTTGTCAATACTACCTCCTGTTAAGCATTGTGAGCTCACGTAATGTCACCCTGGCACTAGATAGTTGTTTACTTCCATCGAAGAGAAGCAAATGAAAGGCTTTCATAAAATTCTCATAGTTATGAACCACGGTGTTGGGGCTTTGAATCCCTCCTCGCCCACAATCGCTAGATAGTTGTCTACTTGAAGTTCTTTACATCTCAGCTAGATACTTCTGTTTTCAAGTTTACAAACATCTGTTTCAGTATTTTATTGTCCAAATACAGGGTACTAATAATATACGAAGATGGTCTATTTGTATTGTGGGAAATACGAGAAAGCAAATCAATTTTCAAAGGTGGAAACGTGTTGCAGTCAGCACATAATGAAGGAAAGAAAGTGACATCCGCCTGCTGGGCATGCCCACTGGGGAGTAAAGCTGTCATTGGATATAGCACCGGGGATATCTTCATTTGGAGTGTTCCAATACCAAATGGAAGAAGTGAATTAGTGCCAGATATAGGCTCTCAAAGTGGTCCGATCTGTAAATTAAATCTTGGATATAAGCTGGACAGAACTCCGATTTCTTCTATGAGATGCGTTCATACAGATGGAAAACCAAGTCGACTATATTTTTTGGCCGCCCCTGATGCAGCATCTTCAAATCTTTTGCAGGTATTTGACATCATTTAATTTTCCTGCATAAAAATATTTTACTTGGTTTTGGACATTATTTTCATTTTAAGCGGACTCTATCGCTTGACTACTAGCTCTTATAACCTTTAGACATTTCATTGTCAGGAATTACCTTTGAACAAATTTTTTCTAATATTGTCATATTATTATTAGGCTCCAAAAACACTAAGACAAGGCAGACCTTGTTTTCCCTTTTCTATTTACATTTCAAGATCTTAGCAGTAAGAAATATAGGACTTCTCGAAGTTCTTGCTACTAAACTTTCAATTATTTCCCACAGATATTGTAGGCATCTTGTCTGGGTGGGCCTATTAATCTGCCGCCTCATCATTTTAATACAACCATTTTAGAATTCCATGGTGTATTGAGAATGCTTATGGCAACTTAACATTTTACTTGTCAGGTAGTCTTGCTGAATGACCACTCTGAATCCCGCACAATTAAGCTGGGGCTTCAGCTGCCTGAACCTTGCATTGATATGGAGATCATCTCAAACTACAGTGAGCAGACAAAGCAGAAACGAGAATCTCTTCTAGTTATTGGAAAATCAGAACATCTATATGAGTATGATGACAGCCTAATTGAAAAGTATCTCCTACAGTGCCAATCCAAGTCTGCTCCACCCATCCCAAAAGAAGTAAGGCTTAGGTTACCACTCACCGAATCAAGCATCACTGTGGCAAAATTCATCGCTAGTAGCCAGTGTATCTCGAACTTAGATGACGAGGTGCGTAGATGTCAATTTACATGTCCTCAGCATAATGTGATCATCTTGGTAAGTCTGATTTCTCTGGTTATGTAGGATTACATACAATTGGTCAAAAAGGTTCCGCCCCTTCTGCACTCGGAAAAAAATGGTAGAGATGCATCTCAGATAAACCCAATCCCATTTGGTGGGTTTGCAAAGGTCAAAAATCTGTACGTAACTGGACATAGCAATGGAGCCATCAACTTTTGGGACATGTCATGTCCACTTCCTCTTCCTATCTTTTCTGTCGAGCAGCAGGTGTTCTCCCCATAATGCCTTATCTTTTTGCTGGAATCCCATATATGCGTTTTTATCTGCTTTTACACTTCTCATGCATCAATGTTCTCATTGGATTAAACTTCAAAGTCTAGCTTCACTTGATAAAAATTTCGATTCATCTTACCTAGCTCTATTAACAAGAATATTCATCCATATTGATGGAAGGATAAAAGAAGTTAGACATCAAATTTCGGGGAGATTCTGCTTAAATCGAAGAATTATTTTTTGGTTTTGTGGCTTAACATGAATTTGTGTTGGAACTGAAGGAAAGAGACTCCATGGAGCATACATAACTTAAAAGTGGATCGCACTCTTTCGGTTGTATGATTTGTGCTTCTTATTATGGTCTTATTCTTGCAGAGTGAAGATGACTTTTCTCTAAGTGGGGTTGCACTTACAGCTTTGTGTTTTGATGCAAAGCACCAGATCCTTGTTTCTGGGGATAAAAATGGAATGGTTAGCCTTATGCCTACAGATTTAATAAAATATGACCACTTACTTTATACTGCAGTCATAAGGTTCATATTGTTGATCTGCTTAATTAACTACAGGTTCGCATATATAAATTTAAGCCCGAGGCGTATGTCTCAGGTATGTCTATATGAGGTTTAAAGTAGTTTAAACTTAATGCATTTGCTAGTCAGATTTTAAGTACTTCTTGCAAGAATTTGATACATCAAATCAACAATTATGACTTCAAATTCTCTCTTTTAGGTAGTGCAAAGAGAGGAAACAATCGCATGATAGGCGGTGTAAAAGCTTTGAAGGTTAATGGTGTAGTGCTTTCATTAAATATGAGCTGCAGCTCCAGGCATCTTGTTGTTGGTTCTGATCAAGGATATGTAAGTGTCTGTCTTTCATTCTAGGTATATATTACTGCTTCTTTTATGATATTTATTCTTTTAGGTGCTGATTAGAACTTGTTTGAGAGTGATTTTTCAGTGTTTGATGATATATTGCTGACATAATAAGTTCGGGCATGTTTCTTTGTCTATTGCAAATTCAAATGGGCTTTTTTCTTTGTTTTACTATTTTAATGAGATCTTTCTGCAGAATGGGGGGAAATAACCCTTTCAAATGCAAAGCATTGTCATCAGCTTGTGAAGTTTGTTGGGGCATGAATCTAATGCATGTGCCTTTTTGCTTTAGGTCACATTGATTGACGTAGAGGGGCCTCATGTACAGTTTACCAAGCAAATTTCAAGTGACATTTCTACAGGCATAATCTCTGTTCAGCTTGGTACCTGCGCTTTGCATGGTTTCCAGAAGAATATATTGGTGATGTCGACGAGGGATTCATCAGTTGTGGCCCTGGATAGTGATACTGGTACAATACTGAGCAATAGCATGGTGCATCCTAAAAAACCCTCCAGAGCTCTATTTTTGGAGATATTGGGTGAGAATCAAGTTCTGCAGCATGTTTTTGAGATAATTTATTGTGTGAAACTAATGAGTTTACTTATAATCCCACTGTGCAGAGTTGAACACAGAGGATATGGTTGAGGACTCCATATTTAAGCAGGGACTATTGTTGCTATGTTCGGAGAAAGCTGTGTATGTGTATTCTTTACCGCATGTGGTTCAGGTAATAATACCGAGCACTTTTATATACTTCTTTAACAGCCAAGAAGAGGATTATATATCTCTTTTTGTTTCAGGGAGTCAAGAAGGTCATATATAAGAAGAAATTCCACTCCTCGTCCTGTTGCTGGGGTTCGACTTTCTATACTCCCGATGCTGGACTTATGCTTCTTTTTACTTGTGGGAAGATTGAGATAAGGTATTTGACAGTGAATTACCTGCAACTTGGCTGATGAGACAGACAGGGTCATAACTTGTCTTGCTGGAGTATAGCACTCCAAACATTTCTTCAAATATAAAATTCTGCTTGCTTCTTCTGTCTTCTCCCCAGGATGTGGTTTCTTACACCTTCTAATTGAGCAGTAGGAATGCAAAACTTTTCATTAGTTTAGTCGAAGTTTTGCCCGACATTTGATACTTACCATAATTATTAATCCTTTGAAATTCTTGTATTGATTTTGTTCATTACATGTTTGTTTGGGGCACTTTCTGCAGCAATTGTATGATTTTTTGTGTCATCCTTTGTATAAGAAGATGCTATTTTAGAGCACCATTTCAAGTCTTGGTAGACAGGTGCATGGGAATTCGTTTATACCTAGAGAAATTACCTCTTTATCTAGGTTAGACACGGGATCTACCAAGATCCTCCTCCTCATATCTTTATCAGAAAGATCCAACTGAATAGAGTCTATTTCGCTCATTGCTCCAAAGTCCACTTTATTCAATTACCCAGAATCTAGGCCACAGAGAATTTATTTCAAGGTTTATCCAACTGCTTTTCAATATTTATATAGTCATATGCAGCAAGTTGTAAAACCAAACATTTACTAAGCTTGTCTTCTTATTGGGCTGGTAGGTCCTTGCCCGAGTTATCTTTGATAAGGGAAACATACGTAAGAGGACTTGCAGGTCCCACGTCAAAGGGAAGCACAATAAATGACAATTTGATATGCTCTTCTTCAGACGGTCAACTTCTCATGGTACTTTTACTCTACTCATTTGTCCCAACTCTGTACTTCTGAATTTATGACCTTCATTTATTTCCTGGCACAGGTGAACAAAGACCAGGAGATTTTTCTTTTCTCAGTTCTACTCCAGACAAATATGTTCAGGTGCGTTGAACTTTCTCTCCAACCTTCTACAGCAGTTCCATAGTATGGTTCCAGAGAACGTCATTCAAAATTTTTTCATAATACTACTTATTCCTAGAAGGGAGCCTCCAATTAGAAAGCATACTTGCAATGAAAACTAGCTTTAGCAGGAGACCAGGAGCTCTTACCAATAGTGCATCTGCGATCTTGATGGCCCACTCTATTAGTATTATGCTCATGCACAGCCATATGCTCAACTATATTCATGCTACTTCTACTCAATATGATGTGTTTTCAATTATTCTTAGACAAGGAATTGATATTATGGTTATGTTTCTTGTAACTCTGTAAAAACGAAATAAGTAGACATGTACATCTGTCGTTACTCCTGGTAGAATGGTTAACATTTATAGGCTTTGTCTATTGTTCCTCTTCATAGGCTGTTGGGGTCTCTCAGCCAAGTCTACCAAAAAGACCTGGTTCATTCAACAGAGAGCCTCGCTCCTGTGCGTGCCATCCAGAAGGAGAAGCCCAAGGTAGTATTAGGTTGGAGTTTTTTTTTTTTTCCCTTTCTGAGTAGATTGTATATTAACCACTCGGTTGTAACAATATTATTTTGCACAAACAGGGATTATTTAGTTCCGTGTTCAAAGACACAAAAGTCAATAGAGAAAAGCATGCACCCGATACGTATAAAGAAGATCCTAGAGCAAGCATTGAAGAACTCTCCACTATCTTTTCAACAGCCAATTTCTCGAGTAATATTGTGGACATAGATGATAGTGGCACCGAGATTGAGAAAAGAGAGGATTTGGCTGGGGATGAAGATGACGATGAATTGAACATAGGTATGGCTGAGGACAGGGGTTTGCAGTAAAGTTACCTGCATGTGTGCACTTTTACCCCCAACAAATTGTGTTTCCTGTTTATACTATTTATGGTGAACTTCAGATTTAACTGACTGAAAATTTCTTGCTTTGTGAAGATGATATTGATATTGGTGATAGCGAGGAAAAACCTCGAGGACAGAATTTGTTTGGAGGTCTCAACAAAAAAGTCTTGGCAAACAAATTTCAGAGCTTTAAAGGTGAGTAATATAAACGAATTCTCCTGTTAGAGAGCTAGCTACTTCATGCGGATCTCTCCTCTTTAAAAGCAACATGAATTAAAAAAAAATAGAATTCACTGGTGATAGGAGAATATTTTGTCAGTATGGGATCCATTTTTCCAAAATTGAACATAATGTCATTTATAAGTAAAGATAATCTCACCGTGTTCTACTTTCTCCAATAATTCTCCACCTCCAAATTGACATTCCACCATTGCCTTGTCTTGCGTGGACTGATGTGGGAGAAGATTAAACTTTTGACCGGGTCAAAATGGGTGAACACCCCGGCAATGTCTGTATTATTTTTCTAGTATCAGCAGTAGTGCTGATCACATATTCACAGTTGCCATATACTATCCACTGTCATACATTATCATTGTCAAACATTTTGTGCTAGGTTATCATACAGTCATCGGTTTACATTCTAGTCGCATACACAGTAGAACAAGAACATGTAAAGTTACTGTGGAAAGAAGTCTCGAAATGAATAGAATGATTAATGTGGGATAAAGGAGCGATTGATCTTGGTCATTTGAGATATTACACAGCCACATGATATAGATAAGTGGTGCTAAGAGTGTTCGCTAAGATCATCAGTTTTTTAGGAATTGCTAAAGATGTCAGTATCTGATGTATTTGACATTTCTGGAGATGATCTTGTGTTGTGCTAATAATCTTGAGCTTTGAGAAGTATTCCAGAGGTAGATGACAGGATACACCAACCCTTTGTTCATTTCTATCTGAAAGAATAGATTTAACATCTGCTCTTAGAAATAGGTTTCGTTTTCACCTTTTCCTCACGGGAGCATTGAAATGAGGGGGATGCGTTGCTTCATAACCCATGATACTACCTTCCTTGGCAATTAATGTGGAATAAGTAGGAGGGACACTATGATCTATGATCCATATGCATGCGACATGGTTTTTCTGTGTATTTGAGACCAAAAATGCAACCTATACCATGCGCAACACACGCACGCGTGCACAAATGTGCAGACAATGTCCTAGAGGGTTTAGTAATTTGAAGCATGGCATTTTCCTGCCTTGTCACAAATGAACTAGAGGATACTGAGAAGGAGAAGATTTGCAATTGGATGATGTTTTCCATTTATAAATTCTGTTGACAGGGAAACTCAAGCATGTAAAGATCAAGAACGAGAAGAGTTCCACAAAAGAGGAGCAACAGGATGAAAAGATTGGTGCAGTCGATCAGATCAAGAGGAAATACGGGTTCGCCAGTTCTAGTGTAAGTATATTACTGCCACACGCCTTCAAAAGGCAAAGATCTTTGTTTGTTTCTGCTTCCCTTTGTATCCTGGTAGGTTTATACCATTTTGCCAAACTAGAAAATGAGAGTCTGGCCTGTCAAATCACGAATTCGCTTTGATGAGATAGTTGGGGGTACCATGTTATCAACGAGAGGGGATTCAACTGGACAAGAACCTGATGGGTAAAGTTACTGATGTTGAGTATGTTGATTGTAGCAGTGAGCTTGCTTTCTCCATTTCAAAAATAAGGTTCATCAGGATGATGATTCCTTTTTTATCCTGAAAGAATAATACAGTGTCTAATAAAAGGAGCATAAGCAATTCTGTGATAAATTAAAACAGACTGAACAGAACTTCCGAGGCTTCGGGTGTCTAATATTTGATGCCGGATTAGGAAACTACATATCTCGAGTATGTTTATGAAGGAGAGCCCTTGACACTATAACATGCTTTTGGAGAACGTTCCGTTCAGTAAGACAACATAAGGGCTGGGGACTCGTGTGGCTTCTTCAACGCAATTTAGATCCTTTTGATTCCTCTTTCTTATCAAAGAGCGCGTCACGTTGTTGGATATTGTTCAACGTGCAGGAAACAACAGGCGCTGCCAAAATGGCAGAGAGCAAGCTGCAGGAGAATTCGAGGAAGCTGCAGGTCAGTTAGTGCCAAAGTCTATAACTTCGGTCGTTATTCTACTCTCTTGTAACGCCGCTTTTGTTCCTTTTTCCTACTTTCCTTCTTTTTTCCGCCTGCACTTTCAGTTCATGATTTTACTCATCCTTCGACAGGGAATAAGCTTAAAAACCACGGAGATGCAAGACACGGCAAAATCATTCTCGTCAATGGCCAAAGAGGTGCTCCGAGTCGCAGAACATGACAAGCGAAGCTCGTGACAATGTGACTTCGGTTAACAAGGATTCCGATCAGCTGGGAGTTTATTTATTATGTTATTGGTAATGTTGGTTCATTCTTTCAAACCTTCTGTTGCGTGTAGCACGTCTATGTTGTATATATGCGTTTGTGTGGGTTTGTATATATACATAGCAAGGAAAGAAACGGGTGGGTTCTATACCTCTCTTTCGCCCAATCCCAAGATGAGTTGTATCAAAAGCAAATCAATTTCACACATTGTCCTTGTTAACAGGATATTAATAAAGAGATGATGGATTTGAATGTCTTAAATTTATTTTGTTTGAAAATTCGAAAATATTCACGAGGGCAAGGGAATAAAAACTTTTTCTCCAATCATGGAAAATGGAACATGAAGACACCAGCACATTAAAATAAGAAACGCACATGCATCCAAACTAGACATTGGTTATCAGATTATGGCTAGAAACTTTAATCAGAAGCTTGCTTCATGTTGGTCAGACACATGCTTCGCACAGTGTCTAAAACTAACGCATCTAACCAATACCCCTGATTTTAGACACAATACTTGTTTGCATCTTTTGCGAGTGAAATTTCTTCCCTTTCATTAGCGGGATATTAATAAAGAGAGGGAAACGAAAGTGGAAGAAACTAGCATTGGAGCCAAGAAAAAGTTTGATAACCATCCAGAAAGCTTTTTACACATTGAGTTTCTACACGAATTCTTGAAAATTGAAAATAGCTCATCCCCAACGACGACACTAGGATGAAATTCCAAAGTTAGTACTTCGAAGGGACAAATGCTGTCGAGGATGTCCCAGCAGTGAATACTACAACTTAGGAATGAAAAACACGACCTAACTCCTCCACAGACAGTTTTTGCACCTAATTAGGATATCCATTTCAGTTGCAATTCGTATCAGTATTAATCACGGAATCTCAGCGTTAACCTTTTAGAAAATTTTTAGAAAGTACTCAAAACTGAGGATTACAATTCCCCAGCAGGTTAAGTACTACTCATGTTAGTCCTCATTCCTGAATGAGTTGAGTACTACAAGACCCAACATAAATGCACAAAAACCTCCATAACAGACAATGCATAGAGATTCATCTCTACCATCAAAATCCATTTCATACCATTTGCAGGATATCTTGCATAAAACACAACTTTTGTTAGACAACCACTTCTACAGATTGATCACAAAATCCTGTCGGATCAAAAGAATTTAGTAACGGCCCTGACGGAGTTCACAAAGAGGAAATGCTCACATCAAAAGCAAAAGCCAAAAACTAAATACTCAATGCAATCGAGCCCAATCGTACTCTTAAAATAGACTAGAGACTCCACTAAGGAAAGCTAGCAACACCCACAGTCCCTTACAACAAGTACGTTCCATCCCTTAAAATCCACAACCCTCCCAATGGGTTTGCTTTTATTACCCAGTAATCCTATGCGGAAACTGTCAGCAGACATTTGGCAAATAAAAACAATGGCATTTGGCACTCAAACATACAATTCAGGATCAATCGATTGATCAAAGCACATATAAACCACACAGAAAAACATCCAACTTCTTCATCCTACAAGTTCAGAACCTGGATATAGCAACATTTGTTTACAATCTATCTGCTAACTTAGCATGGGGATATGGCATTATCAGGCTCACATCGACATCAAAACGCTACCAACACCAATAAATTCGGTAAACACCAAAAGTCGTCATTGTTTCCACCTCTTGGGATGGGATAAAGGGCTACTATTTGTGCACTTTAGAAAATTAAATCACATTGCCCAGAGGTCTACAAAATCCAAGATAGCATAGCATAATGGTGTGCACATTATGACTTCTTGTCCATAGAGAAGAGCTTCATGAGCAAGCCTAGAAAAGCCAGCTACAATCGGATTTGAAGCTAAGAAGCTTCAGTGAGAAAAGTAGGTCTAGAGATGCCTGGAATGGGGATGCACAGTATGGACACACCCTAGACCCCTGATGAGGAAGCCTCATGCTCATGCATAACAGACCAGAATGTTAAGACCCTTCAACATGACCGCATCTGAGACGAATACTTCAGTCAAGATGTCTCCCCCTAGAGGCCTAAACACGTATCTCAATGAATAGAAAGAAATAAAAGAGTGATGAGTGCAAAGAAGCTTAAATATATGAGATCAGAGAAACAAGCTTCAGCTAAAATCAGCATAAACAACTAACTACATCACTATTTAAGTTTCAGAAGATACTCAAGCCAATCACTGTTCACCTAATTATCATCAAGGCAAACAACTACATGTCCAAAATGACAGAAATTTTTCGTTGCTTGTTGGCGTAACAGTTTACACATACTCCTCGAGGGTAATTGTGACTTAGTCGTCATCCTCTTCCTCCTAAAATTGCCAGAACAAACAAAAGACAAATCAGTATATATACAACTTATAATGACAACTTTCCTATTTAAACCATCTACAGCATCTAGCACTAACCTCCGCACTGTCATCTCCATCCTCATCATCCTCATCATTGACTTCAGATTTTGACTTGTCAGACTCTTCATCATCGGCACCATTGGTTCCTTCAGCCTATCATTATCGTTTGCAAACAGGTAAGAAAATTTCCACAATTACTACAACTGGAAAAAGACAAAACCAACATCAACTTCAGGAAAATCTCAAAATCAGAAATCCATACCGATTTTTTGTTATAAGCATTCATCTTCTTGTTGTACTCATCCTTCCTTTTCTCTGCCTTTGCTGCAAAAGGAGCTTTCTCCTAACAATTTGCAAAACAACAAAGATGTCAATACAGATAAGACGCTCGCAGGTAGCGGATAAAAACACTAATTTAATCCAGTAAGCAATCAATAAGACAAGACACTCACAGCTTCCGACATGGATTTCCACTTGTCTCCACCAGCTTTACCGACCTAGTTCATTCAAATAGGCAGATCAACAACCGTAATCAGCAATGCTTCCGAGAAAGGCTCGCAGACCAAATCAATAGCACCGTATCCACAATCAATCATAAGCAAGAGAATCAACTCACCGCAGCAACGGACTTGTTGTTAGGATGCTTCTGCTTATACTGCACCCTGAAATCTTCCCTATATCCAGAAACAGATTGCACAGGAGAAACAAGTAAAAAGCCAAAATAAACCTCGCATTCCTCGATCGAACCGAAAAACCGCCAAAAATTTCTCTAAATCGCCGGAATCAAAAACCTAATCGCAAGTTCCATAGTTTTCCATACATGAAGATGAAAAATGCACTGGCAGGCCTCTTCGGCTTGTTAGGATCCTTCACAGCCTTCTCCTTCTTCGCGGTCTTCTTCCCAGCTCGCTGCGTCCCGGCGCCTTTCCTCTTCAAACTGCACATCAAGCCACAACGTCAAACAGGAGAGAGAACAGAAAGGAGACAAAAAGGCAAAAAGGAAAACGACATCTCCGCCATAGCAACAACAACAACAACGGATACAACAAAAAACAGAAGAAAAAGCGCGATCAGCCTCCATCTCCGGCGTTTGACCTAAAAAACTCGAACGGAAGAACAGGAAGAGGGGCGACGACTCACCTGGCGTCGACTCTGGTCGTCTCCGCCTTCGCCTTGCCTCCTTTCATGACGAAACCTGCGAGAAAACACCGCGAAACCGGTGAGAATCGGCCCCGAAACCGGCGATGGCGCGGCGCCGAGCCAGCGCCGCTGCCGCTAGGGTTTCCTCCGCGTTACCTGTAAGCTTAGGGCCTGCGAGAGAGAGAGAGAGAGAGAGAGGAGGAGCGAGAGAGCGTGCGTGTGCGAGTTCTAGATGTGCTTTGTGTATGTGTGTGAGAGAGAAATATAGAGAGAGAGAGTGTTTTAGATGTGCTCTGCTGTGCTGGTGCTTGTGCGAAGCTAGGGGGGATCTTTTTTTTGCCCGGGAGAGAGTGGGAAAATGCCCAGGGCAGTTCCGGGATTTCCCCGATCGGGGGGGCTCGGCAGGACTTCGAATCCGCGGAGCCCGTTGGGGTCCGGGGTTTGGGCGGGATTTCAAATTCCCGATCCCGAATGCCACGTCACCGATCCGCGTGACGCCGCGCCATTGGCTGAGGGCCCTCCCCCCCTCGTCTCCCCTCCGCGGCGCGAATCGTCTGTGCGGGAGGAAGGGGAAAGGGGAGGCCGACGGATCGAGCGGACACGTGGGGGGAGCGGGGGGTTTGACCGCACGTGCGAGGCCGGCCGGGGGCGCAATGACGAGTTGGTCCCTGTAATTGTTGGGGTGGTTGGAGGAGTGTGTCAGGAAAGAAAAACTTTGGGGATTGAAAGCGGCAGCGTTGGGTAGGGATAAGCATCGCTGGGTCATTGACTTCGAAGGGCAGAGGGTATATTCGTAAATGCGGATCCTTGATATTTTGGTGTGGGAGCTGGGAATTTTGGGGGAAGGGGAAAGATTTTCGATTGACGAGTGCTTTTTGTTAAAGCAGCTTGCATGGGTAAAATATAAAATCTCTCTTTTGAAATGAATGAAAGGATGCGTTATTATGTAGGGTTCCAAAAAAAAAAAAAAAAAAAAAGAGTAAAAAAATTGTGTGGTAAAGAGAGAAAAATTATATATATAGTAATTATGTAATTAATTATTTTTTACAGTGTGCAGCAGAAACGAATAATTTATTATCTTGAAATTTATATATAAATTTAAGGTTAGTGGAACCTTAAATTTCGATGATATAATGCTGCAAGTTTCTTCTATTTGAGAATAACACGTACTTTCATTGTTTATTGTAACAAAAATAATTATGATTCCTTAAAACTATTTTCGAGATTACTCGATCATTTTTTTTTTTGAAAGGCTACTCTTAAGAAAAAATTGTCTGAAGTGTGCCTTTTTTAAAAAAAATATTCAAAGCTCATCTTGTAAATAATAGATGTATATAATTATCAAAGTATGTGTTTAATATGAGATGACCATAAATTTCGCTCGATTTAAAACTCTTAAATTTTTCTCTTCCCTCTACTTGCGATGATCCCTAATTTTTCAAATGAGTACTCCCCACCAAAATTCATAAATACCAATAACATGCTATTCAATCATATATTAACTTGCCAAGTTTGTTAGGGCGGAGATTATAACCTGAAAATGAGATGTGACTTCTCTAGTTGTCTATCATGATTAGGTCGCGAAATTGACAGGTAAAACTAGACAATTCAAAAGAGCAACGTGGCTTCAAATCCACAAAAAGAGAATGCTAGTTAATTTTTATGGATATCTTGGAATTGAGCACTTTTGACTTATAGGGATTGTCGAATCGTTTCTATGCTTAACGCACTCATATTATAAATATGCCTCTACTTGCTACTTATTGCTGTTTTCACAACTTAGCTCTGTTGAACTCAATTACCCTCATTCTAATCTAACACAACGAAGTGGGCCCAAAATCCTTAGTGACAAGACAACATTCACGGTCGAATCCAAAGCCTAGACCCTCCAACAATGAATTGTTTTTATTTAAGAAAAATTCTTAGATTGACTACTACCAATAATAACAAGTGTAGATATAAATCACGATGTTGGCGGTTGTTCATCTGAGGATTAAATATTTTATTTTGATAAACTATGTCTTAAAATTATAAAAGAGTGCTGATCATAATCTAAATTCATCATCTTTGAAATTTAGACGTCTAAAATTTAATCATCCTCACTCAAAATATATGATCATCTATCATGTGTTATTTTTCATACTCAAATTATATCGAGTTCGAGAGACACCACCGCAAATATTTAAAGTCTTTAAATTCTCAAATTAGTCGAAATAAAACCTCAAAGTTGTCAAATTAATTAACATCAAAACCCCATCTATTTCTACACTTGTCCTATATATATATTACCAATTATTTTTTTCCCACCACCTTACCGTTTTTATCTTGTCCCTCAATCGTTCCGACCTCGAGGCTTCAACGCTCTCGCACCAATTAGGGTTCGTCTCTCTGCACCATCGCAAACCGACGCTCGACCAGGAGGGAGCAGCGGCCGATCGTTCTCACCAAGATCGAATCGAACCAGCTTTCGCTTGATTCAAAACATGGCGGGCATGTACGGATCGAGAGGGTAAGTCCCCAACTCTCATCTAATTCTTGCAAAGATGGGCGTGCGTTTTGCTTGTTGCCTATGTCATGTCTGTGTTTCTGAAACGGATCGAACCCTGATTTTTGTCGTGTCTGATGATTGTCGGAAGATGCGTGCTTGGAAATTTGAGGTTTTTCTACTTTTCTCGGTTTTGGGTCGCTGTAGTCCGTCGGAATGAGCTGCTGACCTAGGCTGAATCAATCGCTTGCTGCATAAAGTTTATTTGGTCGTCTTGAAGAGTGAAGATGGTTGTTTCTGTTTCGGTAGATTTGAGGTCTGATGAGTTCCCGTCTGCGAGGGTTGGAAGCGAAAATTCGCATTATGAGCTGTGAACAAAAAGTTTTTTTTTTTAACTAACTGATCAGTGCTAATTATAATCCTAGAGAGGCGAAGGGATGGTTTGACACTAGTGTTATGGGTGTGTGCGCTAGAAATAGTTTTGGGAAGATTGTATCGTAAGAGAAACCGGGTGCGGGGTAATACCATGGAGGCCTTTTCTTGTCACGGTTGAATTTTCTCTCTCTGCCTCACTGGGTTTCGATACTTTTGCTGATGTGTTTCTGAGAATTTTCTGTGACTTAGGGTTCGTATGTTTGAAGGAAAACTGCTTCTGGGTGATTATTTAGAATTCATTGACGTACGAAAGTTGTTTTGCATAGACTGAAAACATTAAATTTATATTCGAGGAAAACGACTTATCTTTCTTGCAAGTAGGAAATCGCTTTCCCTAAATTACCAAACAAACGAAAACTAACCATTTTTCTTTAGAATGATTTCCGTGGGTAATGTTTTCCTTTAACATGAAGTTTTGAGGGAGACAAAGACACCCTTGACTTGTGGAGACGCTTTATTTTCCAGTTTTAGCATGATGCTCATGATTAATGGCTGTTGATGCTCTGTGCTTGATCAAAATCACATATCTATCTCTGTAATCAGATGCAAAGACTCGAATCTGCTAAGCATATTTAGCGGGAGTTGTTGCATGGTTCGTGTCATTCATCTCTCATTCTGTCTCAGATCTGATGTCCTGTCAACTTGCAAGTGCCTGTATGATCTTACGCCCTAACTAGTAGTCGGTTGTCTGTTGAATGTTGCACGTGCCAAATATCTTCTTGCGCATCAAAAGTAGTCTTTACATGTTGTCCAATCTACTTATCTTGCTCCTGAGCATTTGTAGGCCAGGTTAATTATTTGCTGTATTATTTTGCTGCTTCACTCTGTATTCGGTTGCTATGGTGTTCTTTAAGTTGTCGGTTTAAATATTTCCAAAAGGATAATATAAGAAAATAAGATATAGGCAATGTGGGTGTGGGTTGGGTTTGGTTATATTAACGGGTTTAGTGGGGGATTCTTTGTTGGTATGAAATATTGAAGGGCGATGTTGGGAGGCGGGGGGGTGTCAGATGGGTACGAGGTCGGCTCAAAGAGACAAAGAATGATGGAATCGAATCCCTACTTCGCAGTGAGCAGCGGTTCGGGTGGATATCAACCTTTTGGATATGGTGGTGGCTTTCAACCCCCTTCCTTTCCAGTTGTTCGTCTAAGGGGACTACCCTTCAACTGCACAGACATTGACATCTACAAGTTCTTTGCTGGACTTGACATAGTGGATGTACTGCTGGTCAATAAGAATGGACGCTTCTCGGGAGAGGCTCTTGTTGTCTTTGCAGGAAACATGCATGTTGAGTTTGCCCTCCAGAGAGATCGACAAAATATGGGACGTCGCTACGTGGAAGTTTTTAGGTGCAAGAGGCAAGATTACTACAATGCTGTCGCTGCAGAAGTTAGCTATGAGGGGATTTATGATACTGACTACTTGGAAAATCCTACGCCAGCTCCATCCGGACCGAAAAGGTTTGATGATAAGGACCAAATGGAATTCACTGAAATATTGAAGATGCGCGGACTTCCCTTCTCTGTGAAAAAACCTGAAATAATTGAATTCTTCAAAGAGTATGAGGTGGTAAAAGACAGGATACACATAGCATGCAGGCCAGATGGCAAAGCAACTGGAGAGGCATTTGTGGAGTTTACCTCTGCAGAAGAGGCCAGGAGAGCTATGAGCAAGGATAAAATGACCATCGGGTCAAGGTATGTGGAGCTGTTCCCTTCAACTCGTGATGAGGCTAGGAGGGCAGAGTCAAGGTCCAGACAGTGATGGGTATAGTGAGGATGAGGGGTTTAATCATCTACTGAGGTTAAGCTTTGTATTTTCCTAGCGTAAATGTTACTTTTCATATCCTTGTGAACCTTTTACTTGACAATGGAAGTTTCCTTTAAACAGTTTTGCATTGCTAATGTTGGAAGATGTTTGCTTCGTATTTTCATGTTGACTTAAAGGTTTTCATCATATGGTCTAGACAGTTGGCATTCTTTGCAGAGTAATAGCCCCTGGATTCTCGTTCAAGTGATGTAATTCCAGTTGGGTATTTGAATTTGGCCAGTCCCAAGAAGAGATTGTTTTAATGAGCAACCATACTTGTTATGATCATGTGTACAAAAATGTTGTGGTCAGATCTCTTCTGAGTGGCCTATCATGCAAGTGTTTGAGTTGACATCAAAGGCTTTGGGATGAACAATGTATTTTCGTGCAGTTTTAATAGTATAATACAGCTCTGAGTTTGAGTTTGCATGGTTTTGAGCTGGCTTTCTTCTTGTTCCTTTCTTAATATTCGACTTCTGTGTGTTCCAGATGGTAAAAATATGAAAAACCGATCGTGTTGCTCTTTTACATCGAAACATTACGTGAAGTTTTTGGAATTTGGTTATTTGTTGTTTGATTGATTCAACAACTTAAGCTAGCAAAACTGGCTTCCAGGATAAAACAATGGGAGTTTCTTTTTCAGTAGTGGTTAACTGTAAAATTCAGAATCTACTCTTTGTTGGCGAGTTCCACATGTTCCACATGCGTCACATAATTTAAGGTTAGGATACGCTGAGTTCCCATCCACCAGGTTTCCTGAATTGTCAAGGCTTTTTAGTTATAATTAAGCCTGGGCATGATCGCTTAAAAGTCTAACCACCGCACCTTTAATTTTCCATAGAAACCTATAAGACATACCTTTCTCATTATTTTTCTCTCATTTTCCTTCGCATCCATTCATACAAAGTCACAAATGAACAGATTTAGGTAACATAGCGTTTGGTGACGTGACATAATTAGACATAAATATTAAAATCTATGTACATCGGCAAATCCAATGAAACCCGTCAATTTTGTAGGTAGGTAAATGTCACTCTTGCAAAATAGTTTTCCTCTAGTTAAGCAATAAAAACGCGGAGATTTCTCTGTATATCCGTTTATTTTTATTGCGTTGCTCCCTAAAATGAGGAAGAACCAAAGCAGAAACCAAAATCCGAAACGAGAACATCATATCGGGTACATGTCACCCTTGCGGAATAGTTTTCCTCTAGTTTAGCAATAAAAACTTGGAGATTTGTCTGTATATCCGTTTATTTTTGTCGTGTTGCTCCCTAAAATGAGCAAGAACTAAAGCAGAAACCAAAATCCGAAACGACAACATCATTTCGGAGTTTGGACTCGAGGAAGGGAACAAGAGAAGGGGAAACATCACGTAGTAGACTCTCTTGTTGCTTTAAGATCTGTTATCGGACTCAACTTCGCCATCGCTGGTCGCCACACGCACCTAACTCTCTTCCTTTTGTGTCGAATTTTAGTGAATTGGTTTCATTCTGATCGCGCATTTGCTAACGTTATGGTCATTGGGATTGAACAGACAATTTTAACAATCAATGTCTTCATTGAGAGATCAATGTCTTGAGTTAAGATGGGTGTCCTGTGATTGGAAAGTGACCTATGTCCATACTTTTGTCACAGGTCAGTTAATCTAGCACTCCCTACCCCGTGCGGTTTTAGGATTTCTCCCAAACACCCTTACTTGCACTCGACTCGGTTGATTTAGCGCTCCTTAACCCATTCGACTCAGTTGATCTAGTGCTCCCTAACCATGCGGCCTGTGATCCCTCCGCCTTACTCACGCTCAACTCATGAGGATATTATGCGGCCTTAAAATTTTTCCCAAACAGCCTTTCTCTCACTCTCTCACACTCGACTCACAAGAATCTTAGAAAGAAAAAACTCGGCTCTTGATTTGTATTTACAGCCTTACTCTCACTCTCTCGCACTCGACTCACAAGAATCTTAGAAAGAGAAAACCCGGCTCTTGATTTGTATTTCACTTGTAAATAAGTTAATACAATGAGAGGAAGAGATCCCTACTTGACAAATCGTATCCGTAGATTTCTCTTCAGTCATACGATGGAGATTGTACCTCCGCAACTACTAATTACTCATGTTTGTACATTTAGCGCTCATCCCAGAATATTCTAGAACACTCGAGAAAGGGATATCGGGTCAAGGTCGCCCGTTCCAAGGATCAATCACGAATGTCATACAAAACCCTCTTGGATTGGACCTTTCTTTGAGCCATGACAATTCGTAGCATCTGTCTCAAAGCGATTAACGGCGGCCTCACGAAACCAATGGCCCTGGAAATTTCATGCCTTCTCAGTTTTTGCGTTTCTTGGGGGCCGGTAGTTTCCAGTTTTCTGAAGAACGGTCTCTCGCAGACTCACAGAAGCAAATCAGCCACAGGCCCACAAGTAATAAGTATCACGAGATTCCAAGCGCAAAACCGTGGGGTAAGCAACCAAGCTCACTGTTTTTGTCCTCGTTCTCAGTCACATGTAACAACGTTTTGTTTCGAGCTTTTAGTATGTTCATTCGCAATTTTCTGAAATGCTTTGAGTCCGGAGGTTAGTTGCTTTATACTTCTCCAATTTTGATCACGGGTTCTTTCTTTCTTACTTTCGTTTTTTTTTTTTTTACTTGGTGGATCCATCTGAATCCCCCCTTTCATTTTAGCCTCGTCAAATACTGGTGTGGTACGACTAAATTGCTTGCATTTAGGCCAATGATGCTCGAACCTGGTGCTGCAATCTTGAGATTTTTCTTTGCATTTTCTGAATTTACATGGCTGAGTTAATGTTGAGTAAGCGAAGTTAATGTTGAGTAAGCATTAGCCAACGTATAGTTTGCACTTTTCTGTGCTCTTGCTGAAAACTCGTGATGATTCCGTTGTTTAACACAGAATCACATTAAGAGTTTCATTTTGCTCTGTTCTTTTTCAATAGATGCATTTCCAAATTTCTACTTCTTGTGTGCACGGTAATGACTTTCTGAATCAATGGGCAATTTCCTCATACCAGAAGGATTCATAAGCGCCTAACTTCTGATCATCCCCTATGAATTGGAACAGGGCGAGCTAGTCAGCAAAATGCAAGTTTGGAGACTCTGGATTGGGGTTGCAATGGAGTAATTGTAGACGATGTTCAACTTTCATGGCTTTCTAAATGTAGCAGCCAAGTGGTGTAATTTTGGGCTGGTACTTTCCCCTACAGTATTAATTCAGTTAGTGCTGCTTGACAGCTTAATTTTGGCTGTCATCGTCATCGTCATCGTAGTGCTAATTGAAGGCTGACGCTTTCCTTTCCTAGATGAGAGAGGGTGTAGAAGGCAATTAGTGGTCCATTAACAATATGCTTCTTGTTTCAAGATGTTGAAAATAGTTCTGGTAATGCAACATTTATGGTCGTGTTTTAAGGAATAGCTGGAATCAGCATAGATCACTATTGCTTACTAAAACTCTGGTGCAACTGGAGCCACATTAGTGCACAAAGTATGTTGTGTCTTTTCTAGAGAAATCAAGTGAAAAACAGCATGCCAATTAGAACTAAGGGAAGAGATAATGAAAACATTTTGCCTCTTGAGCCTTCCTTCTTAGTATGGACGCACCAGTTGTTCAAGTTGGCTTTGCACGGTGCCATTACTAAGCTTCCTTCTGCATTGTAAAGTTCTCACTGGACCCTTCTCTTTTGTCTCAATGCCTTTGAAACATTATCTAATCTCTTCTTGATTAAGCTGGACTTCACACTTCGCAGTGCCTCATCATGAATTTTTCTTTTGCAGGTCATGTTTGCACGAATCGGCTGAATTTGCTTGTGGAACAAACAATGCAGCAAGAAAGCAGCAGTAGCAGTAAAATCATGGGAACTTTTTGTGGTTTTTCGAGAAAGTGCTTATTCAGAGTCCTCTCAGCGAGCCTCCTGGTCACGTTGCCTTTATCATGGATGGAAACAGGAGATACGCTAAGAGGCCTAAGAAGGGGAGGGCTACACGGCCAATACAAACTTTTATCTTTTATAAACTAAGCCATATCCTATTGGAAATTATAGAACTTCTAACACATTAAGATCTAATACAAATGCTACGGTTCTTCATGTGAACCAATCACATCACCGTTTACTCTACTGAGAACATAAAATTTTTGTAGCATTCACAAATCAAATAAAAAAGAGAGAATTATTCATATTCTATCAAAATGGGAAAACCAATGTTTTTATCACTATGTAATTGATAATAATTGATTTCCATGGGAAGATAACTAAGAGTTTGGTATTGATGGTGACATTGAACTTAACCTAGACATCTATGACTCTAGAAAAGAACTTAAAAGAAGCTGGAAGGTTCAAAACTCTTGCCCAAATGTTGATTGCATTAGTCTAACCAGAGTCAAGGTAGTGGCCTGTTGAATTGTGCATTCTTTGGAATTCTTTTACAGGAGAGCTATTAAACATGAGCCAGCAAAAAAATTACATCACGACAGGAGACACGGAAATGCCATGGAGGCTACGATCGTAGCAATTTAGAGCAAGGTATATGAACTCTCGGCTGAGCATCACTCCATGAAATTTAATTATATTTAAACTTCCTTCCTTGAGCGATTTTAGTATTTGATGCCTAGAGATTCTCAGGATGATCCCTCCAATGCCACCAACTGGACCATATCCCGTATCAATAAGTGCTTCCCCATATGTTGAAGCGCTTTTCCCACATCATGAAATACAGTCTCTCTATTCGCTGCTCGTACTTCAGTTATCCGGCCCTCATGCATAACTGCTTTAATTTTCGCCCTGATGGTGACCAAACGGGTGAAATTTCCACTGCCACCAACTGGACTGGTCTTCTTCCTGCTCGGACCAGTTCTCGAGGGTTATTGCAATTACTTCACTAAACGGTTCCGGAGACTCTTGATGGAGTCATACGAAGTGATATCCCAATTCTGCAAAGAAGAAGAAGGCTTTCAATATACTTTGAAGTTGATGCGCTTTGACCTGGCCAACTTCCCACGGGATTCTTTCTTTAATCCAGTCGGCAGTGTCTCAAGTATTACGAGGGCATTCCATGTGTGCAATATTTAATAAGTAATTTTGAAAGCCTTCTTCTTCTTTCGAAAAAAAAGAATCCCAGTTGGCCAGATCAAAGCACATCAACTTCAAAGTACTTTCGAAAGCTTTCTTCTTCTTTGCAGAATTGGGATACCAATGACTCCATCAAGAGTCTACGGAACCGTTTAGTGAAGTAATTGCAATAACACTCGGGAATTGGTTCGAGGAGCTTCTCAGAGCTAATGAGTTCCCACGATCCAAAATATAGGAAGTTACTAAAGAAGCCTGACATGCATGTGCAACTAAAAAAATCATCAACAATTCGACGCACAGTGCGAGTACCTAAACTTCTTCTGGAAGCTCTATGTAAACTGCAAAAGTCTCGGAGACGGCTATAGTCGTAGCACCTATTGCTTCTACGAATGTCAGTAAAAAATATAGGTTCTATTTTATCATCCCAATTCCCATAAAAAAATTAGTGGCGCCTTGTTCTCCAATTCGTTCAGAAGATCTGAATTGGGCGCCCTTGTATTCTATCGCTAGTGTCACGAAAAAAGGACAATCTCATCTCTGAACTCCAAAAAAATGGATGGCAAAGCACCTCCGACGCCTTTGGCCTGTCGGTAAAATGAAATTAACTATTGACTATTGGAAAATTATTACAAAAGATGAATTGTAAGCCAAAATGCTCAAAGAAATCAATTATATAAATACCAACACTAAGATGACCCACTTGCTAAATTCATACGCATCACAAATATGGTATCGGTGCAATGTCTAAAGCAATTAAAATTGCATTAGCTCAAATGAGAGCGTGACCAAAATGACCAAATAGTAGGGCAATGAAAATGTAGATTGACTAAATGCCTTCCTGAATAATTGATCTGTATTGCAGGATGTGGAAGCTTGGATGGCAAGCACCTGAACAGCTTCTTCATGGGCATCAAACACGCGCAATGGATATGTTCAATTTAGGTTTAGTCTTGTTCTTTTGCATTACTTGTGGAAGACATCCATTTGGTAAATGTTGAGAATGCGACATCAATATTGAGAACAACAAAAAGGACTTGTCCTTGGTGGAGTTCATACTAGAAGCTCATTATCTGATTTCACATTTACTAAAGTGGGATTATAAATTGAGGTGAGTACCGTCATTTTTAATTTGAATCATTGCTATTTTTATTATGTTGTTTGATAGATTTTGTAACCATTGTTAATTTCTATTTCCCTATATCACTATTAAAGGTGGCCTGAAATTGTTGAACTTGGCTTGAGGCTCTACATGATCATCAAAAAATGCGTTGATCCCATTCATTTCTTTTGGTAATTGAGATTAGAAGCAGAAGAAAAGGTTGATCATGTGATTGTCTAAATGCCTTTGACATTTATTAGGGCTATAAGTGGGTTACCGTGCCAGGAATAATCGGAATTTATATATTCGTAGGAGGGTAACCCACTTATAGCCCTAATAAACAAGCTTCTGACAATGATAATCTTACATTTGCATATCACAATTGTCAAAGGCATTTAGACAATCACATGGTCAATCTCAATTACCAAAAGAAATTAATGGGATCAATGCATTTTTTGATGATCAAGTAGAGCCTCACAAGGAGGAAGAGATTAAGCCAAGTTCAACAATTTCAGGCCACCTTTAATACTCATTAAGTTTGAGTGATATAGGGAAATAGAAATTAACAATGGTTACAAAATCTATCAAACAACATAATGAAAATAGCAGTGGTGCAAATTAAAAATGACGGTACTCACCTCAATTTATAATCCCACTTTAGTAAATGTGAAATCAGATCATGAGCTTTTGGTATGAACTCTAAGTCCTTTTTGTTATTCACAATATTGATGTCGCGTTCTCAACATTTACCAAATGGATGTCTAGTAATGCAAAAGAACAAGACCAAACCTAAATTGAACATATCCATTGTGTGTGTTTGATGCCCATGAAGAAGCTGTTCAGGTGCTTGCCATCCCAAGCTTCCACATCCTACAATACAGACATCGGAGATCAATTATTTAGGAAGGCATTTAGTAATGCAATAACAAGATTAGGTACCGAAATGCCTCTGTATATATTCAGATTATGATGGGATCATGAAGATGAAAGGTTTGAATAGAGATGTCATGACCACTTACCAGTGGCTGGAGTTCCTAGAGAAGATTTATATTCAGGAAGGCATTTAGTAATGCCCATGGCAGATAGCTGAGCAACTAATGATCTATTCTCAGTAATCAAGACATTTTAAGGCTTTAAGTCACGATGGATCAATCTCAAATAATGCAAATGGATAAGTCCTGATACACGCCCCTGTATCATAATACAAAGTAGACATTATGACTTAAACCAAGTATCTAGAAGCAAATAGTATATGGGCCACTCGAAGGCATTAGATACATAATTAAAAACTAAGCCAGATCCTATTGGAAATTAAGGAATTCTCTAAACACGGTAAGACCCAATCGGATGCCAGAAGTTTTTTATAAACTCTAAATGAAAAACCTGGTACAAAATCTGATTTCCATATGAATCACATTACTGTCGCGACCTACCCCTTGGGGGAGGGAACGGGTTTAGGGGCAGGGTCCCCGCTCGCAGAGCTCTCTCTTGGGCTGTGAAAGCGGTGCGAAAAAAGTTGGTTGGGCTACCACTATCTATGGAGTGGAGTGACCTCTTCTCCTCTTCCCCCCCCTTCTTTTATGCCTTTGTTAGTGGACTTGCACGTCCCATGGCTCATGGCTTTCATTGGTTCGTCCCATGGCTCATGGCTTTCATTGGTTTGGCGGGGCTCTTCATCTATCAATCGAAGGTTAGAGTTGGCTTCATTGCTTGGTTTTGGAAGACGGGAGAGATCTCAGATCAGGTTCAACCTCAAGTGAGTCATCATAGGGTCTTGCTTTGAGGAACGGACAGACCAGACAGTCGTGACTTTCTTTCTCGCCTCTTTCTCTTTATTGCCTGAGCCCGGGCTTCAAAGTCAGAGCCTTCCCTGCTTCACCCATTCATTGCCATCCCTAAAAGACGGGCCTAGGGCTCATGATTAGACGGGCTCTCTCAAGCCCATATACCTCACGTTGGGGTATTTTTAAAAATTTTGCAAAAATGAGTCTCCACTAACCTATTGAAGTCGGTTAGAAACCAAGCGAGGCATGAGAATATATTTACTTCCTACGAAACCAAAAAATTTAGGTCGGGGACTTGATTACACTAATTGACCAATTAGTGCCCTTTCGGTACCTTATTTTGTTCATTTTAAAAGAAATAATTTTTAGCAGTTTGGATTAATTTTATATCTATCCACTAACATGTGAGGTCATCATGCAGGTGCGCAATTATTAAAGTAACAATTAATAGCCAAGATCCTAATTAAATATGCAAATTAAACATGCGATATAATCAATAAACGAGCAAATAAAAGCCTTAATTATACTAAAAATACAAGACATGACAATATCCAACCAAACCCTACATTTTTTAATTTTCGAAATTTTTTAAATTTTTAAAGCATTTTTAATCTCTTTTTTAATTTAATGATTTTTCAATTAATATTTTTTTTAACGAATTTTAATATTATAAAAGAGAATTCGGACCGGGTCTCTTGACCGGGTCCGACCAAACCGGCCCGGTCCCTATCGGTCTGGGTTGGGCTAAAAACGGGCCATCTCTAAGGCCTACACGGAATTAACCAAAAAGGCCCGCGAAAGTTCTTTTTTAAAAAAGAAGCCCACTCCATTCTCTATTTCAGCTAGCCCATCCTAAACTAAGTGAAGCCCAAATGTCCCCCAAATAACTTTTCAAGCCCAAGTATCACAAACAGCCCTAAAACGATCAAAACTAATCGGGCCCAACTCCTCATCTCAGTCCCTCACAGGGATGAACGCTCGGGGATGAACAGAGATGAACGGTCCTGAAGCCGCTCGTCCCCGACCACACCCGAT
Source organism: Eucalyptus virginea (assembly GCA_014182375.1). Classification (NCBI taxonomy): domain Eukaryota; kingdom Viridiplantae; phylum Streptophyta; class Magnoliopsida; order Myrtales; family Myrtaceae; genus Eucalyptus; species Eucalyptus virginea. Next base: position 30,214,810 of record CM024523.1, on the reverse strand, counting down.
CGATTAAAACGTAACTTTTTGAATTTTTTTTTCTTTTTTTTTTTAAAATATTTTTTATTAATTAAATTTTCTTTTTCTTTCTTGTTTTTTTTTTTTTTTCTTTACTCCTTTTCTCTTCTGGTGTTCTTCTCCTCTACGCCTCCTTACCTGAAGCTTCTTCCTCATTCTGCACCACCTTCACCGAACCAAAACCAACACCACGGCAAGCCCTTACCGGCGTTTTGGGGGCCGCCAAACCACCATCCGGCGCCGGTAGTTCGGTCCCACTCGCTGGTCACCGCCGGCCACTAGTTGGCCGGCTGTTTCTAGTATCGTCGGATCAACTCCGGTGAGGAGCAAGCCCGCGACGGCCCACTCGAGCAACACGAGATATGCCACCAAAAATCAAGAAAAACACCAACGGCGACGGAGTCGGGGCAACAGGTCACACAGATATTAAAGATCGGGGCTTCGGTTCGGAGACTCGAGTTTGGCTCTCCAGTGGAGCAATTCATCGAACAGTTGGTGTACACTAGATAAACAAGGGACTTCTGACTCGTCCGCTACTCGAGCCGAGGCCGAGACTCCTAAAAGGCATACTAGAACACACAAAAAGCATACTAGAACGCATGACAACGTTAACGGGGGACCGGCGGGGCCAGAGTTCGCGTGAACCGAACGGCCGCGAACTCCGGCCTGGCGTACCCGAAGCAGAGCGCTCACAAAGAGAATTACCCAGTTCGGCGCGATGGCGTCGACCGGAAGAGGTCGTCAGCGGGGCTCCGGCACGGCTGAAGCTCTCCCCCTCGCCCGGACTCTTTCCCTCTCGGTTTCGAGCCCTCTCGGTCTCTCCTCCCCTTTCTGTCCAGCCCCGAGCAGGAAGAAGACCAGTCCCTTTTTCCGAGCTCACCCTCGCCCTCAAGCTTGCCACTTCCTCTGGAACCTTCTCTCTCTGGCTCGCTTTCTCCAGCAAGCTCTCTCTCCTAGATTTCGCTCTTTAGAACCCAAGCCTCCCTCTCTGTCTCTCCTCTCCCTCCTTTTATGAACCGGCGCACATGGGATGTGGCGTGGCAGCTGCCTCTGGGCAGCCTGCCCCGCTGGCCCTGTTCTCCCTGTCTTTCGTCGAGTACGTCGTCCTTTCTGTCCTTCGCGTCGTTCCTCAGCTAGCGTCCAAGAGAAGGGAAAGGAGGAGGGGAACGGGCTGGGCCGAGAAAGAAAAGAAAAGGAATGGGCTGAGCCTGCCCAGGTGGGTAGAAGGAAAGGGAAAAGAAGAAGGGGCCAGACTTGGCTGTCTCTAGCCCGACCCTACTATTTTTTAGTATTTTTTTAAAACTCTTTTAATTATTTTTTTGAACTTTTTAATTAATTAAATTTTTTTAATACTAGTAATGCAAATGTTCTAATATCTGTATGTGATGCAATTTAATTAATTTTTTTTGTTAGAGGTTAAAATTAATCACTAATTTCTTCTGCGATTCAAACCTAAATGAATAGCAAAATTTAGGTGTTAACAACAGTGACTTTTGCATGGTCCAAAATATAAATTGAAATGTTAAGGACTAGGCTGAACCCGATCTAAAGTTTGGCAGGTTGAAGCCTGCCTATTGCTCCTTGAGACTCTTGGCTTGGGCAACCCAATAGGTTGCATGCTTGTTTATCAAGTCAATTGCATGGCATGTTAAGGGATTTGCTCCTTGGTTCCCGCAAAGGTCGGAGTCCATTTTCGCAAAATTCGCCTTCCGCTACCCTTGATTACTTGCCAAGCAGGTCCACGCCTACCCTACACATGGTTTTTGGGCCATTGATGGCCAAGAAAAGTTGATCCCACTATGAATTTTTTTGTTGCTAGATTTGTGTAATGCAGCTTTCATGAGGTGATCCAAGAGTGATATGCTCCATATATCTTTATCATTGAATGTGTGAGGATGAGTAAAACAGGATATACGACTAAGGTTGATTGAATTGCAATACTCTTGAAACATCTAGCAGGTAACAAAGAAGCAGTTTCAAGGAAGTGGGTAGATTTATGGACCTTAAATTTTTCAAGTGATTAGGGTGCATGCGAGCTCAAAGCGTCATAATTCTCGATGTTGTTGTATTTTGTATGAGCCCCTTATCATTAAGGAATAAGATGCACTAGTTGATAATTCATATGTAGCTGATGCAACTAAGTCTCCGAGTCAATAAATTCAACCGATTTCTTGAATAAACTTTTCAAGATTTTCAGTGTTAATGAGCTTGGAAAAAATCACTTAAAAAGCGCAATTATCTCACTTGTAATTTTCCGTAGACCATACTAAAGGTAGCCCATCAAATATAACCTTTGGCATAGGAAATACTTTTTCTCATTAATTTTCTCTCTTTTTCCTTCATTTTCATCCATACGAAGTTTCAAATAATGCTTGTCCCTTTCCAATTTTGGTAGACTTGGATGCGAAGAAAGCATTAGGCAAGCGACACGTGCACTAGAATTTATGTACATTGCGAGAATCTAAAAGAACCCATCAAATTTGTGGAACTATAATTCCATTGTGTCCGCCGCAATTGCAAAATAATTTTACCTGGTTCAGCATTAAAATACTTGGAGATCTCACTCTGCTTTTTTTTTTTTGCCTTGCTCTTTCTTTATCCAAGTCCAATCAAATGCACAGGCCCGAAGCAAATCTAATGAACGAGAACTAAAAGCGGACTCTGTCCGCAATCTCTAGTCGCCATCTGCGCCCACCTCCCTTCTTTCCTTGCAAATTTTAGCGGATGGGTCTCATGCTGATGGCTCGTTTACTAACATTATCATTATTCGGATCGAACAGATATGGTTAACAACCAAATGTCTTCCTGAGAGGCCGAGCTAAGATGGTTTTCTTGCCAGTAACTGGAAAGTGAACCCACGTCCACGATTTTGTATGCCCGTCTGATGAACGACAGCCTCGCATATCCAATGCCCCTGGAAATTTCATGCCTTTTCAGTTTTTGCATTTCTTGTGAGCTGGTAGTTTCCAGTTTTCTGAAGAACAGTCTATCCCAGAGTCCTAGAAGCAAATCAGCCACAAGGTTCATGAGATTCCTTGCGCAAAAACATGGGGTAAGCGACAAAACTAGCTGTTTTGGTCCTCTTTCTCAGTCATATAACAATGTTTTATTTTCAAGTTCTTATTATGTTAATGTGCATTTTTCTGAAATGCTTTGAGCTCAGAAGTTAGTTGCTTTATACTTTATCCAATTTTGATCAGCTCTTTTTTTTTTTTTTTTACGTCAGTGGCTCCATCTGAATCTCCCTTTTCATTTCAGCCTTGTCAAATTCTGGTGTAATACGAGTAAATTGCTTGCATTCAGGCCGATGATGCTCGAAATGGTGCTGCCATCTTATGATTTTTCTTTGCATTTTCTTCATTTACATGGCTACGTTTGATACTGCCATATTAAGAAAAAAAGTTGTGTTCAAGTTGGTGATGAAGTTAATGTTGAGTGAGCATTAGTTGATGAATAGTTTGCAGCGCTCTTGTTGAAAATTTGCGATGATTTTGTTGTTGAACAAAGATTCACATCAAAAGTTTCATTTGGCTCTGTCTTTTTTTTTTTCTTTTTCTTTTTCGAGAGGTGTATTTCCAAATTTCTACTTCCAGTGTGTATGGTAGCGACTTTGTGAATCAATGGGCAATTTCCCCTAATCTGAAGGATTCATAAGCGCTAAAACTTCTGAATCTGATCATCCCCTTTGAATAGTCAGCAAAATGCAAGTCTGGGGAAGTAAATTGGGTTCGGATTGCAAATATTGTTATTGCAGATGGGTGCCAGGAAAATGGTTCACTTTCACGAAATTTTAAATTTAGCAACCAAGTGGAGTTTTGGGCTGAACTTTCTCCTCCGGTTTTTATTCAGTTAATGCTAATTGACAGCTTAATTTTGGGTGCCTTTGTCTTAGTGCTACTTGAAAGCTGGCGCTTTCCTCTCCTAGAGAAGCATAGGTGTAAAATGCAAGTAGCAGTCCATCGATAATATGCTTCTTGTTGCAAGATGTGGAGAAAAGTTCATCTAGCGATACAACATTTATGGTCACGTTTTAAGCGATTGTTGGAATCATCATGAGAGTTTGCTTTTGCTTAGCAAAACTCTGTTGCAATTGGAACCACATTAGTGCACAAAATATGCTCCCTTTCCTAGAGAATTCAAGTGAAAAACAGCATGCCGATTAGAGCTAAAGGAAGACATAATGAAAGCATTTTGCCTCTTTGGGATTTCTTTCCTAGTACAAACACACATCAGTTGTTCATGTTGGCTTTGCACTGTGCTGTTACTAAGCTTTCTTCTGTATTGCATAGTTCTCACCGAACCATTCTCTTTTGTCTCCATTCCTTTTGGAACATTATCCACTCTCTTCTTCATTTTACGCCTGGACTCGCTCTCCGCAGTGTCTGAGCATGAATTTGTCTTTTGCAGGTCATCATTTGCACTAATAGGCTGAATTTGCTTATGGAACAAACAATGCAGTAACAAAGCAGCAGTAGCAGTAAAATCATGCAAACTATTTATGGTTTTCTGAGGAAGTGCTTATTTAGAGCCTGGTCCGTGGGCCCCATCCCTAGTCATGTCTTCTTCATCGTGGTTTGAAAAAGGAGATATTCTAAGAGGTGAGACCTGCAGGGTCTTTTTTTAGACGATTCTGTTCCCGAAAACAGATTCGATCCGAAATGATTCTTTTTGATTCTTTTAGGGAACAATTTCTAAGTATTTTAAGCCGTTTGGAATCGTCCAAAATTTCGATTCTAGAATAGAATTGCGTTTGATACTTTTGCTAATTGATCCTGTTCCAAATCAATTTCTTTTAATTTTTAAATAATTTTTTTACTTTTTACTTTTTTTACTTTTCTTTTTTTTCCTTTTTCTCATATTCTTCTTCTTCTTCCGGCCGGCGACCTCACCGGAGCGTTGTCGGCTCTCGGCGAGATTGGCCCTCGTTGGCCGAGCCTCGCCGGGGTTGGGCGAGGCCCGCCAGGCCACCGAGGGCCGGGCGCCCACGAGGCAAGGCTTGACTTGAGGCCGAGCCTCACCGGTGGCTGGGCTTGCCTCCCAAGAGCTTTGGACCTCGCCTTGGCTTGGCAAGCCTCCGGCGAGTTTGTCTGACCGGTTCCAGCGATCGGTGGCGGCGGTAGATGGCGGCGTACGGTAGTGGACAGCGGCGGACGGTGCCGGTAGGATGAAGAAGAAGAAAAGAGAAGAAAGAAAATAGAAGAATAAAAAGAGTTGGTTTTGATTCATAAGGTGCGTTTGTTTCATAGAAAACTCAATAATAAATGAATATCTTTCCGGGAAGGCATTTTCCAAGAATACGATTTGTTTTCTTTTATTTGATGATGTATAATTGAAAATATTTTCTGCCGTTTGGATCTCATTAAAAAATAATTTGACACTTCATCACATGAAAAAAAATGAATTTTTAATTTAAAAAACTTCAAATTTTTAATATTATTGTTTTTTATTTACTTTTATTTTCTATTTTTTATTTTCTTTCTTTTTTTTCTTTTTTTCTTTTTCTTTTTTTCTTTTTCCTTCTTCTTGTCCTTCACTCCTCAGCTTCCTCATGCCATCCCTTCTGCTTCCTTTGGCAATTTGTTCCCAGCTGGCTTACAAGGGGTGAGCTCCAGCTGTCGCTAGAGATGGCGAGCTCGCCAGTTGGCCGCTAGAGGCTATGAGCTCGCCCAATCTAGCGAGGCTTGAGCCTCATTGCTGGAGGCCACAAGCTCACCCGATTTAGCGAGGCTTGAGGCTCATCGGTCTCGGGCAAGCTCAAGCCTTGTTGTGGAAGGCCATGAGATTGTTCAATTTGGTGAGACCAGAGCTCACTGGCCATCCTTGTGGCTAGTGACAGGTGAAGAAGAAGCAAAAAGAAAAAGGAAGAAAAAAAAAGAAAAATAAGCAAATTCGATTTTTTTATTTTTATTTTTAAAATGTTTTCCAAATTTTAATTTTTTTAAAAATATATTTTTATAGGAATAATTGTTTGTAAACCAAGCATCAAATCTAAGCTTTGGTAGATTCGAAAAACATTTTCCAGTCCTTTCAAAGGGGAAATCGTTTTCCTAAATTTAAGTTTTGCTAGGAAAACATTTTCCGTTGATTAGGAAAACGTTTTCTGTTGACTCATTTTCCAAAGCGACCCAAACGCTGGAAAATGAGGAAAATGTTTTCCCCGAAAATGTATTCCGCAAAACAAAAGCATCCTTAAATTTGTTCTCGGAACAAGAATCCACTTTTTTTCTTTTTTAATTCTTGATTCTGTTTCAAATCTCCTTCCGGGACCAAAAAGATAGAAATTTATTCCTGTGAACAAAAATTTTACCAAACGCTATTTTGTTCCAAAACTATTTCCGGGAATAAAAAATCAGAATCTAACACTGTTTGGATGATTACCAAATAAGCCCCTAGTAGAAGGGGATGGCACAGGACCGGATTTTCATCTCTCGTGACTATACGTGGTTACTGCTATGATTGGGGAATAAGGTATGTAACAGTCTGCGCCTTCAGCATCGACAATTTTGAAAGACAGCCTGATGAGGTCCAAGCCTGATGGATTTATTAACGGTGAAAAAAATTGAGTAATTGCTTGAGTCAGGAAGAGTTCTCAATCGATATGGCATAAGGATTTACTTCATAACGAAATTGAAACTTTTGAATGAGAATGTTCAGATCGCAGCAGAGAAGGCAATGAACGCTACAGCAAATGACAATAAGACTGCGCTTTTGATATGCGTGGCCTATACTTCCTGTGACGAAATAGTACACACCATCGAAAGATCCTGTGAAGAGAAGCCAGATGAAGCTAATGCTTTCGAAGGAAATGAAGAAATCAAGGCAATGAATGGTCAGCTGGATGAACTAGAAGTGCCTACTTCCCCTTCCAATTGCGGAGTCAAAAGAGTCGAGGGGGCGGCAATGAATAATGGTATCTTCAAATATGTAGAACAGGGATCACATAAAAAAAAAAATCAGATGATATTGCGAAGATGCACAAGTGTCCAATCATAAAGTTGGTGGACATCGAGAAGAATATGTACATGGCGGTGGTGCCTGATCTGGACATAGTCATAAAAAGTTCGGGGTGAGACTTGGCTGAACAATTTCCTTCTTTGGCAAACCGCTTACTGCCCCTGATACACACCTGATGCTCTTTGGCCTGCCATGGGGTTATCGTACTTGGTGTGGGCAGTGCTCGGTTTTCAGAGAAGCTTGTCTTATTTGCAGAAGAAGAAGAAGAAACAGCTTAAAGTGAGCAGTAAACAGTAATCACAACAACCAAGCTACTCTTACAACCAAGCTAGATCAGATTTTTCCACAACAACCTGGAGGTAGACAGTATCGAGTGAGAAGTCGCAGCTTATACTGAGATAGATCAAAATAGAGTACAGCAAATATCTCAACATCACTATCAACACATGGTCAATGATCTCCTGGAAGTTCCCAACCTGCAATACTAGCTGTAAACAATTAATGGGTCAACACTCTCAACTCAAAATTCTGGAGATGTCGTAAAAATGAATACATGAAAAATGTTATCATATCCAATGGACTTGCAATAATCTGAAGTAAAGAACATGATCATGTGCATGACAAACATGAAGTCAGACATGGCATTATTGACTCTTAATTTTCCAACAAGATTTGCCAATGGTCCCCCGGTTCTGAAGATTGAAGGTGTTTGGTCTAATCCTTTTCATGTAATTTTTTTCACTCAAAGCAACGATTTAACTATTAGGCTAAACAACCTGAACTATTGCAGTGTTTTCCATATTTGACTGGAAATCTAACCGCCATCAATCTGCATGACTCTTGCCTCCACACCCCATCTAGTGGCTCAACCATACTTCATGCAGGCTAATAGTATTACTTAGCAATTAAGGAGCAACTGTTATCGAAGTTGACTTTGGACAAGAGAGAGGACAGAGACGGAGAGGAGATGTAGGTATTTCGACAACGATGGTTCCATTCTTGTCCCCAGTATCAAAGGGACATGTCAAGGTAACGAATAAGAATGGTCCTGGGCTAGCTGCAAATGAAAATTGGTAAAGCTGAAAACAGATTGGGTTGCAGAGTAAGGCAGCAACCAGCCACCACAGATGTCCATAATTGTTGGTTCTCCATGTACAATGCCTACTCCTACAATGCCACCATGGTTGACTGAGTCAGGCCTTATTTTTTCTTTTTGCAGACTTTGCTTATTGGTTTTTTCATAGAGGCCGACTGAAAGCACTGGATAACATTTTCATGTTGAACCCAACATGAATATTTAATGTCTTTGGAAGAATAAGAAATCATCTGTATTTGATCCCAACTCCAACCACATGGTGTGTATGCATGGCAGAGTCTACTCATACAAGGTCTTACTCATATCAACAATCTTCAAAGTAGAGGTCAAATATGAAGAACTCCCTAAAAAATGCAATTTGGCAAAATAAACACAAGCATATCAAGTACAACCAGCATTCCTTCGCTTGGAATGACCGCTTTCAGTCTCCTCTTATAGTGAACGCCTTGGAGCAGCAAACTTGTTCTTAAGTTCACCGCCTCTTGTTCTATCAACTGGGAATATTCACATATCAAACAGGAATAAACAGTAATAAAAAATTTCTTATCACCACATAAATTATTTATCCAAAATCCTTCACTCAAGGGGCATAATCTATATCAGCAGTGAAACAATGAGTTAGGCACCTGCTTGAAACAGTCACTGCAAGCAAATCCAAATGAAAGGCAGTAAAACTAAAACAACAGTAACAGATGCATAAGTTATAATCAGTAAATCAGAGCTTTAGATCCTTTCAAATCTACAAACAGCGCATATTGTTGCACCTATTGAACAACTAGTTACCTGTAATATGTTTTTTCTGCTAGACAAGAGTTCCTCTAATCTAAGAAATTGTTCCGTCAATGATTTGCTTTCATCAACAAATTTCTTTCTCTGGGCAGCACGAACAAAAAAAAATGCTATCAACACAGACGAACAAGATCAGAATAAAAAAAAATAAAAAAATAAAAACATGACTTCTGCTCCATTTTTTGGGTACCTCCAGAAGAGTGAGTCTTCTCAAACTTGTGTCAAGAATAGCTTCGGCTTGTTTTTCAGACAAATTATACTCAACAACAGCAATATATTGATGAGATGTATATCAATAAAGAGGTTTCCTACGTCAGCAATCACAGAAATTTCATTCTACCGGTGGGGACAGCATTTTTGGCGCAAGATCATATCATAAGAAGGGCAAAACTGTTATTCAACGACTACTAAAATTGGTGAATAAAAGATTAATCTTGAGGAATCTGAAGATTTCTCTATTAACGGAAAAAACCAAAAGTAGAGGCCTCTCAGTAAGAGCAGTTTTAACCAAAAATAATAAATCAAGTGGAATGGGGAGAAAAGCAAGAATTTCAACGCCTGAAATTCCCTCGCTGCTGCAGCAATGTATAACTTCAGTTTCTTTAAGTTTAAGTTCTCCTTCCACTCTCCTTAATTACTTGCCCAGGTCGGCCAACCCTACGTATGGTTTTTGGACCATTGATGGCAAGGAAAAGTTGATCCTCATTTGATTTTTTTTTTTTTTTTTCAATTATAGATTGGGATTGCATTGTGATTCAAGAGCGAGTGTGATCCATCTCTCTTTATAATTGAATGTATGAGGATGAGTAACAAAGGCAACAGCCAATTCAACAAGGAAGCGTCTAATAAATAATAAAGATCTCGAGGAAGTGGGTCCCTCTACGGACCCTAATTTTTCTTAGACGATTAGGCTAGAATGCACTGAGTTCACATGCACGACTGACTTAATACTTTTTTAGTTGTAAGCAAACTTGAGTGAGATTATTTAAAAGCCTAACCACCGCATCTATCATTTTCCATAGACCACACTAGAGTTATCTTATGGATCGGTTGCAACCCATACATAACAAATAATTTTCTCATAAGTTTTCTCTTTTTTTCCCTTCACTTACATCCGTACAAAGTTACAAATGAATGGATTAGGTAGATTGGGTTGCGAATACAGCGCTAAATAAATGTGATACATGTACTAAAATGTATGTACATTGGCAAATCTAACGGATTCGTTAAATTTATTAGTAGAATTTTTACTTCCTAATGTGACACGTGTTATCGCTCATTTGTCAACACTATCATCATTTGGATAAAATAGATATTAGTAGCCATCAATGTCTTCGTGGGAGAGGATGAGTTCATATGGGCGTCTTTACTCATGAGTGGAAAGTGAGCCCATGTCCATGCTTTCGCGATACCTTGTTTCAAAGCGACGAACAACGGCCTCACAAATTCAGTGCCCTGGAAATTTCAGGGCCTTTTTCAGTTATTGCCTTTCTTGGGGGCTGGTAGTTTCCAGTTTTCTGAAAAACCGTCTCTCGCAGAATCCCAGAAGCAAATCAGCCACAAGTTTCACGAGATTCCCCGCGCAAGACCGCGGGGTAAGCGACAAAGCTCACCGTTTTTGTCCTCTTTCTCAGTCGAGTTGTTGTTATGTTCATGTGAATTTTTCTGAGATGCCTTGAGTTCGGAGGTTAGTTGCCTTACACTTCTCCATTTTTGATGGCGGGTTTTTTATTTTTCGTCAGTGGCTTCATCTGAATCTCGCTTTTCAATTCCCTTTTCATTTCAGCCTTGTCAAATTCTGGTAATACGAGTAATTTATTCGCATTCAGGATGATGACGCTCGAACCTGGTGCTGCTATCTTGAGATTTTTCTTTGCATTATCTGCTTTACATGGCTAGAGTTTTATCCTGCCATCTAAAAAGTAAAAAAATTATGCCCAAGTTGGCGATGGAGTTAATGTCCAGTGAGCATTAGTCAACGAATAGTTTGCAGTGCACTGGTCGAAAATTTGTGATGATTTCGTTGTTGAACAAAGGATCGCACTAAAAGTTTCATTTGGCTCTTTTCTTTTTAAAAGTAGTATGTTCAGATATCTACTTCCTGCGTGCATGGTGGTGATTTTTTGAATCAATGTGTAAATTCCTCTAATCTGAAGGATTCATAAGCCCCTAACTTATGATCATCCCCTATCGATTTGAATAGGGCGAGCTAGTCAGCAAAATGCGAGTTTTTTTTTTTTTTTTGGCTGGGGGGGGTGGGGGTGTAAATTGGGCTTGGATTCCAAATATGGTGGTCATCGCAGATGGGGACTGGGAAAAATGGTTAATTTTCATGAATTTTTTAATTTAGCAACCAAGTAGGTGGAGTTTTGGGCTTTACTTTCTCCTCCAGTGTTCATTAAGTTAATGCCAATTGACAGCTTAACTTTGGGTGCCGTCGTCTTAGTGCTACTAGAAAGCTGATGCTTTCCTTTCTTAAACGAGCGTAGGGTGTTAAATGCAAGTAGTGGTCCATCGATAATATGCTTCTTGTTTCAAGATTTGGAGAACAGTTCGTCTAGCGATACAACATTTATGGTTGCCATTTAAGCAATCGCTGGATTCATTGCGAGAGGTTGCTATTGCTTAGTAAAACTCTGCTGCAATTGGAACCACACTAGTGCACAAAATATGCTGTCTCCTTTCTAGAGAAACCAAGTGAAAAACAGCATGCTGATTATAGCTAAAGGAAGACATAATGAGAGCATTTTGCCTCATTGGGATTTCTTTCCTAGTACGGACACACATCAGTTGTTCATGTTGGCTTTGTGTGTTCTACTATATTTCCTTCTGAATTGTATAGTTCTCACCTAACCGTTCTCTTTCAACTCCAATCCTTTTGGAACATTATCCACTCTCTTCTTGATTTAACACTGGGACATCGCACTTTGCATTGTCTGAGCATGAATTTGTCTTCTGCAGACATGTTTGCACTAATTGGCTGAATTTGCATGTGGAACATATAATGCAGCATGAAAGCAGCAGCAGCAGTACAATCATGGAAACTATGTGGTTTTCTGAGAAAGTGCTAGTTCAAAGCCCTATCAGTGGGCTCCATCCCCAGTCATGTCGCCTTCATCATGGATGGAAACAGGAGATATGCTAAGAGGGAAAACCTAGTAGAAGTGGATGGCCACAGGGCCGGATTTTCATCTCTCATAACTATTCTTGGTTACGGCTATGATTTGGGGATAAGGTATGTAACAGTCTATGCCTTCAGCATCGACAATTTCAAAAGATGGCCTGATGAGGTCCAATGCCTGATGGATTTAATGGTGGAAAAAATTGAGGAGTTGCTCACGACAGGAAGTTTTCTTGATCAATATGGCATAGGGATTTACTTCATAGGGAACTTGAGACTTTTGAATGGGAATGTTCGGATTGCAGCAGAGAAGACCATGAAGGCTACTGCAAGTAACAACAAGACTGTGCTTTTGATATGTGTGGCCTATACTTCCCGCGATGAAATAGTGAATGCCATCGAAAGATCCTGTGAAGATAAGCTAGATGAAGCTGATGCTTTTGAAGAAATGAAGACATCAAGGGAATGAATGGTCAGCTGGATGAACTAGAAGTGCTTACTTCCCCTTCCAATTGTGGAGTCAAAAGAGTTGAGGGGGTGGAGATGAAAAACGGTATCTTCAAACATGTTGAACAGGGATCACATCAAGAAAAAACAGATGATATTGAGAAGATGCACAAGTATCCAATCATAAAGTTGGTGGATATCGAGAAGTATATGTACATGGCTGTGGCACCTGATCCGGACATAGTCATAAGAAGTTCGGGGGAGACTCGGCTAAGCAATTTCCTTCTTTGGCAAACCGCTTACTGCCCCTTATACGCCCCTGATGCTCTTTGGCCTGACATGGGGTTATGGCACTTGGTGTGGGCAGTGCTCAGTTTTCAGAGAAGCTACTCTTATTTGCAGAAGAAGAAACATCTGTGAAACCTTCCTCCTCACGCCTGTGAATAAAACAAACACAAATCAACCGCATGTATCATGTATTTGCTGATAGTCGCCACGTCAGGGGCTCTTTATACATCATGGATGACGGTTTTGTTATTGGGTCATTTAAATGGAAAGACCGAGCCGGAGTTTCACATGAAAGTAGGGTAGTTACTGAATTGGGAGACAGCAATTGCTATACATTGCAAGTACAGATTAGTCCCATATGTACATCGATTGTAGAAACTGATTATTTCTTTCCTAATTAAACATTGTCGCGGCGTTCTCCAATGGCCTGATTATTTTCTTCCTAAGGAAACATCTTTACGACCTTCTTACATGTTCCGTCTATAGGAAAATCTTTATTTTCCCTCTTACTCTGCTCCTTATGATTGTGCAACTCCTCGCTTGAGAGTTCATCCTGCTTATATCTTTGCTTTCTTTTGCATTATAACCTTCTTATATCCTTTCCTTCAACAGTTCATCGTCCAAAAAGGTTATCTCCGTGTGATTTGCTGAATAACCTGATTCTGCGTACGGCGCAGATATGGTAAGATAACACATGAGTGACATAGTATGATCAGCTTCTGCAGTGTTAGAGAGCTGAAGTTGTCTGGGACTATGATGCTTGTAGACTGAGGCGATGGTTTTTTCAATTTGATGAAGCCAGGACTGTTCTGCAAAATTTCGTTGTATGCAATCTGTAGTAAACAAATAGTAAACGGAAAGATTATTATTATTATTATTATTATTATTATTATTATTATTATTATTTTTTTTCCATTTGGGAAACTACAGAAAGTATAAGTGTCTAATTTAGCTAATGAGATACTGTCAAGCAAGTTGTTAGTAGGACAGAAGTGCACGTACTCCAAGAAGGTCATTAGAATAGAAGAAAAATGTAGACAAGACACAATCGAGAGAAGACCGAGAAAAGGATATAAAAAAAATAAAGGAATTACAGAGAAATGTAATGTACAACGAACAAAATAAAAAGGAAAAACCATATTGAAGTTGGAACCTGAGTATGTTCTTAAAAGTTTCTTTTTGAACACTTTAGGACGTAAACTTCGGAGATCCTCCTCAGTGGGGAAGAAAAATATTTGCTTGGAAACTCAAGGGATTATCGAGGGAAGGTAGACTCCAAGTGACGACAGTGGGTAGAAGTGACATGCGAAAGGTTTCTTGTTAGGTAGGCTTGTGCTTCGCATTGTGTCTTTTAACCAACTTGTCAACCTAGAGAAGAAAAAACAAGATTGAAGTTAGATGGGATTAAGAACACAATCCCAATGCATGATGTAGTCACTTCTAATTTTCAGTCCATGCATTTTCAAATTACTTAGTTGAAAAATATTGTGTTAACCAAAGATTTGTGGGAGGTTTTCACTGAAGAATGCAAAATTGTTGCATCCAAGGAATCACAAGACGAATGTCAAAATCAAGTTAGCGAAGGGTACACGACAATAACATAATTCTAGGTACAAAATCACATTATGCATCATTGTCTTTGTTGTCATTGTCTTTGCATTATGAAAAGATGATCTCACTTTCCTAAAGATAATGTGTGGCAATCACTTAGGTTGTCATAGTTAATTTAGGTTTTGAAGGATTTCCAAATGAGGTTACTCGCTCAAATCTTATTAATTGCATGCGAATTACTCCAGATCTATGCTACGTATGCAAACTAAAGACTTAAATTTAATAGATGACAAGATTTGTAGGGTTTTAATAACATCGTTCACCAATAAAAAAGGAAAGAAGAAAAAACACGGTTCTAAGTACGACCCCCTCGTGCCATCTCATCAATTCGGATGCTTTACTTGATGTAAATAATTGTTGTCGTCATAGCACCCTTATTCTAGTAGGCCCCATAAAAAATGTCATCCGGACAAAATATAAGTCCATGTAATGTAACTTGAGGCGGTAAGAGAGAAACAGACAACCCCCACGTTATTTTGTTTGTGGAATAGCATGCAATTCTTAGGGCAAACATGTAATCTTCTCGTACCTTAGACTTAAACTATCTAGAATTTTCTTTCCAGGTTAGTTTGCATGAGCAGTTGCTGGACATCCGAAAGCACCCATGAATTGTCTCAACAATGTCATCATCTTATGTGATTCCTATATCACATGAAGTTCCATTACCATTCCCTTGCATGATACCTTCACTACCAAATGATCATGCGTTGTCGCTCAAAAGTTTTCCAGCATCGGGTTTGGTTCTAAAGGCAAAAGTGAGAACACCTCCTCCTCACCATCCTTATATTCTTGACTCGTCCGATGGCAACTTAGGCATCTATTCAGTTTCAATCATCCATCACAATTAACTAGAAATAAAATCACAAATGCTAAAGAACTAGCAAATGACACGGTAAATAATTCCAAGTTTAAAGGGAAGAAACATTTCACCACTGCCCTCAGCGACGCAGCTGGTTTAGGCTCTCTCCCTCTCACGAAGGGGAGAAGTTTGAATCCCAGAGGTGTCGTTAGGGATTCTTACTGGAATACTATGGTGGCGGGTCCTGCAGTCGCTCCCCTAGGATTTGCTCACCGACTGTCGGCTTATGGGGTTCCCTGGGTTACCAAAAAAAAAAAAAAAAAAACGTTTCAATCAGCCACAGAGGTAGGCATATCAAATTTTAGTCGGAAAGAATTGACAAGCAAAGTATCAAACAATAAACTGAGTAAGTATGGCATGCTTATATGCAGAAAAAGGCTTTCTAAGCATGTCGTTAGGCAGTCCTAAGTCTAGTTAATGATGAAAAATGAAAGAGGATGTAGAAACTATGAATGAACACATCCTCACAAGGTGCTAGTTAAAGAATATGAACAAGCATACAAAGAGAAATGCAGTGTCCTCTTGAGTTTAAGGAGCAAAATCGGCCTTTTACTACCACATTGTTCTCCTCTTCTAGCCCTTGTTCCACTTCCACCCTTGATCTAATGTGCTTGCACAAATAAACTACAAACGAAAGTGGTTTTTATAAAAGTCCATAGTCAATAACTTTTCACATGGTCCATATCTATTCTAATCACAACTGGAGTTCACAACAAAATCGGGTTTAAACATATATGGTTTGATTGTGTTTGAGATCCATGCCCAGTCACATTCTTTTTATGCATTCGTTGAGTAGAAAACTAGTGATAACATCAACAACAATAATAATGACTATACTCATCATACTGCCATGTGATAATAATCATATATATAATGAGAATTAAAATTCCCACTCAGAAAGTAGTGAAAACATTTTTGAAATATTATCAATGTCATAGAGTGAACACTCAATAGGATAATTCATATTAAAGTAAGTAACCTAGATACCTAAAACTAAAGATTTTCACTCAAATATTACAAGTTCTTAACAAAAACTAGTACATCTGAATATCATGGGGCATAGCATACAAATTGTTTATGTGTTGTTCTCAAAGAGAAAACTCATGATAACGATCACTATATCAATCACACTACTATGTGATGATCACGAGAAGTAGAATCTGCACTCAGAAAATAGTGAAAGTATCCCTCCAAGATAGTTGTCAATATCATATGGTGAAGATCCAAAAGGGTAATTCTTATTCAAAGAGAAAGTAAACAAAAAAATCCAATACTAAAGATTTTCTGCAATATATAAACATATATACACAAATGATATATAGTTTCAACACAAAACTCAGCACATTTGAATATCATGGGGCACATCAAGCATATTGATTATATGTATTCTTTAAATAGAAAACTAATAATAACATAACAAATAAATAATGATGACTTCACTTATCACGCTACTATAAGATGACAATCAAATATATAGCAAGAAGTAGGATCCCTACTCATAAAGTAATAAAAACATTCCCTAAGATAATTGTCAACGTCATATAGTGAAAATTCAATAGGATAATATCCGCTAAAAACATAAGTAGTTAAGAAAACACAGCACTACAGATTTTAATGCAAGATATAAACCTATTCACTTGAATAATAGAAGTTCATACCAAAACCAGTATACATTTGAATGTCCAAGACACCTCACACACACGAGTAGAAAACTAGTGATAACATAAAAAAGAAAAATAACAATAACTATACTAATCGTACTATTAACTTATCACAGTCATATTTATAGTGAAAAGTATAATCCCGCTCAAAAAGTAGTGAAAACGTCAACTAAGATAATTATCAATTTTATATATTGAATAGTCCAAAAAAAAATGTTATATATTGAAAACCCAAGATTACAATTCCCATCCAAATAGTAAGTAAACAAGAAAACCCACTACTAAAGGTTTCTTGGCAACATATAAATCAAGTTATTCAAATAATATAGGTTAATAACAAAAACTAGTTCATATGAATATCATGGGGCTTATCATATACATTATTTATATGTATTCTTCAAGTAAAAAGTTAGTCATAACATCAACAAAAATAAGAATGACTACGTTATCACTATTATGTGATGATTATCATATATACTGAGAGAAATATGATCCATTTAAAAGTTGTGAAAAGAATCTTTAAGATAATTATCAATGTTATATAATGAGAACCCAACAAGATAATTCACATTCATAAAGTAAGTAATCAAGAAAACTCTAATACAAATTTTTTTCTACAGTATATATAAACCTATTTACTTAAATAATATAAGTTTATCACAAAATTTAGTACATTCACTATCACGGAGCACATTGAACACATTGTTTATATTCTTTGAGCAAAAAACTAGCGATAAAAATAAAAAAAAATACACTACTATGCGATGACAATCATATATCCAGTGAGAAGTAGGATTTCCATTCTAAAAGTAGTGAAAACACCATTCTAAGATAATTATCCATGTGATATAGCGAAAACCCAGTAGAAAATTCCCATTCAAAAAGTAAGTAATCAAGAAAACCCAATACTAAAGATTCTTTCTACAATATATAGACCTATTTACTCACATAATACAAGTTCATAACAAAAGTAGTACACCCGAATATCATGGGGCACATCGTACACATTGTTTATATGTATTCATCAAGTAGAAAATTAGTGATAACAGTGACATCAACAACAATGACTATATTGATCACACTACCATAGTGATGACAATCATCTATATAGTGAGAAGTAGGACCTCCTCTCAAAAAGTAGAGGAAACCTAGGACTAAAGATATTTTTGCAATATGTGAACCTATTTACTCAAATGATACATGTCGTGATAAAAACTAGTACATCCATATATCACACCGCACATCATACACATTGTTCATATGTATTCATCAAACATATAATTATTTATAACATGGGCAACAATAACAATGACCATAATCACACTAGTATGTGATGACGATCACAAATACAGTGACAAATAAGATCCCTACTTTGAAAGTAGTGAACACATCCCTCGATAGTTCTCATTCAAAAGCAAGTAATCAAGTAAACTTAGTATTAAAGATTCTTCTGCACTATATAAACCTATATACTCAAATGATATAGGTTCATAACAAAAACTATGACATCTAAATATGAAGCAAAAAACTAGCGATAGTATCAAAAACAATACTACGACTATACTGATCATACTGCTATGTGATTACAATAATAAATAGTGAGAAGTATGACTCCACTAAAAAAGTAGTGAAAATATTCTCTAAGATAATTATCGATGTCATATAGTGAAAACCCAATATAATCTTTCATTAACAAGTAAGTAATCTAGAAAACAATAACATAATACTATTGATTATCCACAATACATAAATCTATTAACTCGAATAATACTGCTTCATAACAAGATCTAGTACATCTGAATAACAATGGGTTATATCCACCTGTAACACCTTTGTTCATATGCATTCATTGAGTACTAGGTAGCTAGTAGTAGGAACAACAATGTAACCTAATCACGAAGAATATCTATCAACAGCAACGTCGTCGCCATCATTTCAATCTAAGTAACAAGAAGAAGAGTAATTGAAACCACAAAGTCCTCATATTTACCATCAACTAATTCAATGATGCAAGTGTAGCTCCATCAGAATATGAAGTGTCCAACATCTTAAATCACAAGTTAGGCAAATCGTAGATCCAGTGGAAGAAGATCATCATCATATAATCTTCCGTAGTCAATGAACTCTATAGTGAAAGCAGCAAAGGACAAACCATATGCTCATGTATATAAAACATAGAGCACATATCCAGAACTCACAATCAAGATATCACGGCTATCATTTCAACCA
The DNA here is from genome assembly GCA_014182375.1 of Eucalyptus virginea. Classification (NCBI taxonomy): domain Eukaryota; kingdom Viridiplantae; phylum Streptophyta; class Magnoliopsida; order Myrtales; family Myrtaceae; genus Eucalyptus; species Eucalyptus virginea. Next base: position 30,195,746 of record CM024523.1, on the reverse strand, counting down.
GAACAATCGTCTCCATGCTTGTCCAACTCAATAATCAATTCATAAAATAAAAAAAATACAAACCCCAATCCTTTAAACTCAGAAAACTGACTCAAGACGCAATCTCTTAATAGAGATAAATCCAGGAATACCACGAATGAAGAAACAGCCTCATGCTTCGGCCTCCAAATAAAAAGATGAAACAGTCTTATGCGTCTCATGCGATGCATGCATTCACTGCTTGTACTCAGAAATTCAAATGGAAGTACAAACGCCAGTCAAAGTAGAATCTACTCTCTTCGTGCATGCATGCACGTTCACGGACTCCACTTAAGGGCCACCGTTGTCGCCACCTCCCTCTTCATCACCATCTTCGGGTGCTTCCTTATTCAGATCCAACATCATGTGGATCTTCTTCCTCCGAGCCTCTGCTGACGAAGACGAAGAAGAAGCGCTGCCCTCAGCCACGGCGCTGCCATCACCCTCGGTCTCGCACCCCTTTTGTTCGGCCAGAATCCTCTGCCCTATGTCCAACAAGGTCGATGTGAGTTCCTCGGCCTGCTCTCCATGCCCCTGCTCCTTTGGAGGTGATATCGGCGGAGGGAAGACGCCCCGCCACGGCCGGTCCTTGTGGCTGCGCATATGTCCGAAGAGTCCCTTCCAGCCGTTGAACGGCTTACTACAGATGCTGCACAGCTTCGGCAATTCTGGATCGTCCAACGCCGGCTTCTTCCTCTTCTTTTGGAGGCCCTCCCCTTCTGCTTTTCCGCCTTCCAGGCTCTCGCCTGGGGGTGGAGGAGACCCTGCAGCAGTGGCGCAGGAACCGGCTGTGAGGGCCGGTTCTTTCCCCTTTGCACTCAGCGGCTTCATGGTCCTTCCCCCTTCGCTGCCATCCTTTGGGCTCCCTGCCGGGGACGAGGGAGGAGGAGGATTGCCACCGCCGGCACCAGGGGGCACAGCAGAAGAACCGCCACCAGTCCCTCCGGTTCCGGCACGCGGCGTGGCTGGAGGGGACGCATCTCCCTGATCCTGGATCACTACGTCCTGCTTTTGGTCGGAGGACTTGGTTCCGGAGGGTGATTTGTCCATGATATGAGAAGTGAAACGATGCAAAAACCACACTGATTGATAATTTAAAAGTTCAAGACGACAATTATGTCCGCCGTGATCTGAGTGAGAGGAAAATGATGGAGTATATCCTGCGAGTTTTGGGGCGGAGAGATTCGAATGCTGGTGGTTAATCCTTTGCAGTTTTGCTCCAGTTGCCCTAATTCTCTCTCTCCATCTCCCTCTTCCTCCCTCTCTCTCTCTCTCTCTGCGCAAATACATGAAAGAGTACTGTGTACAGACACAACTCTTCATTCAAAGGAATCTAGGCTGACACGTGTGCACAGGACAGTAATGACTCTTCACGATACGATACCGGAAAGAAGCCAAAATGGGCAAAGTGCATTGCATATGCATCACTGGAACATGGCAATATCATAAACCTGAATTGGCAAAAAAGCTAAGTGATTACTCCTAGCAGGATTTTTATTACCCAAAATGGCTCTTGCTTTTATCCCCCATCGACTGGCACAGTGCGCGGTATAGCCTTTACGTGATTTTATGTGACTATCGATTAAGTCGTATTACCGAGTTTTCTAGAAATATTAATTTAAAACCACTAAAAAATTTGCCTAATATTTTAGTAAATTTTTTGAAAATTTTGCGATGACACATTTGGAAAAAGTCATTAGTGATAAGCGGTGAGGATTAGCGATAGCTAGAATTTGACACTTGGCGGGCATTCGTGATATGCTTAATCACCAACACATGACCATAACACAAAAAGCCATTTATCTTACTAAGAACGTGATTGATCTCCTATTTCTTAGCGATAATCGCCCCAGTACCCTTGTCGGCAGCCACCTCCCAGCGATTTTCTTGACTGCCTTTGGGTTCATTATAAGATCTTTGGTTTTGTTCTTTTTTGAGCGTTGAGATATATTATGTTGATGATCCTTTTAGAGAAAGTCGCAGAGATAATGACATAAAAATCACAACCCCAAAAGACTAAGGTTTGCCATAGCTAAAGTTGAAAGCCACCAAGGCCGAGCCACAGCTACAACAAAAGCCAGGATCAAAAGTACCAGCCACTCCATATTACAAGGTACATTTGGAAAAAAGGTGCGCTGCATACTATACGAGCCAATTCACATGCACCGTTCAGTGAGGTGGGCCCTATGTAGGAGTCGTCTCAATGGACGATGGTTGTGAGATGGACTCGCATTATTTGAGTGCATCCCCGATGCTTGCTTATGCATTAGGGTTCATACTCATTCAGCATGCTTTAACCTAGTAATTGCGTGTTAATTTAAGATAGCCTTCATCATTCAATAGATGATATTCACATGTTGAGCAACTCGAAGGTTAATAGGTTATAAGGGTATGAAAGACAAACTTTAGGTTCAATATGTTTGAAAGAAGAGAGAGAGAATGTACTTTCTAGGTATACCATTGCGCCTCGACTTCGAAATTCAGAAAACCAAGCAAATGTGAACGATTTTTGCAATGTAACCATCCAATCCACTGTTATTAAAAAATCGAGTAGTTTCTACAATTGAAAAGTTTAGGACTAAATTGGTACCAATGCAATAGGTTTAGGACTTTTTTGGTACTTTTCCTGCAACTTGATGCAATGGAGATAATGTGCGACTGTATGTATATTTTGACCCTTCTATTCTTTTGGCCGGCAAAGATTCTATTTTTTTTGTATCTCCCGAGAATAAAAGAAATAGAAAACATGTCCGAACCTTGTAACTATGGCTGCTCAGGACTTTCTCAAGCATTCAAATAAACAGAAACCCGACATGCCTTTCGTGAGATAAAAATAGCAGATTGGATGCTTTCATTAGAGCAAATCTTGCTTATTTGCTTTTAACACGTCGATAAGGTTTTAAGGATAAGAGTTTTAGCCTAACCTCCACCAAGAGGAGGGAAAAGTAAAAAAAGAGTCATAAGGTTATTATATTTATGTAAATTCAATTAAAAAAAGAGTCATGAGCTTATTGTACTTGTGTCAATTTAATTATAAATATTTGAATTGTAATAATTTGATCTTAAAATTTTTTATATTTTGCCAATTTTCGGCCAAAAATTGTCGACGTGGATGCCAACTATCCTACATGGCACAATTAGTGCTGACATGGACATTTTTTTTTTTTTTTGCATTCTCTTTTCTTTTTGCCAATGGTGATCACTAGACTTGCCACACCGAGCTGGGACCATTGGGCCTTGCCTCACCAAATCTAGTGGCCTTGCCCTCGCTAGATCTTACACTCGCCCTCGCCAAGGCGAGGCGACCCTCACTTAGGCGAGGCCAGCCAAAGAGAAGGGAAAGAAAAAGAAAGAACAACAAGAAAGGAAATAAAAGAAAAAATTATAAAAAAATACGTTAGCGTTGGCCGAGCTAATAGGACCGCTGGCATCAATGTTAGCCATTTCCAGTCTAAATTAGCAGGATATATTTAATTGACAAAATGTGAAAAATGTCTAAGATTAAATTAGTATAGTTGAAAAGTTTATAACTAAATTAATACAAATGCAATATGTTTAGAACTTTTTTTTTTTGGGTACTTTTCTTAAGAAGATTTGACAAATTGCCAATTAAAATCTGTAAAGGCTGTTCGCAAATTTTTTTTTACCTAGTTGCTATAACTTGCTAGATTAGTTTATCTTATGTCGAATGTGAAAGATTTAGCAATTCTAAGAAATATCTTAGGCTTGGTAAATCATAGACAAATAGACTTGAGCCTTTAGAGATGTGGGCTTGATAGGGGGCCCACCAAATTCAATGACTCAAATTGATTATGTAATCCTTCACAATATGCTATTCTCTCAATCATGTACAGTCGAATCAAACTATCGATTCATTCGCAAGATACTTTTTTGATTTGTTCACTTTGTGAACATCCTGAGAAATGGAGAAATTATTGGACATCGCACTCAGTGAAAACATCAAAGGCAAAATAGCCAATACACCTACTACACAAGTGGAACACTACTTAATCAGGACGAACCTGATAGCGGGGCAACTTGGGAACGGGCTGAAACCGGCTATTCGAAAAACAAGTCGAAGACTCAACCTAATTCGAACTTCGATATACCCCGGTGGTATCACCACCTCTCGTTGTTAACATTATAGGTTCTTCTCTTTCAAATCCAGACATGATTAAACGGTCCACTTTCTGTCAGAGACACGTTCACACTAAGCTTTAAATATAGTAAGCGTGCATCAGAATTGTCCCCTATCTTTTCCAAGTCGCATAGCATAGACATGCGCTCCTCCCTTTCTTTGTCAAATATATATGTGCCTTAAGTATTATGCTCTCTTCGCCTTTTGTTTTCTTCTAAGGATGCATTTCTCTTCATCCCATCTAGTTCCTTTTTGCCAACAAAGAAATTTGAGATTTTTTTTTTTGATATCCATGATCCGGCCTGGCACAACCTTGCGGGTGCTCATGGCCTCCGAGGGCCTGACAGGCCCAACGTTGACCACGACTATACTTGAAGGGAAGCTAGCCCAGGAACCTATCACCAGGGCTCCCCACTTAAGGTGTTAGCGATCGGAGATTCGAACTCGTTTCCTCAGCGATGAGGTGGTAAAGTGCAAACCATCACGGTCACTTACCGGCAGATTGAAATTTGGGATTTTTGTTTCGTGTTTAATGCAACAATTTAAAGCCGTGGATCTTGAGATGTGCATGCCAAACACCATCGTCCTGATAGCCTTATGCTCCCATTTCTTCTTGCAAGGATAATATTCCGACACCCATATTCACGACAATCTGAATTTGGATTAAATGAGATAAAAATTACCCTGGATAGCAGAAAATCTCATTACGCATTTTAATATTTTTTTGGAAAATTCAGTTTAAGAAAGATTTTAAGAAAAAAAAACATTGTCGCCGTGGTGGCCGCCATTTGCGATGGCCCCCCTGTGGTTGCCTCTGTTACAATTAATCAATGGCGACAATATACACCCAAGATAGTTTGAAAAGCACTACATATGATAAGGTTGTTATATTTGGATTCAATGTGGTCCATTGAATACAGTCATAAAGTATATGAAGATAATTAAGACATTGAAGTTCATTATATAGAAAGATATCTACCCTCATCATAATTTGGATTACCATTTCCCTCTCTATACATATCAAGTAAGCTAAGTTTGTTAGGCATATCTGCATATTATGATTTTACCGATTAGGACTATAACTATTAGACTATGCCACTTTTCGACGCACGACTAACACAATCTTCACTTTCTCTTTTATTTCTTCCGCATACTCCATCCTCATGGAAGAACTATTTAATTTCTTTACAAAATAGATGGCATTATCCTTGATTTAGTCCGCTCACGTTTACCAAAATGAGAAGGGCTTTATTCGGCATGTCAATCATGTTTTGTTGTGCAACTCGAAATTCGAATTTAGAGATCCATGGATATGAACGGGTGAGCTGGCCATGCATCGGATTTGTGAGCTAAAATGCTGTCAAGTTAGATCTCATCTTCCAAACTGCAAATTTTTGGGACTTTGTTCATTGGAAGTTCAATGAATGAGAAAATCAGATATTTACCATAAATAACGATAGTTAAATGAGAGGACAAGCCATGGTCGGAAATAAAATCCGTCTCGTCTTGGAAATTTCTGAGCAAAGGAACTTGACAATCCTGTTCAACTCCAACGCAATCCAAAAAATGCCAACTCAGCAAAAAGGACAAAAAAGCTCAAGGAACGGGGCCCCACATTCCACTCGGACATAATCCACGCGGCGGCGCTCCATTCGTCCACGTCGACAAGTGGGAGCGGATTGGAGCGCGGAGCCGCCTCCCGGTCCGGCCCGACGTGCCGTAAAAGGATCGAACCGTCACATCCGGTCATTGGAAAAAGGCCCGCCGGAAATAATTAAGAAAAAAGGAAAATGGGAAACGGGAAATTTGAAATCAGGTGCGGCACGCCGCAGGGCAGCGCAAGTGACCGTTGTTCGGACCGCAAAAGGGAAGACAAACCACAGGAGAAAGTCGTCGCGAATCGGCACGATCCAACGGCCTCGCTTCACTAGCCGTTGCGTTCGAAAAAAATAAGGAAAAAAATCGAAAAAAGGAGGAGGACGGGAGCCTGCTTCCTCCTCTTCTTCAGACATCTCGAACCCTTTATTTTCTCTCTCTCTCTCTCTCCTGCTCGTAAGATCAAAGGAGGTCGACGACGCTCTCTCTCTCTAGGTCTCTGGGTGGCGGTGGGTGTTCGGGAGGGGAGAGAGAAGGGGGAGAGGTAGAGGGGGAGAGAGAAGGGAGAGATTGTGTTCTTCTTACCAGATAAGTGAGGCAAAACGAAAAATGGGTTTGCCTGATGAGAACAATGCTGCACTGAGCAAACCCACGAATCTCCAAGGTAAATAGAGAGAGTTCCTGTCTGGGTTTTCTTTTCATTCTTGTGCAGTCTCGGATTCGATCTGGGCCAGCGTTTCTTTCCCTCGCCCCTCCGGATCTGATACCGTTTGTTTCAATGGGTGTCAATCATTTCAGTAGGAGGGTTGGAGATCGGAGGCAGGAAATTCGGGCAGGAGATTAGGCAGACCAGGAGGGCGTTGAGCGTGATTAACCAGAATTTAGTTGGAGATCGTGCTTACCCATGTCATGTCGTCAACAAGAGAGGCCACTCCAAGTAATTACTGCGATTTATTAGAACAGTACTCAAAGAGAAGATCACGGATATTAATTATCTCGTAACATAGATTGCGACAATGCGCTAAAGCCGTTTTTTTTTTTTTTTTTTTGGCTCTGAAATGCAGAAGAGATGCAGTGTGCGGGAAGGATCAGGTGGATCCAGTTCACAGACCACTTACAAGGTTAGACTTTTTTTTGGTCTTTTTGAGACTTTGAGCTTGACCCTATCTTTTTTCGTTTTCGCAACTCTTCTTTTTTTGTCCGGTTGATGTCTAGAAAGGAAAAAGTAAGGAAAAGGGTGATGTTGAAATTTCAAAATTTCAAATTTAGATCTCCAGCACAGACTGTCAAAAGTCAAAGTGCGTGAGGATGCTCAGATGCAAAGTGGATGGTTACATCTCTTAGGAAACTAACCAGCTGAAATTTGAACGGATGCATTGGCCCAAAAGAATTATAGTCGTAATTCATGAGTAAGCGCACGTAGATATGCATTTTGATGGATTGAAATATGTGGATTTATAGGAAGTTTGCAGCGCAAACGGCGAGCACGCAGCAACATTGCATTGAGGTTCGCACTCTTTCTCAATCTCATAACTTTATTTCAAATCATTATTACATGTTGATGGATCGACAGCACAGATTTAACCATATGCTTCTCTTGTACATGACGTGCTTAGTAGATCCTCTCTATTTTCCTTTTATGGTCAATTATCCAATTATACAATGAAGTAGAGAGGGGGAAAAGGAAGGAAAATATGGTATAGTTCACTGATCAGACGTTGCTTGATTAACAGGAAGCAAAGAAGCCAAGAACGGCAGTTCAAGAGAGAAATGAATTTGGAGACTGCATATTTGTGGACGTGGAGGACTGCCAAGCATCTTCAGAAAATCAACCAGTCCCTATGTTTCTGGAAATCCCAGAATCAAGATTGGATGATGACATGGTATGTTTCTTCCCCCTCTCAAATTTCAGCTGCAGTATTTTTCCTTAATTTAATTTTGAATTTTTCAACTAATTTAGCCAAACGAGAGCCATAATTGACTTTCAGTTTAATTATTTGTCTCTTGATTTTGCTATTAATTAATCATTAGGAGGAAGTGGAAATGGAAGATATAGTGGAGGAGGAAGAGGAAGAGCCAATTATGGACATTGATGGTAGAGATAAGAAGAACCCACTTGCAGTGGTTGACTACATTGAAGACATTTATGCTAACTATAGGAGAACGGAGGTAATTAATTTCTCTTCCTCAATATTCTCCATGAAATGGAAAAAAGGGGAAATATAAAAATTGGGGGGAAAAAGGAAATTAGCTGTACTTGGTCCCATTTCTCAGATATTTAATGCATGCATGGCCAACCATTAGATGTTTACTCCTTTTGTTGCCATTTTGATTAGTTGCCAGCTTTCCATACGAGGATGCATCCCAAGAAACTCAAAGCCAGGTTCATAGTATTTTAATGAAAAAACCATCATGTTCTTCAAGGATTTATTTTCCCATGCTTAGTTATTCTCGAAATTCAAAATTTATTTTTGATTGAGAGTTTCAAGTCAATCCGTGTTATTCTAGTTCTAATTATCTCATTTAAGGAGTTAATCGATTACTGTTTTCTCAAAAGGGTATTATATAAAAGCCTAAGATTGCAAAGTATATTAACTAAATCAGCAAAACTTGAGGGGCTACGTGCTGCGCTGAAGAAATTAATTAATTCACTAAAACTGGAATATAACATAGGGAGTATAAGGTACCATTGCGGACTGCAAATATCGCTTTTAACGATAATAGATTTATTTTCAACAATTTAACAAGTCACTTTATGCAGAATTGTAGCTGCGTCTCTGCTAACTACATGGCACAACAAGCTGACATTAATGAGAAGATGAGGTCCATCCTCATTGACTGGCTTATAGAGGTATTATAACTTAACAAATTTCCCACAGTCAAATTGCCAACTAAGTTGTATTCCTTTCGATTCAACGACGATGTTTCCTAACAAGTTTTGCATTTTTTGATCGATCTGGAACAGGTGCATGACAAATTCGATCTCATGCACGAGACTTTGTTCCTCACGGTCAATCTAATAGACAGATTCTTGGCTCGGCAATCTGTCGTGAGAAAGAAGCTCCAGTTGGTGGGGTTGGTGGCCATGTTATTGGCATGCAAGTATGAAGAAGTCTCTGTTCCTGTTGTAGGAGACTTGATTCTCATATCGGACAAGGCTTACACCAGAAAGGAAGTTCTTGAAATGGTGCGACTCTTAGAATCTTGCAAACATTCAATATCCGGCCGTAACTGAAATTCTTTTCCTTTTCTAATTATGGAAATTTAACAATCCCAGAAAATTAACCGGACGTTATTATTTTCGTGCCGACTTTTTTTTTTTGTTTACCAGGAAAGTTTGATGCTAAACTCGTTGCAGTTCAACATGTCAGTGCCTACTCCATATGTTTTCATGCGACGGTTTCTCAAGGCTGCTGAATCTGATAAAAAGGTTAGGCAAAGTCATAGTCACCATATCAAGAACAATTGAAGTGCGATAAATTCACACTTTGGGAGAAAATTAAACAGTTGCGAGAAAAAGTCCTCATAAGCGAGTGTCCTATAAACTGGTGTCAAAGCCTCCAGTAAATCAAGTCTTCGGGACTTGGTCGATAATGCTTTGTGTATCTGATAAGCATCTAAAATTCGGGGAACCTTCCTCTTCTGAATAAACTATTTTAAATGAACAGCTTGAGGTGCTATCCTTCTTCTTGATTGAGCTCTCACTGGTGGAGTACGAGATGGTCAAGTTCCCGCCATCTCTTCTAGCCGCCGCCGCGATCTTTACGGCTCAGTGCACCCTCTATGGTTTCAAACAGTGGACCAAGACCTGTGAATGGCACAGCAACTACACAGAAGACCAGCTCCTGTAAGTGCTGTCTTCAATTCTTTTCTCAGTGATTTTCCTTTTGCTGTTTTTGCTTACTTCACCTTGTTCTTGAAGCATCCATCTTGACCCATCTGTGGCTATTTTTTCCCCTCTAATGCAGAGAATGTGCAAGGATGATGGTAGGTTTCCATCAAAAAGCTGCAACAGGGAAGCTCACAGGAGTACATAGAAAGTACGGTACATCAAAGTTCGGTTACACATCAAAATGTGAACCTGCTAACTTTCTATCAGGAGAGATGAAGAATCCATAGCAGGAGCTCAGTGTACAGCTAACCTTTTTTTCACTGAGAAAAATTGGGTGAAAAATAAATTTTAGCAACTTGGGTTGCGCTTGGGAATTGGTAAAAAGGAGAAAATTCTCTAGATTTAAGCCTAACCCTCGGTTGTTAGTCTCTTACAGCCAATTGTTTCAGATATCTCATCATTGTTTGTGATTGATTGAACACTAGACTAATGTTTTTCCTTTCCAATTGTAGTTCGTCTTTTATTGTAACAATAAATTGATAGATACTGATTCGAAATAATATTTCTCATAATAGCAGGATCTCTCTCCCATGTGAACTCATTTCACACGTATTTTTCTCGTCGTTACACAAAAGCCTTTCATATTTCAAGCCACTCGGATGACGACACAACTAACTTACCTATCCAAGAAATTTGGCAAGATTCAACAATTCAAATCAGAACACCAAAGCTTGATGTGTCAGTTGATAAAATTAAAATCCCAAAATTCATAATTTCTCATTACCTTGAGTTAGATAGAAATAATTAGTAAAGTCTCAAGATGGGTACAAATACTTCGCCAAGCTCTTAACTGCACGAGAAATCTGCCGAAGCCATATTCTTTGATGTGAAGAACTCTTCATTGAAAACCTTAAGACTTAAAGGTAAGGAAAGCAATCAAGCCTTCGAACCTTTCATTTGATGCAATCAAATCTTATACTTTCTTTTTCTTGAAAAATGCAATGCAATTCAATTCCATTCCATTTCCTTGATTTTTCCAAGTGGCATCAATTTAACGATTTAGAACTTAATTACAACGTCCACAAGATTCAGGTTTACTAGTGCATAATTTTTTGGGGGAGAGAGAGGGAAATTGATTCACACCGTTGAAATTTTTTTTTTTTTGGTAAATACGTTGAAATATTTATTCGTGTACGTTGGAATAAAGAAAATGACAAGTAAACAGCTGCTTCCTTTTTCCTTCACAATAATCAAAGCAATTACAGTGGGAATTGCTAATGTGTGTATCCTCTGCCTCTTGGTCTAGTATACATTCTCTCCTCTGTATGTTCTTTACAATATCTCCGCACTTCGCCTGATAATGTTGATGTTAAAAGAAACAAGTTTTACAGAACCGCAGACCACCTTCTAAGCACCAACACATGCATTCGCAACTTTCCAGCTGGAATGTGATTGCAGACTCTGGTCAATTAACAAAAGAATTCCTGGTCTTGTCTTACTCTTTGCCACTATGAAAATGAGAATCTTGAGAGAAGCGACAGAGGAGATCCTGAAGTATCATTTGGTGGAGTTGGAGGGACATCCGTAGCAGCACGGTAAGCTTGTTGACATTTCTGCATCTGCAATTGCATTATGCATATTTAACTTGAAATTGACGTGCCCAGAAAAGGAATAGTATGATGCCGAACTTCAGACAGTGGATACATATTGGTCATTTTGCCATGATCATCTTCCCCCGTGAGAAAAAGTAAAAGAAATGCAGCAAGTTTCTTGTGTCATAAAAATAGTCCATGGCTACTTCTAATAAACATATGATACCACTGACCCACCTCAGACCCAAGAGGACAACACAAATTTTCTCCTTTGACATGGAGGTTGATGTGTAGGACCACGACTAACCTACAACTCATAGGATGGAGAAAACCCTCACCTCTATCTCTAATACACTAGCATTAATTGAAGTTCAGACTAATTCACGACGATTTTACATATAGTTTTGGAAAACTTTCTGGCATGAACACTAACAATCTTTCTATGACAGCATCTTAGACTTAGAATTAGGCTTGCATCAGCAAAAGCTTTGCATCACAATCAGAGGTTGGTAAGGGAAAATGACAATGAATATTTATTTCAACTACTGAATATAATTTATCCAACACTTCAAGTTAAAGCTGTGAATCTAACCTCTTCTGGACTGAACTGAAGCAGCATAGCGACCACTGGTAACAGGGCCTCAACCTCACCTAAGAAGGAAAGACGAACCAAAGCACCCCATTACACAAGAGTTCAACAAAAGAAAGACAAGAAATCAAAATTACTTATAATTTGAGGTTACATCACAGTATATCTGTTGCCAAAATTACCTGTTTCAAGAAGCTTCAGGATAACATTTTTTAAATATGTCATATCTACCCCTTCCCTCTTCTGCATCCTTTCCATGTTGCGAAGCTCTTCCTTCAGTATGGCCTCCTACATCCATACAATCAAGATTATATCTGTGAAGAAGGGAAAAGGAATCTAGAACGTACTGGAGTTGCATTTATATCCAATATCATCTCCTCCCAAATGGAGATGGAAAAGAGAAAGGAATGTTAATAGCATTAAAAATAGTTAATGACAATTAATTGCCAATTCATCATAAATGGGGGGAAAATAGAGCTCAAGGGTGTATATGCAAGAAAAGGACACCTCATTCCGGTAATCAGCTTAATGTTTCACGAAGACTTCACAGTATTATTGACCTTCGTTTTCCTCAGCGAACTTCCACTTTCCTTCTCCTCCTCACCTTCTTCTGTAGTTAAACTTCCAGAACCCAACTAAAATAAATGACTCCTACTTGAGCAAACATGTGCAATTACCAATTATAGATCATAATCAACTAAGTTCTGTTTTGTAATAATTGCTTTATCATGAAGTTTTTGATTCCTATGAATGTGAATGTCTCCCAGACTAACTGGATAAACTGCATAAGATGAACCAAATGATCTAGTCGTCTAGCTACCACATCAGAAAAGTATATCGTGCTTTCCAGCTCCCCATACATATTAACTACTCGAAATGCCCTTGGAGCTCACCTGTTGACTGTGAAGACGATTTTCACGCTCAAGCTCGTCAATTTCTTCCTGAGCATTAAAAACATTTTAGAAAAGTTTCAAAAACATAACAAGAGAATATAAATGCAAATACAGGTAAGGTCATACTTGAAGAGCCAAAATATGCCTCTGAGACTGAGCCAATTCTTCCTCTCTTTGAGCTTGTTGCCTTGCCAAAAGCTGAATATTCAAATAGGTTGAAGTTAAGTCATCTGAATCATCTGCACTGCCCCCAAATGCACTCTTCCTCAAACAACAGTGTTTTGAGTACTCATATTTACTATTGACATGACAGCTATAACCAAATATCCACAACCTCATATGCGCCAACTTTGAATAGCAATAAAAGCTCCTCAGTTATGGCGTTTTACTAAATAAAGGACCATAACAACTCCGAGCCAACGAATATTCAAGTGAAGAAAAGGCTCATACCAGAATTTGCTGGTCAGCTGCTGAGCTAGCTGAGTTTGGTATTTCCTGTTTCTGCGAGGCTGAGAGAACAAATTTGTCAGCTTAAACCAAGCTAAAACATTACCAGCTGCTCACAAAAGCATCAAGTTTCCAAAATCTTGGATGCGTTAAGAGTTATTTTGCCAAACTACTCTAGGAAAAAGTTTACATACCTGCAGTGTAATAATCGTTGTTCTCAGCCTGAAAATTTTTTGACTACATTGTCAGCCAAATAATTGTGAGAGTAATGGTAGTAGGGAAACATATCATTCTTTCTTTCTTTGTTCTCTTCTGAGGAACAAGGAAGTAGGGAAAGATTTCATGGCATTCATCTATCTAAATTACAATAACAGACATACCAGTGGTCTTGATTCCAGAGATCGTTGAAGATTCTTATTATCATCAAACAACCTGGAAATTTCATTGTCCTTCTCCTCAATCATTCTATCAGCTAGATCTCTAAATGAATCATGCTCCTCCTACCAAATAACATGCCAAAGTAAATAAGGATAAAAGAATTAACCTCTTGAAGGAGAAGAGAGAGAGAGGGAGAGACAGCAAGATCCAACTTACCTTCAATCTTTTGTAGCGAGATTTAAGCTCATCTAATTCTGGCTTTATATCTTTCCTCGAATCTGCCTCCTTTTCAGCTTTTAGTGCCTCACACCTATCTGTTACATCATGAGCCATTTCAAAGCAAAAGCGGTTTGAATTTTCTAAAATCTAAAGGTAACGGAAGTGTAAGAAACTCGAGAAAAATTGTTGAAATTTACTTCGCCACATTTCTTCCAAGTTTTTAAGATCTAGTTCCCATGCTTCTTTATCTTTTTGATGCCGAGCATTCATAGAGTCAAGGTTCATTTCAATGGTCTTCATCTGCTGCTTGGCAGTATTAAGAGCTGCATCTCTGCAATCAATAAATAAGAAAACGGTCATGAAAAGATCTACTGCTTGGCAGTGTTAAGAACTGCACGTCTGCAATCAATGGATAAATAAATTGTAAGAATTAAGTTACCATGAAACATGACATTTTTCAACATAAAACTGACAGGCAAGGTGAATGTATTCAGCAAAAGAAAGAGTATCCCTTAGAAAATATGTCTCTAGGATTTCAACGAAAGAAGAGCACAATTACTCTCTACAAGTGGATTTCAACCAAAACGCCAGTTTTCCAGTAAATAATGGGGCCTAGTAGAAGAACAAACTTACTGATAGGATTCACAAGGTAATAGATAGCAGTAGTTGAGAAACCTAATACTCTTTATCCCATGTCCCCATGGAGACACACTTCATCATAACGGTAGAATTTTCATGTCAATGATTACTGATAAGAATGGGTTCTCTTTGAAGAAGTAGATGTCATGATAAATTTGACTGAGCAAAAATCAAGAGCTATGACTCGATGGAAGCTCCCTTGATGGCAAATGATATATGATACTAACTCAAAGTCTACCATAATCAGACATTCATCTCATAAAAGACAATTAAAAATGTGACCCTAATTTACTATGGTCAGTAATAAGTTTGAGGAAGAAAGCGCAAGTATACAAAAAACCTATCACTATCTGCAAATGAATGGACGTAGAGGGGGAAAAGAAAAGGTCTTGTTTAGATAAAGCACAAAATCAACCATTCGTTAAAAGGCACCTCAATTTTGCTATGAATCACCATTACAAATTCCAGGCGATCATGTTAACTCTAATTAACAGCAGAAATACATCATTCATGTAGCATATTGAGGTCTGTAATGGATCGCCGGCAGCAATCTTACCTTTCCTTGACTTCTTTAACATGATTAGCTAAAGCAGCCTGAAGATCTTGGATGGCCTTATCCCTTTCTGCAGATGCCTGTAGGGCTTCCTTTTCAGTTTCCTGAAGAATCAGATGTGAAATGAAAAGAACAAATTAGAAAGTAACTAAAAATAATCATTAATTCAAGTCCTTTAACTTACATAAACAGGCTCAGGGCAGCAAAACTAATTACCTTAAGTGCTTCCTCAAGAGCTTTAACTTCTTCAGAATCCTTAGCTGAAGCAAGTTCAGCATCCTTTTTCTGAAGAAGTGCATGGGCACGAGCCTTATAGGAAGAAAATTCACTTTGCAGGCGATGGATCTACATATACAAGGGTGAAGGAAAAAAAAATGCCAGACATCAGAAATATAGTTAATCCATCATCCTGCAGCTCCACCAAATAGAAATGTGTTTTAAGCAGAAAAACCAGAAGCTATTATAAAGCAGCTCTTTCACTCAACCCTATCTTCAGTCAAAGCAATGTATTGACAGAAAATACATCAGCTTTCCAGCAGAAAGGAACTTGTTACCTTTGTTAGTGTTTAAAAAAAATTGAAAACTTAGCCAACCATACGAATTAATCCCCACAATCCAACTTGTCTTGACTGGGGGAAAAATGCAGAAGTGAATACCTCTTCTTTGACAGCTGTTAGTTCAGCATCTCTAGCATTCAATAACTGCACATGTGAAGATGCTTCTAACTCCAGCTGACCTGTCCAAAAGCACGGCCGTCAGTTTCATAATTGTGCTTATTATGCACATGCAACCTTCCAAACTTGCAACAAGGGTAAAATACTTTTTAACTTAGCCACTTCAACTTCAGCATGAATGCAGTTGCTCTCAGCCACCTCAAGCTTTGCTTTAAGTGCCTGACAAGCAGCTTCCCAGCTTTCCTTTTCCTTATCCTGAAAAAACACAACACTATTGAGATAAGACTCACCAAGAAAGCACGAAAAGTAGCCTATCATAGAATGCCACAACATCTACAGCATAAACATCATACTCGGCTGAACTATCAAGAACAGAAACTCTTTCCAGAATTCACAAAACCAAAAACTAACAAAAAAATTTCTCCATCCAGTTAACTGAGACACACACAAAAAAGGCAAAGAAACTTCTCTGGAAGTGGTAGTTATGTCCAGGGAGGATAATTTTGTTTGCCTTTAGTCAAGTAACAGATTATTGCCCATCAATAATTCCAAAACAAAAAAAGGTGTATTTGACACGTTCCACAGAATCTGGGACGTCAAAAACCAAAATTAGACGGAAAGCAGATAAGTACCGAGGTTTAGAACTAAGGACAATATCCAGCCAGAGAAAATTAAGCTGATAGAACTCTAAAATGAAGCTTCCAGGCCACACATCCAATGATAAAAAGAAACTATAAATACAAAGTTTACTTCATAAACTGCTTTTTATTTCCATTCCATCTCCATTATAGTAAAAATAACAATAATTTTGGCTCATACATGCTCACGTTTCAAATGTGCAACCTCTCCTTTAACAGATTCCATTGCGGCTCTAAGTCTTGCTGCTTCACCAGTTGAAGCTGCATCAAGCTCTGCAATCTCAGATTCTTTTTCTGCAAGTAGGACCTTTAATCACAGAAGAAATATAAGCAAATGAAGAAAACAATGGATAACAAGCATTCAAATTCAAACTTGAGAAGTTCTCAAGCTTATAAGCATCCTATTAGCCTACAACATTGGAAATTGCAACATCTATACTAGATCAACAAAATAACTCATTTATTTATTCTAGAAGCCGAAATAAGCCCCTAGGAGCACAAGGCAAATGCTATTCAGCTGCATCAATTGTTATGCCATTTCACCGAACAAACATAGCAAATAACTGCAATACTGTCCTCAGATGTTGCTCATTTGTTGTCAATAAGCACGCAATGTGGGAAAAAGGTTAGAAGGAAAAACTCTCACCTGAAGTGAAGATATCATTTTGGTTGCTTTGCTTCTATCAGAGGCTGCATCAACTAGTTGGGACTCCAAATTCTCTATGCTCTGATAAGGAAATAGAAAAGAGCAAGCTTAAAATTTCTAAGTATTGAAACCAAGGCAATTATCAGATGGCACATTAGGATGTAGATACCATTTACCTTCTGATGTTTGGCGGTGAGTTCAGATAGAGAAGCTTGCCTCTTCTCTTCCGCAGATTTTAGCAAATTTCGCAGGTCATCCAACATCTAGAGGAAAGCAACTTTAACATCAGTACTATTTCCACCAGCAAAGACAACAATTCAGCAAATCCTATGCCTTTTACTGTGCAAGCTCCTCTACCTAATAGTTCATCTCAATTTGTTGGTTTGCCACTGAACAACTTTCACACATATTATCATTCAGGTCCAACATGGTGATTGCTACCCGTGTTCACCAAATTCCCAATTAACATAGCTACTAAGATATTTCGAAATAGACACCTCACTTCTTTTGTATAATGGACATGAATATGCAATCCTGAGCAGAAAAGGAGAACCATCATTCAGAGCACTACAGAGCAGATGAAATGAAACTTCTAAAATCAAACTACCTGCTCTTTCTCAAGAAGGGACTGTTGCATTGACTCAAGGGCAAGATCTTTAGGTTGCAAAGATTGCCGCAATTCTTCATTGTCATCTCGAAGTCTGTGTTTAAGAAAATGTTAGTTCAATGATATATAGAAAGAGCACAATATAAATGGAATAGACCTATAATTGATGTCATCGGCTTACAACACTTCAATACAGCAGCAACGATTTTTATATTTAATCATTAGAGGAGAAAAAAAGGTCATAGCAATGGCTCTAACGTATACTGTATGTAAAGAAACTGTGGGTATTGCAAGCATTCATTTTCTAAAAAAAAGAATTAATTATTGATGATGTAATCCAAGAACTCTACAGATTGGTGATAAAAGGCAGGCCAAGGAAAAGAAAGAAAGAGATCAAACTCTTCATCAAGTTTAAACAGGAAAAGATGCCAAAATTTGCTAAGACATCAGATGTCAGTTACATTAAGATGATTTAAGAAATGTAACAAGCCAGCTCTATTCAGACGGAGTCATCACTGCATTGACTGAGAAAGATGAACAGAAGTGAGATGATCTCCACAGGTGATCATGACTGGAAGGATGAACATAAATGACATTTTCCGCACTGAAGATCATAATTACGAATGAAAGACCTTAAAAACAGGAACATACAAGGAATCGGAAAACTTATCAGCCAATGGCATTATGTTTCGTTATGAACAGAAAAACAAAGTAAAGGATTCATCTAATTGTTCCCTATGAAAAGATTAATGTGTAACAACGCCAACTAGCCTTTTTACATGATGTAAAGGGCTACTCACCATGTGTAATGAGCAGGTCACAATTCTCTTCAGTTATTTTTGCCTTAAAATTTCAAGTGAGATGCAACATCGATTATAATTAATCGATAAGAGGAAAATACTGCTAGTCCAATTTAGTTTTTATGAAACGGAAATTCTAAATTAGGCAGAAGGATGTATAATAGCATAGGTTAATTTTGGTACTAGTAACTTTTGATTCAGTTAGTTTGATGAGGTAGCTTGAACTGCCAATTTCGGCAATTTGCAATGTGATAGTTCAAAGTTGAAACAATGCTTCCTGGACCATGGTTGGTAAAGGGGCATGGCAATCCCAAACAATGGATGGAACCAACCGACTGTATAAATAAATAACAACTCCGGGGATCTTCCTACTCCTCCAGAGACAAGGGCAGAAAGGAACTAGGACACTCATAAAGATAACAAAATACTTTCTTCATTTGGTTAGATGGAAAAAAGAAAAAGAAAAAAGGTTTACTTATTGCATGTGCTTCTTAATTGCTGCCTCTCAGCATCAATTGCCTTCATTGCTTCATTTGCTTGTTGACGAGTCCGATCCACCTCTTGTTGTAATGCTAACTGTTGGGATGAAGCTCGTTCAGCTATTTCATTTACTTCATGGAAACGAGCTTCAAGGTCATCCTTCTCCTGAAATTAATGATATCCAAACACATCTAAGGTCAGTTCGCAAGCCAACAGCAAGCAAAACATCCAGCTAGGTAGTAATTTATCCACATTTAGGTAAAACAAATCTTCTGAAAAGATTATCAGGATGTAACCAAAGGATGAAAAATATGGCAAATGGATTCACCTTTTGAACCTCTTGAATACGCTGTTTGGCCCTTTTATGAAGTCTGCTAAATTTGGAATCGAGTTCAGAGTACTTCTCTTCCCTCTCTTTTATTTCTTGATCCATCTTCTGTTGAGCTATGAGAAGAACCAGGGCATAACTCAGACCAGAAATGTAAGACAGATCATCATGTGCTTTCTTGGTTGCACAATAGCACTAGCAGCAGATGACAATGTTGGTTAATCTAAAGTTTTAAATTTCCCATTCCCATTTGCATTCAAGAACTAAATAAGTCCTGAAAATGCCTTCAACAAAACCCAAAAAACAATTCACGAATGCCAATAAGGGAAACTGCTTTCAAAGTTAAAGTTGTTATCCAATGCAATGGTTTAGTTACTTTGTTCCAAATAAAAAATTAGACGGCTTGGAATACCATAAATAGCCTCTTTTGCAATTCTGGTGAAATACAAACATATTATTATGATTTTATTTCTTAAAGAGATTTGATATTGCAGGCTAAACATATTATAGAAAACTTTTCTCTGAAACAAAGCGAAGCCTAATATATTCATACTCCAAAAATTGCAGTGCAAATGGCTGAGAATTCTGATGCAAACCATATCCAACTAAAATACAGATCCAAGCAAAAACCGCAATGTAACAGATTCCCAACCATCCTCAAAGCATTTCAGTGGTACAGCATGTGAAGAAAATCTCACTAAATACCAGACATGAAACTTCATCTGACCTTCAGCAAGCCTGGCTGAGAGCTCCTGGGCTCGTGCATCTGCCTCTGAATGTGCTACTTGAAGATGCTTCAGAGCCTCCTCTGCTGCACCTCGTGTTTGCTTCTCCTGCAGTAGTTCTCTCTCCAGAGATTCTATTCTATCATTGAGTCTCTTCACATCTTCGCCTTCCTGCCCGCCCACTTCTGTTTGTTGTTGAGATCTAATCTCCTCCAAGTGAAGATCTTTTAGACCCTCAAAATGAGACTTCAAGAACTCATTTTGAAGCTTGAGTTCAGTAACCATCTGCACAAGCTCATCATGGCTATCACCGTAATGCGGGGTGTTTTCACACGATCCATTCTCCTTCACAGGAAGCCCATTGCTTCTAAGGCTAGTGTCATTCATGTGATTCCCTGTCTCCAAAGAATCTTCAATGTTACTTTCCCGCATTGCAGCAACCTCACCTCCCTCTGCAGACATTCTAATGCTCTAATGCCCCTGACAATCAACGTGTCCTCCACCCAAATTTGATGTACCCCTTCTCGTGTATCACCACGCACCTCAAGGAATGAACCAATCTAAACAACGAATGTATGGGCAGGTTCATTCAATATCTTTACCGAGTAAACCACCCGTTCCGCAGCCTAATGTCACTGAAAAAAAAAACCACAACAAACCGCACCAGTTACAGCAAAGTTCAATCTCTTTTGGATAACTAAGCAGCAAAGCAACTGCACACGCATTGACAAAAACTGAATAACTGTCGGTGATCAAAGTGAATCACCATCCCCCAGGCCACAAACTCCGGCTTTAAGGACTCGAAGATTCTGAATCCAATCGCGCCGCACGCGAATGTCCATCGCGCGAAATTCAATCAAAGCGCGCCTCACATCAACCCAAACGAAGCAAACCATGTTTCCGCTAGACCAATCAAACAACATAGGACAACGACAATGCAAGAACAATATCCACCTGCCCCCGGGACAAGTAATTCCGTACTCTCCGATGCGGATGGGAATCCGACAAAGCTCGAATCTTTCTCGCCCGACTTACCGGCGAATCTCCGAAATTCGGGAACTTGCGGGGCTCCGGGGTTCGAGATTCGAGATCGGTTCCTCCGACCGATCAGATCTCCCGCGTCCGAGCGCGCTCCGGGCTGCCGGGTGCCGGGGAGAGTCCAAACCGCGCCGTTTCGAGCGGCTCTGTATCTTCCCGGCGATGTGTGTATACTCGAAGGAGAAGCAGACAAAGGGAAGAGGACGATGAAGTACGAATAGAATTGCTTCTGACTTTCGGAGTGTGCAAGTCGGGGTACTTTCGTAAATTGCGAATCACTCTCGCTCGTCCACGGCGGCGCGTGAGATCGCGTGGATTAGCGAGCGCGAGTATCTCCGTTCAAGGGATAATCTCGTCGGGCTAATTTCCCAAATAAACTTTTTTTTTTTCGTGAAAAATGAATAAACTCTTTCTCTTTGCTAATTTTGAGCAAATTGTCCATTGTCGAGAGATATAATAAAGTAGGTTATTTTCTCAAAATAATTATTTAATCTTTTTAACGTTTGACAAGGCCTCATAAATTATTTTTGAGAGATTTATTATCAAAAAGCATCAAGATATGTTTTTTCAAAAATAGGCTATATCGGTGAAAAAATGGCCTCATGTTGAAGAAACCGATCCGGTAGATGTGTCTATTTTTTCAATTGAGGAAAAGACATTTTATTTTCTGGTGTATTGCAGATAATAATTCTAAAATTGTTTTTCTTCCTTTTGTATGCTTACATACTTAAGTGTGACAATACTTCAAAGGACTTAGAAAAGTAAAGTAGGCTTAGGGTGCGTTTGGAAAGATTTTGAGAAAGTCTCTAGGGAAATGCAAAGGTGATTGAGTTAAATGTGTTTTCCATATTGCAAATTGTGTTTGGCAAATTGTTTTGTAAAAATCCATTGTAAAGTATTTTTGAGTAAAATAGTATTTGAAAAAATTATATTTGTAAAAGGCTTTTATTATTACAAAAAAGAAAAGAAGAGAGTTGGCCAACTAAGAACAAGTAGTTGCCGGCGAGGAGCAGGTAGTCCAGCGAAGGGCAAGCAATTTGATGCAGGCCGTCTGGCAAAGGTAGGTGATTCGACGAAGGGCGCGCAACCCTCCAGTGAGCGTCATGACAATCCGATCTAATCGCGCAACCCTCATCAAAAGGTCAGCCAAATCTAGTCGCTACGACCCTCGCCAGAGGATCACTTGACCCGTGGCACCGCGACTTCCATCGAGGCCATGCGATCTGGGTCCCGCGACCCTCCAATGAGGGTCACGGTGACCAAATCTACGACTAGGTGGGTCGTGCGAAGGTCATGACCTCCGCAAAGGCCGCCTAAAGGTTGCGACCTTCGACCGCATCTAGTCGCAACTAGACCTGCAACCAGATGGGTCGCGACCTCCACAAAGGTGTGTGAAGGTCACGACCTCTAACCACATCTGGTCACGACTAGACTTGCGACCATATGGGCCTGCGACCAAATTAGTTGCACGAAGGTTGCGACCTCCGACCACATCTTGTCGTGACCAAACCTGCGAACAGATGGGTTGCGTGAAAGTGCTGAAGGTCACACCCAGCGACTAGATTTGCGACTAGATGAGTCGTGACCTCCGCGGAGGTCGCCTGAAGGTCGGGCCCGACAACCACATTTGGTTGCGATCAGATTTGCGACAAGATGGGTTGCGACCTCCATAGTGACCTCTTGATCTAGGTCGCATGACCGCGGCGAAGGTCATGGCGCGACGGGTTGCACAACCCTCCGACAAAGGTCACAACGACTAGATCTAGTCGTTGCGACCCTCACCTGAGGGTCACACGGCCAGGCGACCTCCGCCCAGAGGTCGCGGCGCAACAATCGCCGGTGACTGCCTGCCCTTCACCGGCAACTATTCACGGAGAAGAAGAAGAAGATGAATAGTCAAGACAAAACCGAAAAAAGGAATTCAATAAGGATAATTTGGGAAGAAACTTTTTTTATTTATCCCCTTAGCTTAGCATGCCAAGAAGGCTAAAAACCCATGGCAGCCCTTGCTTTTAGCCTTGTGAAGGCTGGCATTTCTTAAATAGGATTTGAAATTTTTTTACCAAATACCCCTAAATTGGCCCAAAGAGCTTTGGATGTTCAAAGTGACTTCTAAAGGCCACTCCCAAACTCATCCTTAGATGACTTGATTTGCACCAAAAGAAGTTTAGAGACCCAGTTAATAAAATTACACCTTTTTTTTTTATCGATTTATTATACTCTTACTTTAACTTTCACTTTTAGACTTTTATCCTGTTTTCTTATAGGACGACATAAGAGTTAAAACCAACACCTAAAACTAAATCGTCATATCTCAACCTCCTCATAAAGTGGAGATTCAAACATCTTATCTCTCCCTTTCCATGTAAAAATGTTGACCATTAGAGCAAAACCCTAATAGTTAAATTGCACTAGTTAAAGGACTCAATTTGTCTCGAATTTGCAAGCTCTCGAAGAATGTGACCACATCAATTGTTGCACCCCTTTTCAAGTTCCAAGATTTTGGGCGGGAAAGGTGCCGTCGGAGCGCTGCAGCCAACCACGACGGGAAATTAATTATCGTAAGCGAGCATGAATGCTCAAGGAGCAACGAAAAATACTCCTGAAATGCCGGATACTCTCCCTGCACAATCAAAGACCTGTCCTAACCATACATACATAGGATTAGAAATCTGTTCCAACTCCAAGTGTAGCACAACAGGTGACCTTTTGGAAAGGTTCTTTACCTTTCCCTTTGTCCTAGCCTCTTTTGTTTTGGGCCAATGTTTCTCACTCCTGACACCCCATCTCCATCAAATCCCGCTCATGAAAATCTTAATTCCCCTATAGGCTTCTCTTCGGGTTCTGCTAGCCAGGCCTTTTTTGTGATTTCGTAAGGAGCCCATCATGCAAAGATTTGACATGTTTAACTACCCAATCAAGAAGAGGATTACAGACAGACTAGAGGTTCATCGAGTGTAGATAAACCTCTCCATGTCATGTTAAATTTACACACGATACTGTTCGCTCCAATCTATAGAGCATGAATGCCCAGCGGGTGTCTTCACCAGAAAGATCGATGCTTGTGAGCTTTATCACGTGCTTTCGATGTTTCCTCCTGGATCTTGAACTCCTGAAAATAATCATACCACTTTGAAATATGTAGGGAAAAACCCGGTCCCTTGGGTTTTTTGTGCGCTATCAACATGGATATTATAAGAAAACTCTACATTTTCCAGGGGAAGAAACTAAAATGCCATTATGATCACCTGTGGACCTTCCACCTTTGAATTTCACAGCAACATGCTCGAAAAAGTCTCTGGATGCATCTGCAATTCGAGTAACTAAATGAGATACATGCTGGGTGCAAAAAGAGTATTATTACAATCATCGACAATAGAATTCTAGATGATCAGAATTTAAAATGACAAATCAAAAGCGCTAAAATATTTAGCGCAGTGGCAGAAGAGATAAAATTGCTCTGCCCTGCATAGAGCTGTGATGTTGTAGTAGAAGCAAAAGGATCAGCATCGAAAAAATATGCCGACACGATTGCAATTATGACCATATATTCCTTACATAATCATGCATCTCTCAAATGGTCACATTCACACTCTCAATTATGTAGTGGAAAATTACACTTATTCATCCATTAAATTCTGAAACTAACATAGAATTAAATCTAGGTCTAGATGTAGATAATACCATATTAACTCCAAATCCATTTCCACAACAAAAACATTAAGAGTGAGTGCCAGGGAATAGGTGAGAGAAACATAGGAAGGGAAAAAAACATATGGTTTATTTACGTGCACAACATACCGTGTTTCATCGTCAATGATGGATTTTTCTCAATTACATAACCAATCACCTTCGCCGGTATTCCTGCTACCATGCTTTGGTGAAAAAAGTAAGAAAAAACCATTAGCAAACTTCACGAGTCAATCAAATCAATAGAAAGAAAAATTTATTAAAGCTGCGGTTGGGTAGTCCATTAAGAGCTTACCCATGTGGAGGAATATCGTTCAATACCAGGGAACCAGCTGCAATCATTGCACCCTCCCCAATTTTAATATTTCCAAGTATGGTTACACTTGCTCCAATAAGTGCACCTTCACCCACCTTTGGATGACGATCACCAGTCTCTTTCCCAGTCCCTCCTAGAGTCACGCCCTATCATCCATTTTGAATAAACATAAAGTCATCCCTTTCACGGAAAAAGAAATGGAATAAACAGAAGACTTCTTCCTGAAGCACGTGTTCCTCTTCAGATGTGTAAAAGCATTACAAGCAAAGAATCATAGTGTATGAAATGAATTACGCCGGTAAAAAAATGACAAGTTACAAATATAACTTTTGCTTCTTAAAGTGTGATTTCTAGAAATTTGAAGTTTGTCAATATGCACAGATTACAACTAACAATGAAGCAGTTGCGAGTTTTAAAAGGCTAAGTTTTCAAAAGATCAAAACCTAATATAATAAAGAGCCTGTATATTTGTACAAAGAATCCTTCTGATCATTGTCTCCTAATTTTTGGCAAACGAAAATGGTGTCTAATAAGTCCACAGTACTTCTCCTCCATTTATATGCCTAAGAACAAACTGATACATCACAATGCATAATAAAAGTGAGACTACGGTAATTCAGATCTACAGTACCGAGCCATGCTTAAATGTGATTTATGATTTGTAGAGGTCCCAGGAAGAATTATATGCATCAGCAAGCAGAAAGATTTCTAAATGGCTACCAAAAATAGAAACTAATGGTTTAGAAAAGAAACGGAGGTGAAAAGGATTTTGGTTTACCTGCATCAAGGAAACTCTGTCTCCAATAACAGCAGTCTCACCAATTACCAAGCCTGTCCCATGATCCAGTAGTATTCCCTCTCCAATTCTAGCAGCTGCAGAAAATAACCCAATTAGAATAGATCATGAGATAGCATTGCAAGTGCAATAAAACTCTCCCCAAAGAATAACTTTGATCCAAATCTATTAAAATCATCTTCATTGTTTGCAAAAGTCGAAGTTTAAATGACAAAACATGATTGAGTAACCCAGAAAGTCTAGATTTGTTCAGTGATGTTTTCTGAAAGTTAGCACCAAATGCCGCTCTCCACCATTGCTGGTCTCAAAAGCATATGCACAAACTAGGATGATGCAATTATGCAATCTTCAGTAAAATATAGAAGTATTACTCAAGAATACATGAACCTTAAGAAAAGAAGTAAACGTACCAGGATGTATGTCAATTCCGAAAACCTAGAGAAAACAGGCAGGAAAATTCTTAAGAAAGCAAATTCCAGACTGTAACAGATATTGAGAATGATCAGACGAGCCTACCTCACTAACTCGGCTTTGCAATGCCAGGGCGAGTACTTTCCTTCCTTTTTTCCACAATGCATGTGCTACTCGATATGATTGCAAGGAATGGTAACCCTACAAAACAAAGTAAAGGAAGATCTTGTTGGTATTACTTTTGCATTCTGAATGCTAATCAAGAACTTCTCCAAGTACTGCATGACCATAGCCTTTGACCAGTAAACTATCAGTAACTGTGTTCAAAGATATGCAGAAGTACAGTGCTAATATATCTGCAATCAAAGTCATGACATCTGAAATTTTCAAAATCAAGGAGAAAATTGAACTCAAGATTCGTCAAACTGGTTGAATGGAATGTTTCTCATCATGAGGACCATGTGTACTAACAACATACCTGACTTTTGCTATTGAGATGACCATGAATTGTTGTAATTACTTCTTCAAAACTTAGCAAAAATAAAGTAAGAAGACAGCCTGAATAAGTAATAAAATCTAATTTTTAGCAGGGAAATCCACTTAATTTGAAAATAAAGTAATTAATTATCACAACATTAAAAAGATATATATTCTCTTCAATCTAACTTATTAACATCTTAAAATCCAACCAAATATTCCGTAGCCAGTGTGGGATCCCATGATGATGGTCAAAGGGGTCGCTCAACTGGTCGCCTCTCCCCCTCATTTAAAGAAACTTGTTAATAATTTTCATCTTACTTTCTTTCTAAAACATTTATCAATAATTTAATAGCGATAAAGAAATTGTGAATTGAAAATAACGATTCCCACAAAAGTAACTTCTGTGCAACTTACAGTTAAAGAAATCATTTAGTTCAAAATCAAAGTAAAATGAAAAATCAAAGAATTATTATGTAATATATGTTTTCTAAGTAGTACCAAAATGCAACATTACCTTAAGGTATAATAGGGCTGAGCTATATGATATACAAGCTGGATCTCTGTCTTTGAATGCCTACGAAAGATAAAGCTCCAAGGTCAAACCAACTGCAACAAAGGAGCAAACCACAGCTACTTAAACAAAAAGTACGTTACCCGCACATCCAAGCGGATTGCACATTGAATGGCTTTATCATTTGCTATAACATCATAAAATATGTCGACAAGTTGTGTTGCCAACAGTGTGGCATTTTGGAGCCGATTGGCCAAAACAAACCCCAATGCCTGCTCCAAATTCTCATGTGATAGAATACTGGCATATAAAAAGCTGCTCAAAATAGGCTCCTTCTCTGCCTGTCATGAATTATAAAGCAACTGATTTTAGCAAACTTGTTAGGAATACCGCACTTGAATGACCAGAATGCGGACATCACTTCACAAACAAACAGAGCATTGAATCCAAACGTTCCTAGAAGCGACAACATGTTGAGAAGGCTGCCTGAAGATGGCATATTCTTCCTTAGCCAGCTCAAGTGACACTCTTCTCGGGACTCCCTGAAGTTCCTTCAAAAGTTCTTTACCATCTTTTCATTAGTGAAATCACCCACATACCTAATACCTCAATGCTCATTTCATCACAGAAGAAGCTTGCGCTGCCCGTATGAAATTCACAAACTAGGTGGTGTGGGTACGCATTCTTCTACAAAAGATTTGACCTTGAGCTCGTTTAAGCTTGAATTATTCGACTAAACACTAAACAGTGCAATTCTCCAGAAACTTTTAAATGAAACAAACCCAAACTTCCTTACCAAAAAAACAAACCCAAACTTGATGTTGAGGATACCATATACGGTCTGTTCATATATTGGCGAGGCTTTCACTCAACTTTAACGAAAAATTACCGGGCCAAGCCAATCCAAAACCGACTTCCAACAAATCTCATCAAAAGCGCTAAAACAACCCACATGACACACCCGCCACCTTTCTTCAAACAAAACATAAGAAGGACGAAACAAGAAGAAACAGAACAGATTGATCAGCACGAGAAGAGTTTCCCCGGACACAAAGACAGACACAAAACAAAAGAAAAAAATAAAAATTTCACAATTCCAGAAATTGGGTCACCTCCAGCTTGGCTTCTTCCCTCACGGCGTCCCAAATCGGGTCGCCGGAGCCCGAGACGGAGACGACGGGTTCGGACTCGGGCGGCCTCCAGACCCCCCGCGCGTAGACGGGGAAGACCCTCTCGGGCGGGCACTCCAGGTACCCCTCCAAGCTCTCGCCTTTGATCGACAGCCGCCTCGGGACCATCTCCGAGAGCAGAGACGCGCCGCCCTCGTCGCTCAAGCAAGTCATGGCGAACGGTGAAAAAGGAAACGAACGGAAGAGGAGGGGGAGGACAAAATGCGCGAAGCTCTACGGGCGGGGACGAAGGGAGGTTCCCATGGACGGCGCCGGAACTGCGACGGGCGGCGGAGCGGCGGCGGCGGGCGGCGCTGGGTTCCGGCGAAGTCCTGCCTCACGGTTCTTGCTGCAAGCACCACCACCAGGTACCCCCCCTTCGCTTCCTTCCCTCGCGATTTGTTTCTATGTTGTGCCGTGAATGGCTCACGTGTGGCTGCTCGAGCTTGACAAATGGGGGGGAAACGCTCTCGTCTCGACGCTTAACGGCCCCGGGGAGGGATCTGGACCGTCCGATCTCGTGAGGCCGAAAATTTGACGGCGCGGATCGCTCGGTTCATGATGGGATTCTCAATATGGGCCGGTGAGATAATTACATAAACGGTTCCCGTTCCTATAATTAGATCGAAAATTTTCATTGTTTACAAATAGATTTAGGAAATTGGATTGAAAATAAGTCACAATAGCAAAGAGTATAACTTAAAATATCCTCTCTAGTTAAAGTCTTGATAAACTTTCTCTTCATCTACTTTCTAATATTTAAAGTCAATATAAATAGAAGGGAAATACTGAAAGATAATCAAGCACTATCAAAAATGCTTTCTCTAATTTATCTTTTCTTTTCAAATTTATCATTTTACGTAACTTCTCTTTATTTACTTTTGAAATTTAAATCAAATAAGAGAAAAAAATGCAAGATGATAGATAATTAAATTATGTCACGTCCCAAATCCGTATCGATTAGCGCGTCACATGGTAAATACAAGAGATAAAATGAAGTCTCGTCACCAGCACAACAAACATTCACTAAGGATTTTGACTACATACGGCAGAACAGATATGACAATTTACCACCGGCCGTGGTGGCTCCGCTGGATAGGCTTCAGGTTTCCACGAGGAGGTGCCTGGGTTCGAAGCGCCCAGCCTTCAACGAAAGTTAAAGGGAGGCCAGTAGATTGCGCGTGGCGTCTTAAATGGGTTGCCGGGGGTGGTGGGTCCTCCCGCTTACGCAGCCCCCCAGGTTTACCCCTCCGGCTGCCGGCCGTGCGAGGGGTTCCTGGGTCACAAAAAAAAAAAATATGACAATTTTGTAATAGAATGCAAATATGGTGTGTGTGATCGACTGCTCAAGACTTGTCTCTTCGACATCACTTGAAGTTGCACCAAGCAAAGCGAAAAGTGGGGGTACTTGTGGTCCTTATCGAGCGGCGGGGACGACACGCACGACTTTGCAATCGGTATCGAAGCGAACAAGATCTGCACGAGCCTCCATTATAATCAAAATATATTAAACTCGACATGCCGAATCGTAAGGACAAGACAGGAACGGTGGACGGATGTGGGGCTACGGAAATCTCGCCAAGACGAGGTCGGAGTGGTAGACAGGGGAGGGAGTAGGGACCAAGGCCTAAGACAAGCGTATATGATCACTTTTGCTTCTGTGGTCCTCGTGCCATTCTCGTGTGATGAATTTTGAATAGGATTTATTGCTATCGTGGTTCAATTTCTTTCTCACGTGTAAGTCGAATCAAAAAAATATATCAAGGTGGAATTTGTCTCTGGTATACTATTAGAGAGTTCAATCCAAAATTATAAGTTGATAAGGCAAATGAAAGCTCTATGTATATAAAAAACATATAAATCATATAACTAAGTGATATTGAATTTTTAATTACCGAAATGGCAATGCATTAATATTTGAGTCCATTATGAAACGATGCTTGAGCAACGATGAAAAGCTTCATTGACTATTTGATTCAAGAGGTGTTTTGATGGTTGATTTATAATGTATATTGTCTTGGAGTAAGTAAGTAGAAGTGTTGAAGATATCTTTCAACATTATTTGGGAAAATCACCAAATAAGTATTAAACTTATTTTATGGTGCTAATTTCGATTTTAAATTTTTCAACTTTGTCAATATAGCCCTAAATATTTACACGAGGTTCCAACATAGTCCTTCTAACTAATTGCTATTAGAAATTATTAGCATGGCGTCGAGTCATCCTTAGTCGTCGGTGGCACGCTGTTATGGACAACTCCTGTATTGCCACGATAGCAACTTTGGGCAACGATTGGCCGGAAGGGTCATATTGACAAAAATTGTAAAATTATGACTGAATTAATATCCATATGATAGTTTTAAGACTAATCGGATAATTATTCTCACACATGATGACTCGCAAATACGGAGAGGTTATGCTATTGGAGCATTTTGCAGAGCATCATGGCTTCGATGACCCTTGCTTGCCATTTAAAAAAACGAGTTTAATCAAACAAAATATTCCTAAGACAACATCTCTTTTCCATCCTTAAAAAAGGAGAACCGTCGAATGATGAAATGGAGCGAACATGGAAACAGTATAAGCAACAGAAAAAGCCGGCATAACATGCCTTTTTCTTTTTCCCACCATGGACCCGTGGTGCGTGCGGGCATGGTTGAATGTAGCCATGGAAGTGGCTAGGGACATTCTTCGGCTGCTCTCTGTTTTTCTGGTTTTGGTGGCATTCAATCATTCACTTTTTAATCATTGGATCTATGACCCCCCAAAAAAAAAAAAAAGTCATTGGATCGACATCAAGATTCGAAATTGAAATCTTTGATGGCTTCCATCACTCTGACTCGGACGCCGTGTTATGTTCCTGCTCGACGCAGCCTACGCTTTTGTCGTCTCCCGCGATATGGACAACCTTTTGACCATGGCACTCGATTAAGAAAGCATGCCTGAATGTCTTGAGAATAAGATATCATGATTGAAGACGTCGTCCGTTTTGGAAAAGAAACTAAAATGTGTGATGGAAGAAACGAGGATCACGAATTAAATTTAAAAAAAAAAAAAAATCGATCGGATCACCCGCCACTCATTCCTAACTTTGTTGCGCCTAGGCACATGCCCACTTACTAGTTTAATATTCGTTTGGTGCAATTTCCACATATATGGGCTTCACATATGCTATTCACTCAATACCCATGTTCATTTGGTGAATATTGAATAAAATGCAGGTCTCTATTTTCTCTTTCTCAATATTTCATAAAATACCCAAGTTTTATTTTTCCAAGCCTTGTTATTTTCATTTTCAAGTTGGGATTCTTGTGATCTCATTATTTAGAGAAAACGACATTAATAGTCACTGAACTTTGGCATAATGCTTGTAATGTCATCCTTACATTTTTATTTTATTTGTTAAATATGGTAATTGAACACTCCTAAGTGTTTAATATAGTCCATAAATTTTCAAGTTGTTCAATCTAGTCCCTCAATTTCCTATGACAAAGTCAAATCAGTCCTCCAATGCTATTCACATGTTTTCAAAGTCTTACTATTGCCCATATTTTATAATATCTTTTTCATTTCAATCCAGGTTCCACATTAACAAAAAAGTTGTCATCCTTTCATTACTTTTTTCTCACATTTTTGGTCTTTATAAATATTATGAAAGTTTCATTTATGTATATTTTGGTTTATGATCATATAATATTAAAAGTAGCCTCGTTTAAAGTTGTATCGAGTTGATAATCTTGCTATTTTGTTTTTTTTCCTAATTTACAGAAGGGACTAAATTTAATTAAGAAAACACGAAACACCAAAACTTGAAAGTTTTATGTATCTAAAAGTTAGGATTAAGGTTTAGATTAATGTAAGTACAATTATATATAGGTAAATTCATATGGTTTTTAAATATCCTTATGAAAACACTTATTCTTAAAATGGTAGAAACATCAACTTGACATAACTCTAAATGAGGTTCTACTTATACAAATACAGAGATCATAAGTTGGATATACTTAAATGGAACTATCATAATATTTATAAAGACCAAAAAGAGACAAAAGATAGTGCAATTATTTGTTAATTTAGTGAACAAATTGAAGCATAAAGAATTTTTAAAAATAGCAACTAGTGTAGTTATGATAAGTTGTGAATAGTATCAAAAAATTGATTTGACTTTGATATATAAAGCGAGAGGTTAGATCAAACAAATCTACAGTTTATGGACAAGATTGGACATTCATGAATTTGAACAGTTAAAAAAAAAATCTAAGAATGACATTGCACAATAATTTAGAGATTATTAGTGTTATTATCCCTATTATTTACTTTTAAATTCCACATGCACTTTTATGTAACTTCATTTGAAACATATCCCATGTTACTTGCATATGGGACTCAATTGGTATTCTTTTAGAGAAAATTTTTCTCTGGATTGGAATTTTAACTATTTCTCGATATGGGACTTTTCATTGTACTAATGTCGAAGATTTCGGATTCAGCTTCTCATTAGGGACTAAACTCACTTTTTCAATCGGGTCAAGTGCTGGCCATCCATAAACCCGGGCCGAAAAGTTTCCTCGAAGAATCAACGGTGGGGAGACGGACCGACGGAATATCCACGCTTCGGTACCCGCCCAATTTCAGATTCCAAGACACGATCGTACTTTGCTTATTTGACCAAAAGATGTTTCCAAATGAGAATGGGCCAATATCTGAACACGAGCGATGAAGCCTACAAGATAGACAATGGGGAAACCTAAAAATGTCGCTTTCATCAACATTAAAAATGGTCCACTTGTCATCCGACAATATTCACTGACATGATAAGGAATATCCTCGTTTGACCGATCCACGTCAAGCACAGCTTAGAAGGGAGACCATAATGAACGACGGAAAATTAATTAATTTATGAAAAAAGTTTGACTAAAAATGATAAGTATAAATTTAGGGAAACGACCTTTCTCTCCATTGGAAAGAAGAAAATCATTTTCCTTAAAATTACCCTACAATTAAAAATTAATCATTTTTCTAGAAAATATTTTTTCTTTTTTATGAGATTATTAGTAAAACAAATGTACCCTTAATTAAAACAAGAAGCCTCTAATCTAATTTGAGGCGAAGGATGTGAGGATAGTGAAGGGAGCCGCAGTACAGGTAGTCACCAATCTTGTTCCCACTCGATATCAACGATAGCTGAGGATCGTAGTAATGCGCGACTGGCTTTCCCTCCGAGTCGACCTGAAAAACCCCACCGTCCTTCTCCATCGCCGGCCGCCTGTTCAATCTCTCCAAGATCGCGGCTGCTTTTCTTATGAAGGGATGCTTGAACGCCAATTCCCATGACACCGAGGGCCCCTGTGAAACCAATTCATATGTTATGTGAAGGAAGATTCAGTGCATCATGCATGTTCATTGAGCAGTGCACGATGCTGCTGCATCACACCGGAGATTGTTCAAGTTGGAACAAAGCCAGAAACGTATAGGAACGCTAAATCAGCTAATAAGTAGACACACTTTTAGTTAACTAATATTGCAATTTACATTCACAATAGAAGAATAATAAACAAGAAACTCATCGACAATGATTGACTCACCGAGGAGAGCGCGATCCAGTAATGGCCTTCTCCGTCGTATCTAATGTTATCCGGATACCCCGGCAAACCGCCGATGAATGTGTCGATATGCCCTTTTCGCTCGCCATTTATGTAGTACCTCTTACACCTCCTCCTGAGGAATGCAAATCATCCATATTTATCA
The DNA here is from genome assembly GCA_014182375.1 of Eucalyptus virginea. Classification (NCBI taxonomy): domain Eukaryota; kingdom Viridiplantae; phylum Streptophyta; class Magnoliopsida; order Myrtales; family Myrtaceae; genus Eucalyptus; species Eucalyptus virginea. Next base: position 30,161,795 of record CM024523.1, on the reverse strand, counting down.
ACCATCAATTCGTGAAGGTTTTTTTGGCAAAAGGAAGTCTTTGTAAACATCGAGTGGAACTCACATGACGGTTTCGCAGAAGATCACGAAGCTTTGGTTGGGCGAGAGCGCGATGCCATTGGGGAAGTAGAGATCCCGAGCCAGCACATGGGTCTCTTTGGTCGCGGGGTCGTAGCTCAAGAGCCTCCCGTGCGGCCGACCCTCTAGAATGTCCCAAATGAACTCCCCGAAGGTGTACTTGTATGAAGCGTCGGTGAAGTACATCGTCCCGTCGCTAGCCACAGCCACGGCGTCCGTGAGTTTGAACTTCACGCCTTCCGCCTCGTCTGTCAACAGCTCCACCGTTCCATGTTTGCTCACATTCAGTAGCCCCTGTTGCAAACGACAGTTTCAATAGAATCAATACTAATGCATATTAGTATTACTCTCACCATTCCATGTTTGCTCACATTCAGTAGCCCCTGTTGGAAACGACAGTTTTGATAGAATCAATACTAATGCATGTTAGTATTACTCTCTCTCTCTCTCTGTGTTGCAAACGACAGTTTCAATAGAATCAATACTCATGCATATTGTGCCCTATAAATATAAATATACATATACATATACATATACATATATATGTTTGCTCACATTCAGTAGCCCCTGTTGGAAACGACAGTTTTGATAGAATCAATACTAATGCATGTTAGTATTACTCTCTCTCTCTCTGTTGCAAACGACAGTTTCAATAGAATCAATACTCATGCATATTGTGCCCTATATATATGTATATACACATAGGGCACAATTATGTTTAAACACATTCTTAAATTTACTCGCTTCTCCACCTTAAAAGATAGCTAAACAAGGGAGCCCAAATATTTGCTCAGAAAGTGTTAAACCTATTATACGACGGCTAATTCAATTTTAAATATTTTAATTATGCCAATTTAATTTTAAATCTTTTGATGATTCGTCAATGTAGTTATTCCAACTAATTTTGATTGAAAATCATGTATGTGAACGCTGATCATTCGGCGTTGACATAGGAAGACTGGTGCAAGTTTTGCCAATTCTTTTAGAAATTCGAGAATTTATTTATTGACTTTTTTTTTCCTTTTTGATTGTTGAGGGTTGGCGGGGAGGCTAGCTGTATATTTGAAAGGTTTATAACTAGATTGGTCAATGTACAATAAGTTTAACTTTTTGAATAATATACCCCATGAGAATCATTATCAATTATGAACATTAAAAAGTAATTGTTCGCATGCTTCTAATTTATTTTTATATCTAATGCAAAAATTATTGGACAGTGAATTAATATTCGATTATGTAATTTGGCTAATGGGCCTGAGGAAGGCCTGATGTGCATCGGACTATAATAGATCTGATGTAGGCCGATACAACCAAGTAATTTATCTTTGTAAATCTTTTTTTTGCTACCTTATTTTTTGCTAGAATTCATCAGTTAGTTAATGATTTTCAGTGGTCTTAATCTTTGCCCCCAAATAAATCCTTAAAAAAATTCGTCTTGCAGCCATCTCGAAACTTCATTTGACTAATTGCCTGGTTCTCCTTAATAAACCCCACTCGTACTTTTTTTTTTTTTTTTTTCCACTCGTACTTGTTTGGATTTGTATTTTCACTTTTTAAATATACTTTATAATATAATATCTTGATTTTCCATGCAGATTTTATACAGCTGTCTAACAAGTGCCCTGCCAAATTTGATTTACAGTCTCTGTGATTCTTTTTAGGCATTTTATAAAAGCAATTTTTATAAGAATAGATCTACGTTCGAAAGGAACATGTGACTCAGCTTTACACTACAAAACAAAAATCATATTTTAATAGCTCCAATCTTCAAATAAAAAATTTCAGGTTCTTTACGTTATCCGCTCCTATAGTAGATCTGAGGTGGGCTACAATAATTGTAGTGTTTTCTATTTTGAAAATCCGATCCTTATTTCCAATAATTTTAATAATCTCTTTCTAGTGATACTATTCTAATATATTTTTGATCTACCTTTTAAAATTTTTCTTTTATATTTACGGAAACTTCCTAACGGGATTTAGGCAAAACACCGATCGAGATTCTCTGTTCACTATATAAAAGAGTTACTCAATTTCATTGAAAATATGAATGGTAGATATGGCACAGTTTCTAATTAATTAATTCCTTTCACTTCGACCAAAAAAAAAATTCCTTTCACAAAATATCTCAAAAATATTTAATTCCAGCAAAAACAAGATCTCACGGAAGTATGTAGTTGTCGCAATCGCAAACACAAAATCGGACGGTTGATACTGACCTTATATGGGTCGCAAACGATAAGTTCGCCGTCGCGCCCGAGGGCGAGGCCGAGCGGCCTCCCGCCGGTGTTGACCCAGTCCTCCACCGCGGCGTCGCCGGCCGATTCGCCCACCTTGACCCGCTTGACCCACCCGTCCGCGCAGCCCACGTAGATGACCCCCGACGCCGGGTCGTGCTCCACGTCCTCGGGCCCCACCACCCGCCCGGCCCCGACCATCTCCGCGCTGCGCAGTACGCGGCCGTTCTGCATCGGGGCGGCGACCGTCCCGGGCAGCTCGTGGATGGGCAGCGGAGCCGGGTCGAAGGGCTCATGTCGGTAGAGCACCGTGACCGCGACAATCGGAGCCAAGACTGATAGGAGAGTGACTACGAGCGAGGGCTTTAGGGAGGATCTGGTTGGCGGCGGCGGCGGCAGCGAGTCGGTTCTTGACACGGACATGGGTGCGGCGATGGAAAGGAGTCGGGGCAGCGGATGTTTTGGCAAGCGTAAAGCTCCGCGAGAGAATCGGGAGATGGATCGTCGTCTTCCTTCCGTTCGGTTCGAAGGCGCGGTAGAGTGGAGTAGCTGTAAAAGCAGGGGCGGCTCTGTCACGATTCCCGGCCCACGAAGCACGTGGATCCTTCAGCAATGAAGAGGGTGGGGGAAAGAAAAATAAATTTGGGGGTGGGGGAAACGAACGAGGGTGGGGAGGGAAAGAAAAATAAATTTTGGGGGAGGGGGCAAATGGACGAGGGAAAGAACTTGAAGAGGGTGGGGGACCTCAGTGGAGATTTGTTTTTTTTAATGGAAAAATAAATAAATGAGATTAAAATATAATTTCAAAAATAAAAATACTGAATTTGAATTAAATTAATTGAAAATAAAAATATTCATTTAATATATAACGTGTCGAAACGTGTCGGAATTCTTTACTTTTTGAAAAATAACGTGTTACGTATCGTGTCGTGTCGTGTCGTGTGCCGTCGTGTCCGGTGTCGCCAGTGTACTTTACTACCTAGATTGCTTGGGCGACTCTGCTATGGCAACGGCTAGCTAAGAAAGAAGAAAAAGAAAATGGAAGAAAAAGGAAAAAGAATTAAAACTCAATTTAAAAAAAGAAAAAGAAAACATAAAATAAATAAGAGGGAAAAAAATTCTAATTTAAAAGAAAAAGAAGAAGGAGGAGGATGAAGTGAAGGCTTATAGGAGTGTGAGATAAGAGAGATCAAGTAATATCCACTTTTTAAAAGTGGAAAACATTTTTTTCCTAATTTAGAAGACTCTTTTCCTTCCATGAAAAATGTTTTCCCCAAGCAATTTAGTTTCCGTGAAAAGAACGTCAGGAAATTTGAAAAATGTTTTTTCAAAAGTTATTTTCCGTTAAATGAATGGAGCTGTAGAGTTGTTATCACTCTCTCACTCGATGGCGACTTTCTTATAATGTGTAGAAATTCCTAGGGTTAGAGTTTTACTTGTATAAATGTGTCTCTGTACTGATGGATCCTTTTCAACGTCTAGAAAATTGAGAGATTGCCCTTAATGCATTCTATGCTTTTTACTTTTCGCGAATATGTTTGTGAGTGTGTTCATGTCTGTTCGTTTCCTTTGCATTAGTTAGTATCGAAGCCTAGAGGATTGTGGGAACACAATGCTTGGTAGTGACAACAATGACAACAATCATTTCGTTGACAAATGATTAGGGGACCCACTCTTTGCAGGCGATAGTTCATCGTCTCGATGCATCTCAAGAGTATGTGATTGCGAATTGAAAGGCAATTGACCTTTCATAAATTTATTAAATCTAATTCGAATTATGAGGTATATAAATATTCAATCGAAATCGTACATTATTCTGCTCGTGATGTTTTAAAAAGTTAGATGTATTAGGGTGGTTGATATCACATTGAAAGTCCTAACATTTTCTCATTTGGGGTTGTTATTGCTCTCCCAGTTGCAAATTTTTTATAATGTGAAGAAATTGCTAGGGTTAGAGTTTTACTCATATAAATATGTCTTTTTACTTTCATTTGATGGAATTTTGTTCCTTTTTAGCGTCTAGAAAATTGGGAGATTTTTCTTAGTGCACTCTATACTTTTTAGGTTTCACGAATATGTTTGCGAGTTTTCTCGTGGCTGTCCGTTTCGTTTGCATTAGTTAGTATCAAAGCTCGGAGAATTGTGAGAATGTGATGCTTGGTAACGATGCCAATGACAACAGCCATCTCGTTGACAAAAGATCAGGGGCCCAGTCTTTGCGGGCAATAAATCCTCGGCTTGAAGTATCTCAAGAGAACGAGATTGCGAGCTGAACTTGGTGTCTAAAGGCTGGAGAGAAACCTAGATGGGGACAACCAAGTGGTGCTGTGGAAAATACAGCCCAAGGCCGCCGGCGGTCTAGAATACTCGACAGGCTGCGAGCCCAACTCGCCAAAGGCTAGGTGAGGCTTGACCTCGCCGAATCTGGCAAGGTCGAGGGCCAGCTTGAGCGGCCTTGAGCAGGCTGGCGAGGGTTAAGCCTCGCAGCCCAGCGTGAGGCTGCCCTTGTAGCCATTGGCGAGGGCTCGAGCCTTGCCTTTGGCCAGTGGCCGACGTTTGGCAACCTGCTGGAAGAAGAAGGAGAAGGAAAAAAGAAAATACAAAATACAAAATTCAAAAATATTAAAATATTATTAAAAATTGTTCACGTTAGCGCCGATCGTGCCACATCAGTTGGTCGACGCCTAGTCAGCAAAATCCGGCTAAAGTTAGCTGGAAAGGACTGAATTAGCACAAAAAAAAAAGACTAAATTGGCATTAAAAAAATATTTAGAACTTAATTGGCACAAACGTAAAAGGTTTTAAGATTTTTTTACAACTTTTTTGTGTATGTTGGTACATTTATGAGTTTTCTCTCTGGCACTACCAATTATCCAATGAGCATTGTTTGCATGACACCAGAGAGAAGAAAGCAAAACCTCAGCCGAATCAACCACGGCTTAATCAAAACATAATCACGGCCCGGTTGCTTAAATCCCATTACACAACAAGAAGCCTCTAGTCTAACTTGAGGCGAAGGATGTAAGGGTAGTAGAGGGAGCCACAGTACAGGTAGTCACCAATCTTGTTCCAGCTCGATATGAACGACAGCTGAGGATCGTAGTAATGTGCAACCGGTTTTCCCTCCAGATCGACTTGAAAAACCCCGCTGTTCTTGTCCATCACTGGTCGTCTGTCGAATCTCTCCAAGATCGCAATTCCTTTTCTTATGAATGGATACTTCAACAACAGTTTGTTGAACATCGAGTTCCCCTGCAAATTTTTTCCTTCATGTTACGTGAATGAAGATACAGTGCATAATGCATATTCTGGCTGTGGAATTCGGCCAGCACTGGCTTCCTACAGAAGTAATCCGTCGCGAGTGAATTGCAGAAACCTCACCAGGGTTCATGGGGTTGATACGCGATATGAGTTCAGCAGCGTCCAGCATGGTATTTTACTTGTCGACGATTATAAGAGATTCAATGCCTTGATTCTTACTGTGTTGCGTTGATAAAAAGAAGCTCCTCAAATGAAGCACTGAGAATTGCAAGGAACACATGAAGTCGACTATGATCTTACTCACCGTGTACAAAGCAATCCAGTAATGGCCTTCTCCATTGTATCTGATGTTGTTCGGATAACCCGGCAAACGGTCAATGAATGTGTTGATATGTCCCTTTCGCTTGCCGTTGATATAGTACCTCTTACACCATCTCCTGGAAAAACCATAAGAAAAGAAAACAAAGAAAACTCGCTTGATCTTATCTATGAAGTTTGTGAGGATTTTGGCTAAAGAAGTCTTTCTGAACATCACATCGAACTCACATGACAGTTTCGCAGAAGATCACGAAACTTTGCTCGGGCGAGAGCGCGACGCCATTGGGGAAGTAGAGATCCCGAGCCAGCACTCGAGTCTCTTTGGTCGTCGGGTCGTAGCTCAAGAACCTCCCGTGCGGCTGGCCCTCCAGGACGTCCCAAATGGCCTCTTTCAAGGTGTACTTGTATGAGGCGTCGGTGAAGTATATCGTCCCGTCGTGGGCCACGTCCGCGCCGTCCGTTAGGTTGAACTTCAGGCCTTCCGCCTCATCCGTCAATAGCTCCACGGTTCCGTCGCGTTTGCTCACCTTCAGCAGCCCCTGTGGGATATGACAGTTTCAATACTATGCATATTATTCGAGAGTCCTAATTCTTCCCTAATTCTATATATAGTCACCTTTTTGGGAGAAAATGCGTCGCAACGACAATTCACTAATTTCTAGCCAAAAAATATTCATTAGTTTCGATTTCTTACTGATTTCTAAGAATGATTACTTTTCGGTCATGAATGAAATGAGTTCCAGGACAATTCCATCAAAATATGCTTGACTTGATGCATGCATGGGCTGTTGTCAGAATATAATTAGCTATTCCCATTGAATTATAGATTTTCGTAATGTGAAAACGCGACATATATATTTATATGTTCGCGAAAAATAAAATGATAGTCACGATGAGCAATCATGACGGCGAAAGAATCAAGCGGGTAATTAATACATTACCCTACGTCAAAGCATAGGAAGTCTAATAATTAAGGGCATGGTAATAATAACACGCATCCTTCAATCTGCTCACTTGTTCCGCAAAAACTCATTTTGTTAAGACTTAATTTATAAGGATCATAATTTAGGAACTTAAACATGCTTAGAATTTACTTCTATTTCTACAAAATTTATGGATAGTGAATTCGATTATATAATTATGATTATAGGCTTGAGGATTGGATAATTGTCCAAAAAGTCATAAATATATTGTACGATGACCAATTCAATCATAAGTCTTTCAATTATGCTAATTTAGTTTTAAATTTATTGTATGACTACCACATTTCAATTATTATAATATAGTTTTCGTCAAAAAGTTCAAGACTAAATTGACAAATTATCAAAAGTTTGATGATTGAATCGATATAATTTAGGGTCCTTTGGAAAAATGTAAAGGATTTTAAGTTAAATGAGTTTTTAAAAATGTAAATTATGTTTGGTAAATTGCAATTTAAAAGTCCATTATGAAGTACCTTTGAACAAAATAGTGTTTGGAAAAATTTACATTTACAGAGAACTTTTGTGATAAAAAAAAAAAAAAAGAAAAAAAAATAGTTGGCTGATGAAGGGTAGGTAGCCATCGGCGACTAAAATCTATTGCTGGCGGCTGACATCTCAGGTTGCGAGACCTCAAGCAGTTGTTGGAGACCACAAGTCCTTCTCTTTCATCTACTGCTCCTTCCACGCCATTGAGTCTCGCCACTGCAAGTCCCTCGGCCCCCTATGGTCCGAGCACCTCCCCACTGCACTTGCTCGCTTCCCCAACGGCGCCGCCTTCAACCTCTCCCTCTACTGTTGCGTCACTGACGCCTCCCTCGCCATTACCTACGGGAACACCCTCTGCTCCCTCAAACTCTCCAAGTCTTGATTCTTCACTGTCGCCGAGTTGCTGGGTCATGGCAACCTAGATCTGGGTTGTCGGAGGTCGCATGACCTTGCTAGGACCCATATCTAGGTCGCCGATGGTTGTGCGACCTCTTCGCGAAGGTCTTGTGACCCAGATTTGGGTTGCAGCAATGCGACTTACCAAGGGTCGCCAAGGTCATGCAACTAGCCGACGACCATCACCATAACCACATTGGCCTCTTTCTAGCCTGTCGCCAGCCCCTCGTAGCCCTGCGCATCCTTGTTGGCCAATCTCAATGGAAAAGAAGGTGAATAGTGATGAGGGCAAAACCGATTAATTATATATCAATGAGGATATTTTTGGAAGAAATTTTTTTGTCTTATCTCTCCCTCAGCATGTCAAGAAAGCCGAATGTCCAAGGTAGCCTCATACCTGCCTTGGGCTTTCAACCTTCCAAAGGCCTACTTTCCCACGATTATCTTTGCAAAAGAATTTCCCAAACATCATTTTTTTTAGCCCAAAGGGCTTGGATGCCCAAAGTAGCTTGGAAAAGCCACCCCAAATGCATCCTTAAAGCTTTAGGATCAAATTGGCAAATTGTTAAAAGAGTCAGAACTAAATCTGTCAAATTAAAAGGTTTATAATCGAATTGCTATAAGTATGATGAATTTAAGACTTTTTTCTGGTAATTTTTGCATATGTAATTGATCAGTACAAATAGTTCATCGTATTAAAAAGTTGAATTAATAGCAAAAATATTCATTAAAATTGATTTGAAAAATTATATTAAGTAATGTTGTATAGAGTCTTTTATTAGATATTATAACTAAACATTCGGTTATGAAATGTTTATAATTTTGTCATGTATAGTTTTTGTCCATTGATTTCATATTGATATTACTTAAAAGAAAAGGCCAAAGACGATGGACCCGGACACAAGCAAGCTCAAGCTTATTCCATGTAATGACAAAATATCATCTTGCAATGATTGTCCTTTGATAATATCAATATATATTAATATACATATATATATTAAAATTAATTTTTATCGAATAGCTTAATTTTTCACCACAGTTATCAATAGTCTTGCAAAATCATGTCTAATATCAAAGCAAGAGATTCTAGAATTAAATCATTCTAGATCAATATTTGTCCCTCCTATGCCATACTTTTAATAGGAATTATGTAACAGTTTAATGATCTCACAAACATAGATGGTAAGTACCAACCTTATAGGAGTCGCACGCAATAAGTTCGCCATCCCGCCCGAGGGCAAGGCCGAGCGGCCTCCCGCCGATGTTGACCCAGTCCTCCACCGCAGAGTCCCTGCCTGAGCCGCTCACCTTGATACGCTTTACCCACCCGTCTGCACACCCCACGTAGATGACCCCCGACTCCGGGTCGTATACCACGTCCTCGGGGCCCACCACTAGCCCGGCCCCGACCATCTCTGCGCCGCGCAGCATGCGGCTGTTCTCCCTCGGGGCGGTGACTGTCCCGGACAGCCCATGGGGGGGCAGCGGAGCCGGATCAAAGGGCTCTAGTCGGTACAGGATCGCGATCGCTAGAACCGGAGCCAAGACTGACAGGATAGTGACTGCGGGCGAGGGCTTCAGCGAGGTTTTGGTGGGCGGCGGCCGCAGCGGGAAGCTGGCTCTTGACTCGGACATGTGTGCGACGGCGATGAAGAGAGGTTCGCGGTGGATGTTCTTGCGAGTATGAAGCTCGGCGAGAGGATGTTCTTCCCTTCAGTTCAAAGGGGAGGTGAAGTATCTGACAACACAATTGTGGCCACAAATCTTAGAATATATAACTATTCTGTTGTCGCATGTTCGTTTGGGTTCTCGCCTTAGAATATCAGGTCGCCTCTCATGCCTCCGTCGACGAGGGCGGCGGTGCTTGGGCGATTTTATCTAATCCTGATAATCACAACCCATTTCGGTTTTACAAATATTAGGTCCTAGAACCTTAATTTATATTTCAAAATGGATCTTGGACTTTGTCCTTTAGAGTCCAAAATCCAAGCTCCAAATCAAACCACGTGCTTTGCTTACGGCGCTGGACTTCAAATTGGATTAATCGCATTCTTTTCGGTACCTTGATATTTGCTTTGATGGTTGTCGACTTCAGGACCTTGTCATACCCGAATGGCCGACGGATTATATTTAATTGACAATATTCACTAACATGATAAGGAACATCCTTGTTTGACCGATCCACGCCAAGCACAACTTAGAAGGGAGACCATAATGAACGATGGATAATTAATTAATTTATGATTTTTTTTATTGACTGAAACTGATTAGTATAGATTTAGGAAAACAACCTCTCTCTCCGTCTAGCCTTAAAATTATCATATAAATAAAAGTTAATCATTTTTCTAGAAAGTATTTTTTTTAAATTTATTATGAGACTTTGAGTAAAACAAATGTACCCTTAATTAAAACAAGAAGCCTCTAATCTAATTTGAGGCGAAGGATGTGAGGATAGTGAAGGGAGCCGCAGTACAAGTAGTCACCAATCTTGTTCCCGCTCGTTATCAATGATAGTTGAGGATCATAGTAATGCGCGACTGGCTTTCCCTCCGAGTCGACTTGAAAAACCCCACCATTCTTTTCCATTGCCGGCCGCCTGTTTAGTCTCTCCAAGATCACGGCTGCTTTGCTTATGAAGGGATACTTGAACGCCAAATCCCATGACACCGAGGTCCCCTGTGAAACCAATTCATATGTTATGCGAAGGAAGATTAAGTGCATCATGCATGTTCATTGAGCAATGCACAATGCTGTTGCATCGCACCGGAGATTGTTCAAGTTGGAACAAAGCCAGAAACGTATAGGAACGCTGAATCAGCTAATAAGCAGACACACTCTCAATTAACTAGAATTGCAATTTACATTCACAATATAAGAAGAATAGACAAGAAACTCATCGACAATGATAGACTCACCGAGGGAAGCGCGATCCAGTAATGGCCTTGTCCATCATATCTGATGTTATCCGGATACCCCGGCAAACCGCCGATGAATGTGTCGATATGCCCTTTTCGCTCGCCATTTATGTAGTACCTCTTACACCTCCTCCTGAGGAATGCAAATCATCCATATTTATGGACTATCAATTCATGAAGGTTTTTTTGGCAAAAGGAAGTCTTTGTAAACATCGCGTAGAACTCACATGACAGTTTCACAGAAGATCACGAAGCTTTGGTTGGGCGAGAGCGCAACGCCATTGGGGAAGTAGAGATCCCGAGCCAGCACCTTAGTCTCTTTAGTCGCCGGGTCGTAGCTCAAGAACCTCCCATGTGGCCGACCCTCTAGAATGTCCCAAATGAACTCCCCAACGGTGTACTTGTACGAGGCGTCGGTGAAGTATATCGTCCCGTCAGTGGCCACAGTCACAGCGTCCGTGAGTTTGAACTTCACGCCTTCCGCCTCGTCCGTCAACAGCTCCACCGTTCCATGTTTGCTCACATTCAGTAGCCCCTGTTGCATACGACAGTTTCAATAGAATCAATACTAATGCATATTAGTATTACTCGAAAACCCTTTTTCTATATATATATATATATATATATATATATATATGATTTAGGGTACAATTATGTTCAAACAGATTCTTAAATTTACTCGCTTCTCCACCTGAAAAGATAGCTAAACAAGGGAGCCGGAATATTTGCCCAAAAAGTTCAATTTAGTTATGCGGCTAATTCTAAATTTTTCAGTTATGTCAATTTATTTTTAATTTATTTTTATGATTTGCCAATGTAATCATTCCAACCAATTTTGATTGAAAATCACAAATGTGAACACTGGTCATTCGGTGTTGGCATAGGATGACTGGCGCTAATCTAAACAAGTTTTGTGATTTTCTTTTAGAAATTTGAGAATTTTTTTATTGATTTTTTTCTTTTTCTTTTTGATTATTGAGGGTTGGCAAGGAGGCCTGGCAACCTCTGCCGTATAATCAAAGATTTATAACTAAATCAACCGATGTACAATAAGTTTATGACTTTTTGAATAAAATTCCCCATTAGAATCATTGTCAATTATGAACATTAAAAAGTAATTGTTCGCGTGCTTCTAATTTATTTTTATATCAAATGCAAAAATTAATGGACAGTGAATGAATATTCGATTATTAAGGAGAATCAGGCAATTAGTCATATGAAGTTTCGAGATTGGCTGCAAGACGAATTTTTTAAGGATATATTTGGGGGCAAAGATCAAGACCACTGAAAATCATTAACTAACTGATGAATTCTAGCAAAAAAATAAGGTAGCAAAAAAAAAGATTTACAAAGAAAAATTACTTGGGTGTATCGGCCCACGTCAGATCTATTATAGTCCGATTCCTCAAAACCCCACTAGTGCTTATTTGGATTTGTATTTTCACTTTTTAAATATACTTTATAAGATAATATCTTGATTTTCCATGCAGATTTCATGCAGTTGTCTAACAAGTGCCCTGCCAAATTTGATTTGCAGTTTCTGTGATTCCTTTTACGCATTTTATAAAAGCAATTTTTATAAGAATGATCTACGTTCGAATGGAACTTGTGGCTCAGATTTACACTACAAAATAAATATCATATTTTAATAGCTCCAATCTTCAAATAAAAATTTCAGGTTCTTTTCGTTATCTGCTCCTATAGTCTATATGAGGTGGGCTACAACAGTTGTAGTGTTTTCTATTTTGAAAATCCGATTCTTATTTCCAATAATTTTAATAATCTCTTTCTAGTGATACTATTCTAATATATTTTTGATCTACCCTTTTTTTTTTCCTTTTATATTTACGGAACCTTCCTAATGGGATTTGGGCAAAATCCCGAGCGAGATTCTTTGTGTTCACTGATAAAAGAGTTACTCTTGGACCTAAGCAGGTCCTTAAAATGCTCAAAGATGAAACAGACGGAAGATCCGCCCAGGGGTGGGAGACCCTGCGCTGTCCTCCTATTTTTTTTTTTTGTTGAGAAGACAAATATAGGTAAGGAATTAGGGGGCCTGGTGAAGGTAGACACCACGTCGAGACTTCGGTCTTGATTATTACTGGGTAGGCAGATATAGTAGCCTCCGCGCCTAGAATAAGTGAGAGTGGGTTAAATGCTCACAACTGGGTTGCGCCTTACGACACTATTCTCAACCACCCAGTTTCTTGGTTGAGGATAGTGCCGTATTTCGATTTTATTTTTCACCCAGTTCCCCCGATTGAGGACAGTGCTGTATCTCGATTTCATTGAAAATATGAATAGTAGATATTGCACCGTTTCTAATTAATTAATTCCTTTCACTTTGACCAAAAAATAAAATAAAATTCCTTTCACAAAATATCTCAATTTTTTTTAATTTCAGCAAAAACAAGATCTCACGGAAGTTTGTAGTTGTAGCAAACAAAAAATCGGACGGTTGGTACTGACCTTGTATGCGTCGCAAACGATAAGTTCGCCGTCGCGCCCGAGGGCGAGGCCGAGCGGCCTCCCGCCGGTGTTGACCCAGTCCTCCACCGCGGGGTCGCCGGTCGATTCGCCCACCTTGACCCGCTTGACCCACCCGTCCGCGCAGCCCACGTAGATGACCCCCGAAGCTGGGTCGTGCTCCACGTCCTCGGGCCCCACCACCCGCCCGGCCCCGACCATCTCCGCGCTGCCCAGTACGCGGCCGTTCTGCATCGGGGCGGCGACCGTCCCGGGTAGCTCGTGGATGGGCAGCGGAGCCGGGTCGAAGGGCTCATGTCGGTAGAGGACCGTGACCGCGAGAATCGGAGCCAAGACTGATAGGAGAGTGACTACAAGCGAGGGCTTTAGGGAGGATCTGGTTGGCGGCGGCGGCGGCGGCGGCGGTGGTGGCGGCGGCGAGTCGGTTCTTGACGCGGACATGGGTGCGGCGATGGAAAGGAGTCGGCAGCGGATGTTTTGGCAAGCGTAAAGCTCGGCGAGAGAATCGGGAGATGGATCGTCGTCTTCCTTCGGTTCGGTTCGAAGGCGAAGTGGAGTAACTGTAAACGCCGGGACGGCTCTGTCACTTTAAACCTTGGACTTTACGATCACGTCGTTTCCTTATGAGATTTTTCTTATTGCCCGTCTTCATAAAAATTACCGACGCGACGTACTGAGCCGCCGTACGTGTCAGAACCACTTGAATCCTTCCAAAAAAAATATTGGGTGGTCCGAGACCGCCACGTTAGCGTGATCCCAGACCACTCACGGGGCACCATGTGTAAGGAGAGGGAACCAAAGGACCTGCCCCTATCCTATCTCTCTGACGCTCTCTCTCCTCTTTCTCTTCTCTGTCTCCCTCCCCTCACACGTGACGCCGCATGAGTGGTCCAGGACCACGCTGACGTGGCAGTCCCGGACCACCCATTCAGTAATGAAATCGTCCTCGTCAGCATCGAGCGCGGAACGTGTTCCTTGACCCTTGAAACCTTTCAGAGTGTATGCCAAAAAGGCAATTGACTTTTCATGAACTTCGTTAAATCTAATTCGAATAATGAAATATCTAAACATTCAAGTGAACTCGTAAATTATTCCTCTCATGATATTTTAGAAAGTCGAATGTATTGGGCCGGCTATCATTGCATCGAAAGTTGTAATATTTTCTTTATGTTCGTTTCATAGAAAATATCACGTTTTAGAAAAATATTTTCTAAGAAATCATTTTTCAATAAAATGACTATATTTTCTAGTGTTTTATTTAATTTGATTTTTTTGGGAAAATTATCAACAAAAATTAATTTTAATATTTTAATTGACCAAAAAAATTAATTTTAATTTATATATATTTTTAAAATGAATTATTATTATTTTTAAATTTTCTTTCTTTTTCCTTTTTCTTTTCCTGCCTCCTTCTTCCTCCTCATTCCTCCGCTACCGTGTGCCTCAACGTGATCAGTTGTTTGGCGGTCGACCAAGATGCAATCGCTAGATCCGACGAGCTTGCCAACCAAAGGACATGGCTCGCCTGGATTGGTCGAGTGTCAAGCTTGCTGGCCTCGATGGAGCTCGAGCTCGCCGGATCGGGCGAGCTCGAGCCTTGCCCTCGCCGGATCTGGTCTTAGGTGAGGCTAGAGTTAGCCTGTGGCCAATCGTTGTTGTGGCTACCAACCGGCCAAGGAAAAAGAAAAGAAAAGGAAAGAAAAAGGAAAAAAGAATTAAAAATCAATTTTAAAAAGAAAAAAAAACAAAATGAAAACATACAAATAAAGAAGAAGAGGGAAAACAAAGAAAATAAAAAATAATTCGAATTAAAAAAATAAAAATAAAAGAAGGAAGAGGAGGATGAAGTGAAGGCTTATAGGGGTGTGAGATAAGAGAGCTTAAGTAAAGAAAATGTTTTCCACTTTTTAAAAGTGGAAAACATTTTCCCCTAATTTAGAAAACTTGTTTCTCTTCATGGAAAATGTTTTTCCCAAGCAATTCATTTTCCCGAAACGAACGTCGGAAAATTCGGAAAATATCTTCTGAGAAGTTATTTTCTGTGAAACAAATGCATGCTATCACTCTCTCACTGGGAAAATTGTCTAAAAAGTCATAAATCTATTATACTTTTGCAAATTCAATTATAAACCTTTTAACTTTGTCAATTCAGTTATAAACATTTTCACTTCTTGTCGATTCAATCCATCCGGCCAATTTGGGCCGGAAAATGCTGAAGTGGACACCGGTGGTGCCACGTAGGACCGCCGGCACTAATGTGGACAATTTTAATATTTTTTTGATTTTTTGATTTTTATTATTATTATTTTCTGTTTTTTTCCCTTTTTTTCTTTTCTTTTTGGCCTTTTCTTTTGCCTTTTTCCGATGGCCGGCCACAGGCGACGGCCGGCCACCACCCATAGCCAGTCGGTTGGCCTCGCCTGCCACGGGGGAGGCCCGGCTAGGCGAGGAGGAGCTCCGGTGAGGGAGGCCCTTGCCCAGGCGCGACCCGGCAAGGGTCACTTGGGTGAGGGCTGGCCTCGCCAGATTTGGCAAGGCTTGCCCTCGTCAGGGCTTGCCCTCGCCTAGGCGAGTGTCAGCCTCGTCCAGACCAGATCTAGCGAGGCCGGCCCTTGCCCCTGGCCGAGCTCGGGCGGACTTGGAGCTGTTGGCCAAAGATGTAGGCTAGGTCCTCGCTGTATAGGACAGAGACAAAGATGATGAACGACAGCAGGGCGAAGAGGTAAAGTGAGAGGCGTGTCTTCCTCAGTGGAGAAGACGAAGACGATGGTGGCGGCGGCGGCGCCGATGCTAGAGGAGAGAGAGGTGATTTCATCGAGTGGGTGGCGTCGGCCGGCCGGGGCGAGGGTGAGCCCCTAGCAAGGGCTCCCTCGCCCAGGCTAGGGCGACCTCGCTCGGTGTCGCCGTCGCCTGGCCAACGCCCGACGAGGGTCGGCCTCACTCAGGCGACCCTTGCTGGGCCGCGCCTAGGTGAGGGCTCCCCTCGCCGGAGCTCCTCCTCGCCCAGTTGGGCCTCGCCTGTGGTGGGCGAGCCCGCCCGCCCCATTGGCCGTGGCCGGTGGCCGGCCACCGGAAAAGGAAAAAAAAAAAGCTAAAAAG
Source organism: Eucalyptus virginea (assembly GCA_014182375.1). Taxonomy (NCBI): domain Eukaryota; kingdom Viridiplantae; phylum Streptophyta; class Magnoliopsida; order Myrtales; family Myrtaceae; genus Eucalyptus; species Eucalyptus virginea. Next base: position 30,145,538 of record CM024523.1, on the reverse strand, counting down.
AAAAGAAAGAAAAGAAAAGAAAAAAAGGGAAAAATAGAAAACAAAATTATTAAAATTGTCCATGTCGCACCGGCTGTCCTATGTGGCACCGCTGGCGTCCATGTCAGCATTTCTGGCCAAAATTGGCCGAATGGACTGAATCGACAAGAAGTGAAAATGTTTAGGACTGAATTGGCAAAGTTAAAATGTTTATAATTGAATTGGCAAAAGTGCAATATGTTTAGAACTTTTTGGACAATTTTCCCCTCTCTCACTTGATGGCAATTTTCTTATAATGTGCAGAAATTCCTAGGGTTAGAGTTTTACTCGTATAAATGTGTCTTTGTACTGATGGATCCTTTTCAACAGCTAGAAAATTGAGAGATTTCCCATAATGCATTCTATGCTTTTTAATTTTTGTGAATATGTTTGCGAGTTTGTTTGTGTCTGTTCGTTTCCTTTGCATTAGTTAGTATCGAAGCCTAGAGGATTGTGGGAACACAATGCCTGGTAACGATAGCAATGACAACAATCATCTCGTTGACAAATGATTAGGGGAACCAGTCTTTGCGGGCGATAGTTCATCGTCTCTATGCATCTCAAGAGAATGCAATTGCAAATTAAAAGGCAATTGACCTTTCATGAACTTTATTAAATCTAATTCGAATTATGAGGTATCTAAATATTCAATCGAAATCGTACATTATTCTGCTCATGATGTTTTAAAAAGTCAAATGTATTAGGGTGGCTGATATCGTATCGAAAGTCATAACATTTTCTTATTTGGGGTTGTTATCGCTCTCTCGCCCAATTGCAAATTTTTTATAATGTGAAGAAATTGCTAGGGTTAGAGTTTTACTCATAAAAATGTCTTTTTACTTTCATTTGATGGAATTTTGTTCCTTTTTAGCGTCTAGAAAATTGAGAGATTTTTCTTAGTGCACTCTATACCTTTTTAGGTTTCGCGAATATGTTTGCGAGTTTTCTCGTGGCTGTCCGTTTCCTTTGCATTAGTTAGTATCGAAGCCCGGAGAATTGTGGGGATGCGATGCCTGGTAACGACGACAACGACAACAGCCGTCTCGTTGGCAAAAGATCAGGGGGCCCAGTCTTTGCGGGCGATAAATCCTCGGCTCGAAGTATCTCAAGAGAACTAGATTGCGAGCTGAACTTGGTGTCTAAAGGCCGGAGAGAAACCTGGATGGAGACAACCAAGTGGTGCTGTGGAAAATTCAGCCCAAGGCCGCCGGCAGTCCAAAATACTCGAGAGGTTGCGAGTCCAACTCGCCAGAGGCTAGGCAAGACTTGACCTCGCCGGATCTAGTGAGGTCGAGGGCTAGCTTGAGTGGCCTTGAGCAGGCTGGCAAGGGTTAAGCCTGCAGCCTAGCGCGAGGCTGCCCTTGCAGCCATTGGCGAGGGCTCGAGCCTTGCCTTTGGCCGATGGCTGAGGTCGACAACCTGTGGGAGGAAGAAGGAGAAGGAAAAAGAAAATACAAAATTCAAAATTCAAAATTCAAAAATATTAAAATATTATTAAATATTGTTCACGTTAGTGCCGATTGTGCTATGTCAGTTGGCCGACGCCTAGTTAGCGAAATTCGGCTAAAGTTAGCTGGAAAAGACTGAATTGGGACAAAGTAAAAAAAAAAAAAAATGGACTAAATTGATATTAAAAAAAGGTTTAGAACTTAATTGGCACAAACATAAAAGGTTTTAAGACTTTTTTACAAGTTTTCCGTGTATGTTGGTACATTTATGAGTTTTCTCTCTGGCACTACCAATTATCCAACGAGCATTGTTTGCATGACACCAGAGAGAAGAAAGCAAAACCTCAGCCGAATCAACCACGGCTTAATCAAAACATAATCACGGCCCGGTTGCTTAAATCCCATTACACAACAAGAAGCCTCTAGTCTAACTTGAGGCGAAGGATGTAAGGGTAGTAGAGGGAGCCACAGTACAAGTAGTCACCAATCTTGTTCCCGCTCGATATGAACGACAGCTGAGGATCGTAGTAATGCGCAACCGGTTTCCCCTCCAGATCGACTTGAAAAACCCCGCTGTTCTTGTCCATCACCGGTCGTCTGTCGAATCTCTCCAAGATCGCAGCTCCTTTTCTTATGAATGGATACTTCAACAACAGTTTGTTGAACATCGAGTTCCCCTGCAATTTTTTTCTTTATGTTACGTGAATGAAGATATATGGCAGCTAATTCAATTTTAAATTTTTTAGTTATGTCAATTTAGTTTTAAATCTTTTTTACGATTTGCCAATGTAGTCATTCCAACCAATTTTGATTGAAAATCACAAATGTGAACGATGGTCATTTGGTGTTGGCATAGGATGACTGGTGCTAATCTAGACAAGTTTTGTGAATTTTTTTAGAAATTTGAGAATTTATTTATTGACTCTTTTTCTTTTTCTTTTTGATTATTGAAGGTTGGTGGGGAGGCTTGGCAGCCTCTGCCGTATAATTGAAAGATTTATAACTAAATCAACTGATGTACAATAAGTTTATGACTTTTTGAATAATATTCCCCATTAGAATCATTATCAATTATGAACATTAAAAAGTAATTGTTCGCGTGCTTCTAATTTATTTTTATATCAAAAATGCAAAAATTAATGGACAGTGAATGAATATTTGATTATGTAATATTGGCTAATGGGCCTGAGGAAGGGTTGATGTGCATCGGACTATAATAGATCTGACGTGGGGAGATACACCCAAGTAATTTATCTTTGTAAATCTTTTTTTTGCTACCTTATTTTTTTTGCTAGAATTCATCAGTTAGTTAATGACTTTCAGTGGTCTTGATCTTTGCCCCAAAATATATCCTTAAAAAATTCGTCTTGCAGCCAATCTCGAAACTTCATTTGACTAATTGCCTGATTCTCCTTAATAAAACCCCACCGGTACTTATTTGGATTTGTATTTTCACTTTTTAAATATACTTTATAATATAATATCTTGATTTTCCATGCAGATTTTATACAGTTGTCTAACAAGTGCCCTGCCGAATTTGATTTGCAGTTTTTGTGATTCTTTTTACGCATTTTATAAAAGCAATTTTTATAAGAATGATCTACGTAGGAACTTGTGGCTCAGATTTACACCACAAAATAAATATCATATTTTAATAGCTCCAATCTTCAAATAAAAATTTCAGGTTCTTTTCGTTTTCCGCTCCTATAGTAGATCTGAGGTGGGCTACAATAGTTGTAGTGTTTTCTATTTTGAAAATCCGATTTTTATTTCCAATAATTTTAATAATCTCTTTCTAGTGATACTATTCTAATATATTTTTTTATCTACTTTTTTTTTTAAAAAAAATTTTCTTTTATATTTACGAAACCTTCCTAATGGGATTTGTGCAAAATCCCGAGCGAGATTCTCTATTCACTGGATAAAAGAGTTACTCTTGGACTTGAGTAGGTCCTTAAAAGGCTCATGGAGGAAACAGACGGGATCCTTGGGGTGAGAGACCCCGCGCTCTCCTCCTATTCCCTTTTTGTTGGGAAGACAAAGATAGACAAGAAATTATAGGGCCACACGGTAGTGAAGGTAGATACTACGTCGGGACTTCGGTTCTAACTACTACCGGGTAAGCAAGTATAGTAACCTCTCGCATTTGGAGTGATTGAGAGTGGATAATGCCCACAGCTGGGTTGATACGCCTTACTGTTCTCAACAGTACCATATCTCGATTTTATTGAAAATATGAATGGTAGATATGGCACAGTTTCTAATTAATTAATTCCTTTTACTTCGACCAAAAAATAAAATAAAATTCCTTTCACAAAATATCTCAAAAATATTTAATTCCAGCAAAAACAAGATCTCCCGGAAGTATGTAGTTGTCGCAAACACAAAATTGGACGGTTGGTACTGGCCTAGTATGGGTCGCAAACGATAAGTTCGCCGTCGCGCCCGAGGGCGAGGCCGAGCGGCCTCCCGCCGGTGTTGACCCAGTCCTCCACCGCAGCGTCGCCGGCCGATTCGCCCACCTTGACCCGCTTGACCCACCCGTCCGCGCAGCCCACGTAGATGACCCCCGACGACGGGTCGTGCTCCACGTCCTCGGGCCCCACCACCCGCCCGGCCCCGACCATCTCCTCGCTGCCCAGTACGCGGCCGTTCTGCATCGGGGTGGCGACCGTCCCGGGCAGCTCGTGAATGGGCGGCGAAGGGCTCATGTCGGTAGAGGACCGTGACCGCGAGAATCGGAGCCAAGACTGATAGGAGAGTGACTGCGAGCGAGGACTTTAGGGCGGATCTGGTTGGCGGCGGCGGCGGCGAGTCGGTTCTTGACGCGGACATGGGTGCGGCGATGGAAAGGAGTCGGCAGCGGATGTTTTGGCAAGCGTAAAGCTCGGTGAGAGAGTCGGGAGATGGATCGTCCTCTTCCTTCGGTTCGGTTCGGTTCGAAGGCGAAGTGGAGTAACTGTAAACGCCGGGGCGGCTCTGTCACTTTAAACCTTGGGCTTTACGATCACGTCGTTTCTTATTGCCTGTTTTCATAAGAATTTCCGACGCAGTGTACTGAGCCGCCGTACGTGTCATTATTCCCGGCCACGAACCACGTGAATCTTTCAGCAATGAAATCGTCCCCGTCAGCGTCGAGCGCGGAACGTGTTCCTCGACCCTGGAACGTGTTCCACGACCCTTGAAACCTTTCGGAGTGTATGCCAGAAAGGCAATTGACTTTTCATGAACTTCATTAAATCTAATTCGAATCATGAAATATCTAAACATGCAAGCGAACTCGTAAGTTATTCCTCTCGTGATGTTTTAGAAAGTTGAATGTATTAGGCCGGCTATCATTGCATTGAAAGTCGTTATATTTTCTTTTCGTTCGTTTAATTTAAAAATATCACGTTTAAAAAAAAATATTTCATAAAAATCATTTTCCAATAAAATGACTATATTTTCTAGTGTTTTATTTAATTTGATTTTTTGGGAAAATTATAAAAAAAATTAATTCTAATATTTTAATTGACCAAAAAAAAAGTAATTTTATTTATATATATATTTTTAAAATGAATTTTTATTATTTTTAAATTTTCTTTCGTTTTCCTTTTTCTTTTCCTCCCTCCTTCTTCCTCCTCCTTCCTCCGCTACCGTGTGCCTCAACATGGTCGGTTGTTCAACGGTTGACCAAGACGCAATTGCCAAATCCGACAAGCTTGCCAACCAAAGGACGCGGCTCGCCCGGGATTGGCCGAGTGTCGAGCTTGCGGCCTCGATGGGAGCTCCGGCTCACCGGATCGGGTGAGCTTGAGCCTCGCCCTCGCCCGATTTGGCCTCGGGTGAGGCCGGGTTAGCCCGTGGCCGGTCGCCACTGTGGCTACCAACCAGCCAAGGAAAAGAAAAAGAAAAGGACAGAAAATGGAAAATAATTAAAATCAATTTTAAAAAAGAAAAAAAAAAAAACGAAAACATAAAAATAAAGAAGAAGAGGGAAAACAAAGAAAATAAAAAATAATTCGAATTACAAAAAAAAAAAAGAAGAAGAAGAAGAAGAAGGAAGAGGAGGATGAAGTGAAGGCTTATAGGGGTGTGAGATAAGAGAAATTAAGTAAAGATATTGTTTTCCACTTTTTAAAAGTTGAAAACATTTTCCCCTAATTTAGAAAACTTGTTTCTCTTCATGAAAAATGTTTTTCCCAAGCAATTCATTTTCCTTGAAACGAACATCGGAAAATTCGGAAAATATTTTCTAAAAAGTTATTTTCTGTGAAACGAATGGATGCTATCACCATCTCACTGGGAAAATTGTCCAAAAGGTCCTAAAGCTATTATACTTTTGCCAATTTAGTTATAAATCTTTTAACTTTGTTAATTCAATCATAAACCTTTTCACTTTTTGTCGATTCAGTCCATCTGGCCAATTTTGGCTGAAAAATGCTGATGTGAACACTGGCGGTGCCACGTAGGGCCGCCGCACTAATGTGGACAATTTTTTTGATTTTTTTATTATTTTTATTTGTTTTTTCTGTTTTTTTTTTTCCCTTTTTCTTTTCTTTTCTTTTTGGCTTTTTCTTTTGCCTTTTCGGTGGCCGGCCACCAGCCATAGCCAGCTGGCTGGCCTCGCCCGCCACAGGCGAGGCCTGGCCAGGTGAGGAGGAGCTCCGGCGAGGGGAGCCCTCACCCAGGCGCGACTTGGCAAGGGTCGCCTAGGTGAGGGCTGGCCTCCCTAGATCTGGCGAGGGGAGCCCTTGCCGAGGCTCGCCCTCCCCCAGGCGAGCATCGGCCTCGCCCAGACCAGATCTGGTGAGGTCGACCCTCGCCCCTGGCCGACCTTGGGTGGACTTGGAGCTATTAGTCGAAGATGCAGACCAGGTTCTCGCCGTAGAGGACAGAGACGAAGACGATGAACGATAGCAGGGCGAAGAGGTAAGGTGAGAGGCGTGTCTTCCTTAGTGGAGAAGACAAAGATGATGGTGGTAGCGGTGGTGGCGGCATCGACGCTAGAGGAGAGAGAGGTTATTTCATTGAGTGGGTGGCATCGGCTGGCCAGGGGCGAGGGCGAGCCTCAGCGAGGGCTTCCCTCGCCAAATCTGGCAAGGCAGGCCCTCACCTAAGCCAGCGCAGCCTCGCCCGGCATCACCGTCGCTTGGCTGATGCTCGGCGGGGGTCGGCCTTGCCCAGGCGACCCTTGTCGGGCTGCGCTTGGGCGAGGGCTCCCCTTGCTGGAGTTCCTCCTTGCTCAGTCGGGCCTCGCTTATGGTGGGCAAGGCTAGTCGGCTAGCTGTGGCCGGTGGCCGGCCGTCGCCTGTGGCTGGTGGTCGGCCATCGGAAAAGGAAAAAAAAAAACCAAAAAGAAAAGAAAGAAAAGAAAAGAAATAAAGGGAAAAAAAGAAAAAAAAAAAAAAAAAAAAAAAAAAAAAATTATTAAAATTGTCCACGTCGGCATCAGCTGTCCTATGTGGCCGCTGGCGTCCACGTCAGCATTTTCCGGCCAAAATTGGTCGAATGGATTAAATTGACAAGAAGTGAAAATGTTTATGATTGAATTGGCAAAGTTAAAAGGTTTATGATTAAATTGGCAAAAGTGCAATAGGTTTAAGACTTTTTGGACAATTTTCCCCTCTCTGACTCGATGGCAACTTTCTTATAATGTGCAAAAATTCCTAGGGTTAGAGTTTTACTCGTATAAATGTGTCTCTGTACTGATGGATCCTTTTCAACGGCTAGAAAATTGAGAGATTTCCCTATGCATTCTATGCTTTTTAATTTTCATGAATATGTTTGCGAGTTTGTTCGTGTCTGTTCGTTTCCTTTGCATTAGTTAGTATCGAAGCCTAGAGGATTGTGGGAACACGATGCCTGGTAACAATAGCAATGACAACAATCATCTCGTTGACAAATGATTAGGGGAACCAGTCTTTGCGGGCGATAGTTCTCGTCTCTATGCATCTCAAGAGAATGCGATTGCAAATTGAAAGGCAATTGACCTTTCATGAACTTTATTAAATCTAATTGGAATTATGAGGTATCTAAATATTCAATCGAAATCGTACATTATTCTGCTCGTGATGTTTTAAAAAGTCAGATGTATTAGGGTGGCTGATATTGCATCGAAAGTCATAACATTTTCTAATTTGGGGTTGTTATCGCTCTCTCGCCTAATTGCAAATTTTTTATAATGTGAAGAAATTGTTAGGGTTAGAGTTTTACTCATATAAATATGTCTTTTTACTTTCATTTGATGGAATTTTGTTCATTTTCAGCGTCTAGAAAATTGAGAGATTTTTCTTAGTGCACTCTATACTTTTTAGGTTTCACGAATATGTTTGCGAGTTTTCTCGTGGCTGTCCGTTTCCTTTGCATTAGTTAGTATCGAAGCCCGGAGAATTGTGAGAATGCGATGCCTGGTAATGACGGCAATGACAATAGCCGTCTCGTTGACAAAAGATCAGGGGGCCCAGTCTTTGTGGGCGATAATTTGTCATCTCGAAGTATATCAAGAGAACGAGATTGCGAGCTGAACTTGGTGTCTAAAGGCCGGAGAGAAACCTGGATGGGGACAACCAAGTGGTGCCGTGGAAAATTCAGCCCAAGGCCACCGGTGGTCCAGAATACTCGAGAGGCTGCGAGCCCGACTCGCCAGAGGCTAGGCGAGCCTTGACCTCGCCGGATCTAGCGAGGTCGAGGGCTAGCTTGAGTGGCCTCAAGTAGGCTGGTGAGGGTCAAGCCTCGCAGCCCAGCGCAAGGCTGCCCTTGTAGCCACTAGTGAGGGCTCGAGCCTCGCCTTTGGCCAGTGGCTGAGGTTTGGCAACCTGCTGGAGGAAGAAGGAGAAGGAAAAAAAAATACAAAATTCAAAAATATTAAAATATTATTAAAAGTTGTTCATGTTAGAGATGATCGTGCCACGTTAGTCGGCCGACGCTTAGTCAGCAAAATCTAGCTAAAGTTAGCTGGAAAGGACTGAATTGGCACAAAGAAAAAAAAATTGGACTAAATTGACATTAAAAAAAGATTTAGAACTTAATTGGCACAAACATAAAATGTTTAAGATTTTTTTACAAGTTTTCCGTGTATGTTGGTACATTTGTGAGTTTTCCCTCTCGCACTACCAATGATCCAACAAGCATTGTTTGCATGACACCAGAGAGAAGAAAGCAAAACCTCAGCCGAATCAAGCACGGCTTAATCAAAACATAATCACGGCCCGGCTGCTTAAATCCCATTACACAACAAGAAGCCTCTAGTCTAACTTGAGGCGAAGGATGTAAGGGTAGTAGAGGGAGCCACAGTACAAGTAGTCACCAATCTTGTTCCCGCTCGATATGAATGACAGCTGAGGATCGTAGTAATGCGCAACCGGTTTCCCCTCCAGATCGACTTGAAAAACCCCGCTGTTCTTGTCCATCACCGGTCGTCTGTCGAATCTCTCTAAGATCGCAGCTCCTTTTCTTATGAATGGATACTTCAACAACAGTTTGTTGAACATCGAGTTCCCCTGCAATTTTTTCCTTTATGTTACGTGAATGAAGATACAGTGCATAATGCATATTCTGGCTGTGGAATTAGGCCAGCACTGGCTTCCTACAGAAGTAATCCGTCGCGAGTGAATCGCAGAAACCTCAACAGGGTTCATGGGGTTGATACTCGATACGAGTTCAGCAGCGTCCAGCATGGTATTTGACTCGTCGACGATTATAAGAGATTCATTGCCTCGATTCTTACTGTGTTGCGTTGATAAAAAGGAGCTCCTCAAATGAAGCGTGCATGTTAAAGCACTGATAATTGCAAAGAACACATGAAGTCGACTATGATCTTACTCACCGAGTACAGAGCAATCCAGTAATGGCCTTCTCCATCGTATCTGATGTTGTCCGGATAACCCGGCAAACGGTCAACGAATGTGTCGATATGTCCCTTTCGCTCGCCATTGATATAGTACCTCTTACACCATCTCCTGGAAAACCCATAAGAAAAGAAAACAAAGAAGACTCGCTTGATCTTATTTATGAAGTTTGTGAGGATTTTGGCTAAAGAAGTCTTTCTTGAACATCACATCGAACTCACATGACAGTTTCGCAGAAGATCACGAAACTTTGGTCGGGCGAGAGCGCGACGCCATTGGGGAAGTAGAGATCCCGAGCCAGCACTCGAGTCTCTTTGGTCGTCGGGTCGTAGCTCAAGAACCTCCCGTGCGGCTGGCCCTCCAGGACGTCCCAAATGGCCTCTTTCAAGGTGTACTTGTATGAGGCGTCGGTGAAGTATATCGTCCCGTCACGGGCCACGTCCGCGCCATCCGTTAGGTTGAACTTCAGGCCTTCCACCTCATCCGTCAATAGCTCCACGGTTCCGTCGCGTTTGCTCACCTTCAGCAGCCCCTGTGGGATATGACAGTTTCAATACTATGCATATTATTCGAGAGTCCTAATTCTATATATAGTCACCTTTTTGGGACAAAATGCCTCGCAACGACAATTCACTAATTTCTAGGCAAAAAATATTCATCAGTTTCGATTTCTTACTGATTTCTAAGAATTTTTACTCTTCGGTCATGAATGAAATGAGTTCCAGGACAATTCTGACAAATTTGCTTGACTTGATGCATGCATGGGCTGTTGTCAGAACGTAATTAGCTATTCCCATCGCATTATAGATTTTCGTAATGTTAAAACGCGACATATATATTTACATGTTCGCGAAAAATAAAATGATAGTCACGATGAGTAATAATGATAGCGAAAGAATCAAGTGGGTAATTAATACATTACCCTACGTCAAAGCATAGGAAGTCTAATAATTGAGGGCATGGTAATAATAACACGCATCCCTAAATCTACTCACTTGTTCCGCAAAAACTCATTTTGTTAAGACTTAATTTATAAGGATCATAATTTAGGAACTTAAACGTGCTTAGAATTTACTTCTATTTCTGCAAAATTTATGGATAGTGAATTCAATTATATAATTCTAATTATAGGCTTGAGGGTTGGATAGTTGTCCTAAAAGTCATAGACCTATTGTACAATAACCAATTCAATCATAAGTCTTTTAATTATGCTAATTTAGTTTTAAACTTAATGTATGACTACCAATTTAGTTGTAAATATTTCAATTGTGCTAATTTATTTTTTGTCAAAATTTTAAGATTCAATTGAGAAATTATTAAAAGTTTGAGAACTAAATTGATACAATTTAAAGGTTTTGAACCGGATTGGCAAATTGTTAAAAGTATTAGAACTAAATCTATCAAATTAAAATATTTATGATTGAATTGGCATAAGTATGATGGGTTTAAGACTTTTTTTTTGGTAATTTTTGCATATGCAATTGATCAATACAAATAGTTCATTGTATTAAAAAGTTGAATTAATAGTAGAAATATTCATTAAAATTGATTTGAAAAGTAATATATTAAGTAATGTTGTTTAGAGTCTTTTATTAGATATTACAACTAAACATTCGGTTATGAAATATTTATAATTTTGTCATATATAATTTTTGTCCATTGATTTTATATTGATATTACTTAAAAGAAAAGGTAAAAGACGATGGACCTGGACACAAGTAAGCTCGAGCTTACTCCATGTAACGACAAGATCTCATCTTGCAATGATTGTCCTTTGATAATATCAATATATATTTAAATATATAAAAATTAATTTTCATCTAATAGCTTGATTTTTAACAACAGTTATTAGTAGTCTTGCAAAATCATGTCTAATATCAGAGCAAGAGATTCTAGAATTAAATCATTCCAGGTCAATATTTGTCCCTCCTATGCCATACTTTCAATAGGAATTATGTAGCAGTTTAATGATCTCACAAACATAGATGGTAAGTACCAACCTTATAGGAGTCGCACACAATAAGTTCGCCGTCCCGCCCAAGGGCGAGGCCGAGTGGCCTCCCGCCGGTGTTGACCCAGTCCTCTACCGCAGAGTCCCTGCCCGAGCCGCTCACCTCCACCTGCTTTACCCACCCATCCGCACACCCCACGTAGATGACCCCCGACTCAGGGTCGTATACCACGTCCTCGGGGCCCACCACTCGCCCGGCCCCGACCATCTCCGCGCCATGCAGCATGCGGCTGTTCTCCCTCGGGGCGGCGACTGTCCCGGACAGCCCATGGGGGGGCAGCGGAGCCGGATCAAAGGGCTCTAGTCGGTACAGGATCGTGACCGCTAGAACCGGAGCCAAGACTGATAGGATAGTGACTGCAAGCGAGGGCTTCAGCGAGGTTTTGGTGGGCGGTGGTGGGGGCGGCGGCGGCGGGGGCCGGCTCTTGACTCAGACATGTGTGCGACGGGCGATGAAGAGAGGTTCGTGGTGGATGTTCTCGCGAGTATAAAGCTCGGCGAGAGAATCGGGAAATGGCTCGTCGTCTTTCTTCCCTTCAGTTCAGGGGGGAGGTGAAGTATCTGATGACGCAGAAGTGGCCACAAATCTTGGAATATAGCTACTTTGTCGTTGCATGTTTGCTTGGACTTTCGCCTTAGAATACTAGGCCGCCGCAGATGCCTCCGTCGACGTGGGCGGCGATGCTTGGGCGATGACACCGTTCCCGTCAACGTCGGACATGTCTTGATCCTCGAGAATCCTCAGGACGACGCATATGAGGTGGCTAAGTTTTTTTTTATGAAGCACTGTTTATCTAATTCGAATTACTTAAAATTATGCATAATCTCTTATTACTTTTTTTTTCTTTACAATTTTTAGATCCTAGAACGCATAAATTTTTTTAACATATGGATAATCACAACCCATTTTGCTTTTACAAATATTAGATTCGAGAGTTTTTAGCCTATATTTCAAAATGGATCATGGACTTTCTCCTCTTGTATAGAGTCCAAACTCCAAACTCCAAACCAAATCACGTGCTTTGCTTACAAAGTTGGACTCCGAATTGGATTAATCCCATTCGCTTCAATACCTTTATACCTGGTCTGATGGCTGTCGGCTTCAGGACCTTGTCATACCCAAATGGCCGGCGGATTATATTTAATTGAGCGATTGATTGATTAGTGAAGGACAGCTCACTAAACATATCGATCAGTGCTTATCGATTGGGACATTTTTGGGGAAAATAAAATATCTTTTATTGGACTATTGTCTTCACTAATATCCTCAAATAATTCAAGATATTTTGGACCTTGGACAAGGGATGTTGAGACAAATTTATTTGACTGGAGCAATTTATATCTTTTGTAATTCCAATGTGTGATTGCTGTCTAACAAAATCGTCGGCCAATCTTGTAGGAGTCGAGTCGCACACAATGAGCTCGCCACCATGTCCAAGGGCGACGCCGGCTGGCCATCCACCGGCATTAACCCAGACCCTCCGCCAACCGGGTCACCTCCGGAGTCACCTCAACTTGCTTTACCCACCCGACTTCCCACCCGACATAAATGGTTTGCGACGCTGGGTCATGTGTGGCATTTTCAGGACCGAACATGCGCCATGCCCCGGCCGTTATCACGCCAATCATCATGTGATGGTTCATTCTCGGAGCAGCGACCGATCCTGTCATTGGAGCCGGGTCGAAGGACTCGTGATGGTATAGAACCATGGCTGCTGAAATGGGAGCCAAGATTTGGTTGATGGTGAGTCGGGTCTTGACTCGGACATGGATGCGACGAGGAGGTTTCAGTGACTCGGTGTCGGACAAAGTCGATGTTTCGGACTTAAAAAGAGGTGGCAAGAAAGATGTTGTAGCTTATGACTGCAATGTTTCGTCTGTCTTTTGTTCTCATTCTTAGTTGTCGCAATTGTCTCTCGCAAGAGCCGTGCCTGCTCCATGATCCAATTTTGATCCTCTCTTGGTTTTTGACTCATCAGCAAAGCTGTGCACTGGTCTCATCATATTTTACATCAAAGGCTACCATTATTTGCGCTAGATGGAAACTCTAATAGAATACAGGAGATACACTTGCAATAGATGATTTCTACGTAATGATTTTTCATTCTCAGAATTCTTCGGAATCATATGTGCGACCGCATATCAATCGAGATTTGCACGAATGCTAATCCTGGGTTTTCCTCTATTAGCTGAAAAAACAAAAGAGAAAAGAAAAAGGAGAGATTGTCATTCCAAAATAGATATGCATGTGTCATATGATCTCGAGATTTCCGTCACCAAAAGACCAACCATGCTTGATCAACGAAGATCATTCAAAATCGCCTAAGGTTTCCGGAACATTTTTAGATATGGACAAGATGATAATTGTGATGAATTCTAGAGCTTTCATGGCTTAAACGCCGGTAGTTGGTAGACATGAAGATGAGTTATTGTCCATTAAACCTGGAGTCAATTATCGGATGTAATGAGAAGACTTCTTGTACAAATATAGAGCTTTCATGGCTTAAACGCTGGTAGTTGGTAGACATGAAGATAAGATATTGTCCATTAAACCTAGAGTCAATTATTGGATGTAATGAGAAGACTTCTTGTATACATAAAGGAGCTCTCCCCTCATTTATCTCCATCCAAATATTCATCAATAAGAAACTTTTTCTCCCAAAGCTTCTTGTGACTATCCCTCTATGATCACTGGAAAAGGCTTAGCCTAAGCTTATGCGATCTAAGGAAGCCTAAGTCACTGCACGATCTCAATACTATACGACCAGCCCATGACAAATGCGCGAAATTTTTCTATCCACAACAATTCTAACGCAGATTCACACAATGTATAGCATCTAATTAGCACAGACCTTAAAAGCGACAATAGTCAATGATGATAGTAATTTGGGGAGAGAATTGAGATATGAATATTGAGGCCGATGTTACTACACGTGTTTCAAATGCTGCAAAAGGAATGGCGAACTCATCCGCTACGATGAGTTGAGCACAAGAACTATATACAAATTATACATGAGCTACGCATAGTGTGAACGGCAATGCAACTCCATTGGAACCAAGAAGAAACTAGGGGAACGAAAACGAAGCTCCCCTCCTGATTCTTATCTCAAATGGCAACCTGCACAAGTATGCGACTTGAGAGGTTAAGCTCATAATTGACGGAACATATAATATGTTAGTATCAACCGTATTTAAAGATAGCGTATGCTCGATAGTAGTTTTGATAATGGAAAAGAAATTGCTCAAAATAGATAAACTGCTTAGGTGGCTATATCTTTAATAGCATTTTTCACTGATTAATGCTTTCAGATGTCAAACTTCCTTTGATTCATAAGCTAAAATAGTATCACATGACAGCATATACAAAAACATTGATCGTTGAAGAAAAATTACCATAATGGACGATGAAAATAGCATCGTTGAGAATGAAAGTTTTACCACTCACCTGCAACTTATAGGCATCTCCATGCAAAAATTTCCACGGACCTTCCTTCGAGCTTAATCTAATAATGCACAGTTTTGTCAGATCTTATAAGCATTAATTGGTGTGTAGTGACACAACTAGAAACAATGTGGTGCATCAAAGAGGAACAAATAGTAGGTGAAACGAGAATAAATGTCTGTTTGATGGGAAGCGGCATGACCTCTTGAATAAAACACAAAAGCCAGGGCAAAAGCAGAGTGGAACAAGGATTAGAGATGCTAAAGAACGCTGATGCTAACAAAAAATGGAGAAAGAATAAAGCAAAGGGAGCATACAGTCCGCACCTTGCATATCCGGCTAATGTGCGCAAGCCCATGAAAAGAGTTAATCCAGACCAGACTCCCGAAAGACCGACAACGGATGGAGCATAAAGCAAAAACACAGAAGATAACGCACCCACGGCCATCTGCCCATCATCGGTGTAATTATTAGAAGACATGCTAAATAAATATTATGAGAACAACCAAGTCAAGATCACTGTCATGCAATTTGCTAGGTGAGACTCATTTACCATAGACCAAGCTGCGTATGAGAAGTCTGACACGCCGTAATGGAGACCGTCAAAAATATAAGCCAGAGCATTGATCGGTTGGCTGGCACTTACAAACTACATCGATTGACTTAGAATCAATATAACTGAAAAGAAAAGTTAATTTTAAACAAAAATCCCAGAAGAACGAAAATTAGGCAGGAATTGTACCAATAAGCCTGATCCAACAATTTGTAGTACTTGTGCGTCCTTGGTGAACAAAGTTGCCAGAGAATTAAATGACAACCCCAACAACAGAGCTAGGGACACACCGGTAATTAGTCCTGTCTGGAGAAAACGTACTACAAGTCACGCAACAGGAAGGCCTAAAAAGGGAATGGAATCTAGTACAAGGTAGAAACCACAATCCAATAATCTGTCCAACTATGTTACCTTAAGAGCGAAGAATGCAATTTTCTTTACAGTGCTATAGTCACCTTTTGCATATGAACTTGCAATCATAGCCTAACAAAAGGAACCGGGATTTAGCAGATGATTCAGATATCTTAGTGTGCACACCATTCAGGTAAAAAAGAAGACATCAATATAAAAGTGGAGATTCATTTCAAAGTAAACAACAATGGGCTTGAGTAAAATTGAGAAAGAACTACAAATCCAAAAGGATAAATATATCAAAAGTCCTAAAACATGTAGTGAAAGTGTAATCAAGTCCTAAAATTTATAAAACATGTAATCAAGTTTGGACACTTTCAAAATGTACAATCAATCTAGTCCTAAAACTTATCCGAAAGGTGCAATCAAGTATTTGTGTTAGTTTACAAGTTTAAGAACTTGTAGTGCACTTATTCCATCCAGTTAATCAATTGGATAACATATGGGGTAGAAGAGTGAATCTGGTACATTTTTTCCAACTTAGAATTGCTCGAAGGATGAGTTGTTTTTTGGGATAAAGGGAATTCACCATCTCAGGATTTGCAACTAGATTTAAGGTCGAGTTAAAGGTCCTCAAATTTTTTTCCAATCCTTACTATAAAAGGGAACCACTTATCCAAAGACAAATTGAAATGTACACCCGAGAGGCAATTTTGAATAAAAGGAAAAAATATGGTATCCACATACACTTAAGTTCTAGTAATTGGCATGCATATTTATCAGGAAACAGACTCATTTATGAATGAGAGCAAAAGTGGAAAATTTGGTTAGCATTCCTATATCAGATAAGCACATTGTTGAAGATTGCTTACCTGGCCTGCTGCTGCTTGCGCATCAACAAGGAGAGAAACAGATAACCAGACTTGCAAGCATATCTGATGTGCAGCCATGGCTAATGCTCCCTGACGAGCGGCCATAGATGTGCTCAAGGTTATGGTCATCACAGCAGCTATAGTTCTCCCTAGAAGAAAGCCGCCTGAGAAAAATGGCTTATCGGTTAGAAGCTTAAGTATCTTTCTTTGATGGCTCTTATAAATGACAATGTGCTTTTGAGATAGAATGAGCACTTTTAGATGTGACAAGGTGATTATGAGGCAACGCATCAAGGAATTCATTTTGATCCACACATCAGATGTCTGTGCAATGATTCAAGAGGTAATGATGTTTCTCTTGTAAGACCTTAAGACGATAGCTATCCCAAGAAAAATATGGAAGTCAATGTGAAGACCCACATACCAGATTTCAGATAGCCACCAAAATGCAAATTGTGTGCATTAGGCAGTGACAAGACAGTCCTCTTGTTGAGATGCCAAATCATCAAAAAGGCAACAATGTATCTGCAGAAAAAGAATCACAGCATGGTCATTTACGTGATATATGAGTAAGAAATCTAGACAGTAATAGATTGAGTTACATACTGAGACAAAACTGTAGAAATGGCAGCACCGGTCACACCGAGGTGGAAATAGTACATCAACAGTGGAAAGAAGAATACAGCAGAAAAGTTGCCCAAACCTGTCGATAAGAGTTCCACATCAGTTAGTGAGATGGAAATTGATAAAAGCATCACAAATGAGATTATTTTTCAATGTAATTTCAGACAGTAAACCAAATCCTTGCCCAGAGACAGAATAGGAGTTTTTGTGTCCTTGAAGCCGCGAAATATGCCCTGAACAGCCAAATACACGACGACTGCTGGAGCACCGATAGCTCTTAATTTAAGAAAGTGTTCCGCTGGTATGCGCATAGAAGAACCCTGTTCAGAATGTAAAAGCCTTTGAATGCTGGCACCAGTCAAAGGACAAAGACATTGAACACAGAATAGAAGTCTCAGGTGCCACGTGGAACCAGAGATCTACTCTGCGTGTCAATATGAAAATGGAAGACCAAGAAAGTTCCACTCACTGATGATATGCCCATCATGTCGAGAAACAATCCCGAGCCGAAGTACAAAGCCAGTGCCTCAAAGACACCAATTGCTAGAGCTAATAATAAGGCAGTAGATACTGAAGGCAGCTCCCTTCTTTCATATGCTCCATTTTGATACTGACCACCTGTGCATTGGGAAATTCGAATGAGCGTGCGACTGAATTTCCAGCAATATCAATCTCTCTTTTCTGGTGAGTGGGTACTTACATGGAGCAGAATTGTTGCCTGCACTCCTTGCAATGTCTTCAGCCACAAATGAAGTTGCAACACTTAGGAGAGGAATATTAAAGACCTTAGACACGATGTTGAAGATTGACATTGAAACACCCGCAGATGCCAACTCCAGAGGTCCTTTTTGTCAGAACACAAGTGAGATTTCGGCGTTATGCTTATATTCAAAGCTAGTAATATCAGTTTAAAATCTTTGCTAGGAAAATTTATCGATGCAAGTTCAATTCACAAGGAAGAGAAAACTGAGATAAGAAAGGATAATATTGTGAAACCGATTTAACAAAATGTATAAGCAGGAAGCAGCTCTGATGTCTAATCTAGAGCCCAAGTACTGCTAACACTATAAGTTTTGAAGATGTATCTATTATGTACAGTGTCCCAACTTCCTATGACCAATAATGTCTATCCAGCTGGTAAGACTCCTAGGAGGCACATATCTGAAGAGCGGGGGGCACTAACATGATAGTGTGTTTAGCTTAACAGACAAAACCATCCAAGTAAGAGCAAGGATGTACCAAGTCTACCGATGTAAGCTGTTTCCATCAATTGTGCTAAGGGCTCAATCGCTTGTCCAGCAATTGCAGGTAAAGAGAGCATTATCAGCTCAGTCTGGAGATTTTGGGAGTCTGTTGAATGTTGTGTTGACTCACTGCAGGAATCGATAACACAGTGAGTGAAAAACCAGGTTGTACGAAAAATTCAGGTGATAAAGATTCATATGGCGGCACCTGTTTCTCCAAAAATGACACCCAAAGCAAAACAGGGTCAGGTGCTCACTAAATACAGTGAAGTCTGACACGCCTTTCGTTTACTCATAATGAGTTGACATGCTTTGTGTTTCTGAAATCTACCTTATCGCAACCTAAAATCTGGTCAAATCTACCCAATAATTCCAAATTTTGGCTTTTTTAATGAGATCACCATTTATGGTCAGACAGGAGAGATGACTCTGTCATGTTAAGCTCAAATTGGACACCAGAGCAAGTGGTACTATCATAACCGAAGAGAGTAGTCGTCAATTCATGTCCAAAAATCATGAAATAGAATTAGCACATTGCAGGAAGTGCTTCGGCACCAAAATGCGGGTGAGGAAATTAATAAAAAGAGGGAACGATTGCAGGTAGTGATCAAAAGAAAGAGGTAATAACTTATAGCTACTAAGCCTTACTCATGCAGTGCACTTCCATCAGTTGACGTAGAGATATCTTCATTATAAGGATCTGTATGCAATTCAAAATCCAATGCTTGCTGATCACTGATTGAATGGCAATGCCTAGAAACGCCACCAAAGATCGATACTCTCCTCTTTTTCACCAAGGAATGGCCACCGGTTTGAGTGACTTCCGATCTATTTAAGGGCAACTCGCAGCTCAAATTCACAAATGGCCTTCTTTCCCTTTCCTTACCAACCACACCCCAGCAAGGCGCATTGGTGAACTGAGCAACTGCCATAACTAGAGGTGGCAAGGAGTTGCGGGTTCAGCAAGTAAGAACCACCAAAGGCAGACTCTGTCTGTGAAGTAGAGAGAGAATTCTATTACAATATAAACTAAACTGGACTCATATCGCGCACTTTAAAATCGACATATCAGAGTGACATTGCCTGATATAGACAGAAACTTGCCACTCATTAATGTTTTGGTTTGTCCGATTGAAAATGAAGCTTGAGTAATTAGCCAAAATCAACTGTAGTTATTCAGTTTATGGAGCTCAATAATGCAAGAAAGCTCCAGAATGTAAATGAAAACAGCAGATGGGAACAAGAAAAGAGAGCTCCGCCACTCGATTGAGTAATGTGGATCGACCCTTTTAACAATTTCCTCAACCCAAGCAAGCCCCACCAAAAATCTTGCTGTTCTTTCCTCGTTTTCTCCGAAACTGTGAAAAGAATCGACAAACAAGGACCGGTGAAGCAACGTTCTTGCACCAAATCACTTTTGACTCTTTTTTATTATTTTTTGTTCCTTTTCTTTCTCACTGCAAACGAATTTTAAAGCTTTGCGATCAACAAAACAGCAGAAAACATCAAAGAACAAGTTTTGGGAATGAGACAGAGAGAGAGAGCAATGGGCATACCTCCAGTAACTCTGAGCTTTCTTTAACAATGCCTCCTGTGACTCCGAGCTCCCTTTTTTAACTTCTTTCTGTACGATCATAAGGATAACGTGGCGCTCGGAAGAGACTTCCCAACCGAAAACTGTAGGCAACATGGGGATGGGACCCCTTCCATCTGGTGAGTGTCCTTGGGGAGTGCGATGCAATTACAGTACAGTAGCCACGTAATGAAAGATGAACTGTAGTGTGTACCGCATAATGTATCATTTTGCGATTACCCAACTTTGTCAACTCTCGCCAGATCTGCTAAATCATTGCATTGCATTGCATTGCCTCGTGAAGAAACGTGAGGTTTGTAAAAGACAAATGTATTTGTGCTCTTCTTCCCTCCACAAAGGTTGGGGGGGCCATAATTAAGGAGACAACTAGCACGGATAATGACTTCCCAATCCCTTTCCTTGTCCACCGGCACCCGAAGACAACAACATGAAAAAGCATGAGGTCGAGGGGTTGGCGATGGCATTGCCTTTCCCCTTCACCAATTTCTCACGAGCGTGAGCATATCAGGCCGATCGAATCAGAAACCAGCATTCGCACCGACTGATTTGCAGGGTGTCGATTCAGTTCCTAGTTGTATAAAAATGAAACCGGTGGTTTTCGGTTTCCTAAATCGACCAACTCTTTTTTAATTTTTTTTATTAAAAATTGTAATAAACCCTAAAATAGTAACAACTTATTATTTTTATTTTAAATTTTTCCTTGGCTAAATGACTAGTTCTATTTTCCCGTCCTAGGACTCTCCAGTCTAGTTCCCGATCTTAAAAATTAAGAATCGATTCTCTTGATCTAGTTTTCAATTCCTAGATGAGGTATCGATCACCACTAATTTCTCACTT
Source organism: Eucalyptus virginea (assembly GCA_014182375.1). Lineage (NCBI taxonomy): Eukaryota > Viridiplantae > Streptophyta > Magnoliopsida > Myrtales > Myrtaceae > Eucalyptus > Eucalyptus virginea. Next base: position 30,124,715 of record CM024523.1, on the reverse strand, counting down.
CTTGAATTGAGGGGTTGGGCCAAAGACGATGATCGCCTGGTGCCTTCATGTGATTATCGTGGGGTCAAATGATTGCACTTCCTCCCTAATTGCAGGGTTCGCGTCGCGGATCACGTTTATCATACGTAATGGCCTTCTTACCGGCTCAGCCATCGGTCAATTGCCAGTACAATGAGGGTTTAGTTGGGATTCTCCGTCCTTCAAATTGAAGATAGACATGTGGCGATGCAATCAATGGAGCTTGCTGATTGAATAAAAGTTTTGAGTGATGCCTCAACAACCCCCGTTTGAAAAGGACACCCTTTTTATTTATATTTTTTGTAATTATGGATTCTTTTAACTCAATCAATATCTGCCGTTCGTCGAATATAAGAGCGCTCCCTTTTAATATCGCCCGATAGATTAAGACGGATCTACAAAACCACTATGCTAAACGATGTGACTTATCGTGAATGATTCCATAAGAATGCGTCGTGTTAAAATGCAATCACAATACGTTGATTCACTTAATGTATTAATTTTATAAATTGTAGCTACTTATCGAAATAATGGGTTCACCCCAAAATAGGTGAATCTAAAGAGGGATTATTCAACTTTTCTCAAAAAAAAAAAAATCACAAAAAACCTCTTATACCCACTTTGACACATTTACTTTAAATTTTTTTAGTGAAATAAAAAAAATATCAAATTATGACTACCATGATACATTTATCCTAAAATTTTATTGTGATATTCATATTAACTTTCTGTCAAGGTTTCGTCCAGTGATTTTTAAATCAAAATATTTTTTATTTTAATAAAGTCACCTAGGAACTATATCAACATCATTTGCCTAATAGTGCTCATTAATAGAAATTTTGATAAAGGGTCAATGTATTATATTGATAAAATTTGAGATTTTTCTAAATGTCTCACCGTAAATAGAATTTGATGGTGTTTTTGTTGGTTTTTTTTGCAAAAGAAAATAATTATTGGGACGGAGTCTTGTGGCCAATGTGTAAGGGCTTGGTCCACCACGTGGGAGGGAGCAGTGCCCAGGCCTTGGCACGTGTGCGCCATGCAATTTGGGTTAGCCCACGTGGCGGTGGGCCTGCGGTCCCCTCCATCCACAGCACGCGGCATGTCCCGTGATTTCGTCAGTTTTCTCATCCCCCACACAATCGAAACACGATAGCGACGCATATCCAGCAAAAATAATAACTTCATCAATAAGATAAAGTCCCAGTACAAGCTCGAGTGGATGGACATAAAATTATTTGTCGATATGTTTTCTCTTAAAAAGGTCATATCATTAATAATCGATCTTCCAAATTATTGATTCGGGTAGAATCTTGCTAAGGGACCAAATCAGTATAGCAATGGACATTGATCCTCTTGATGGAGGGATGAAAGCGAGTGGAAAATTTTGTCATATTAAATCAACCATTTTGCATTAAATTTTAAGATCTCGGGCCATTGTATATAATTTGTGAAATTTGTTTAACATCTACCACGTAGTATGAATGGAAAGGATTGAATCGGACAAAACTAATAAGTCATGGGACGAAATTGCACACGAGAACAAAATGCGGGGGTGGAGTATGGGATTTCACCCCAAAGGAGCAGCCACGTGACATTTCGCTTAGAAAATGAAAGGTCATTTGAATTCTGACATGGGCCTAAACATCTAAGTAGCCGAATAGGTTCAGCAGCTGCTTGGTGCAGACCCATGACATTCCTCGAGCTTAATTTAGTGGGCCGAAATAGCATCATCTATGAACTTTATTTTGGGGCCAACAAGACCCATAAATTCAATTTTCAGTACACATTTGACCAAAAAATTAAATAAATCTAATCTAATCTGAAGCCTATCCATGCCACGGATTACGTTCCTCACACGGATCTACGGTCTATGGCATGATGTAATCCTGACTTTTCCATTATTAAGATAAGATCATGATCTCTTTTGGGGACCAATAGTCAGCTTATTCCAACAAGCGACACTGACATTAGGTAGCTTCAATTTTGTGCATAGAAAAACGTGACGACACATTTGAGATTTGGGTATTAAAAAACTGAATGAATTAGTTTGGTAGGAGCTTTGACACCCTTTTATGAATTCATTATTTAGAAGCTTTTAACGGTTGTCGATAGAAATGATAATTGAGACTCAATCGTGATTAAACTAGGTTAAACCATTTAGATGAAAAGAATTACACGAATAAGACCGCCAGTCCCATATTGTATCTTCTATGAAATCATACCAGTGTTAAAATTCAGATGTACTCAATTACCCGATCGACAATTTCCTCCTCCAATCAACGCTATAAAGACAGAGAAGTGTCCCTCACGATTGGTACTTCTCCAAGGTCTTGGATTGAATTGAACGGGGGCGGCTTTTCTTTGACAGAAAGAATTCATGTCGTCGAGTCGTTGTGGGGTTAGATTCCGTGAGGCATACGACTTGATCTTCATCATCTTGTTTTAGAACAGTAAATGGATCCATTCGCCTCGAATGTTTACGATTGATGTTCAATCCATAATTAAATTATTGAAATCTCAAGCGCTCTAGTATACTTTACTCTTTCACCCATTTCGATTTGGGGAACGGTCAATTCATTGGGAGGATCGACCTCCCAAATTCGAACCTTACCCAAAAAGAAATAGGGCCTTGTCAAAGCCAAAGCAATGAAATAACTCGACTAAACTAAAAAGTTAGATCCACTTGCCCTTTCTATTGAATTACATAAACCTGAATTTTTATTTATTTCCAACATTATTTCGCATGTGAAACGGACTGATGAAGTATATGCCAAAGTTACGATAAAAATATAGATTCTTCATAGATAAATTTCTTTAAAATTCTTTAAATTCGAGTTGGCTCTAGCATCGATGGTTTGCTCTAATAAGTCATTTAGAAATTGTAAGTAAACTGTTAAATTCTTATAAAATATCGCTTATATATATCGATAAGGAGTATTGCCACGCGACATTCTCAAAGAAGATGGAACGAATTTTCGCCGTGACAAGCGGTGTAAAAAGAAGGTCGATGGCGCACGGCATGGACAAGCCTCCGCGTCTGTGGCCAAAATGTCAACATTGGATGTTTTGAGGAAGACCGTCACTAGCTTCAGTCAGTTGAATTGTCAAATCCTAAACTCCCTCTCTCTCTTCTCAATTCCTATAAATAGCCACCAACACGAACCTCCAACTCCAACCACAAACGAACTACCTTAGCACAAACACACAATTTCGCAGAAAATGAGGTTCGCGTCGTTAATACCGCTGCTCCTCCTGGCCTCGGTGCTCGGAGCCGCCGCTCAGCAGAGTGGGGACATTGGCAGCTTGATCAGTCGGGACCTGTTCAACGAGATGCTGAAGCATCGCAACGACGGGAATTGCCCCGCCAAAGGGTTCTACACCTACGATGCCTTCATCACGGCCGCGAAGTCATTCGGCGGGTTTGGGACGACAGGCGACACGGACACGAGGAAGCGAGAGATCGCGGCGTTCTTGGCTCAGACATCGCATGAAACCACAGGTTTTTGTCCTCAACTGATCACTTCAGTTCACGTCATTACTTGGTAGTTTGCCATGCTTTATCGAACAATGGTTTTCCAATGAACAATGCATGGTTTCGCAATGATCGACCAAATTATTTTGTAGGCGGATGGGCAAGTGCACCGGACGGTCCATATGCATGGGGATATTGCCAGTTGCGAGAGCAAGGCAATCCTCCAGACTACTGCGTTGCTAACCAGCAATGGCCTTGTGCTCCTGGCAAGAAATACTATGGACGTGGTCCTATCCAAATCTCTTAGTAAGTTACATAAAATCAACCTTTCATTTCATTGTGTTTAGTAAGTCCCTAATTTCATCGTCGCGACATTTACCTAGACCGAGCCTGCTTATGATTATCACTAGTTTTTGTATAGGCACGAATATGGTCGGTGTAGGTTTGGATTTAAGAAAGATTGGTTTTTTCGGATTTTGATGTGTTTGGTTGATTATGATTTTACCAGCAACTACAACTACGGGCCGGCAGGGAAAGCCATCAACTCCGACCTACTGAACAACCCGGACACGGTTGCAACCGACCCCGTCATCTCATTCAAGACGGCCCTCTGGTTCTGGACGACGCCGCAGTCGCCGAAGCCCTCGTGCCACGCCGTTGCTGCTGGCCAGTGGCAGCCATCTGCCGCGGACACCACAGCTGGGCGGGTCCCTGGGTATGGGGTCATCACCAACATCATCAACGGTGGGATCGAGTGCGGGAAGGGCTCGAACCCGCAGGTGCAGGACCGGATCGGGTTCTACAAGAGGTACTGCGACTTGCTGAAAGTGGGATATGGCAACAATCTGGACTGCTACACCCAAAAGCCATTTGCCTAGTTCTATTACTAAATCAAATCATTGCTCACGTACTGGTGATCAATAAGCTGAGATGTACTGCTGGATTTTTATCCATACAAGAAAGGACTAAATAAAGGATATTGACCATCCTATTATCTCAATGAAGCTTGCAGAAGCTGTGCAACATGTGCAGCTAGATTTACAATCTGTGTGCACCCTGAACTTATCAGGAAAGTAGAGATATGAGGCTTTAAAGTCGAATTTCACCTAGTGAGGATGGCAATGGAAAATGCGATGTTGGCGAATTATTTCAGCCATACCGTCTAATAAACAGCAAATGCTATTGCATCGGCAAGCATGCTTGCTGGTTAATGAATGTAGTAGCGCTCCCGGATGGCGCTTTAGCGGAGTGACAATCCACCTCCATGAGCATTCACGAACATCGCATGAAGTTGTAGGAATACAAACTTTAGTTCACGTAAAGGCTACTTCTATCACGAGGATTCCCCTCCTCGTTTTTGTGTGTTAGTACTCGATTTAAATGGAGGCAAATAATTGATAAAGATCTCCAGAACGACTTTTTGGTCAACACTGAGGGAAGTCCATTATGATGTAGGCGGGACCTTGAAGCCAATCGTGTGGCGGACCAAAAGACGAGGGCAAAGTACAAACGCTTTCGTAGGATTTCAAGTAGAGCGCAAACGGCAATTTAGCAACCACACAGAATCTCCACCTGAACCAGTCAACAGCGATTCCGTGGCGATCACATTCTTGAGAAGCTCAACAAAATTGATCATGAAATTCTTTACGCCCATTCTTCGGCAAACAACGAACTGATGTCCCTCCTGCCTTCTCAACAATGACAGTAAGAGCAAAGATAAAGGCCTGCCTTCCATGCTCTGTTTATCTAGCACTTGCTCCAAAGTTCAGTCTTCTTCAGCTCATAAATTGGCACAAGAAACTCCTACTGTGCATAAATTTCATTAATTGATATAAGGCGATCACGTATACGGTAAAGGATTCTGGTTTCAACATTCATCCAAGCAGTATACCAAAGGAAATTAGGCAAGCCAAAAAATTGCTCATTCTGACATTTGGTTTGGATGAGAATTATGACAGTCAACCAAAATCACAATCAATTATGAGTATAAGTTTGGAAGTAAGCGTCAAAATCAGTGCAAGATTGATGAATAATTCTTGATACTTCCACCAGAATAACAAGTCATACAATCTGACCGAGTTCGATCTTGACAAGAAAAACTCAAGAAACAAATAAAACTGCCATTCCTATGCTGTTGCGTCTCATGATAAATAAAATTAACGCCATTATATCTCCAAGCCAAACTCTTTATATACCTTAGAGGCTAAAATTTGAGAAAACAGTGATGAGATCTCTAATCTCTGCAGCAGCGACAGGTAAAAGCATCCCAACAGGTAAATGGCTTTGACTTCTCTTCCAGTTCCTGTGTCGTGGGCAGCCGTTCTAGATCATATATCCTGCCTCTGGCACAACAAAAGTGGTACAAATTTCGGCAAGCACCTTTACTGAAAGGATAAACTCTTTCGGAAATACCCCTGCAGATTGCATGAGAATTGCATAAAGAAGATGGTATATTGATGGCCAAAGAAAAATGGCTAGAACATTGACATGAAGAAAATCTCCTCTACCTATCTAGCTAAGCTTGGATAAAATGTAGCATTCAGTATTTTGCACTTGCATGTTTAACCAAGCCCATTCTCATGATAGTGAGTCAAAAGAAAGGATCATGCTATATTATATGATTCCGCGTGTGTTTTGCATCTTTTCAAACAAAAATTGGTATTGTTGTAGGCCTATAAAAAATGTCCGATTGAACATTCTTGGTGAAGGTGCGTCATGCCCATGATACAGATTATCTTCAGAATGACTATGCATTAAAGAGCAAAGCATACAGTAGATGTTACCTCCCCCACCCCCCGTGGTCTCCAAAACAAACCACAAAAATCCTCACTTGTCTCCGAATAGTTGCTCTAGTGCTTCTGATTCTTTCTTAAAAGGTAAATCTATGTACATTGCAGATGACAGATACAATAGCAATACATATTAGTGCACCAAACTAAGATATGGTCTACGTCTGCGCCTTACAAGCTCATAGTTGGTCTGATTCGTCAGAACAAGGTAGCTGCAGAGAAATTGAAATAAGAGCGGCAATCTCTAATCAATGCTTTAACAAATAAAAGAGCATAAAATTAAGATCAAAACCTTTTAAAATTACATAACCCAGCAAGTCATATCGAAAAAATTTAAAGCAATCACTATGTGACAATTTTACTTAGAGTCCAACTATATTGATTAATTTCTCAAATTAGCCAAGGTTCCCTCCCTCCCTCCAGCAAGTCATATTGAAAGAAATTTAAAATAATCACTTTGTGATAATTTTCCTTTCAGTCCAGCTATATTCACTAATTTCTCAAATTAGCCGAGGGTCCCTCCCTCCCTCCCTTGACAATTTTCCTTACAGTCCGGCTATTTTCTCCCTCGCTTCCTCTCTTAATTCCCCATACTGAAGATTAGCACTTCAGCCCAGAACAAAGCCAACCAAACTGTGGTCTACTGGAGCCTGCGTCTACCAAGGCTCACTGAGTAAGCTACAAGATAAAAACTGAAAATCCCTACCTCTCGAATGTCCACTTCTAGGAATTTTCATCACTATATATTCGTGTTCTTTTGTAGAGTAAATAGAGTTCAGAAGAGCAGGTGTTCAGTCCCACTGCTGTCGTGAAGATATGGGAGATAATTGGCCTGCTAGTCAAGACAGCATCAATAAGGCAGCCCTTTTTTGCCTTTCACACTGGAACTCAGATGTAGCACTCGACGCCAGAGAGACAGCTCTAAAATTCCAATTCAAACGGAGAGATGGCCAAACAGATCGATCAGAGTCTAATGGCACTCCAAAATTTGGACACACACTCAACGAAGGTTAACTGAATTATGGAATATGGTCGAAGTTAAGACCCAATAAGCACACACGGAAGGCAGCTGCCTTAAAACCCAGTAAGCACACAAGATGGCACACGATGACCCAAACAAGCAAGTAGAGCAGTGACATAAGGAATGTAGCATGTATGACCTTATCTGATTGAATGCATGGAAAAGTAGACATCCATTCTGGGATATGCGCATTGGAAAAACTTCTGGCTTGAGATTAATGACATGTCATACCTATGGAAGAGCAACAGGAGGAACAAGAAAATCAATGAAAATGACAAAAAAATCAACAGCAATCTCATGACTGGCCACCTGACAATAACATCAAAGTTAGAAATTAGCTGAGTTCCAAATAGAGAAAGGATGAAATTGCAATCAAAATTGCGTTACAAGAAGCCTTTTGATTTCTTTTTTTATTTTTTATTTTATTTTTTGGTTAGAAGCTAAAGCATTTCATTAAGTGATAAAAGATGAGAGGTCCGGTATATGGGCATCATTACATAACAGGTCCCATAAAGTTTGTGGAGGTGATGAAACCCAATTCAGAGATAAATAGTTATTCTTGTGGGCTTTAGCAACCCAATCTGCAACACAATTAGCCTCTCTAGAGCAATGGGCTATCTTCACGTTGGAAAAGGCCTGCATATTTTCCTTGCATTTGCTGACAATAGGTTGAACTTCCCAATTGAACTGCTGAGAACTAGTCATTGCTTTAACAAGTTGCGAACTGTCTGACTCAAAGAGAAGTACTTCGTGTCTTTTAGGGTAGAAAAAGTTGATGGCTTCCAAAAGTGCTAGGGTTTCGGCCATTAAGGGGGAGGAGGCTCTGATTTCTTTAGCCACTCCGCCCACCATCCTCCCCCTCGAATCGCGGCGGATGCGAGCTATCGTATGCTTCACCGGACCGGGTAAGAATGTTCCATCTATGTTTATCTTCAAAACTCCTTCTTTTGGTGGAATCCATTTCGAGATGGTGTGTTCTTTCGAGTTGTAGATCTGGTTTTCGTTTGAGCTTGTTCTCGGCTGTTGTACTTTAGCTAGCTAGCTAGTACGTCCATGATGGGGTGCGATTGGACCGCACCATTTGGACTTGATACGGTACGATGGAAGGACACCATTTGTAGGGATGTCATGGAGACGTATAAAAGCCTCCCGAACACAACCGTTGGAATGGTTGGCAATTCATTCGCACCAAATTTTCTCTCCATTTCCATCAAAGAAGAAAAATGAATTCCATTTCACTTTTGCAAGGACGATCGGCATTTACACCGTGGAAATCGGGTGTTTTCCTTGTGATTGCACCCAGACTAACGTGAGGTAGTGTTGTTCGTGATTTATTCGTAATTCAACGTTCGTTCCGGGGCCATTTGCTGTTTGCGCATCGGAATCAGGTAAGTCGTCTTCCGCCGACTTGAATTCCAACATTGGTATCGAGCCGATCGTGATTTCTGCCTTGTTTTCATTGAGTTTTCTCATTTACCATTTGATATTGAAATCAAGAGATTGTATTCTACACTGTTTGGATCTCTTATAGTCGGAATTGCCATATGAAAAACTCGAAATTGAACCGGAGCGAAGAACGAGGTTCGGGGTCGCGTGCATCCGTGAGGTTTTGGCCGTTTTCGAAATGATTTTTGGTCAAAATTAATTTTTGAATATACGGGGTGAAAGAGCTCGTCGAGACGAGTCCGGCAGTGAGTCGAGCGCCGCCGGGAGACGCCGGACGCGCCCACACGCGCGGCTAGAAGCCGCTGCGCATGGGCGCCACACGCCTGAAGCGCTGGCAAAGCTAGGGCGTGCACCACACGCGCCGGTCGGCGAACCGGCGCGTGATGACGTCACCATGACGTCACCCAACGGTTAGTAACCGCCGAGATGACATCATCGATGATGTCAGCGCCGGCGATAGTTGGCCGGTCGGTCACCGGCCGGCGACCCGACCCGACCCGTTGACCCGACCTGACCCGACCGTTGACCGGTCAACGGTCGGACCGGTCAACCGGTCTAGCGGTCAAACCGGTCGGACCGGTCACCGGTTGGACCGGTTGGACCGGTCGGATCGGCCAAGAGCCGTTTGGCTCGCTGGCGCGTGAGCCACACACGCCGCGCACTCAGGCGGCGCGTGGGGGCGCGTGCAGGCTCCGATTGGAGCGTGGTCGGTGGCATTTGGTTCGTATGGATGTCCTCTAGACAGTGGTATAATTATTTTATACTTTTGAATTTTATAAATGTATGAAAATGCGTAGGAAACCCTATGTACGCGTATTTTTTTGGGGTTTAATGCAGTTTATTCATTTGTGGCTTGTATTTTCTTGTGATTTAGGAAATACAGTAGCTAGCTTGTGTGCAAATGATGTTATATATGCTGTGTAGAGCTTGGTTCAAAGATATGATGTATATATTTTAATATACTTGCAATTTTCTAGTTGCTAGAAAATTAGAATAATGGTAGGAAATCCATTACATGTTGAATTGCAATTTTAATTATAGTTGAAGCATGATTGTTGTTTATACGTTGGATATTATCATGCTATGTTTTTGTGTTAAGGAAAAATGTAGAAATTACATAAGGTCATGTAATTATTTTTCCTAGTGGGAGTTCGTAGGTTGGTAGAATTGAAAGGAGTTCTCACCTAGAACTTAAAATTTGCACAAATTAAACTAATTAATGATAATAGAACAATTGCACATAAAAGTTGATTGGGAATATTGTGAATTTTTGCTTTTGTGTCTTTTGTTGAATTATCATTAATTTAGTTTGTCTTTGCTGCAAATTAAATATGTGTGTTACTCTGTATAGTATGCTAGTATTGATTCTGCGTTTATTATGTCAATGTGTTATAGCAATTGATTATGGCATCGGCATCCAAGACCATTGTGACTGACCTCAATAAGGATGAGAAGCTGAACGGTGACAATTATGATATTTGGCACCGAAAGATTCAGTACATCCTTGAGGAGCAAGAGGTTTTGGAAACTCTCAATCGTACCATGGATGAACCTGAGCATGGAACTTTAGCTCAGCACAGGAGAGATCTAGAAGCTTATCAAGCTTGGAAAAAGAAAAATAGCATTGCTTGCATCACGTTGCTGAGTTGTATGCAAGATGATCTCATGTGTGAGTTTGAGAGTTATGACAAAGCTCAAGCTATGTGGGTTGCCTTGAAAGATAAGTTTGGGGGTACATCTGCCACTAAGCTAAGGAGACTCACCATCAAGTTTGACACATTCCGAAAGCGCCCAAATGTAACGATGAGGCAGCATCTTCGGGAAATGTCAAACATGATCCGTGAGCTGAAGTCGGCGGAGTCACTCCCTTATTGATGAACAGCAAGTTTAGACTGTTATAAGGTCTCTTCCGATAATTGGGAGCATATGAAAATCAATATGACGCATAATGAGAACATCGTCACTTTTGATGATATTGTGCGTCATTTGGAATTAGAGGATGAGCGCCTAGAGGCTGCAAGATCCTCTACCCATGCTTATGTTGCTGAATCGAGTTCGCGCAAGGCTTCGGGCTTCAAGCGCAAGAGGAATCATCAGTTCAACAACAAAGGGAAGATGACTGATCATGGACCCAAGAGGGCTAAGACCTTCCGACGCAAGAAGCGTGGTGGGAAGAAGGACAAGGCCAAGATGGAGTGCCACAATTGTGGCAAGATGAGTCACTTTGCTCGTGAATGCACTGAGCTGAAAAATGTACCTTATTACTCAATTACTTTGAGTAATGCTTTTGTTTCTAGTACTATAATGCTTGCTGAATCTCATCCAATGTGGACTGTAGAATTAGGAGTAACAGACCATGTAGCTAGAGACCGAGAAGCATTTGTGGAGTATCGTCGGATACCGCTTGGAAGAAGATGGATATATGTTGGGAATAACTCAAGAGTTGAAGTGAAGGGTATCGGCACATGTAAATTAATCTTACGTGGTGGTCGAAACCTGTTCCTGCATGATGTCCTTTATGCTCCAGATATTCGACGAAACTTGATATCTATAGTTGTTCTTCTTAGCTTAGGTTATGTATTGAATTTCCACGGTGATTGTGTTGACATTTTGTATGGAACAATTTATTATGGTTCAGGTCATGTATCGAATGGTTTTATGGTGTTAGACATTAACTATGATCAGTACAATGTTAATATTGATGGTTGTTTTTCTTTAATTGCGTCTTCAAATAACGTTGAGATTGATGCAAGTACTTGGCATGCTAGATTAGGTCACATTGGATTGCAAAGAATGCAAAGATTAGCTAGAGAATGCCTTTTAGGGTCACTCACTAATGTTAGTCTATCCGTATGTGAAAATTGTATGGCAGGGAAAAACAACTAAAAAACCATTCGGTAAAGGGACTAGAGCTGAATTTCCATTGCATCTCATACATTCTGACATTTGTGGTCCTTTGAATGTGAGGGCGAGACATGGAGTCTCATATTTCATCACTTTCATAGATGACTTCACACGTTTCGGTTATGTCTTTCTGATCTCCCATAAGTCAGAAGCATTAGACTGCTTTAGACGATATATAGCGATGGTAGAGAATTAGTTGAACAAAACAATAAAGGCATTGAGAACCGATCGTGGACGTGAGTATCTATCGGAGCAATTTAAGGCTCTTTGTGATGAAAAGGGAATTGTACAACAATTGACTATTCCTGGTACTCCATAACAAAATGGGGTAGCTGAGAGAATGAATAGAACCCTATTGGAAATGGTTAGGTCTATGATGGCGCAAGCAAATTTACCTATCTCCTATTGGGGAGATGCGTTATTGACTGTTGTATATATACTTAACCGTGTGCCATCAAAATCGGTCACTTCCACCCCTTATGAATTATGGACTAGTAGGAAACCGGACTTGAGTAGTCTACGTCCATGGGGATGTGCAACTTATGTTCATGATTCTTCCCATAAACATGAGAAATTAGGTCCTAGAGGGAAGAAATGTATCTTTATAAGATATTTCGAATACTCCAAAGGGTATGTGTTCATAGGTGAACAAGCTGATGGAAGTGTGACCGAAATGGAGTCACGAGATGTCACGTTCTTGGAAAACGATTTTCCTAATAGAGGTGAGATTGATAAGGACTTCCAATTATATGAGATGGAAGATCCCGATAACACACCCACGATGTTGTAGAGGGAAATGAAGATTTACCTCAACACACAAGACCTAGTAGGAGTGTTGCATCGCCTGATGAATTGAATTCAAGAGAAATTCAATTGCGTAAAAGTAATCGTAAAAGTATTTCCCGTCGTCGTTTTGAGATTGAAGGAGAAGCATTTATGATTGCTCAAAAAGACGATGCAGAGCCTAAGACTGCTTCAAGAGGCTCTCTCATCCTTTGACAAGGAAGAATGGAGAAAAGCTTTGGAAGATGAGATGGAGTCAATGAGGGCAAACCATGTTTGGGACTTGATTGATCTACCACCCAATTGTAAGGCCATTGGAAACAAATGGGTCTTCAAGATTAAGCGTAGGGCGGAATGATCCATTGAAAAGTATAAGGCTCGCCTTGTGGCAAAATGTTATACTCAACAAGAGGGTATAGACTATGATGAAATTTTTTTACCGTTGTAAGGTTTGCCTCAATACGCCTTATTCTAGCCATTGTTGCATATTTGGACATTGAATTACATCAAATGTATGTAAATACATCATTTCTCAATGGAGAATTAGATGAGGAAATTTATATGAAACAACCAATAGGTTTCATAGCTAAAGGTCAAGAGCATAAAGTTTGCAAGCTTCATCGCTCTATATATGGCCTTAAGCAATCATCTAGACAGTGGTATCTTCGTTTTCATCGAGCAATAATAACATTTGGTTTCACGATGATCGAAGAAGATCACTATGTATATGTCAAGCGGTCAAAGATAAATTTGTGATTTTATTACTTTATGTGGAAGATATTCTGTTAGCTGGAAATGACAAGGTTTTGGATATCACCATAAAAAGAATGGTTGTCCTCCAATTTTGAGATGAAGGACATGGGAGAAGCTGCTTATATATTAGGAGTTAAGATCAAAAGAGATCGATTAAGGAAACTCCTTACTTTATCACAAGAGTCTTATATTATGAAGATTCTTGAGCGTTTCAATATGCAGCATTGTAATCCCATTGATACCCCTGTCATGCAAGGTGAAGGCCTAAGTACTGAGATGTGTCCTAAGACTCCAGAAGAAATCAAAGTGATGGAAACTGTTCCTTACGCTAGTGCAGTCGGAAATTTGATGTATACTATGATGTGTACTCGACCCGACATATGCTATGCCGTGGGATTGGTAAGTCGATATCAATCAAACCCTAGTCAAGCACACTAGAAAGCAGTGAAGAGAATCTTGAGATACTTGAAGGGCATTATGGACTATCGACTTTGTTAGCAAGGGAATGATTTACGCATATTAGGCTATTCAGATGCCGATTAGGGTGGAGACCTAGATGAGTGTAAATCAACTTCGGATATGCGTTCTTGGTCAATGGAGGTGCGATTTCTTGGAATAGCAAGAAACAAACATGCACGGCCTAGTCTACGATGGAGGCAGAATTTATTACATGTTACGCCGCGGTGCAAGAAGCAATATGGCTAAAACGTTTCTTGGAAAATTTAGCCACTTGTCACCGAAGTTCCAAGACCGGTGACAATTTATTGCGATAGTCAGGCAACCATTGCCTATGTGAAAGATCCCAAGTATCATGGAAGGACAAAGCACATTGACATAAAGAATAACTTTATCAGAGATATTATAGCACAGAAAGAAGTGATCCTGCAATACATTTCAACCAATAGAATGGTTGCTGATCCATTTACGAAGGCTATTCCTAGAAACATGTTCTTGACCCATAGGATGTCACTAGGATTGCGTAGAATGTGATATTTGTTATTGTAGAGGATCATTGGTTTATGTATTTGTGGACAGATGTATTGTACTTGTTTGTTTATTAGTGATATGATGTTTTATCAATAAGTACAAATCCACTATGAGACTAGCACAAACACACATATATTATTGAAAAGTATGTCATCGGGCAATGATTGGCTCACTCACACGAGCAATCGCCTCAAGTGCTGTAGTTATCACGTTGAGATAAGATGTTATGTACAAATAAATGTTGAAGAGCAAGTTTGGTACATAAAATATGTCGCCTTGATTGGAGTCAAGATGAGGTCTGTGATTGGTTTATAATAAGACCGAACATGATAGTCCCACAATCATGTATGCCTGAAAAATGCCGGATGCGAGTACTTAATTGGGCGCTATAGAAAGCGAGCTGATATAGCACTCGGGCTAAACATGAGTACGTGAGAAGCACGTGACTATGTTTAGGCTAAGATCTGTATGGTGGATATATTTGATGATTGACATACGCTCTTATAGAAAGAGTAATCCACTATAGCATGTAATTCGTACTACATGTGCATTGTACGACCAATAAGGGAAGATGAGTAATATTATCCCTATTTACTCATCGTGTGAGCCCTTGAGGTAATTTGTATTTTACCTCAATTTTGTGCCCTATGTTACTTCTGACTATGTTCTCAAAGTGAAAGATCAATGTTGCTACTTTAACATGTTACGGGCGGTCATGAATGGATATGACCTATGGGACGTGTCTAGGAAATCGGTTGTTACTGAAATTGAGAGACATGAGTGCGAATGAAGACTATTGTTGTTTTACATCTATCACATGTATTTACCGGTCGACCAATTATATCGCCCTATGTGGTTGCGGATATAATTGTAAATAAATGGTGTTTTGAGAATAGTCAAGTATAGCCTTTAATGGATAGGTATACTTGGACTGATGTAACAAAATATGTCTGGGGCACTGTGAGACATCGATTGTTTTTTTTTTTTTTTTTGGGTTGTAGCCATTATGTTATCCCTAACAGGTGCATAATTTGAGCTCCCAAGTGTAGGTGTACTCACCGGTCGCACGGCTTATTTGCCAAGTATGAATTGTTTTGTAAAGTTGATGAATGTTGAATGCCTTATATTCTTGATAGAATGCTATCAAGCCCATCATGTCCGAGTGGAAGATGTTGTACTTTAGTTAGCTAGCTAGTACGTCCATGATGGGGTGCAATTGAACCGCACCATTTGGACTTGATACGGTACGATGGAAGGACACCATTTGTAGGGGTGTCATGGAGACGTATAAAAGCCTCCCCCGAACACAACCGTTGGAATGGTTGGCAATTCATTCGCACCAAATTTTCTCTCCATTTCCATCAAAGAAGAAAAATGAATTCCATTTCACTTTTGCAAAAACGATTGGCATTTACACCGTGGAAAATCAGGTGTTTTCCTTGTGATTGCACCCAGACTAACGTGAGGTAGTGTTGTTCGTGATTTATTCGCAATTCAACGTTCATTCCGGGGCCATTTGCTGTTTGCGCATCGGAATCAGATAAGTCGTCTTTCGCCGACTTGAATTCCAACATCAGCTTTCAAAGCTTCTGACGCCGCCCCCTGCACCAGCGTTTCTGTCCGGTTCCAACGTTCGGTAGGGCTGTCTCGCTCGTCTCTCCATTTCGAAGGTGGTGTGTTCTCTCGAGTTGCGATCCGGTGTTCATTTGAGCTTGTTCTCGACTTTCGAGCTTCCGACGCCGCCCCTTACACCCGCGTTTCCGTCCGGTTCCGGCGTTCGGTAGGGCTGTCTCGGCTCATCTCTCCATTTCGAGGTGGTGTGTTCTCTCGAGTTGTAGATCTGGTGTTCATTTGAGCTTGTTCTCGGCTTTGAGAGCTTCGCGCCGCCCTTGCACCAGCATTTCCGTCCGATTCTAGCGTTCGGTAGGGCTGTCTCGGCTCATCTCTCTGTTTAGGGCGCTACTCTCCATGCTCCGAACTTGATTTTCTTCCAGATCTACCGTTTTGCCCAGCTTCCTCTGGTCGAGGGTTCAGCCCACCGATCATTAAGTCTGCTGCTGCGTTCTTTGCTTCAATAATTGTATCGCTTCTGAGTTGGGAGAGGTTGATTTCTCGAGCTTTAGAGCCGTCTTCTTCGTGGGTCCTCCAACATGTGGCTCCTCGGGTGTCAGATCTTTGAAGGGATCGCTCTCCCTTCCATCTCCTGGTCAATTTATGGGCGTCCTCCCTTCGAGCTCGGAATTGCAGCGATTCCCTTGCTTCGCGCCTGTTCTCATCGGTTCGAGGGTTAGAGGTGCTTTGGGCCAAGGGTACTTGTCTCGCCGTCGTGCGTTGCTGTCTTCCACTCTGTTCCGGACCTTGAGCTCATGTTTTCTCTCCACTCTCCTTTCCCTATTTCACGAACCATCATCTGCACCGTATTCTTGTATACAAGTCATAAGATGATGTTCCTCACCCGATTCTCTATTCCCCCTCTCGCTCCGCATTGATCTCGCTTATTGCTGTACCGATTACTCTATTTTCAGGTTCGACTTCTCCATCATCTCTTGACCTGCCCTTTTTGGATTCCATCTATGATAGCTTTTAAAGAGCGCTTGTGCTTTGCATCAATGATAGCCGGCGTTTATGGTTTTCTACCTCAAAAGACTGTCGATTTCTGGCCTTCCACATATTCCATAGCGTTACGTTACACCATCTGCAGAATGAAGGGTTCGTGGTCTTCTCTTTGAGTTGACAAAACAATGTTTCGATTCTTGTCAAGCCTTGACGTGAGATTTTGATTTTCAGCTCAGTGTCCCAAATTTGTCTTGTCCATGGACACAACAAGAACAAATATTCAACCGTTTCCCTCTCCAAGTTGCACAATGGGCACGTAGGGTCAGGTGATATTGTCCTTCCATACAGGTTATCTTTTGTTGAGAGAGCATTGTTGCATAAGTTTCACATAAAATTTTTTTATTTTGGGTGGGGTGTGCAATTTCCATATATCTCTCCAAAGTGGGGGGAGGTTGAAAAGAAGTTGTAGCCTGATTCTCCTGAATGTGTGCTTTGTCCTCCTTGATGTAGTTATACGCACTTTTCACTGTATATTTGCTTGCCTGTGTGCCAGTCCATACAAGTTGATCTGTTTCTGTTTAGGGCTGGATAGGAATGGTCAGAATTTCTTCAGCTAACTGTTCATCGAAGTGTGCTGCTATTTTAACTTCATCCCACCTCTCTTGCTCTTTATCTATGAGTTCTGAGACTAGAGCAGGTTCATTAACATGCACTGGACCCTCAATAATACCTATGTGCAGCCATTTGTCCTCCCTGATTTTGATCTTAGATCCATCCCCTACCTTCCACATGATTTTAGGTGCTATAGCCTCTCTCCCTAGGACTAGGCTTCTCCATCCCCATGAAGGTCGGATGCCATTTGCTGCATGCCAAATATCCGTATTTGGATAGTATAACCCCTGAAATAATCTGCCCCAAAGAGAATTTGGTTGTTGTGCCGGTCGCCATGCTGTTTCCCTAACATTGCTCTATTAAAGGAGAGAAGATCTCTAAAACCCATACCACCTCTATCTTTCCTTGTTTTCAATAATTCCCATCGCTTCCAATGAATGCCTTCTTTCTTCTCATTAGTTTTCCACCATAATGAAGCAATTTTCTGTTCAATAGTCTTGCAAATAGATATAGGGATTTTAAATACTGACATGGCGTATTGAGGAAGTGCTTGAATGACTGTTTTCAGCAGGACTTCTTTTCCAGCTTTAGATAATAGCTTCTCCTTCCAGCTTTCTAATTTTGAACAGATTCTTCCAAGTACTCATGCAAACATTTGTTTTTTCGACTCTCCCCAATCCGAGGGCATACCCAAATATTTGCCAGCTTTATCAATAATAGAAATCCTCAATTCCTTTGCCATATTATCTTTCAATGTTTGAGGGCAGCCCTTACTAAAGTATATGCCCGATTTGTTCAAATTAATCTCTTGTCTAGCAGCTAGACAATATTGATTCAAAATCATAGTCAGGTTCTGACATTCTAGGATGGTACCATTCATAAAAAAGATCGAATCATCGGCAAATAATAAGTGAGAAAGTGTAGGGCAATGTCTGTTTAGCTTGGTTCCTATAATGCTGCCATTTTCTACAGCTTGCTTCATTAGAGAGGATAAAACATTTGCTACAATAATAAACAGATATGGAGATAAGGGATCCCCTTGACTGAGTCCTCTTAAAGGTTGAAAGTATTGTAGGGATTCGCCATTAAATATGACACTAAATGTGACCGTAGTAACACATTGCATCACCAATTTCACCCATTTCTCATCGAAACCAGTTTTTAAAAGGCACGCCTCCAAAAAATCCCATTCCACTTGATCATATGCCTTTTTCATATCTAATTTCAAAACTGCTTCAAACTTCTTTTTTCTGCTCTTGATTCTGATTTGATGCAATACTTCATGAACAATAAAGATATTATCTTGGATTTGCCTCCGTCCAACAAAAGCACTCTGTTTTGGGGCTATAATTTCTGTTAGGAGAGGTTTAAGTCGATTAACTAGCACCTTAGAAATAATCTTATAGGCAAAATTGCATAAACTAATTGGACAGTACTGATCCAATCTCTCCTGGGTTTGGACTTTCGGGATAAGGGAGATGTTTGTTTTATTTAGTGCTGGTGAAAAATATGTAGTGGCCATAAATTCCTCCACCTCCTTGAATATGTCCCATTTTATATCTTCCCGATGATGGTGATAGAAGAGACCATTGAGACCGTTTGGGCCGGGGGCTTTAGTAGCTCCTAGCTGAAATGCAGCATCAGCAACTTCTTCAATAGTGATTTCAGCAAGTAATTGTCTTCATATCATATGTTACTCTTGCAGGTAGTTGGTCTATCATTGGCTCAAAATTCCGGGGTCCATTAGACTGATATAATGCCCTGAAGAATTGCACAGTATGTTCTTTCAACTGATTTTGTTCAACCAGCCATGTATCCTCTGTGTTTTGCAACATAGAAATTCTGTTTCTCTGCCTTCTTTGTATAGTCATCGCATGAAAGTATTTGGTGTTCCAGTCTCCCCATTTCAGCCAATTAATTCTCGATCTTAACCCCCAATACATTTCCTCTTGCCTTCCAGGCTCATCAATTTCGCTTAGTAACTTTTTAAAGAGTGCCTTGTTATAGACAGTAGTTAGTAAGGCTTTCTAGTTCCTGCTTTAATAGACTAATTCACTCCTTGCCATTCACAAATTTCTGCTTACTCCACTTGGAGAGTCCCTTTTGAACAACCTGAAGTTTACCAACTAATTTGGTTTGGTGTTGAGTTGTAGATGACCATGATTGTAGCACCACTACTTTCAAGCCAAAAAGCCTCAAATCTGAATCTTCGTTTCCTTCTATTTTGATTCGATTGGAGAGACAGGATAATGGGACTATGGTCTGATCCGACTGTTGGAAGGGCAAAAACTTCAGCTTCAGGGTACAACAGCTGCCATTCCAAGGTACTCACCACTCTATCCAGTCATTCTTTCACATATTCTTGTCCTTCCCTATTATTGGACCAAGTAAACGCACATCCCTTGCTTTCTATGTCCATTAGAGAGCATGCATCCAAGCAATCCCGAAACGCTGTCATTCTGAAATTTTCAGCCATCCTCTTCCCCACTTTTTCCCCAATAAAATAGAACTTCATTGAAATCTCCCGAGCACACCCAAGGTAGAGTATTAATATAACTTATCTGTCGCAAGCTATCCCACAATTGTAACCTCTTGGAGTTCAAACTAACCATCTCTTCTTTTTGAGAAAAGCATTATTTGATGGAATCAAAAATATCTTCACCTAGCTAAAATTACTGCAACTTCCTTGAAAGAATGAAGGATCTGATATTACTCACCAAGCCCTTGATACGTCAGCTGTCAAGTATGTAATGTACCAGATCCTAGTCCTAATGCATAATGCAGTCTCTTCGCAGATATACCACTTGATATAAGAAATTTAACATCATAGTAGAAGTGCCATTAATTAATAGGCAATTATATTAAGAAATACTGCTACATGCGATTGTAGGGGAATGGATGGTCAACCTAATAAATTGTATCTCTTGATAGCATAAGTATTGAGGGACAGATCAGACAAAAAGTGGCAATATATAAAAAAAAGTGACTAGAATAGTCATTTTCATTTCCTACTAAACATTTTGGAAACCATTTATTCCTAAATAAAATATCTTTCAGGACGTTAAAGTTTGCTGGAGACATGTCTTCTAACCCAATATCTGCTCTTTTCTAGTTCATACTTCCGTGATTTATAAAGAGACAAATTTGGGGCCACAGGAAAGAACATCCAGACATAGAACTGGAAACAAAAGTTTTGAAAATGCATTTTCTCCATGATAAAACACACAGAATACTTGAGCAAATAGCTAGAAGAGACTACCATCCAGATAAGCTTAATTTAGTAGGCTGAAATAGCATCATCTAGCCACGTGATATTGCACTTAGAAAATGGAAAGTGATTTGAATTCTGGCACGGGCCCAAAGATAGGTTCATCGGTTGCTTGGTGTAGGCCTATTACATTCGTCGAGCTTAATTTAGTAGGCCGAAATAGCATCATCTATGACCGTTATATTTGGCCGACAACAAAAATTCAATTTTCAGTACATATTTGACCAAAAAAATTAATAAATCTAACCTAATCCGAACCATACCATGGATTACTTTCCTCATACGGACCTACAATCTATAGCACGACGTAATCTTGAATTTTTCACTTTTAAGATAAGGCGATGATCTCTTTTAAGAACCAATAATCAGCTCATTTTAATTAGTGGCATCGACATATGGTAGCCTCGGTATAACATTTTTGGATCATTGACTAAGATTGTACATGAAAAGACGAGGCGATACATCTGAGATTTGGGCATTGAAAACAGGATGAATTAGTTTGATAGGAGCTTCAACACCCTTTAATGAATTCGTTTTGTAGAAGCTTTTGACAGCCGACGACAGAATAATGCTCAAGAGACTCGGGTGTGATTAAGCTAGACTAAACAATTCGGGTCGGTTCAAAAGAATTACACGAATAAGACCGCCGATCCATAGGGTATCTACTATGAAATCATGGCCTAGGGTTAAATTCAGAAGTGCTCAATTACTCGATCGACAGTTTCCTCCTCCAATCAAGGCTATAAAGACTGAGGAGTGTCCCACACGATTGGTATTTCTGCGAGGTCTTGAATTGAATTGAATTGAACGAAGACGGTTTTTCTTTGACTGAACGAATTCATGTCGTCGAGTCATCGTGAGGTTAAATTCCATTAGGCATA
Source organism: Eucalyptus virginea (assembly GCA_014182375.1). Taxonomy (NCBI): domain Eukaryota; kingdom Viridiplantae; phylum Streptophyta; class Magnoliopsida; order Myrtales; family Myrtaceae; genus Eucalyptus; species Eucalyptus virginea. Next base: position 30,103,222 of record CM024523.1, on the reverse strand, counting down.
CGACTTGATGTGCATCATTTTGTTTTGAAACAGTAAATGGATCCATTCGCCTCGAATGTTTACGATTGATGTCCAATCCGCAATAAATGATTGAAATCTCAAGCGCTTTGGTATGTTGTACCCGTGTCAATTTGGGATTTGGGGTATGGTCAGTTCACTGGAAGGATTGACCTCCCAATTCGAACCTTATCCCAACAAAAAAGAAAAAGCCAAAAAAGGGCTTATCAAAAGCCAAAGCAATGAAATGACTCGACTTAACTAAAATATTAGACCCATTTGCCCTATATTGAATTACATAAATCTGAATTTTATTTGTTTCCACCATTATTTCGCATGTGAAATGAACCGATGAAGTATATGCTAAAGTTATGGTAGAAATATAGATTCTTCACAAATAAATCTATCTAAAATCCTTTAAATTTGAGTCCGCTCTAGCACCGTTGGTTTGTTCCGATAAGTCATTTGGAAATTGTAAGTAAACCGTTTAATTCTTCTAAAATATCGCTTACATACATAAATAAGAAATTTCGCCACGTGACATTCTCGAAGAAGATTGAACGTGTTTTCGCCGTCGCCGTGACAAGCGGTGTAAAAGAAGGTCGATGGCGCACGGCATGGACAAGCCTCCGCGTCTGTGGCCAAAATGTCAACATTGGATGTTTTGAGGAAGACCGTCACTAGCTTCAGTCAGTTGAATTGTCAAATCCTAAACTCCCTCTCTCTCTTCTCAATTCCTATAAATAGCCACCAACACGAACCTCCACCTCCAACCACAAACGAACTACCTTAGCACAAACACACAATTTCGCAGAAAATGAGGTTCGCGTCGTTAATACCGCTGCTCCTCCTGGCCTCGGTGCTCGGAGCCGCCGCTCAGCAGAGTGGGGACATTGGCAGCTTGATCAGTCGGGACCTGTTCAACGAGATGCTGAAGCATCGCAACGACGGAATTGCCCCGCCAAAGGGTTCTACACCTACGATGCCTTCATCACGGCCGCGAAGTCATTCGGCGGGTTTGGGACGACAGGCGACACGGACACGAGGAAGCGAGAGATCGCGGCGTTCTTGGCTCAGACATCGCATGAAACCACAGGTTTTTGTCCTCAACTGATCACTTCAGTTCACGTCATTACTTGGTAGTTTGCCATGCTTTATCGAACAATGGTTTTCCAATGAACAATGCATGGTTTCGCAATGATCGACCAAATTATTTTGTAGGCGGATGGGCAAGTGCACCGGACGGTCCATATGCATGGGGATATTGCCAGTTGCGAGAGCAAGGCAATCCTCCAGACTACTGCGTTGCCAACCAGCAATGGCCTTGTGCTCCTGGCAAGAAATACTATGGACGTGGTCCTATCCAAATCTCTTAGTAAGTTACATAAAATCAACCTTTCATTTCATTGTGTTTAGTAAGTCCCTAATTTCATCGTCGCGACATTTACCTAGACCGAGCCTGCTTATGATTATCACTAGTTTTTGTATAGGCACGAATATGGTCGGTGTAGGTTTGGATTTAAGAAAGATTGGTTTTTTTCGGATTTTGATGTGTTTGGTTGATTATGATTTTACCAGCAACTACAACTACGGGCCGGCGGGGAAAGCCATCAACTCTGACCTACTGAACAACCGGACACGAAGCGACCGACCCCGTCATCTCATTCAAGACGGCCCTCTGGTTCTGGATGACGCCACAGTCGCCGAAGCCCTCGTGCCACACCGTTGCTGCTGGCCAGTGGCAGCCGTCTGCCACAGACACCGCAGCTGGGCGGGTCCCTGGGTATGGGGTCATCACCAACATCATCAACGGTGGGCTCGAGTGCGGGAAGGGCTCGAACCCGCAGGTGCAGGACCGGATCGGGTTCTACAAGAGGTACTGCGACTTGCTGAAAGTGGGATATGGCAACAATCTGGACTGCTACACCCAAAAGCCATTCGCCTAGCTCTATTACTGAATCAAATCATTGCTCACGTACTGGTGATCAATAAGCTGAGATGTACTGCTGGATTTTTATCCACACAAGAAAGGACTAAATAAAGGATATTGACCATCCTATTATCTCAATGAAGTTTGCAGAAGCTGTGCAACATGTGCAGCTAGATTTACAATCTGTGTGCACCCTGAACTTATCAGGAAACAAGAGATATATGAGGCTTTAAAGTCGAATTTCACCTAGTGAGGATGGCAATGGAAAATGCGATGTTGGCGAATTATTTCGGCCATACCGTCTAATAAACAGCAAATGCTATTGCATCGGCAAGCATGCTTGCCGGCTAATGAATGTAGTAGCTCTCCCGGATGCGCTTTAGCAGAGCGACAATCCACCTCCATGAGCATTCACGAACATCGCATGAAGTTGTAGGAATACAAACTTTAGTTCACGCAAAGGCTACTTCTATCACGAGGATTCCCTCCTCGTTTTTGTGGGTGAGTACTCGATTTAAATGGAGGCAAAATTGATAAAGATCTCCAGAACGACTTTTTGGTCAACAATGAGGGAAGTCCATAACGATGTAGGCGGGACCTTGAAGCCAATCGTGTGGCGGACCAAAAGACGAGGCAGAGTACAAACGCTTTCGTAGGATTTCAAGTAGAGCGCAAACGGCAATTTAGCAGCCACACAGAATCTCCACCTGAACCAGTCAACAGCGATTCCGTGGCGATCACATCCTCGAGAAGCTCAACAAAATTGATCACGAAATTCTTTACGCCCATTCTTCGGCAAACAACGAACTGATATCCCTCCTACCTTCTCAACAATGACAGTAAGAGCAAAGATAAAGGCCTGCCTTCCATGCTCTGTTTATCTAGCACTTGCTCCAAAGTTCAATCTTCTTCAGCTCATCTATTGGCACAAGAAACTCCGACTGTGCATCGATTTCATTAATTGATATAAGGCAATCGCATATATGGTAAAGGATTCTGGTTTCAACATTCATCCAAGCAGTATACCAAAGGAAATTAGGGCAAGCCAAAAAATTGCTCATTCTGACATTTGGTTTGGATGAGAATTATGACAGTCAACCAAAATCACAATCAATCATGAGTATAAGTTTGGAAGTAAGCGTCAAAATCAGTGCAAGATTGATGAATAATTCTTGATACTTCCACCAGAATAACAAGTCATACAATCTGACAGAGTTCGATCTTGACAAGAAAAACTCAAGAAACAAATAAAACTGCCATTCCTATGCCATTGCTTCTCATGATAAATAAAATTAACGCCAATATATCTCCAAGCCAAACTCTTGATATACCTTACGGGCAAAAATTTGAGAAAACAGTGATGAGATCTCTAATCTTTGCAGCAGCGACAGGTAAAAGCATCCCAACAGGTAAATGGCTTTGACTTCTCTTCCAGTTCCTGTGTCGTGGGCAGCCGTTCTAGATCATATATACTGCCTCTGGCACAACAAAAAAGTGGTACAAATTTCAGCAAAGCACCTTTACTGAAAGGATAAACTCTTTTCGGAAATACCCCGCAGAATGCATGAGAATTGCATAAAGAAGCTGGTATATTGATGGCCAAAAGAAGAAATGGCTAGAACATTGATATGAAGAAAATCTCCTCTGCCTATCTAGCTAAGTTTGGGTCAAATGTAGCATTCAGTATTTTGCACTTGCATGTTTAACCAAACCCATTCTCATGGATAAGTCAAAAGAAAGGATCGTGCTATATTACATGATTCCGCGTGTGTTTTGCATCTTTTCAAACAGGAGTTGGTATTTGCTGTAGGCCTATAAAAAATGTCCGATTGAACATTCTTGGTGATGGTGCGTCATGCCCCATGATACAGATTATCTTCAGAATGACTATGCATTAAAGAACAAAGCATACAGTAGACGTTACCTCTCTCCCCCAAAAGGAAAAAAAAAAAAAAACCACAGAAAATCCTCACTTGTGTCCAAATAGTTGCTCTAGTGCTTCTGATTCTTTCTTAAAAGGTAAATCTATGTACATTGCAGATGACAGATACAACAGCAATACATATTAGTGCACCAACCTAAGATATAGTATACGTCTGCAACCCTTACAAGCTCATAGGTGGTCTGATTCGTCAGAACAAGGTAGCTGCAGAGAAAATGAAATAAGAGTGGCAATCTCTAATCAATGCTTTAACAAATAAAAGAGCATAAAAATTAAGATCAAAACCTTTTAAAATTACATAACCCAGCAAGTCATATCGAAAGAAATTTAAAGCAATCACTTTGTGACAATTTTCCTTAGAGTCCAACTATATTGATTAATTTCTCAACTTAGCCAAGGGTCCCTCCCTCCCTCCAGCAAGTCATATTGAAAGAAATTTCAAATAATCACTTTGTGACAATTTTCCTTTCAGTCCAGCTATATTCACTAATTTCTCAAATTAGCCGAGGGTCCGTCCCTCCTCCCTCCCTTGACAATTTTCCTTACAGTCCGGCTATTTTCTCCTCGCTTCCTCACTTATTTCCCCATACTAAAGATTAGCACTTCAGCCCAGAACAAAGCCAACCAAACTGTGGTCTACTGGAGCCTGCGTCTACCTAGGCTCATTGAGTAAGCTATTACAAGATAAAAACTGAAAATCCTACCTCTCGGATGTCCACTTCTAGGAATTTTTCATCACCATATATTCGTGTTCTTTTGTAGAGTAAATAGAGTTCAGAAGAGCAGGTGTTCAGTCCCCACTGCTGTTGGGAAGATATGGAGATAACTGGCCTGCAAGTCAAGACAGCAGGAATAAGGCAGCCCTTTTTGCCTTTCACACTGGAACTCAGATGTAGCACTCGACACCAGAGAGACAGCTTTAAAATTCCAATTCAAACGGAGAGATGGCCAAACAGATCGATAAGTGTCTAATGACACTCCAAAAGTTGGACACACACTCAACGAAGGTTAACTGAATTATGGAATATGGTCAAGTTAAGACCCAATAAGCACACACAGAAGGCAGCCGCCTTAAAACCCAGTAAGCACACAAGATGGCACACGATGACCCAAACAACCAAGTAGAGCAGTGACATAAGGAATGTAGCATGTGTGACCTCATCTGATTGAATGCATGGAAAAGTAGACATCCCATTCTGGGAAATGCGCATTAGGAAAACTTCTGGCTTGAGATAAATGACATGTCATACCTATGGAAGAGCAACAGGAGGAACAAGAAAATCAATGAAAATGACAGAAAAATCAACAGCAATATCATGACTGCATCCTTCCACCTGACAATAACATCAAGTTAGAAATTAGCTGAGTTCCAAATAGAGAAAGGATGAAATTGCAATCAAAATTGTCTTACAAGAAGCCTTTTGATTTCTTTAAACAAACTAACCATCTCTTCTTTTTGAGAAAGCATTATTTGATGGGATCAAAATATATTTCACCTAGCTAAAACTACTGCAACTTCCTTGAAAGAATGAAGGATCTGATATTACTCACCAAGCCCTTGTTACGTCAGCTGTCAAGTATGTAATGTACAAGATCCCAGTCCAAATGCATAATGCAGTCTCTTCGCAGATATACCACCTGATATAAGAAATTTTAACAGCATAGTAGAAGTGCCATTGCCTATTAAGAAATACTGCTACATGCGATTGTAGGGGAATGGATGGTCAACCTAATAGATGTATCTCTTGATAGCATAAGTATTGAGGGACAAATCAGACAAAAAGTGGCAATATATAAAAAAAAAGTGACTAGAATAGTCATTTTCATTTCCTAATAAACATTTTGGAAACCATTTATTCCTAAATAAAATATCTTTTTGGGACGTTAAAGTTTGCTGGAGACATGTCTTTAACCCAGTATCTGCTCTTTCCTAGTTCATACTTCCGTGATTTATAAAGAGACAAATAAGGGGCCACAGGAAGAACATCCAGACATAGAATTGGAAACAAAAGTTTTGAAAATGCATTCTCTCCATGATAAAACACACAAAATACTTGAGCAAATAGCTAGAAGAGACTACCATCCAGATAAGCTTAATTTAGTAGGCCGAAATAGCATCATCCCAGTCCAAATGCATAACGCATGTCGCGACCTAAATTTCAGGTGCACCACCTAGGTTTTAGGCTAATGGACTGCTAAATTAGTCTTAAACTTACTGAAGCCCTCCCTGATCCATACCAATTCGCTACTTAAGAAGTTCAAATATTTTATTAGCTAGGATTCGCCACTAATCAGTTTATATTAGGTTGATTAAACACCTAAGTAAAATAATTGGATAATTATTTTATTCCTACAAACTAAAGACTATGGATACGGGACTTGATTACACCAGATTCCTCTAACGCCCTTTTCGTACCATTCTTTTTATTTTCAAAATGTTTTTACGGGCGGCTTTATTTTAACCTAAATTACTATGCAATGGGGTGATCACACATGCTCAATCATTGAATAAATAAATTGCAAAAATGAATTCCACACACTAAAGCAAGCAATTATTTTTTTTTTTATTTTCTCAAAATTAGAATTTTTAATCTAAAACATGCATTTTAACTACATGACCTAGTTTTACTAACAAGCTATTTCTATTTAATTGATCCTATTATGCAACCTATTTAATAATCTCTTAATATTTTTTGTATTTTTTAATTGAAATTTGGAATTCCCTAATTAAACTATCTAAAAAGGAATAATTTTCTAATTTATTTTAGGGGTTAATTTGACTTAAACCCTATCCTATCTTAGAAACTTTTTTTTTTTTTAAGAAAATGAGATTATTAAAATGTGCAAAGATTATCTAAGCCCTTATCTATAAAAAATTATTTAAATCAATCCTAATCTATTCCAAAAATTATCTAAACATGCAATCTAAAAAATGCAACCCTACTTTATGAAACCAACATATTCCAATGAAAGATTTGATTTTTGATTTTTATTTTTTAGTATTTTTCCAAGACAAGCAATTATCGGATAACAATATATTTAAACTAATTAAGATATTCATCAAATAAACGATCAAATTAATTGAAAAATAACTCAGGGTTGCCTCACTGGTTAAATTAACGCATTATCGTAACCCTAAATATCACAATAGTTCAAAATAATTAAAATTTTTGATTCAAGTCTTCTGGGCCAAATTAATATTATAATGATTTA